>OX638146.1:47122619-47841772 GCA_951805005.1 Othius punctulatus
TTATAACAACAGAACATTTATTCCTGTTTATCATACTGACTTACACAAAATTGTGCCAGAGAATAGATCCCTGGAAAGAACAAATGCCGAATTATATTGCCACGAATGCTATCAATGCCAATATGACTATGCAATGACTTTAGATCGAAACTTCGCACATTTTACATTGAATAGCCACAGATCCTTAAAAAAGCTTAAAGAGGTCAATCAAAAACAAGTGATTTCATGTGGGGTACTGGAAACCCCTCGATTTGGCAGAAAATCAAATTTCCTATTCATACCTGAAGCGAAAGTGACATTTGAATGCAATGAGAACTTCATCTTAGTTGGTGATCAAAGAAGGGAATGCATGCCAGATGGTCACTGGGATGTCCCTAAGTACGGCTACACAAAATGTCTAAGTAAGTTTAACTAGAATAGATTTTTTTTAACGTCATTTACCTATTCGAAATGCATACATAGCTCTGCAAGAATATTCGCTTCGCAATGCTGGTTACACTGCTTGCATTCATTTGGCAGAAATTTTAACAATTCTTATCATATTAACGCACATTGGTCACAAAATTTATAGAAGGGCTTTTATCAAGGACCACGGAAACTTTTCAAATCCAACGTTTAGATCTGCAAGCAGAATGAACCTTGATAGTTATTAGGTTTAAGATTCAGAAAGACACCTTATATATATATATATATATATATATATATATATATATATATATATATATATATATATATATATATATATATATATATATATATATATCCGGCTTGCTTGTACTTCTATCCGGAAATTCCAAGAGGATTGGAAGCTAACGCTCCTTGGAAGGTCCCTTGAAATCCCGATATGATGGGCCGATTAAAATATCCCCATAAGATGGGCCATGTTATATATTATCAATAATTATTATTATTTGCACACGTTATGGGTTCCAAAATGTGATGTTTTACTATTTAACTTAACTCTCGCTTGTCAAAATGCTCTGTTATATTGGGTTCGCTATTCATGTCAGGGTCTCGAGTAGGTTCCAATAAATTGGATAGACGACAGGTAAATTCAATTTAAATAAATTTATTATAATTAAAATGAAATGTAAACAAACAAACAAAAACACTAAAATCAATATGAAACACGTAAACAAGAGAAAGCAAACGAAATCAACAAATTATAACTTCTAATTTATTTTACAAAACTGCCCTATTGACTCTAAATTGCACAATTAATGGATCTGAGTTAAATAAAATTGTATATTTTTACCTTTGCAGTTTAATTCTATTCACGGAACTTTATGTGTAATGGCAACGTGTAGTGACAGTTGGTCCTCCTGGTTGCAATCTATAAAATTAGTTTATTCACTTTATTCTGCGGAATCCTATGATGGCTGTCCTCAGCTCGTCTTCTCTGCGTCTCTGCCTATTCCTCTCCACGAAGATGTCCTCAGTAATTCTTTTGCGACTTTCTCAGCAAGTCCTCTTCTGCGACGATGTCCTCTTGCAAATTCCTCTCTTCGAATATATCAGCTGTTTCGGAATTTAATTCCTTCGCGTACGTACAAAATTCTTCGTTGCACTAACTGTTAGGTCTATTTCACTAATGGAAACAAATATTGGTGTACTGAAACTAATTCTTTTTAATATGGTTTCCCTAATTATCGCTCAGATGCGGAGATTTAATCAGATGCGAAATGATTACTATTTTTATTTTTTTTGTTTATGTGTTCATACACACACACACTTTTTTTTGTTACTTTCCACAACGGAAACATATCTCGGCGTAACGATACTGTTTGTTTCTAAACTATCTACCGTTTCTTGCGCATTGAGACGTGAGCTTTACCGGGAACGAATGTAAACTGGGGCGCCTGGTGTCATCGGTCATATTTATAAACACCGACCCGACAGTCACTTTTCTATTAATGATTTTTCGTTTGTCGTTCTTCATAACTTGAAAATTTACAGCGTCGTCTGACAATTCATAATCGTTGCCATGGTGATCATTCAATAATGTATAATTTCTAATTTACGTTTTCAAATTCTCGCAAATCCAAATGTCCAATCCAAAATTTAATGCGATATTCATTATCCTGATAATTTTCCGCTTTCAATGAAATGTCATACGTCCTTGTACGTCATATTTGAGGTTTTCATTGTAATTAAGAATTTTAATTTACTCATTACATTATAAATTAATAATTGTGCCATAATGATTCACAATATTAACTAAAAATCACTGTCTAATGAATTAGCTAACTCAATAACTATGTAACTAAACCTATTCCTACTCTATTAATTTAAATAAAACTATTGTAAAGATTGTATCTTTTACCTTCTTTACTTACTTAAATTGATATACATATATAGAATGGTTTTCAATAAAGTTATATTTAATATATATATATATATATATATATATATATATATATATATATATATATATATATTGTGATGCTATTTAATAGATTTAATTTTTTATTTTATAGTATACGTTAGATAGGATTTTGTTTATAGAAAATTATACTGAATATATTAGATTTACGGTATTTAGATATTAATAGGATTACTTAGGTAGTCAAATATAATTTGTATCGCTAGAATTATAATTAATTCAGGGCACAATTAACGTAAAATAATTGTAATGAGTCAGTAATATGTATAAAAATCAATGGAAAATTCAAACTCACAGTACAAAGACGTTCGACATTCGTATAGAAGCAGAAACATACAAGGATCTCGAATATCAGATTCAAAACACAATGGCAATTATGGTTTCACCGGTATATGGATAATCATAATTATAATTTGTTGATTCGTTGCCGTGGTTACGAACTGGATTCGGGTAGCTACCCGAGAATTTACACGCTTATTTGGATCAACGTAGGCGGATTTTAACAAGCGAAAATCACTTGTTTGACCGACGTATTAAAACGGCTGAACGCCGAAAAACAATGAGATTCGCTTTAGATCCCGGAGCATCCACGTCGGTCAGCAGAGAAAATGAAAACAGTTGCACAGAAACAAATATCGTCGAACAATAGTTATTTACATTCACGCGTTATTCAAAAACAGTTTGATTTACGTTATTTTTACACGGATATAATCAATTTCGGGACAGTAGTTATTTGCGTTCGAGCATCTGTAAACACTCGACGTGAACTAGGGAATCATTATCAACACGGAACAGCTGGAAGGAGTCCAAGAGGATTCAACGAGAACTTCAACCCCAAAGACGATTCAGCGAGAACGTCAACTATAGAAGAGGATCAACCGAGGACAGCAGGACTTTTAATCGAGGGAATTGGTGCCGACTTAATCGAATTTACTAATTCGACATCTGCAACCAGGATTGCCGATCACCACTGCGAGTTGCCGCTATTCGCCAGGAATATGAATATGAATGCCAGGTAGAATTTACTAAAATTACTACTCAATTAGAGAGTTAATTGTGCGAATTAGGAATTTGGGGAAATATTGTTATTAAATATTGATAGTGTTAGTTTGTTAATTAGTGATAGGACTTGCTTTCGATTGTCAAGCGTTCATTTTGTTTCATATTGAATTAGTGTAGTGTTTGGTTTGTTATCAACTATCTAAATATTTAATATTATAATAAATATTAATTAAAATTAATATTCTTTGCCTGCCATCTAATTTATTTTGATCCTACTTTTTGACCCTGAGAAAAGAGAAAAACAAAATAATAAAATTCATAACAACAAAATTAAGTAACAATTTTGTAATTCTTAATTATCAACCCACCTATAATAAATCTACACAGTTAATAGACTTAGTAGTAGTTATTAGTCTGTGTACTGTATACGTGTGAATATCCAAAGGAAGCCGAAATTTTTGTTTTAAAACTTTAAGAAAACTATCTCATAATTTAAGTATTTCCCATTGTATGTATGTCCCAATAACATGTTTTTTTAGTTCTCATTAGTCTCAACATCAACCAGTTCTTTAAACTAATAGATTCTTCCCAGCTTTATTTCCAGTTCTCCAAATAGTTCTGGAACTTTGGTGAAAGAGTTTAACCGGAAACGCCTAAAGCACATTGAAAAAATTGAAGTGTTCCTGATCTACTATAAGAACTGGAAATAAAGTTCGGATAAAATAAGATTATTGACTAAAGTGGAGTTATATAAGGGTGATTACATTATGATAGTGTTTTAACGAATTCGTGATTTTAAATACCAAAATTGCTTTTTTTAATAGCTTTCGTATTAATGTTTTTGTGAGACTTCGGTTTTTCCAATATTTAATAATTATGTATATTTTACTTGTAATCATAAATTCTTTTTTTTTAATTCTGCTATCAATTTCCTTCTCATTTCGACCTTCACTTTGTATTTCTACCCCTAGGTATTTGTATTGTTCTACTTGTTCTATTTTTGTATCATCTATTTCAATATCAATCTGTTCTTGTTTTCCCTATATCATCACTTTTGTCTTGTTTTTGTTCATTTGCATTCCATTTGTTTTTAGAGTTTCGTTCCATATATTTAGATTATTTTGTAGGTCTTCTCTATTTCTTCCTATTATTATTATGTCATCCGCGAATGCTCCTTCTGCTATTTCTACTCTTTTCAAATTGTTATGTCCGATTGTTACTGTTTTTACCTTTTCTCTGCATGTTCTAATTATTTCGGCTATAAATAAAATGAAAAGTGTTGGACTCAGACTTCCACCTTGTCTTAATCCGTTGTTTGTTGTGAACTCGCTGGATTGTTGATTTCTTTCCACTATTATATTCCGGTTGTTCTTGTATATGCTTCTTATTACCTTTATCATCTTGTTATTCACATTTCTTTATTTTAAAATCGACCATACTTTTTTCACAAGGCACTCTGTCGAACGCTTCCACTATATCTATGAATCCTATGTACATCTGTTTATTTTCATAGTTTGCCTTTTTATGTATTTGTTTTATCATAAATATGTGGTCCTGTATACTTCTGCCTTCCCTGAATTCACTCTGTTATTCCATTAATATTCTTTCTGCGCTTTGTTTTAATTTTTTATTTATTAGTTGTTCATATATTTTCATATTTGTAGTTATTATATTAATTCCCCTGTAATTGTTGCAGTCTTTTCTGTCGCCGTTCTTGTATATGGGTACTATCATTGCTGTCTGCCACTCCTTTGGCACACACTCTTCTTGCCATGCTTTGTTGTAGATTTTTAGTAGCATTGATTTCCCTTGTGTACCTAGTTTCTTGATCATTTCTGTTGTGATTCTATACACTCCTGCTGCTTTTCCGTTTTTTTGTTTACTTATTACTTCTGTCAAATCTTCCATACTTATCTCTTGTTCTTTTTCATTTTCGGTATCTTGTTCTTGTTCGTTCTTATTTGTCACTTTTTCTGCCTCTTCCGTGTTGAGTAACTCCTGAAAGTATTGTTTCCATCTCTCCATCCTTTCTATGTCATCTGTTATTATTTCTCCTTTTATGTTCATTATATGTCTCGTCTGGTTTGTCCCTTTTGTCCTGTTCCTTTTGATTATGCTGTAGAACAGTTTTATGTTGTCTTTGCTACGTTTCTCCATTTTGTCTCCAAATTCTCTCCAACTTTGTTTTTTTGCTTCTATTACTAATTGTTTAACCATTTTTCTGCTGTGCTTGTATTTTTCATAGCTTTCTGCAGTTTTCTTTCCTAGATATTCTTTCCATGCTATCTTCTTGTTTTTTATCTCTTCATTTATCTCATTCGTCCACCATCCCGTTTGTCTTTTCGTGTTTGTCATTTGGTAGCTTCCACGTGCTGTCTGTGCAGCTGTTAGTATTATATTCTTGAATGCCTCCCACATTCCATCTAAGTCATCTTTCCTGTATGTATTTTGTTTGAGTACTATTTCATTCTGCACCAGATCCTTGTATTCGTTGCTTACGTCTTCTTCTTGTAATCTGTGAGCGTTGATCTTTTTAACTGCGATTTTCTTCATTTTGTTATCATTACTTTTTATTACTGGTTCTTTTATTGTTGTTACCACTAGGTAGTGGTCACTTAAAATTTCTGGCCCTCTCCTTACTTTAGTATCGACTACCTCTTTTCTGTGTTTTATTTTTACGAGAATATAGTCTATAATTGACTTTTCGTTTCTAGCTCTTTCTTCTCTTGTATATTGGTGTATTCTTTTGTGATTAAAAAACGTGTATGTTATTATTAGTTCTTTCATTTGGCAATATTCCAGAATTCTTTTCCCACTCTCGTTTCTTTTGTTCTCCCCATTATTACCCATCACATTACTGTACATCTGATCTATTTTCCCTACTCTACTATTAAAATCGCCTGTTATATATAGTTTACCAGTTACCTTCTCTGTCTTTGCCGTTAGTTCTTCTCTAAATATATCATTTTTTTCTACTTTTTCATCTTCACTTGGTCCATAAACAATTGTCATTGTTTTCATTTCATCTTTTGTTTTCCCTTTCAGTGTTATTAGCATCATCCTATCATTTATTGTTTCCTATTTTATTAGTTCTTTTTCTCTTTTTTTGTGCACTATGCAGGCAACTCCTGCCGCTGCTCTCATGTGTTCCTCTATTCCACTATATATGCATGTGTGTCCGTTGTTAGTTTTTTTTTACCCCTTTCCTTTGAGTTTTGTTTCAGTAATTGCCAATAAATCTAGTCCTGTTTTTTCAAACTCCTTTTCTAATTCTTCTTCTTTTTCTCTTAGGCTCCTAACATTCCAGGTTCCCATTTTCCATTTTTCCGTTGTTTCACTTTTCATTTTGGTTTGCATTTTTCTCAATTAGTATCAGTAATTTTTCGTGATTTTATGTTAAATTAATTCATACAAAATATGGATATTCCGATCCCTTACACATTTCACTGGTAAACTCTTACATTCAATTCTCGGTCAAAAATTATGACAGTAACCAATTACGCCATAGGTGGAGGAGTAGTACGGACTATTATTATTATTATTATTATTTACATAGTTTCGAGCATTTTTTACTACTACGAATTGAACATACATTTCACTCAACAATAAGATCCTACATGATTTTAGTAACATAAAGAATTATTAATAATCAGATTCCTGGGAGTCCCTATATACACCACAAGATGGCCAACGGTTGATTAATGGATATGGTCCACGTATTGTAACTGATGTCCGGCCGAAAGAACCTCGAGAGGAGTTAATGTATTGGTATTTTGACCAAGGAGGCTCTGATAACATAGGAGATTACCAAAATAGCATACAATCATCGACTCCAACTGTTCACAAGAACTTTAATTTTCAGCTACCGTTTTTCGGATTTCGTTTCAATTACACGAGAATTTCGTTACATGGATATTTGGAATTCAGTGATCGACCCCCAAATTTCCCAACTTATCCACTGGTCTTTCCAAACAGAGACTGGCCAAAGCAAAACGATCATTCGTTTATTGGAATCTTTTACAGCAAATGTCGTATTGGGTCAAAACGCGAGAGCGATATTGATCAAAGAAAGCCAGGGGTTTATTTTCGGTTAGAACGTGATTTGCAATTTCGTAGAGATGTGTTTGGAATTGAGATGAGAGATCGACTCACAGCAGACATCCGAGAGGGAGTAATTGGTGCAGAAAGTTTCGAACCAAAGCATGCCATCATTGCTACCTGGAAAAACGTCACCTTTGAAGGTGGTCTTGCTCAAAGCATGTACATCGTAAGTACTGAAATTCTCACAAACAAACTGTTTTTAATATAGCTCATTACGCATTTTAGACAAACACATTCCAATTGGTATTAGCCACAGACGAAGTCTTTACATACGCAATTTTCAACTATAAAGACCTTCAGTGGACATCTCATACCGAAGCAAATGGCGACACATTAATGGGGGAAGGAGGTATTCCTGCATATGTAGGGTTCAATGCAGGAAATGGCACTAGAGCCTTTTCGTATTATCCATTCAGTCAGACATCTATAATAAGAGACTTGATTAGCATAGGATTTGGAAACAATATTCCGGGAAGGCACATATTTAGAATTGATGAAAACATCATGCTTGGCGCATGCGACCTGTACATAGGTACAGTTAATATAATGAACTAAGTTATTAATAGATTTGTTAAATATTATCTGAAATATTTTTTACAGATGGCGTCAATTTACCGCTAATGATCGCACCGGAAAGTGGTAACATGCTTGGCGGTACTATAGTGAATATAACTGGTCCGTGTTTTAGAAAAACTGATAAAGTTAGATGCAAATTTGATGTGGATGCTGCAGTTGTTGGAATTGTAGTATCTGTTAACAGGGCAATATGCATTCAACCAAAACTCTTCGTAGAGGGTTATATTAGATTACAAGTTTCTGTTGGTAATGAGGGATATAAATGGAAAGGACAATATTTTATCGGTAAGTGTAAACATAATTAAAGAGTGAGTAGTACTCAAGTCGTTTGTACATTTTAGAACCACCTGCTTCGGCCGCACAGAAAATTTTCTTTGAAGGTAACGCAGTTTACGAAAAGCAACCATCCAGTATCAAAATGACTTGGGTCAAACAGAATTTAACGACAAATGATAATGCTATGGTCAGCATATCTCTATGGGGTTACAGAGAATGGTCAATTTCGACTCAATTCGTATATATCGATCAAATTGCGGAAGTTGCAAATACCGGAAAATACGAAATATTACCTGCATCATTTCATCAACGCAACAATTACGAATATACTGACATACAGTTTGGCTTTTTACAAATAAATCTCACCGATTTCGTGCCAGTAGAAGGAACTGAACTACCAATAACACGTGTAATATGGAGCAGGCCAATTCCTCTTGCTTGGTACTTTTCGCCACAATGGGAAATAGAATATGGTACTAACTGGCCATATTTACTTTGCGATAAATGGAATTCATACGACAGATACTTGAAAAATTTTACCCATGAATTACACAAATGTCCCTGCACTTTAGAGCATGCATTGAACGATAAAGGAAGATTTCTACCTGATATCAATTGCGATAAAGATTCTAACCCAGGATGTCAATATAACAAGGGAGCAGTGCACTGTGTACGAAGTAGTCCTCCCACGTAAGTACTATTGCTGACCATCAATGAACTGATAATTTCTATTTCTAATTATGCAGGCCGGAAGGTTCCGAACAACAATGCTGTTATGACAAAAATGGGTATTTGATGTTAACGCATGACCAACAATGGGGTTCAACACCATTTAGATCTCATAGTCTTGGTTATTTACCTTGGGATGAAGCTGGCAAAGTTCCCACTCAATCACAATGGTATCATGATATAATACCAAAATACCTTTGCTGCATGTGGCAAGATAATAATAAAACCACTGGCGAATCAGGAGAACAATCAGTAGGATGTAAAACTTTAAGATTTGTACGAAGGCCCACTCAAGACTGCGTTGGATATCAACCGCCAGGTGTGGCAGGAGTTTATGGGGATCCCCACATTATAACGTTCGACGACTTAGAATACACTTTCAATGGTTTGGGCGAATACACCTTAGTTAAAGCTGAGAACAATAACATCAGATTGGATGTTCAGGGCAGATTTCAACAAATGCCGATGAATGTTCATGGAGAAGTAAGAGCCACAGAACTAACAGCTGTAACAGCAAGGGGCAACACTTCTACTATTATCGAAGTAAGGAGGCGACCAAAAGATGCTACGTGGAGGTACAAATTAGATGTATTAGCAAATGGGAAACGAATTTACTTCGATAGACCTTCTTTGAAATTTCAACATTTTCCAGGTACGTTTTGACTAGCACAATTTCTTAATCAATATTTGTTCTAGAATAGATATTAGAGTGTAGGGACAGAATATTAGCACCTAATTTTACGGTTTTTGTGAAATCTGTTGAAAAGAACTTTGTCGCGGTCCGAAATGGAACTTATGCCTGATTGTCCTCTTCCCCATTTGTTTCATTTATTAACATTTGAATCTATTCATTTTGGGACCAGCCTGCGATCATTGTTCGCAAGAAATTGCCGTTTTTATTTTTAAGCCAAAATACACACTCACATGCGTGCAGAATATACTGAACACGAGGTGTGGAGAGTGAGTACAGTAAATCTTCAGCATTCACTAAGTGCGCTGCGTTCCTGTTAGTTACTCACTATTAGTCAAAACGGAACGTTGCATTCCGAGATGCTCTCAAAAACCAGAAATTTTACACGTGCCAAGTTTACGCTAATTAGCTACACATACTCATAAGGGTTCTGTCTATTTTATTAAGTACTCTTTGATTTAGTCCGAGACAGGTTTTTGTATGATTGGTAATTTTACCTGGAAAATCCTAGGCCGGTACGTCATCGTGGTCATTAATATACGATTAGAACACATAACACATAATTGGCACGAAACAACAATTTCATTAAATCCGAGACATGTGTATATATTTTATTAAGGTACAGCGTTGTGATGCCCGCAGGCCATGTGTGTTAGCCGCGGGATTACTTATCACAAGCAAAAGTTACCTTCCTAATGAGCAAACACTGGCCGAGCGGTAATGACATGTGTTTGCTCATATGGTCGGCTATTTGTGGGGTTCGACGTAGCCCGCGAGTTCCGTACTGATACATTTATGAACTAAACTTTAACTCTCACTTACTTTTAAACCCTGATGTCCCATTCCACTGTTCATCTCGAAGGCACTGCTGAAAACGAGTTAAGCGGGAAAATGACGAGACTCATAAAAACGTTTAACACTTATATTAATTTAAGATTTAACATACAATAGTGACCGCGAGTAAATTGAGTAACATAATGAAAATAATGAGCGCGGAGTATGAGAGCCGACAAAAATGAGCGCGGAGTATGTGCCGAAAATGAGAGCGAGTGAGCATTGACTCGCCTTTATATAATGTTTCCGAAGAACAAAAGAGTGTCAAAGGTCCAAACCAGGGCTCGACCACCTTGTGACTTACACACCCGTATATATAGAGTAACAGTGTTTATTTAGATTATTTTAGGATCTAATTCACTTGCTCCTGCTCAATAAGATATATACTATTAACCTTATACACCTGTGCTTACTTGATATGATGTTGTACTTAAAAGGTCGCCTAATACGCCTTTAATTACCTAGTTTAATCATTGCGAGCTGTAAACAGTTTATCTATTCGCAGAATTTGTGCGATTTTAATACAATATACTTATTTACTTAACAGGTTTTCTACCTGTTACCTTCATGCGATTACAAACTAACTAACACTAATGAATTGGTTTACCTCACAGCATACAAAGAATCTACGAATTACCCGTAGCGTCGTTTCGGCTCATAGCATTCACTTTTTTGTATCCCCATCTGGTGAAAATAGTCTAATCTTGTATGCGCTGACAGACGTAATTAATTTTCGAATAACGAGGCATAAAGTTAGTTTGCTTGGAATTATTAATTTGGTACATATTGGTACATTATAAACCATGCGTGTAAATCGACGCTCTTCATTTGTATTGTTCACACACTGACTAAGAAGGCATAT
The DNA here is from genome assembly GCA_951805005.1 of Othius punctulatus. Classification (NCBI taxonomy): domain Eukaryota; kingdom Metazoa; phylum Arthropoda; class Insecta; order Coleoptera; family Staphylinidae; genus Othius; species Othius punctulatus. The sequence continues at coordinate 47,134,074 of OX638146.1, forward strand.
TTAAGAAGAAGAATTGGAAGGCGTGGTCTTATAAAATACTTACGGTGCGACTTAAAGAATCCAACAACAGCATTAACACTATTATAATCGGACCAAATGAAGATGATACGGTAGCAAATAAGGACAAATTCTGGAATAAACTCACCCTATAGCAGCGGAAGAGGCAAATGGATATATATATATATGTATATATATTACATATAAATATATATATGTATTATATATATAGCCGGTGATATTAATGGACGAGTAGGGAAAAGGGACAAGATGTACCAGAAATCGACAGGACCACACTGAGAAGAAAAGAGAAATGAAAATGGGAGAAGACTTCTAGACTTATGTACACTGCAAAACATGATCATAACAAATACTTTCTTCGTACACAAAGACATTCACAAATACACCAGAGAAGTTTAGAGCAGGAAGGAAAAATCAGTAATTGATTATTTACTGGCTGAACAACAAAACAGAGAAACAGTAACAGATACAAAAGTGATAAGAGGACCACACATTGGAAGCGACCATCACCTAGTAGTGACAAAGTTAAAACTAAAAGATATAGGAAAAGAAACAGAAAATCCCCCAATAGAAAAACAACAGTACGAACATATAAAAGCATACAAATTGAGAGAAGAAGAAACAAGTAAGAAGTTCACAGAAGCAATTACAAGCAAAGTTGAGAATTGCAAAGAAACACACAGATATGGAGGTATAGAAGAGAAGTGGTAGTATTTAAAAAATCTTATACTAGACACAGCGAAAACAATTTGCGGCACAACCAAAAGTAGCAATAACAAAAAGCAAACTGCATGGTGGACGGAGGAAATAAAAAAAAAGTTAGAGAAAAGAAAAAAGCGTGGAAAGACTACCTATCACAAAAGACAGAAGGCAGCTATAATAAATATAAAGAAAAAAGAAGAAACGTCAAGGAATTAATAATAGAATCAAAGAAGGAAACATGGAAAGTGTTTGGCAAAAAAATGGAGCAGGATAGTAAAGGGAACCAGAAATTCTTCTATAGAGTACTCAAAAATTGCCGAAATAAGAAGAGATTCAACACCAGACAAATAAAGAACAGAGAAGGAAAGCAAATAACAGATGGAAAAGAAATTATGGAAAGCTTGAAAGAGTATTTGAAGAGATTTTGGGCACGGATACGGTTGGAGAAACATCAGAGAACGAGGAAACAACCAGACACGAGGAAAAATCAAATGAAGAAATAACTATGGAAGAACTAAAAGGGGTATTAAAGTAAATGAAAAATGGAAAAGCACCCGGATCAGACAAAATCACGGCTGAAATGATAAAGATTATAGGAAGGAAAGGATCCGAACTACTTTTGGAACTGTACAACTCGGTGTGGCAAAAAGAACAAATTCCGAAAGACTGGCAAACTGTACAAATAGTTCCAGTATATAAGAAAGGAGACAGAAAAGAGTACCAAAACTACCGTAGATTAACAGTACTAAACACAACTATGAAAATGTATGAACAAATCCTAGACAAAAAACTAAGAACAAAAATAGAACCTACATTAGATGAATCACAAAGTGGCTTCAGAAAGGGACATAACCTACAAGATCACATTTTCACGATTCAGCAAATAATAGATGAATCAAAAATACAAAAAAAAGACGTCTACTTGGGTTTTATAGATATGGAAGAAACCTTTGTCTTGGTGAACAGAGGAAAGCTGTGGGATATACTTAAAGAACGAGAAGTAAACTCCAAACTAATCAGAATAACTAAACAAATCTACAACACAAACACAAACGTGATAAAACATGGCAATCAGAAATCAGAACCGTTCAAAACGAAAGAAGGATTAAGGCAAGAGGGAGGCTTGAGCCCAACATTGTTCATCGTCTACATGGACGAGATGTTAAATAAATGCACTCAGAAAACCAGAAAAATACTGATTGGATACAAAAATATGCAGAGAGTGGAAATCTCGGAAGGTGCATTCGTGGATGAAGTAATAATAATAGCGAAAGGGGAAGACGATCTACAATACAGCCTAAACATATGGAATAAGGTACTAACAGAATATGGTATGAAGATGAATATAAACAAAACAAAATAATGGAAATTGGGGAACCTACAAAAATAAACATGAGAATAGACAACACAAACATAGAACAAGTGGAAACCATGAGATATCTGGGAGTAGAAATATATAATGATGGCTAGCAAGAAACGGAGATAAACAGCAGAATAAGAAATACAATGAAAACTTACTACGCGCTGAACAAGAAGTTCATAAATAAACACGAAATATCCCGTCAGACAAAAATAAAAGTTTTCAAATCGGTTTTTAAACCGATATTAACATATGGCTGCGAATCATGGACACTAACCAAGAAAGAAAAGAGCAAATTACAGGCAACTGAGATGAAATACCTCAGAAGAGTAAGAGGCGTTACAAGGAGGGACTAAATCAGAAACACCCAAATCAGAGAAGAGTTGGAAGTAGAATCGTTAGAGGAATTTATGGCAAGAGGAAAACTGAGCTGGTGGGGTCATCTACAAAGAATGAGAAACACAAGGCCAGTTAAGAGAATATGGGAAGCCGGACCTAGAATACGAAGAAGCAGAGGATGACCAAGACAAACATGGAACAACTCCATAAACGAGATTCTCAAAAACAGAGGAAAATCACGGGCAGAGGCAAGAACAATGGCGAAAAACGAAAAGGAGTGGGCAAAATTTGTATATATTTAAAAAAAATTATATGGTAGAAGGGATACTGATTATATATATAATCAGTATCATCTACAAATAATGGGAAACACAAGGCCAGTTAAGAGAATATGGGAAGCCAGACCTGGAAAACGAAGAAGCAGAGGAAGACCAAGACAAACATGGAACAACTCCATAAACGACATTCTGAAAAACAGAGGAAAATCATGGGCAGAGGCAAGAACAATGGCGAAAAACAAAAAGGAGTTGGCAAAATTTATACATATTAAAAAATTATATGGTAGAAGGGATCCTGATTATATATATACATATATATATATATATATATATATATATATGTATAAATAATCCGTGGAATAACTAGCAAGGTAAAATTGCGTGGAGCCCCTTTAATACCTAACCCCCCCCCCACTCTCCAACATCGACAGCTAGAAGCCCTCCAGGTTATTCCGAAGCAACATCCAGTTTCTCCACGTCTTTATGTGTCAAGAGCCCTTCGGACACATCGCAACTTGTTTCATGTAATGGATATTTATTTTTTATTTAAAGTGTGTTAGAATAAATAATGAAACAAAGTGTTTAATTTCAATTAATTGGTATAAGTTTTAAACAGATCCAAAGCATTATTGTAAAATTGTACTAAACAGTGCAATAAAATTAACGGTAATACGTATCTAAATATGTATTTTATTTGATTTTAGGTGTTCTGGTGTATACTCCGACATATATTCTTAATCAGTCCGAAGTGATAATAATGTTTGACACTGGTGCAGGAGTTGAAGTGGTGGAAGATAATGGACATATGAAAGCCATAGTGTACTTACCTAGGAAGTTTTCCGTAAGGCTTAATTAATTGTACAGATTAATTTTATAATCAAGGTTTTTACGTTGCATTTAGAATCAAACGAAGGGCCTTTTCGGAAATTGGAATTCTGATACTGCAGATGATTTCACGGACCCCCAGGGCACACGAATTGGTGCTAATCCAAGTGATGTTGAAGGTGTTCATAGAGATTTTGGGCAAAAATGGATGTTAGAGGATCGAGATGCCCTTTTTGTTGGCAGATCTTTATTCCATAGAGAGCATGGCAAAACTTCAAGCACTTATAACAACAGAACATTTATTCCTGTTTATCACACTGACTTAAACAAAATTGTGCCAGAGAATAGATCCCTGGAGAGAACAAATGCCGAATTATATTGCCACGAATGCTATCAATGCCAATATGACTATGCAATGACTTTAGATCGAAACTTCGCACAGTTCACATTGAATAGCCACAGGTCCTTAAAACATCTTAAAGAGGTCAATCAAAAACAAGTGATTTCATGTGGGGTACTGGAAACCCCTAGATTTGGCAGAAAATCAAATTTCCTATTCATACCTGAAGCCAAAGTGACATTTGAATGCAATGAGAACTTCATCTTAGTTGGTGATCAAAGAAGGGTATGCATGCCAGATGGTCACTGGGATGTCCCTAAGTACGGCTACACAGAATGTCTAAGTAAGTTTAACTAGAATAGATTTTTTTTAACGTCATTTACCTATTCGAAATGCATACATAGCTCTGCAAGAATATTCGCTTCGCAATGCTGGTTACACTGCTTGCATTAATTTGGCAGAAATTTTAACAATTCTTATCATATTAACGCACATTGGTCACAGAATTTATAGAAGGGCTTTTATTAAGGACCACGGAAACTTTTCAAACCCAACGTTTAGATCTGCAAGCAGAATGAACCTTGATAGCTATTGGGTTTAAGGATTCAGAAAGACTTGTTTCATATCTGGTTATATGAACGTGGTTTACTTACTTCAATACTAAGTAAACCACTGGACTTGGTAAGTAAACCAAGTCCAGTGAGAGAACCTCATCAGGCATAATGTAATAAACCTAATTAGGAAATCTTGTCTGGACGACAAATCATATCGAACAAACGAATCAATTCGCGGCTTAGTTTAGTTTCATCTGGAATTAAGCAAAAGACCTTCTGCTTCTGTTCAAAGACCACTTAACAGTGTGTATTTTCAATTCACAAGAACAAAATATGCACGAAACGTATGCAAAATCATTTGTGGCATGAATAAACGACGTGGGTGCGCATGGTGGCGCCCTCTGTGCGATGACCAACGAAGCAATACGAGCGTTAATCTTACACAGTTCTGTGCGTTAGCGTTGTATCCTCCAAATGGAGTAGGCATGGGCGCCGACGATTTAATCCGTACTAACGGTGTAGGTATAATATACCTCAGCGAAACTATCGCGTCACTCACAAGTGTCAATTTAATTGTATTGAATTTTAATGTGTTGCATTTTAAATCGTGTTCAATTTTAATAGGATGTAATTTAAATTGAAATGTCGCTGAAGCGACTCTCTCGTCGCCTCAATTTATGAAAATAATACAGTAGCAATCAAATCATGTGTCATTTATTTCATGTAAATCAGTTCTGTTACACAGTTTCGTGCGGTCGCGTTTTATCCTCCAAATGGAGTATGCATGGGCGACGACGATTTAATCCGTACTAACGGTGTAGGTATAAAAAACCTTAAATTATCGCGTCACTCACAAGTGTCAATTTAATTGCATTGAATTTTAATGTGATGCATTTGAATTCGTGTTCAATTTTAATAGGATGTTATTTAAATTGAAATGTCGGTGAAACGACTCTCTCGTCGCCTAAATTTATGAAAATAATACAGTAGCAATCAAATCATGTGTCATTTATTTCATGTAAATCAGTTCTGTTACACAGTTTCGTGCGCTCGCGTTTTATCCTCCAAATGGAGTAGGCATGGGCAACGACGATTTAATCCGTACTAACGGTGTAGGTTTAAAAAACCTTAAATTATCGCGTCACTCACAATTGTCAATTTAATTGCATTGCATTTTAATGTGTTGCATTTTAATTCGTGTTCAATTTTAATAGGATGTAATTTAATTTGAAATGTCGCTGAAACAACTCTCTCGTCGCCTAAATTTATCAGAATAATACAGTAGCAATCAAATCATGTGTCATTTATTTCATGTAAATCAGTTCTGTTACACAGTTTCGAGCGCTAGCGTTTTATCCTCCAAATGGCGTAGGCATGGGCGACGACGATTTAATCCGTACTAACGGTGTAAGTATAAAAAACCTTAAATTATCGCGTCACACACAAGTGTCAATTTAATTGTATTGATTTTTAATGTGTTCCATTTTAATTCGTGATCAATTTTAATATAATGTAATTTAAATTGAAATGTCGCTGAAACGACTCTCTCGTCGCCTAAATTTATGAAAATAATACAGTAGCAATCAAATCATGTGTCTTGTATTTCATGTAAATCAGTTCTGTTACACAGTTTCGTGCGCTCGCGTTTTATCCTCCAAATGGAGTAGGCACGGGCGACGACGATTTAATCCGTACTAACGGTATAGGTATAAAATACCTTAAATTATCGCGTCACACACAAGTGTCAATTTAATTGTATTGGCATTTAATGTGTTGCATTTTAATTCGTGTTCAATTTTAATAGGATGTAATTTAAATTGAAATGTCGCTGAAACGATTCTCTCGTCGCCTAAATTTATGAAAATAATACAGTAACAATCAAATCATGTGTCTTGTATTTCATGTAAATCAGTTCTGTTACACAGTTTCGAGCGCTAGCGTTTTATCCTCCGAATGGAGTAGGCATGGGCGACGACGATTTAATCCGTACTAACGGTGTAGGTATAAAATACCTCAGCGAAACTATCGCGTCACTCACAAGTGTCAATTTAATTGTATTGAATTTTAATGTGTTGAATTTTAAATTGTGTTCAATTTTAATAGGATGTAATTTAAATTGAAATGTCGCTGAAACGACTCTCTCGTCGCCTAAATTTATGAAAATAATACAGTAGCAATCTAATCATGGGTCATTTATTTTATGTAAATCAGTTCTGTTACATAGTTTCGTGCGCTCGCGTTTTATCCTCCAAATGGAGTAGGCATGGGCGACGACGATTTAATCCGTACTAACGGTGTAGGTATGAAAAACCTTAAATTATCGCGTCACTCACAAGTGTCAATTTAATTGCATTGAATTTTAATGTGTTGCATTTTAATTCGTGTTCAAATTTAATAGGATGTAATTGAAATTGAAAAGTCGATGAAATGACTCTCGTCACCTAAATTTATGAAAATAATACAGTAGCAATCAAATCATGTGTCATTTATTTCATGTAAATCAGTTCTGTTACACAGTTTCGTGCGCTCGCGTTTTATCCTCCAAATGGAGTAGGCATGGGCGACGACGATTTAATCCGTACTAACGGTGTAGGTATGAAAAACCTTAAATTATCGCATCACTCACAAGTGTCAATTTAATTGTTTTGCATTTTAATGTGTTGCATTTTAATTCGTGTTCAATTGTAATAGGATGTAATTTAAATTGAAATGTCGCTGAAACGACTCTCTCGTCGCCTAAATTTATGAAAATAATACAGTAGCAATCGAATCATGTGTCATTTATTTCATGTAAATCAGTTCTGTTACACAGTTTCGTGCGCTCGCGTTTTATCCTCCAAATAGAATAGGCATGAGCGACGACGATTTAATCCGTAATAACGGTGTAGGTATAAAAAACCTTAAATTATCGCGTCACTCACAAGTGTCAATTTAATTGCACTGAATTTTAATGTGTTGCATTTTAATTCGTCTTCAATTTTAATACGATGTAATTTAAATTTAAATGTCGCAGAAACGATTCTCTCGTCGCCTAAATTTATGAAAATAATACAGTAGCAATCGAATCATGTGTCATTTATTTCATGTAAATCAGTTCTGTTACACAGTTTCGTGCGCTCGCGTTTTATCCTCCAAATGGAATAGGCATGGGCGACGACGATTTAATCCGTACTAACGGTATAGGTATAAAAAACCTTAAATTATCGCGTTACTTACAAGTGTGAATTTAATTGTATTGAATTTTAATGTGTTGCATTTTAATTCGTGTTCAATTTTAATAGGATGTAATTTAAATTGAAATGTCGCTGAAACGACTCTCTCGTCGCCTAAATTTATGAAAATAATACAGTAGCAATCAAATCATGTGTCATTTATTTCATGTAAATCAGTTCTGTTGCACAGTTTCGTGCGCTATCGTTTTATTTTCCAAATGGAGTAGGCATGGGCGACGACGATTTAATCCGTACTAACGGTGTAGATATAAACAACCTCAAATTATCGCGTCACTCGCAAGTGTCAATTTAATTGTATTGAATTTTAATGTGTTGCATTTTAATTCGTGTTCAATTTTAATAGGATGTAATTTAAATTTAAATGTCGCAGAAACGATTCTCTCGTCGCCTAAATTTATGAAAATAATACAGTAGCAATCGAATCATGTGTCATTTATTTCATGTAAATCAGTTCTGTTACACAGTTTCGTGCGCTCGCGTTTTATCCTCCAAATGGAATAGGCATGGGCGACGACGATTTAATCCGTACTAACGGTATAGGTATAAAAAACCTTAAATTATCGCGTTACTTACAAGTGTGAATTTAATTGTATTGAATTTTAATGTGTTGCATTTTAATTCGTGTTCAATTTTAATAGGATGTAATTTAAATTGAAATGTCGCTGAAACGACTCTCTCGTCGCCTAAATTTATGAAAATAATACAGTAGCAATCAAATCATGTGTCATTTATTTCATGTAAATCAGTTCTGTTGCACAGTTTCGTGCGCTATCGTTTTATTTTCCAAATGGAGTAGGCATGGGCGACGACGATTTAATCCGTACTAACGGTGTAGATATAAACAACCTCAAATTATCGCGTCACTCGCAAGTGTCAATTTAATTGTATTGAATTTTAATGTGTTGCATTTTAATTTGTGTTCAATTTTAATAGGATGTAGTTTAAATTGAATTGTCGATGAAATGACTCTCTCGTCGCCTAAATTTATCAAAATAATACAGTAGCAATCAAATCATGTGTCATTTATTTCATGTAAATCAGTTCTGTTACACAGTTTCGTGCGCTCGCGTTTTATCCTCCAAATGGAGTAGGCATGGGCGACGACGATTTAATCCATAATATGATTTATAAAAATATCAGTCCGGAAAGTATTGCTTAGCGACAGTTAGTGGTTCTGATGCTGTTATAACTCACCTAACGGACTCAAAATGATAATGTAATCGAACATCTACCGGACAGAATGAAGTAAACTACTATTACAGCATCACATTTGAATGTCATTTATCATATAAATATGATGCAATACACCTGCTCGTTTCTACCTCTTTGCACACCATTTATTTAATTACATCGTTTTTACTGTTATTTTCCTTACAGATTCCAAAACAGATCAAGAGGAGACATTTACAAAACCACTAGGATACGTAGAAGAGATAATATTAACTATAATCTTTATTAGTATTGTAGTATTACTGGTATTTGCTGGCTACAGAATCATACGAAACAGGAGGAAAACGGAAGAAAATGAGGAAACATTGTAAGTACATTTTGTTGAATATTGTAAAATTTTCATAGCAGCGAATAATTAACTATTAATTAAGCATAAATAATCCTATAAATCTAATTTGCACACCTACAGATATAATATATATATATATATATATATATAATTTACAGGAAACTTAATGATATGCCAAGATAAAAGCAAGAAACTCTACACCCAAAGATATCTGCGAGTAAATTATTTCATGTGTTATTATAAACTACTTACTTCCTCTGCACATACTGTAAACATTAATTAAGGACATAGAAATGTTATACCAAATAAAAACATTTATACTTGACTAAGTAGTTAATATTATAAACAAGGCGCGGATTTCTAGGTATTATGCTATACATAAGTTTTAATAGCAGACCAAAATGACCTCGTATCTATACGAATTTCAGCAAATGAAGTAACGTGACATTTTTTTAATGCTTTTATGCATATTTTCAGTTTTGAAGCTTATAATTGCTTTAATGCAATTTTTGTGCATATTTCCTTATATTTTGTGCTTATTTGCTTGTTTCTCAATTTTATAGCATATTATTTATATTAGCTAGGAATATATTTTGTTGCACATTATTGTAATGAGAATTCAGTATTAATATTACTCCGTTACGTCTAGAGTGCTTGGTTATCACAAAATCATCAACAAAGCGAGCATGCGTACGTGATATTTGATAATCAAAGCTTGATTATTTTGGGGATTACCCTATTTTTACGTGCACAGAACGCATCTGGGGCAAGTGTGATATCAATTCAGTCCAATTTATCTCAATCTTCAGTGCGTTGTGCTTGTGCCTTGTGTGTATCACGTGTTTATAAGTTTCTTGTATAAAATGCCGAAAGTAAAACCTTCCGTCGATGAATGGATACGTGGACATTATGAATTAAAATATGAGAACAGCATATTAATTTGCAGGGCTTGTATCAAACCGGTAAGTTTTATTTTGTGTTGCTATTGGCCTAGGTACAAGCTAGTATTATGTTGTAGATTAACTGCGAGAAAAAATTTAACATAACACAACATATCAAAACAACAGTTCACGTGGAGAATTAAAAAAAACACAAATCTGCATGTAGTACCTTGAGTACCCAGCAAACTATTTCCGAGTCTTTTGCGAGTTCTTCTATACAGAATGAAAAGGAATTTAACATTGATTTATGCAATACGATGGCATCTTCTAACATTCCGCTAAAAAAACTAGACAATAGTATGTTTAAATCTTGCATAAAAATACACCGGTAGACATATTCCTGCCGAATCAACCATTGGCAAAAACTATGTCAAGCAACTATATAAACACACTATTGAGGAAATAAAAAAAGATAATTGGGAACAATTACATATGGTTATGTGTAGATGAAACTACTGATTCATGTGATCAATACATCGCCCAATTAATGATTTTAATATTAAACGAAGACTCCACTAATGCATTTTTAATTAGTTCCAAGCAGTTAGAAAAACAAATGGCAATACCGTTGCCAAATTCGTTCACGATGGATTAACACATGTTTTTTTGCCAAACTCCGTACCAAATGATAAATTATTATTGATGCTTTCTGATGCCGCTGTGTTATATATCTAGGAGTGGATCTAGGAATCGACTGAACAACACAACTGCCATGTGTATACTGTCTTTATTAAACTTCTATGCGTGGTCGTTGCGGTAGGTTAGACAACTATCTTTACCTCTAAGGCACATACATTACATCTATATTACATACATCTATTACATCTCCCTTATTACGTTACATAGTCATACAGTATTTTTGGTTTACTGATTACTCTTTTACAGTTCACTTTTTTTACAATGTTATCATCTACAAAATTATCATTTACAATACAATCATCTGTAATGTTGTCATTTACAATATTATCATCTGCAATGTTATCATTTACAATATTATTATTATATACAAAATTTGAACGTTGTATCACTTCGTTTGAACATTTGAAGTTTTTTATGTAAGCACTATTTCTTATTATACATCTTCCATCCTCTTTTTCTATGTCGTAAGTTCTTTCTCTTATTTTATTCTTGATTTTTCCTAGTTTCCAAGTGCTTTTAGGCTTTTCTTGGAACCAAACTTGCATTCCATTTCTAAGTTCAACGTTTGAACGTACACCTGATTTGTCATAATAAATTTTTGATTTGATTTGTCTTGTGTCAATTTTGTTCTTTAGTTTTGTCTTATTTATAATTTGAGTTTGTTTTCATTAATGGGTAAGTTGTCTCTTAAGTATCGTGACATTAATATCTGAGATGGTGTGTAGGTATCATAGACAGGCATGTTACGGTAACTTAATAAAGCTAAGTATATGTCTTCTTTATTTTCTAATGTCTTTTTAATTAATTTCTTAATGGTTTGAATTGATCTTTCTGTAAAACCATTGGATTGTTGGTGATATGGGGATGATTTAGTTATTTGAAAATTTCATTCTTTGGATAATGTTTCATATTCTTCACTGATGAATTGTCTTCCACTATCTGATACAACAATTTTGGGTATTCCATGTCTAGCAAATATGGATTTTAATTTGTTGATTACATTTTTGGAAGTTAGATTTTTGTGCAACGTCATGATTTCGGGATATTTTGAGTAGTAATCCACTGCAATAAAGAATGTATCACCTTGTATTTCAAATAAGTCAATTCCTATTTTTTGCCATGGTTTTTTAATTAATTGATGATTTATCATAGGCTCTCTTCTATTCGAGTTTGAATATTTATTACAAACGTAACATCTATTAATTACATTTTCTATATGTGTTATCATATTAGGCCAATATACTGCAAATTTTGCTCTCGATATGCATTTATTTATACCTAAATGACCTGTGTGTGTCTTCAAGAACTTTGTTTCTCCATGATTTTAGTATAATGACTCTTTGATTCATATATATTAAGTTATTGCTTCCCATTGTTATTTCTGACTTTAATTTGTAAAATGGTTTCAAATTTATTGTCATTTTATTTATGCTCTTTGGCCGTCCATCCTTAACAAAGGTTTTTATCATTTTTAATTCTTCATCATCTTCAGTTGCTTTTATCAATTGTTTTAACCTGTCCTCTTTAATTGTTTTTTTTTTTCGATTAGGCATACTTGAGCGTTTAATTCTATATTATCTTCGATTACTTTATTTACTGTTGCTCGTGATAATGTATCAGCTATTATTAGATATTTACCTGGTTTGTAAACTAAGTTTATTTTATATTTTTGTAATGTCAAAAGCATCCTTTGTAATCTAGCTGGGCATGAGTTTAATGATATTTTGAATATGAAAATTAATGGTTTGTGATCGGTTTCAACTGTAAACTCTCTTCCATAAACATATTGATAGAACTTTTGTACGCCAAAACATATTGCTAATAGTTTCTTCTCTATTTGAGCATATATTTGCTGAGTTTCTGTCACAGCTCTAGAAGCATATGCACATGGTATTTCATTTTGCAAAAGTGCTGCTCCTAAGCCTGAGCTAGATGCATCAACTGATATTGTTATTTGCTCTCTTGGATTAAAATACTTTAAAATTGGTTCTTGTGAAATTATCTTTTTTAATTCGGTAAATGCGTTTTCTTGTGGGTATTCCCATGAAAATATATTGTTATCTTTAATTAAATCCCTTAATGGTTGAGTAATTTCTCATAAGTTTGGAATAAATTTTCCTACATAAGTTATGAAACCTAGGGATCTTTGGACATCTTTTTTATTAATTGGTTTGGGCATTCCTACGATGGCTTCAATTTTATCTTCATCCATTGATAGACCTTTATTTGAAAACTTATGTCTTAATACTTAACTTCATCTAGACCAAATTTACATTTGTTTCTATTAACTTTTACATTTTTTTCTCTAGCTATCTTAAATACTTCTTCCAATATTGTGTCATGATCATCTTTAGTCTCGGCATCAATTAAAATATCATCGACATAGATTACTACACCATTAATATAAAAAAATTCTTGAAACGTTTCTTGGAATACTTCACTTGCAGTTTTTATACCAAATGGTAGTATACCTATTGTATAGTTAGTATAGTTATACCTATTGAATTTGTATCTACCATGAGGGGTTGCAAAAGTGCATAACTTACTAGATTTTTCATCTAATGGAATGTTCCAAAATCCACTAGCTGCATCTAATATTGTGAATATTTTTGAACCATTCAAATTTCTTGTTATTTCGTCCATGTTTGGTATTTTGTATTTTCTATCTATTATAACTTCATTTAAATCTCTTGGAACTAAGCAGATTCGTAGAGAACCATCTTCTTTTTGAACTAGTACATATGAATGTATCCATTCTGAGCTGCCTTGAACTTTTTCTATTATTTTTAATTTTTCTAAATTTTCTGAACATTTTTTAAATTGATCTTGTATAGCAAAAGGTACATTTCTTATTGGATTTACTACTGGTTTTGCATGTTTTTGTATTTCAATGTGATATGGCTTACTTGTTTTACCTATACCTTCAAATACATATTTATATCTATTGGTTAATTTTTAATAATTTTTAATTTGGTTTTTATTTACTGAGTTAATGAATTTAGTATCCTCATCATTTTTTATGTTTACTATTCCTAAATGAATACATGTTTTTAAACCTAAGATTGACCCATTATTACTTTTGTCTACAAAGAATTCAGTTTTCTTGAAACAATTTCCATTATAGTATAAATCTAGATAACATTTTCCCAATATAGGAATTTTATCTCCAGTAAATGTGACTAAGTTTTCCATAATGTTCTCAATATTTTTTAAATTAAATATACACGCTTTTAATACAAAGTAGGAAATTATATTGACAATTGCTCCCGTATCTATTTTAAATTTAGCCTTTACATCTGCATCTTCACCTATACTCAACTCTATAATGCAATGATTAAAATTATTGAGGTTTTTGTTTCCATTATTAATTGTGTCTATACTCAAGTGATCATTGCAATTATCCGATTGATTCACTTGGTTTACAGATTTATTCCTACATTTATTTGCAAAGTGATTGTCCTTTTTACATTTTAAACGTTATTTACCGTATGCTGGACATTCATTTATCGGATGTGATTTACCACATCTTTAATTTCTCTTTGTACCTGATTGTAATTTCTATTTTCGTTCGATCTTGAAGAATCTTCTCGGAATTTTTGTGTTGTTTTCTTCTAATTTCTTACTTGTTCCACTTCTTTGTAATTTCTTGTCTTGTCTCCACTCGTTGATTGTTTCATATCCTGAAGTTGCTGTCTGGATGTTTCGGTTAACACACATGTCTCGTTTGCTTTTTCCAGGGTGTACTCTTGATGTTGTAGAAGTTGCTCTCGAACCTTCTCATCTTTTATCCCAATGATTAGCATCGTTTTTATTAATTCCGTTTTAAAATTTTCAGGGAATTCGCACTGTTTTGCTTGGTTTTGTAATGACGTGACATACTGTTCTGAGCTTTCCTCATTTTGGCGGGACGTGAAAAATTATATCTCTCGTAGGTTAGGTTCTTTTTTGGAATGAAATAGTCATTAAATTTCTTCTTTAGTACAGTAATTTTGTCCTTATCATCTATATCTATATTTTATCTACCTATAGTGCGTTCTTTTTAATAAAATTATATTTTGTTTTTTTTTTCTGTATTTTCATAACAAATAAAATATGCCGTTTCATGCTTCTTCTGCGTTTTTGTGCTTATTCTAATCTTTATGCTATTTTATATGCTTATTTTCTAAGATTTTAATGCATTTTTAAGCGCTTATTTTGTAATTTTTGATGCTTATGCCGCGCTTTGGTTATAGCTACATAAAAACTTTGAGGTTAGGATTTCTTAAGTCATGTACCATTTTTTGGTGAATTAGCTTAAATGTTAAAAAAGTTGTATACTTCTTGAACGTACAAAATAAAGCGTTTTTGAAATAATTGAGGTTAAATTAGGCATTACATCTATAATATAACTTTATAACCTTATCGTATTCGACTAAAGTTTGTGGATACCGAATGTAATAAGTATTATATACAGTGTAAGTAAGTGTAAGTGTAAGTATTAGTACTTACCAGCATTCTTAAGTGCGTTCATATTAGTTTTGGCCCCTATTAGTGTGCACATCATTGCCTGTCTGGTCTTCACTCTAACTGTTACCCATGGCTTTTCTCTCTCCAATATTCCCAAATACATGCAAATCTGTAGCCTTTCTTCCTCCAGTTTCCTCTTCACAACCATCCTGATGTCTGCGTTATCAGCCAAAGTCGCCAATTTTTCAATTACTTCGTTGTAAACGATCACTATGGCCTTAAAAATAACATACGTTAATGAGACAAAAATAGGGAGCGACCACTACCTAGTGATAACACAAATAAGAGAAAACAACAACAACGTAACATCAACAGAACAGCAAACAAAGAGAACGAGAGTATGCACCAAAATAAAAGACTATAAGCTGCACAACGAAGACACGCAAATAGAATACAAAGAAGAAATGAAGAGAGAACTACAAATAAATACAACACAAAAAGCAACGAAAACAGAAACCGGTTTCACCGGTATATAGATAATTATAATCATAATTATAACTTGTTGATTCGTTGCCGTGGTTACAAACTGTATTCGGGTAGCAACTCGACAATTTACACGCTTATTTGGATCAACGTAGGCGGATTTTAACAAGCGAAAATCACTTGTTTTGCCGAGGTTTTAAAAAGGCTGAACGCCGATAAACAATCAGATTCGCTTTAGATCCCGGAGCATCCACGTCGGTCAGCAGAGAAAATGAAAAGAGTTGTACAGAAACAAATACCGCCGAACAATAGTTATTTACATTCACGCGTTATTCAAAAACAGTTTGATTTACGTTTTGTTCACGCGGATGTAATCAATTTCGGGACAGTAATTATTTGTGTTCGAGCATCTGTAAACACTCGACGTGAACTAGGGAATCATTATCAACACGGAACAGCTGGAAGGAGTCCAAGAGGATTCAACGAGAACTTCAACCCCAAAGACGATTCAGCGAGAACGGCAACTATAGAAGAGGATCAACCGAGGACAGCAGGACTTTGAATCGAGGGAATTGGTGCCGACTTAATCGAATTTACTGATTCGACATCTGCAACCAGGATTGCCGATTACCACTGCGAGTTGCCGTTATTCCCCAGGAATATGAATATGAATGCCAGGTAGAATTTACTAAAATTACTACTCAATTAGGGAGTTAATTGTGCGAATTAGGAATTTAGGGAACTATTGTTATTAAATATTGATAGTGTTAGTGTGTTAATTAGTGATAGGACTTGCTTTATATTGTCAAGCGTTCATTTTGTTTCATATTGAATTAGTGTAGTGTTTGTTTTGTTATCAATTGTCTAAATTAATTAATAAAGAAGTTATTGCAAATATTTTCTGGCAAAATTACGAAAGCTGGATGCTGTATGTTTCTGTTTTGAACTACTTCAGCTTAACTACTTCTAAATCATCAGAATGAACTATCTGCAGCTACGGACTAAAGAAAAGTTGCACTGTAATAAACAATTCCATAAATTTTGACAATCTAATGAACACACTAATATTTACATATAGTAATTAACACTGAAATATAACGAACCATTCCTACGGCATACGCAAATGCTGCTTTTTTGTCCTTCCTCTTATCGTAGAAAGCCACCAATTTTGGATAGCTTTGAGCAAGAGCCTTGAAAACGTTGATGTTACGAATTGTGCGACTTATCTTGCAAGCCACTATCACTTTGTCAGGAACAGCTACTGCATGGAGCAATTGAACCGCTACCAAGAAAATATCCACAGTGTTCACACACAAGGAGATGAAGTCGATCGCGTTCCATATATTGCTGCAACAAACATAAGTTATTTGATAGTTCCTAAAGCATGGGCTTATAGAAGAATCCTGAGAATAAGATGAATGAGCAGAGAGCAGAATAACAAACAAAGAAGTACTAAGGAGATTGGGAAAGGAAAACGAAATAGTGGATACAGTTAAAATCAGGAAACTACAGTACCTTAGCCAAGTGATGATAGGAGAGAAATATGCACTGTTACAAACCATCGTACAAGGAAATATACAGGGAAAGAGAAATATAGGAAGGAGACGAATTTCCTGGTTGAATAATCAGAAGTAAAATAACAAGAGCGTAAAAAATAATTAAATATAGCTGACGTATGCGAAATGTGTTCTGATAAATACTTTAAGGACATATTGAGCAGTAGTCGCCACATTCAGATTATTTTTGATGCTCGACTTATATTCTGAGGACTATATACCAACTAATAAATGTAAATGCAAGAAATATTTTGTCAATTTGACTTTCGTTGTAATAGTTGTAATAACAGTTAATAATTATAATAGTTGTAGTTCGTTGTAATAATCTTAGGTTTAAATACATGTATTCATTTAGGAATAGTAAACATAAAAAATGATGATGATATTAAATTCATTAATACAGTAAATAAAAACCAAATTAAAACTTATGAAGAATTAACCAATAGATATAAAGATGTATTTGAAGGTATAGGTAAAACAAGTAAGCCATATCACATTGAAATACAAAAATATGCAAAACCAGTACTAAATCTAATAAGAAATGTACCTTTTGCTATACAAGATCAATTTAAAAAATGTTTAGAAAATTTAGAAAAATTAAAAATAATAGAAAAAGTTCAAGGCAGCTCAGAATGGATAAATTCATATGTACTTGTTAGATAAGAAGATGGTTCTCTACGTATCTGCTTAGATCCAAGAGATTTTAATGAAGATATAATAGATAGAAAATACAAAATACCAAACATGGACGAAATAACAAGAAATTTGAATGGTTCAAAAATATTCACAATATTAGATGCAGCTAGTGGATTTTGGAACATTCCATTAGATGAAAAATCTAGTAAGTTATGCACTTTTGCAACCCCTCAGGGTAGATACAAATTCAACAGACTACCATTTGGTATTAAAACTGCTAGTGAAGTATTCCAAGAAACTTTTAAAGAAATTTTTCATATAAAAGGTGTAGTAATCTATGTCGATGATATTTTAATTCATGCCGAGACTAAAGAAGAACATTACAAAATATTGGAAGAAGTATTTAAGATAGCCAGAGAAAATAATGTAATATTTAATAGAAACAAATGTAAATTTGGTCTAGATTAAGTTAAGTATTAAGGACATAAGTTTTCAAATAAAGGTATATCAATGGATGAAGATAAAATTGAAGCCATCGTAGGAATGCCCAAACCAAATAATAAAAAAGATGTCCAAAGATTCCTAGGTTTCATAACTTATGTAGGAAATTTATTCCAAACTTATCAGAAATTACTCAACCATTAAGGGATTTAATTAAAGATAACAATATATTTTCATGGGAACACCCTCAAGAAAAAGCATTTAACGAATTAAAAAAGATAATTTCACAAGAACCAATTTTAAAGTATTTTAATGCAAGAGAGCAAATAACAATATCAGTTGATGCATCTAGCTCAGGCTTAGGAGCAGCACTTTTGCAAAACGAAATACCATGTGCATATGCTTCTAGAGCTATGACAGAAACTCAGCAAAGATATGCTCAAATAGAGAAGGAACTATAAGCAATATGTTTTGGCGTACAAAAGTTCTATCAATATGTTTATGGAAGAGAGTTTACAGTTGAAACCGATCACAAACCATTAATTTTCATATTCAAAAAATCATTAAACTCATGCCCAGCTAGATTACAAAGGATGCTTTTGACATTACAAAAATATAAAATAAACTTAGTTTACAAACCAGGCAAATATCTAATAATAGCTGATACATTATCACGAGCAACAGTAAATAAAGTATTCGAAGATAATTTAGAATTAAATGCTCATGTACGCCTAATCGAAAAAAAATTAACAATTAAAGAGGACAGGTTAAAACAATTGATAAAAGCAACTGAAGATGATGAAGAATTAAAAATGATAAAAACCTTTATTAGGGATGGATGGCCAAAGAGCATAAATAAAATGACAGTAAATTTGAAACCATTTTACAAATTAAAGTCAGAAATAACAATGGGAAGCAATAACTTAATATATATGAATCAAAGAGTCATTATACCAAAATCATGGAGAAACAAAGTCCTTGAAGACATACACACAGGTCATTTAGGTATAAATATATGCATATCGAGAGCAAAATTTGCAGTATATTGGCCTAATATGATAACACATATAGAAAATGTAATTAATAGATGTTACGTATGTAATAAATATTGAAACTCGAATAGAAGTTATGATAAATCATCAAATAATTAAAAAACCATGGCAAAAAATAGGAATTGATTTATTTGAAATACAAGGTGAAACATTCCTTATTGCAGTGGATTACTACTCAAAATATCCCGAAATCATGACGTTGAACAAAAATCTAACTTCCAAAAATGTAATCAACAAATTAAAATCCATATTTGCTAGACATGGAATACCCAAAATTGTTGTATCAGATAGTGGAAGACAATTCATCAGTGAAGAATATGAAACATTTTCCAAAGAATGGTATTTTCAAATAACTAAATCATCCCCACATCACCAACAATCCAATGGTTTTACAGAAAGATCAATTCAAACCATTAAGAAATTAATTAAAAAGACATTAGAAAATAAAGAAGACATATACTTAGCTTTATTAAGTTACCGTAACACCCCTGTCTATGATACCTACACACCATCTCAGATATTAATGTCACGATACTTAAGAGACAACTTACCCATTAATGAAAACAAACTAAATTCTCAAATTATAAATAAGACAAAACTAAAGAACAAAATTGACACAAGACAAATCAAATCAAAAATTTATTATGACAAATCAGGTGTACGTTCAAACGTTGAACTTAGAAATGGAATGCAAGTTTGGTTCCAAGAAAAGCTTAAAAACACTTGGAAAGTAGGAAAAATTAAGAATAAAATAAGAGAAAGAACTTACGAAATGGAAAAAGAGGATGGAAGATGTATAATAAGAAATAGTGTTTACATTAAAAACTTCAAAGGTTCAAACGAAGTGATACAACGTTCAATTTTTGTATATAATAATAATATTGTAAATGATAACATTGCAGATGATAATATTGTAAATGACGACATTACAGATGATAATATTATAAATGACAACATTACAGATGATTGTATTGTAAATGATAACTTTGTAGATGATAACATTGTAAAAAGAGTGAACTGTAAAAGAGTAACCAGAAAACCAAAAAGACTGTATGACTATGTAACGTAATAAGGGAGATGTAATAGATGTATGTAATATGGATGTAATGATGTAATGTATGTAATGTATGTGCCTTAGAGGCAAAGAAGGTTGTCGAACCTACTGCAACGACCACGCATAGAAGTTCAATAAAGACAGTATACACATGGCAGTTGTGTTGTTCAGTCGATTCCTAGATCCACTCCCAGATATATAACAGTTATTGTAATGAGAATTCGGTATTAATATTACTCCGTTACGTCTAGAGTGCTTGGTTATCACAAAATCATCAAGAAAGCGAGAACGACACGAAAACGCTGACAATTAACTGAAAAAATTGGATACAACAATTTGAATGGTATGCAATAGCCTCACAACTAAGCAACAAGCCAGGAATGGTGCAAACAGCTACGTTTATGGCAACAATTGGTCCTGATGCAATACACATATTTAACAACTCTAATCTAAGCGAAGAAGAGCAAAAGGATATAGAAATAATAGAAGAAAAATTCAAAAATTATTGTATTCCTAAAACAAACGTATCCTTTGAAAGATACAATTTCTTCAAGCTTACACAAAAAGAAGGTGAGTGCTTTGATTATTTTCTAAATATAATCAAAACTCAAGCAAAAACATGTGAGTTTGGAACTCTTAATGATAGCTTACTGAAAGACAAGTTAGTATTTGGTATCCGATCCGACAAGGTTCGAGAAAAACTACTCACTAAAGACGATCTGACGTTAGAAAAAGCAATAGCCATTTGTAAAGCAAGTGAGCAAGCAACAGAACAAATTAAAGAAATTCAGAAGGTAGAAGTAGATAGAATTAATATGGTAAAAAGTAATAAACAAAGTAAAATGAAAAACAAACAAGAATTCGACTGTATGAGGTGCGGAACCAAGCATAAAAAACAAGAATGTCCGGCATATAAACAAAAACGTAAGAAATGCAGAAAAACGGGGCATTTTGAAATTAAATGCTGATCAAAGTACCAGAAACAAGTCAATGATATAGCAGAGGAATCAAGTGACTCTGGTAAGGGGGAGTTTTTTATACAGCTAGTACGGAATACCGAGGGAAATGATTGGAACGAAAAAGTCAAAGTCAAAAATAAAGTATTCATTGCTAAACTAGATACAGAAGCACAGTGCAATGTATTACCTACGCACATAGCAGATCAGTTAGAAGCAAAGATACAAAAATCAACCACTAAAAGGTTAATCAGCTTTACAGAAGATAAAATACAAGTTTTAGGAGAAACTATCTTGGACTGCACTATAAAGAAGCAAAAAGTAAAAATAATGTTCTAAGTAGTAGCAGAAAAAGTCCCAACTATATTAGGAAGAATGTCATTAGGATTAATAAAAATAATTAATGAAATATCGCAGCTAGAGAAAAATTACGAATATGACATTGACCTAATAGAAGATCCAAAGTTCGAAATCAGAATACCACATTCAATCAGAGATGCAGTCAAAAAAGAATTGGACTCGATGGTTAAACTTGTAGTCAAAAAAACCAATGAAGGAGCAAACTCCAGTCGTGAGCCCAATGGCAATAGTCAGAAGAAAAAAACTTCGAGTACGCATAGATCCAACAGACGTAAATATAAACATATTAAGAAGACATTATTCGTTACATACCATTGAAGAAATATTAGCAAGAATAAATAAATCAACTTTCTTCACACTACTCGATTGCAGAAGAAGATTTTGGCAAATAAAAGTGAGTGAACGAACACAAAAATATTTAACATTTTCAACTCCATGCGGGAGATATAGCTGCCTTAGACTTCCGATTGGGTTAAGCTCAGCCCCAGAAGTTTTCCATGAACTAATGAATTATGTGCTAAAAGACATGAAAAACGTCGAAGTTCAATGGACGACATTTTTGTACATGCAGAATCTCTGGAAGAATTGAAAGATATTACGGAAAAAGTCGGAAGAAAACTACATGGAGCAGGAATAAGGTTCAATAAAGAAACACGTGTATTCCAAACAAGGAAAGTTAAATTGTTAGGTCACATTCTATCAGAAAAAGGTTTAGAACTGGATACACAAAAAGTGATAGCAATAAAAAACATCAGGCAACCGACCAACAAAAAAGAGCTACAG
Source organism: Othius punctulatus (assembly GCA_951805005.1). Lineage (NCBI taxonomy): Eukaryota > Metazoa > Arthropoda > Insecta > Coleoptera > Staphylinidae > Othius > Othius punctulatus. The sequence continues at coordinate 47,156,589 of OX638146.1, forward strand.
AGACTGTTAGGCATGGTTATCTATTGAAATAAACTCATACCAAATATGCCCGAGCTTACAGAACCATTAAGAATTCTGCTGAAAAAAGAAACAGAGTGGTTCAGGGATGTTGAGCAAACCAGAGCTTTTGAAAATATTAAACAGACACTCTCAACACCACTGGTACTCAAGTTCTATGAAGTAAACAAAGACGTAACGGTCGGTAGAGGCGAGCTCAAAAAGCTTAGGCCCAGAATTACTACAAGATAATCAACCAGTGGCCTATACAACAAAAGCATTAACACCGCCCTCAAATCAAAAAAGAAGCGACAGCAATAAAATTTGCGTGCCAGAAGTTTCATGAATATGTCTATGGTAAAGAGGTATACATAGAAACGGATCATAAGCTATTGGAATCAGTATTTAAAAAACCAATCCAATATGCACCACCGAGACTTCAAAGAATACGGTTTGATGTAATGCAGTACTCGCCAAAAATTAAATACATAAAAGGTACAGAAATTCCCATAGCAGATACATTAAGCAGAGATTGTGATCAAACAAACATAGAAACCCCGAAAGAAGAAGAAATGGAGATTCAGATAATATTAGCAATGTCAAAGGAAGCTAGACAGATATTAATAGACGCTACCAAAGAAGATAATGAACTGCAAATATTGATAAAGTACATATATGATGGCTTCCTCGACTCATGCAACAAACTACCAGAATCAGTAAAACATTACATTAATTTTCGCGATGAACTCTCATACCATGAAGGACTTATATTTAAAATCGACAAAATAATAGTTCCAAAATCACAGATACCAAAAATGCTGACACAAATACATGCAGGACACTGTAAGAACCTAATAATATTAAAGTCCATAATTTTACGAGTCTGAACAAAACTGCGTAAATATCATATCAGGCCGCGGCCGACGACGCGCTGGCCCTAGCGAGGTCAGTCAATTTGCTGACTTCTTAATTTTAGGCAAATGTAAATAAGCACACGATCAAAATGATGACACAGAAATAGGTCGTGGGAATACGACGGGAACTCGAAACGGCGATTGCGTAATTCGGTGACACGTATGGGATTGCGTCACTTTGCAGCGGAACGCAGATTTAGCATAGGACAGGGGAAGAAGAGTAAAAAGTGGGGACCAGTATAAATAGAAGTGCGGAACTTAAACGAGACCAGTTAGATATACCGATCGAGACAGAACGTCACGCTGTCCGACGACGACTCATATACTTTGTACATTAATTATTCAGGTGAATATATAACACAAGTTTATCAAATGTAATTCACACTAACAATTCCAAAGTCAATTCCATACTAATAATGTAACCTATCTAGTGATATTACCGCGCCTTGCCGCTGGTAATGAATGAAGTTTAATAAAGGTATGAAATGTAGGGAGCCTCACGCCACTAAATGCGGAGTTGAACCTAACTGCATTTTATACCTTGTCCTGACAATATTTTCGTACTGACAGGAGAATATTGTAACATGCCTTGCTTTCCGTCGTCACAAACATTTGATAAACAGTGTGGCCTCATTAATCAATCGGTAGTTAAATAAAAAGTTGCGTCAGGGGAACATAACTTAATAATTTCGATATAAATAATTCAATGATATTTGTAATTAAATCGTATAATTAATCTTGCTCAGCGCTCCGATATTCAAGAAATCTCAGAATTATGAATGACTGAAACGAATGTTTGTATGTGCTTAAGTAAATAGAAAAGTAGAAGTAGAATAGAGCTTTATCATACTAATCAATAATCAATTTTGAATAACAATACCTATTAAAGTTTTTACGATCACATGGCTGATAATGTTGGTAGACGCGAGTACTAGCAATATCTCCGAATGAGGACACATTGGGTGCTTGAAGCACTGGAATCGCTTAAAGTACTTTAATGTGAAGTTATGTGATTCGTTCCTATCCACAAGGTGGCGGAGAAATACATTGGTAGGCACCGTGCTAATGAATTTCTATGCAGTGATGACATGTATCAGATATCCTTCTCGGCACAATTTGAAGATTGTGGTGCATAAAGTCGCTAAGTAACACTTTGTAATTTCAACCGCAGTGTTAATAAGTTGCTCTGTTTTCAAAATAAAATAAATCATTCAAATTCAAAGAATATAATAAATTTTCAATAATTATTAAACAAATCTATTCCAAAATTTAAATAAATATAACTAAATAAATAACGTCCAATTAGAGTAACAAAATTGTCTTTTATTTACCTGTCGCTTGCATAACCTTTTAAAATGAATAAATCATATGAAATCCATGTATCTGTGTTTTACTTGCTAACAAAAATTAATAACAGGCACATTACCCATAAAACGAACCAAACTGAGTTATTACGATTTTGATTTAAAAATCAAACATAACGTAGAGTACTACCACTAAATCACGAGCCAAATCAATATTACAAATTACGAGAATTTGTAAATCACGAGCCAAATCAATTACTTGAATTATAAGAATTCGTGTAATATGCAGTTAAAGAAATTAAATGCATCCAATTGCATTTAAGGATGAATTGCAGTTAAATAAATGCAATGAATAATAAATATTACAAATTATGAGAATTTGTACAACACCTGGGTTCGAACTTAGGAAACACAACAACACTTAGAAATTCAAAGTTGCATGAAACGTGCCCATCAGTTACTGTATTGGAAAAACCAGTACAAAGATATAGTTAACTTAGTAGAAAGCTGCAGCATTTGCCAAAAACAACAGAGAGCAAACTATCAAGAACCAATAGTGATTAAGCAAATTCCCAAATTACCTTGGCAAATAGTAGCAACAGACCTGCTCGAGTTTCAAGGCCAAGAGTACATAGTTCTAAGTGATAGCTACTCCGGATTTATAGACTACAAGTTATTAAAAAATCAGACCCCAAAGGAGACCATTGAACACTTGAAAGAGTAGTTCAGTGTACATGGTATCATGGTGTAAATGGACATTGTCCATTTAGCACTGTGACAATTGGTATGTTTATAGGTGATGTTGATGGTGATGATGATGGTGATGTTGGTATGTGTTTCGTTTATATAAATTAACACTTAAATCCCTTGAAGGGTGTTACGTAATTGAAGGACCAGGCGAATTGTATCGCCAATGTAAATGAAAAGGTAATTAAAATTCGTAGGTTGGAAATAACGTGGACTATAATTAATATGTAACAATAATAAATACACAACGATGTATACCGGTGAAGGTAACGAATTGAAGTCTTGTCTACTCTGCACTCTTACAACTAATTTTTGAGTTACTGGGGTGAGGCGCAATTTGAATTATGCACCGCGAGGGGTGGATTGAAGATGGCTCCTGATTGGTGCGGCATTTCGTTTTGGTAAACCATGTTGCCACACTTGGTTCTTACAATCCTTGGGTAATTCCTCTATCTGGAATTTCTGAGGATTCCTAATGCGCTGCTATAAATATGTTTTGATTTCCCGGTCGCTAATTGTATTTGCACAAGTGGCAATCCTTGCTCAATAAACGGCTTAAGGTTCCTATTGATCTTTATGCGCACCGTAATTTACTCAAGCACTTCTCGGTGAATATAATGGGCAGCTAATAGCTACTCCAATAACTCGTCTTTTCAATCTTAATACAAATGTGTCTACTGCAATAAAAGCCAAATACCGAGAATACACTTTAAAACAGATTTGGGGTTCGACGCTGTGGAATAGCGCCGAAACAAAGGGCCGGAACTCAATGTTTCCCTGGGATGATTATTATAATCCCGCAATTCCCAGCTGGTTATAGTAACCACTTAGAACATCATCCCACGTGTTTCCTATGTGTGACCCGGAAGTAGAATTAATAATGACCGCCACGTGCTCAAAGACCGCTGATTTGTTAAAAATATCAAATCTACTGTAACTCAACTCACCTGATATACTCTACAAATCCACTTCGCAGTGACTTGTGCGAAAATCCCAGCAATTTAATAACAAACTGCACGCAGAACACCAAATAGATTAAAATGTGTAATATGTAAATCCATATTATCACTTTGGGCCTGGCATAAAGGGTCAGTGTCACAAAAGCCAGAACCAGCTGCATACATGTTAGTGTGTACATGCATATCTCGAATGCATTATTGTTCATGATAATGTAGCATATCCGCCGAATTACTGGCTCGGGAGTTTTACTCGTCGCCATTATTCTCCAATGCAGCGGCATTTTGAACTTCCCATTAGAACGCTGAAAGAGAATCTCAAATAAGGCTGCAATTGATGTGTACAGCTAAATAGTACAGTAAAGTGTACAGCTGTACAGCAAAGTGTACAGCTGTACAGCAAAGTGTACAGCTGTACAACAAAGTGTACAGCTGAATAGTATATTTGGCTCACCCTTAATTTAAAAATCTTGTACAGATAATCAATTTTGATGAAAAGATTCTCCGTGTCCAAAGCGTTTTCCACAGAAAGCAGCAGCATACTTAGTTCTTCCTTTTTAAGAAACCCATTTTCGAGCAGTCGAATGAATGCAACCCGTTCAATTTTCAGCAGCCTGATTTGCATATTCCTGGAATAAAAATGTTCGTAATATTACTTTTTTGCGTACAAAAACCTGCAAATAATACCTTGCAATATATTTCAGTTCGTTTTTCGTTGGTTCCACGACAACCTGTTTCGAGCACTTGGGGCACTTCGTCTGCCTCGTGCCGAAGAAGAATGGATTTTCTGAGGGATTCTCGTCGTCTTTGTAATATGGATTCAATAGAATCGTGGCGCTATTGATATTTGGCCAGTTGGCATCACAAAATAATCTGTACGACAAATTAACAACAATAAAAATCAATTTACACTAAAAATGCTTGCAGGATCGTTCCTACAAGTTTATGCGGTGGTAACTAATAATAATTTAGTATTTGAGTAGTCAAATATCAACTGACACAATTGAAATTTGAATTGCACGAAGATAGCTTTTAATGCCATCTTCATGAGTAATGAGTGAAATATCTCGTGCGTCTTTAAATAATTGTTGTCTTTTCATGTGTTTGGAAGCCACAAATATTGCTGAAACTAATAATAATTTCGTATTTGAGCAGTCAAATATGAAATTCCACAATAGAAATTAGAATAGCATGAACATTGTCATATTCGTGTCTAATAAGTGTAAATGATGTTGCCTACGTCAAAAATAGAACTATTTTTACTGGAGCGGAACAAAAAAATTTTACACGGTGACGTAATTACAAGCATTTAGATACACCTTGTACAATAAAGTCATCAATTGATACTCACTCATGAATTCAGAAACATAAAGGACCGAATTAGAAACTGAATACGAACTAGAGGAGGTAATATAAAACAACAAAGAAACGGAAGAATTAAAACAAATGATGCAGGAAATGATGGAGAAAATGGATAGAAACATGGAGGAAATAAAAAAAGAAATAGGTGAAATCAAATCGGAAATGAATAGTAAAGAAGAAGAATGGGGACGTGAAAAATAAACACTTATAGGCAGAATTGAAAACCTGGAAAACAGAGCAGAAAGAGAGGAAAGAAAAAGTAAGAGAAAAGGGTGACCTCGTGGCACGTCCGCACGATAGGGAAGGTAACTAGTTTCTGTCGGAGGCAAAACCAAACCGTTACATAACATAGTAATAAAAGGAATAAATCAAACCCAAGACAGAAAGATAGAAATAGAAAAATTGTGTGAGGAAACCCTAAAAGTTAAAGTGGAAATTAAGAAAGTTAGAACACTAAATGAAGGAAAGACAAACTAAACAGCAATAGCTGAACTCATAGGAAAAAAACAGGCAATCATGGCAGCAAAGAATAAATTAAAGAATACACAAATATATATATATATATATATATATATATATATATATATATATATATATATATATATATATATAATATATATATATCAAGAAAGGGTGATACAGAGAGAAATCAGAAACATCGCTAAAGAAGAAAAGGAAAAAGGGAAAAATGTAAAAATTGGGTCCCAAAAAATAATAATAAATAACGAAGCATACAGATGGGACATCAAGGAAAACGGAGTTGAGGCAACGTTTGGGCAAAGAACTCCTAAACACTATTAAACGACAAGAGTCAGATAAACGAAGCAACGGAAACGGCTAAGAAAACGGATAATGCAATTAGGAACATGGAACATAAGAATCTGGAGAGGTAAAGAATTAGAATTAACACAAGAATTAGAAAAAGCAAAGATAGACATAATGGCAATAACAGAAACAAAAAAGGGGAAAGGAATAGAAAGAATAAATAACGACCACATACTAATATACAGTGGAGTAGAAGAGAACATGAGAGCTGTAACAGGAGTCGGATGCAAAGTGAATAAAAACATAGAAAAACAATTAGAAGATTGGAAGGTGTGGTCTAAGAAAATACTTATGGTGCGATTCAAGAAATCCAATAACAGCATTAACACTATTATAATCGTTTACGGACCAAATGAAGATGATACGATAGCAAATAAGGATAAATTCTGGAATGAACTCACCTTAGCAGGGAAAGAGGCAAAAGGAAATATATATATACTGGCTATATATACAGGGTGTATCAGCCAAATGGAATAAATTCGATAATAAATAAATGGGGGCGTGTTCGAAAAAACGCTCGGACACGTCGATTGTTATCAAATAATTTTCTTTTTTATACACAGTGTATACATATATATATATATATATATATATATATATATATATATATATATATATATATATATATAGCCGGTGATTTTAATGGACGAGTAGAAAAAAGGGACAAGATGTACCAGAAATCGATAGGACCACACTGAGAAGAAAAGAGAAATGAAAATGGGGGAAGACTTCTAGACTTATGTACACTGCAAAACATGATCATAACAAATACTTTCTTCGCACACAAAGACATTCACATATACAGCAGAGAAGTTAAGAGCAGGAAGGAAAAATCGATAATTGATTATTTACTGGTTGAACAACAAAACAGAGAAACAGTAACAGATACAAAAGTGAAAAGATGACTAGAGATTGGAAGCGACCATTACCTAGTAGTGACAAAGTTAAAACTAAAAGATATAGGAAAAGAAACAGAAAATCCCCCAATGGAAAACCAACAGTACGAACATATAAAAGCATACTGAGAGAAGAAGAAACAAGTAAGAAGTTCGCAGAAGCAATTACAAGCAAAGTTGAGAATTGCAAAGAAATACACAGATATGGAGGTATAGAAGAGAAGTGGAAGTAGTTAAAAAATCTTATACTAGACACAGCGAAAACAATTTGCGGCACAAACAAAAGTAGCAGTAACAAAAAGCAAACTGCATGGTGGACGGAGGAAATCAAAAAAGAAGTTGGAGAAATGAAAAAAGCGTGGAAAGACTACCTACCACAAAAGACAGAAGGCAGCTATAATAAATATAAAGAAAAAAGAAGAAAAGTCAAGGAATTAATAATAAAATCAAAGAAGGAAACATGGAAAGTGTTTGGCGAAAAAATGGAGCAGGATAGTAAAGGGAACCAGAAAATCTTCTATAGAGTACTCAAAAATTGCCGAAATGAGAAGAGATTCCACACCAGACAAATAAAGAACATAGAAGGAAAGCAAATAACAGATGGAAAAGAAATTATGGAAAGAGTATTATAAAGAGCTTTTGGGCACGGACACGGTTGGAGAAACATCAGAGAACGAGGAAACAACCAGACACGAGGAAAAATTAAATGAAGAAATAACTATGAAAGAACTAAAAGAGGTAATAAAGAAAATGAAAAATGGAAAAGCACCCGGATCGGACAAAATCACGGCTGAAATTATAAAGAATATAGGGAGGAAAGGATCGGAACTACTTTTGGAACTGTACAACTCAGTGTGGCAAAAAGAACAAATTCCGAAAGACTGGCAAACTGCACAAATAGTTCCAGTATATAAAAAAGAGGACAGAAAAGAGTGCCAAAACTTCCGTGGAATAACATTACTAAACATAACTATGAAAATGTATGATCAAATCCTAGACAAAAAATTAAGAACAAAAATAGAACCAACATTAGATGAATCACAAAGTGGCTTCAGAAAGGGGCATAGGCCGCAAGATTACATTTTCACGATTCAGCAAATAATAGAGAAATCAAAAATTCAAAAAAAAAACGTCTACTTGGGTTTTATAGATAGGGAAAAAGCCTTTGACTTGGTGAACAGAGAAAAGCTGTGGGATATATTTAAAGAACGATGAATCGACCCCAAACTAATCAGAATAACTGAACAAATCTACAACACAAATACAATCGTGATAATATATGGTAATCAGAAATCAGAACCGTTCAAAACGAAAGAAGGATTAAGGCAAGGGGGAGGCTTAAGTCCAACATTGTTCATCGTCTACATGGACGAGATGTTAAAAAAATGCACTCAGAAAACCAAAGAAATACGAATTGGATACAAAAAAACATGCAGAGAGTGGAAATCTCGGAAGGTGCATTCGCGGATGATGTAATAATAGTAGCGAAAGGGTAAGACGATCTAAAATACAGCCCAAACATATGGAATAAGGTACTAAAAGAATATGGCATGAAGATGAATATAAACAAAACAAAAGTAATTGTAATCTGGGAACCTACAAAAATAAACATTTGAATAGACAACACAAACATAGAACAAGTGGAAACCATGAGATATCTGGGAGTAGAAATAAATAATGATGGCAAGCAAGAAACGGAGATAAACAGCAGAATAAGAAAGACAATAAAAACTTACTATGCGCTGAACAAGAAGTTCATAAATAAACACGAAATATCCCATCAGACAAAAATAAAAGTATTCAAATCTGTTTTTAGACCGATATTAACATATGGCTGCGAATCATGGACACTAACCAAGAAAGAAAAGAGCAAATTACAGGCAACTGAGATGAAATACCTCAGAAGAGTAAGAGGCGTTACAAGGAGGGACAAAATCAGAAACACCCAAATCAGAGAAGAGTTGGAAGTAGAATTGTTAGAGGAATTTAAGGCAAGAAGAAAACTGAGCTGGTGGGGTCATCTACAAAGAATGAGAAACACAAGGCCAGTTAAGAGAATATGGGAAGCCAGACCTGGAAAACGAAGAAGCAGAGGAAGACCAAGACAAACATAGAATAAATCCATAAACGAGATTCTGAATAACAGAGGAAAATCATGGGCAGAGGCAAGAACAATGGCGAAAAACAAAAAGGAGTGGGCAAAATTTGTACATATTTAAAAAAAATATATATGGTAGAAGGGATACTGATTATATATATAATCAGTATCATCTACAAATAATGGGAAACACAAGGCCAGTTAAGAGAATATGGGAAGCCAGACCTGGAAAACGAAGAAGCTGTGGAAGACCAAGACAAACATGGAATAAATCCATAAACGAGATTCTGAATAACAGAGGAAAATCATGGGCAGAGGCAAGAACAATGGCGAAAAACAAAAAGGAGTGGGCAAACTTTGTACATACGTAAAAGAGACCTGTATTACACACCCTACACTATTATATGGTAGAAGGGATACTGATTATATATATATATATATATATGTGTGTGTGTGTGATTGGTCCCTAATTAATTAATTAATAAAAGGAGGAGCTGATGATCAATTAATTCACAATGGAGAGGGCACTATTAAGGCAGGCCGGCGCAAGTTGGCGGGGCGCGCGCCAGATAGAGGCAGCGGGTTAAAAAGTGAGACAAAAAGGGACGCTGCTCGGGGATGAACTCGGAGCGGGTACAGTTGACTCGGGGGCGTAAAAGAATTAGGATGGATCTGATAATACGTTCCCGGTGAATGTGTGTATATGTGTGTGATATATTGGTGTTTAATAATTGGATTAATTCGAGTATGGCAATAATTAAGGTCTGTGCTGAATTTTATATCTTGCCGGAATATACCCAGAAAGGATTGTGGAGCTCCTGTATTAATATACAGAGCGGCGTCATAATAATGACTTGAGATGAATACGGGGTTTTCCATATATTTATCGCTTCATTGGCATGTTATGCGTGCCGATATTAAAGAGGGTGCGAGATGATTGTTGAAGCCGCACGGGGGTGCCCTCACAATCATGCGCCAAATTATAATAGATTATTGAAGCCGCACGGGGGTGCCCTCACAATCATGCGCCAAATTATAATAGATTGTTGAAGCTGCACGGGGGTGCCCTTACAATCATTGTCCAAATTAAAATAGATTGTTCAAGCCGCACGGGGGTGCCCTTGCAATCATGGGCCAAATTATATTAGATTGTTGAAGCCGCACGGGGGTGCCCTTACAATCATTGGCCATATATAATAGATTGTTCAAGCCGCACGGGGGTGCACTAACAAGCATGCGCCAAATTATAATAGATTGTTGAAGCCGCACGGGGGTGCCCTCACAAGCATGCGCCAAATTATAATAGATTGTTGAAACTGCACGGGGGTGCCCTTACAATCATTGGCCAAATTATAATAGATTGTTCAAGCCGCACGGGGGTGTCCTTACAATCATGCGCTAAATTATAATAGATTGTTGAAGCCGCACGGGGGTGCCCTTACAATCATTGGCCAAATTATAATAGATTGTTCAAGCCGCACGGGGGTGCCCTTACAATCATTGGCCAAATTATAACAGATTGCTGAAGTAGCATAAAGATGCTCTTCCAATCATGGAATGTAAAAACAATAGCGCCAGATTATAATTAATAAGCGTTAAGTCTAGAAATAAATATGGGTATGAATGAACATGCGGAAACTATATGCGCCTCGATATAATGCGCAAAGTGTACACATATTAGGGAATTCAGTTACAATTAATTAGACGAATTAGCGAAAAATTTGTACGTCCAGGAATTGTGCTCCTAACATATATAATCGATACTCACCTGTTCATCTTCATTATTGAAAGCATCGCCTGTCGCTTGTTTTGCACGTACTTGATTCCGTTGCTGATGTTGTTTTCTCTATTTAGGGAGAACTTGACTATTTCGAACTTGCGTAAGAATACCTTCAAGGTACTTATGTTTATCAGATGGGTGAGCAGGAAGTAGACCAGCGCGTGCAGATGGTATATCTGACCCATGACGTCGAAAACGCCGTGGCGACTCAGGGCTAGGGCTTGAATAAGTACTACAGGCCCTCTGCTGGACCCCCAGTAAACCGCCATGGCACTGGACAAGTTGAATCCGTAGTGAAACCGTCGCATAACCGGAATCATCATGATGTGCTTGAGAAGACGTAGAGCAGTGCACATTAGGTACACGCTGATTGAAATTATTATATCATAATACTTGTAGTACTTAATTATACGGAACATTATGAAGCATGATAGGGCAATGGCGTATAGTACCTGTGCAGCATTAAGGGCGGTTGATAGGAATTGTCTGATGTGTGCGTCTACGCTGATGGCCAACCTATGCCTTTCCTTGGCAACCATATAGATTGCAATCGCAGCTGATATAGTTCCATTAAGAATACCACATTCCTCGCAAACTACGTACGTTAAATAACTCGTAGCCAACACGACCATCGTTGCATTGGCTGCATCGTCGTATAGATGTTTCAGGAAAAATGGAATTATGAAGCTAAAGATAACCCCCGTAACAATCGGCGGAATTATGTGCCATACAACCAGCATCGATATCACATGGTCATGGCGTTTCTCAAAAAACCATAAATTATGCATTCCCACGGTTATGGCAGTACTCAAAACCGCCTCGCTCTGCAGCAGACTCTCCAAATTCTTAACACCCTCCAGCTCAACCAGTGCCATGGGAGTATCGTAGGCAGCGAAAAGTGCGCCGCACGTGATTATGTTGAGCACCGTTAACTCTGAGCCGCTCATCACGGCTCCAAGAAACCCTGAGCACAGCAGTACCACCACATCGAAGACCAACGTGCTCACCACAATCTGCCCCAGGGAATTGACCAACGTCCGGATTTCAAGCGGATACACGATTTTGGCTATGAAGAGCGGAATGTAAATCACCCGCAGTGTGTCGGGGTTCCACAAGTAAAGGTCCTTCGCGACCTCCGGGATGCCGAAGTAGTAGGTTACTCCGAGTAAGCAGCCGATTACTGATGCAAGCATTTGCTGGGGCATTGGCTGCACACGGATTAGGCTCGCCACAGATGCTGCCAAAATGAACGGGATGATATATGCAAGTTTTTGTCGCACTTCATCGGTCGGACGGTACTCGAGCAGTAAATTGAAAAACACTGAGAAAAACATCACTTTATGATGTGCCAGCACTGACAGAGTAATAACACTGACTGAAAGATGACATTTATAACGCCTACAAATCTTACACATCCACTCCGAGTTGTACGATAGTAGATCATCCTTGACCATGAGTTACCTTGGATATAAATATTAATGCAATGGTACCCTTAGAACCACGATCAAAGATTGTAACAATAGACCTTGTATAAAATACCTTGGTCAACTGACTAGATAACACCTTGGAAGAATGTACCTTGTCCCAGACAGTTGATAGGGATGAAATTAAACCTTGTGTTTTGTTACTCAATTAAATTAATCATTACTTGTTAATTACGACCTATCGATCGCTGACCAACATCACATGGTGTCAGAAGTGAAAGTCAAAAGTGTATGAAGTCCAGAAGAAGGTAAAATCAAAAGCAAAAATGCAAAACGAAGCAGGCGACGCAACTAACCTACAAAATGCAGCAGTAGCAGGAATAAGACCGCCAAAAGCTTTAATATTTTCCAACGACACGAAAACGCTGCCAATTAACGGGAAAAATTGGATACAACAATTTGAATAGTATGCAATAGCCTCACAACTAAGCAACATGCCAGAAATGGTGCAAGCAGCTACATTTATGGCAACTGTTATAAATCTAGGAGTGGATCTGGGAATCGACTGAACCACACAACTGCCATGTGTATACTGTCTTTATTAAACTTCTATGCGTGGTCGTTGCGGTATTTTAGACAACCTTCTTTACCTCTAAGGCACATACATTACATACATTACATCATTACATCCATATTACATACATCTATTACATCTCCCTTATTACGTTACATAGTCATACAGTCTTTTTGGTTTTCTGGTTACTCTTTTACAGTTCACTCTTTTTACAATGTTATCATCTACAAAGTTATCATTTACATTACAATCATCTGTAATGTTGTCATTTACAATATTATCATCTGTAATGTTGTCATTTACAATATTATCATCTGCAGTGTTATCATTTACAATATTATTATTATATACAAAATTAAACGTTGTATCACTTCGTTTGAACCTTTGAAGTATTTAATGTAAACACTAATATCATTAATACATTAGTGACAAGACAAGACATTAATATCTGAGATGGTGTGTAGGTATCATAGACAGGGATGTTACGGTAACTTAATAAAGCTAAGTATATGTCTTCTTTGTTTTCTAATGTCTTTTTAATTTATTTCTTAATGGTTTGAATTGATCTTTCTGTAAAACCGTTGGATTGTTGGTGATGTGGGGATGATTTAGTTATTTGAAAATTCCATTCTTTGGAAAATGTTTCATATTCTTCACTGATGAATTGTCTTCCACTATCTGATACAACAATTTTGGGTATTCCATGTCTAGCAAATATGGATTTTAATTTGTTGATTACATTTTTGGAAGTTAGATTTTTGTTCAACGTTATGATTTCTGGATATTTTGAGTAGTAATCCACTGCAGTAAGGAATGTTTCACCTTGTATTTCAAATAAGTCAATTCCTATTTTTTGCCATTATTTTTTAATTATTTGATAATTTCTCATAGGCTCTCTTCTATTCGAGTTTGAATATTTATTACAAACGTAACATCTATTAATTACATTTTCTATATGTGTTATCATATTAGGCCAATATACTGCAAATTTTGCTCTCGATATGCATTTATTTATACCTAAATGACCTGTGTGTATGTCTTCAAGGACTTTGTTTCTCCATGATTTTGGTATAATGACTCTTTGATTCATATATATTAAGTTATTGCTTCCCATTGTTATTTCTGACTTTAATTTGTAAAATGGTTTCAAATTTACTGTCATTTTATTTATGCTCTTTGGCCATCCATCCCTAATAAAGGTCTATATCATTTTTAATTCTTCATCATCTTCAGTTGCTTTTATCAATTGTTTTAACCTGTCCTCTTTAATTGTTAATTTTTTTTGGATTAGGCATACTTGAGCATTTAATTCTAAATTATCTTCAAATACTTTATTTACTGTTGCTCGTGATAATGTATCAGCTATTATTAGATATTTGCCTGGTTTGTAAACTAAATTTATTTTATATTTTTGTAATATCAAAAGCATCCTTTGTAATCTAGCTGGGCATGAGTTTAATGATTTTTTTAACATGGAAATTAATGGTTTGTGATCGGCTTCAACTGTAAACTCTCTTCCATAAACATATTGATAGAACTTTTGTACGCCAAAACATATTGCTAATAGTTCCTTATCTATTTGAGCATATCTTTGCTGAGTTTCTGTCATAGCTCTAGAAGCATATGCACATGGTTTTTCATTTTGCAAAAGTGCTGCTCCTAAGCCTGAGCTAAATGCATCAACTGATAATGTTATTTGCTCTCTTGGATTAAAATACTTTAAAATTGGTTCTTGTGAAATTATCTTTTTTAATTCGTTAAATGCTTTTTCTTGAGGGTGTTCCCATGAAAATATATTGCTATCTTTAATTAAATCCCTTAATGGTTGAGTAATTTCTGATAAGTTTGGAATAAATTTTCCTACATAAGTTATGAAACCTAGGAATCTTTCGACATCATTTTTATTAATTGGTTTGGGCATTCCTACGATGGCTTCAATTTTATCTTCATCCATTGATATGCCTTTATTTGAAAACCTATGTCCTAAATACTTAACTTCATCTAGACCAAATTTACATTTGTTTCAATTAAATTTTACATTTTTTTCTCTAGCTATCTTAAATACTTCTTCCAATATTTTGTCATGTTCTTCTTTAGTCTCGGCATGAATTAAAATATCATCGACATAGATTACTACACCTTTTATATGAAATATTTCTTGAAAAGTTTCTTGGAATACTTCACTAGCAGTTTTTATACCAAGTGGTACCCTATTGAATTTGTATCTACCATGAGGGGTTGCAAAAGTGCATAACTTACTAGATTTTTCATCTAATGGAATGTTCCAAAATCCACTAGCTGCATCTAATATTGTGAATATTTTTGAACCATTCAAATTTCTTGTTATTTCGTCCATGTTTGGTATTTTGTATTTTCTATCTATTATAACTTCATTTAAATCTCTTGGATCTAAGCAGATTCGTAGAGAACCATCTTCTTTTCTAACTAGTACATATGAATTTATCCATTCTGAGCTGCCTTGAACTTTTTCTATTATTTTTAATTTTTCTAAATTTTCTAAACATTTTTTAAATTGATCTTGTATAGCAAGAGGTACATTTCTGATTGGATTTACTACTGGTTTTGCATGTTTTTGTATTTCAATGTGATATGGCTTACTTGTTTTACCTATACCTTCAAATACATCTTTATATGTATTGGTTAATTCTTCATCATTTTTAATTTGGTTTGTATTTACTGTATTAATAAATCTAATATCCTCATCATTTTTTATGTTTACTATTCCTAAATGAATACATGTTTTTAAACTTAAGATGGAGCCATTATTACTTTTGTCTACAAAGAATTCAGTTTTCTTGAAACAATTTCCATTATAGTATAAATCTAGATAACATTTTCCCAATATAGGAATTTTATCTCCAGTAAATGTGACTAAGTTTTCCTTAATGTTCTCAATATTTTTTAAATTAAATTTGCACGCTTTTAATTCAAAGTAGGAAATTATATTGACACTTGCTCCCGTATTTATTTTAAATTTAGCCTTTACATCTGCATCTTCACCTATACTCAACTCTATAATGCAATGATTAAAATTATTGAGGTTTTTGTTTCCATTATTAATTGTGTCTATACTCAAGTAATCATTACAATTATCCGATTGATTCACTTGGTTTACAGATTTATTCCTACATTTATTTGCAAAGTGATTGTCCTTTTTACATTTTAAACATTTTTTACCGTATGCTGGACATTTATTTATCGAATGTGATTTACCACATCTTGAACAGTCTTTAATTTCTCTCTGTACCTGATTGTAATTTCTATTTTCGTTCGATCTTGAAGAAACTTCTCGGAATTTTTGTGCTGTTCTCTTCTGATTTCTTACTTGATCCACTTCTTTGTAGTTTCTTGTTTTGTCTCCACTCGTTGATTGTTTCATATCCTGAAGCTGCTGTCTGGATGTTTCGGTTAACACACCTGTCTCGATTGCTTTTTCCAGGGTGTACTCTTGATGTTGTAGAAGTTGCTCTCGAACCTTCTCATCTTTTATCTCAATGATTAGCATCGTTTTTATTAATTCCGTTTTAAAATTTTCAGGGAATTCGCACTGTTTTGCTTGGTTTTTTAATGACGTGACATACTGTTCTGTGCTTTCCTCATTTTGGCGGGACGTGAAGAATTTATATCTCTTGTAGATTAGGTTCTTTTTTGGAATGAAATAGTCATTAAATTTCTTCTTTAGTACAGTAATTTTGTCCTTATCATCGTCACTAAATGTGAAGCTAGTGTAGATTGCAATGGCTTCTTCGCCCATTAAATGCAGTAAATGTGCACATTGCGTTTTTTCTGGTTTTGAGTCTAATTCTACAGCGGCGGAGTATATTTCATACATCTGCTTCCATTGTCTCCAATTCTCACTGAGATTGCCGTTTAATTTAATTGGTTGGATTCCTCTGCTTTCCATTTTCAGGTCTTCTTTTTATTTCTCCTTTTAGTGTCCGTTAAGCTGCGCCATATTATACATCTAGGAGTGGATCTGGGAATCAACTGAACCACACGACTGCCATGTGTATTCTCCCTTTCTCCCTTTATTAAACTTCTGCGCGTGGTCGTTGCGGTAAGTTAGACAACCTTATTTACCTCTAAGGCACATACATTACATACATTACATCATTACATCTATTACAGCAACAATAGGTCCAGACGCCATACAAATATTTAACAACTTTAATCTAAGCGAAGAAGAGCAAAAGGATATAGAAATATTAGAACGAAAATTCAAAAATTATTTTATTCCTAAAACAAACGTAACCTTTGAAAAATACCATTTCTTCAAGCTTACACAAAAAGATGAGTGCTTTGATGATTTTCTAATTATAATCAAAACTCAAGCAAACACATGTGAGTTTGGAACTCTTAATGATAGCTTACTGAAAGACAAGTTAGTATTTGGTATTCGATCCCACAAGGTTCGAGAAAAACTACTCACTGAAGACGACCTGATGTTAGAAAAAACAATAGTCATTTGTAAAGCAAGTGAGCAAGCAACAGAACAAATTAAAGGAATTCAGAAGGTAGAAGTAGATAGAATTAATATGGTAAAAAGTAATAAACAAAGTAAAATGAAAAACAAACAAGAATTCGACTGTAAAAGGTGCGGAACCAAGAATAATAAACAAGAATGTCCGGCATATAAACAAAAACGTAATAAATGCAGAAAAACGGGGCATTTTGAAAATAACTGCTGGTCAAATAACCAGAAACAAGTCAATGATATAACAGAAGAGTGATTCTGGTAAGGGGGAGTTTTTTGTACAACTAGTGCGGGATACCGGGGGAAATGATTGGAACGAAAGAAAGTCAAAAATAAAATATTCATTGCTAAACTACATACAGGAGCACAGTGCAATGTATTACCTAAGCACATCAATTAGAAGCAAAGATACAAAAATCAACCACTAAAAGGTTAATCAGCTTTACAGAAGATAAAATACAAGTCTTAGGAGAAACTATCTTGGACTGCACTATAAAGAAGTAAAAAGTTAAAAAAATGTTCAAAGTAGTAGCAGAAAAAGTCTCAACTATATTAGGAAGAATGTCATTGGGATTAATAAAAAGAATTAATGAAATGTCGCAGCTAGAGAAAACTGACGTGTTCAAAGGTTTAGGGTACCTGAAAAATTACGAATATGACATTGACCTAATAGAAGATCTAAAGTTGGAAATCAGACCTGCAAGAAGAATACCACATTCAATCAGAGATGCAGTCAAAAAAGAATTGGACTCGATGGTTAAACTTGAAGTCATAAAACCAATGAAGGAGCCAACTTCAGTAGTGAGCCCAATGGCAATAGTCAGAAAAAATAAAAAAACTTCGAGTACGCATAGATCCAACAGACGTAAATATAAACATATTAAGAAGACATTATCCGTTAAAAACCATTCAAGAAATATCAACAAGAATAAATAAATCACCTTTCTTCACACTACTCGATTGTAGAAGAGGATTTTAGCAAATTAAAGTGAGTGAACGAACACAAAAATATTTAACATTTTCAACTCCTTGGGGGAGATATAGCTGCCTAAGACTTCCGTTTGGGTTAAGCTCAGCCCCAGAAGTTTTCCAGGAACTAATGAATTATGTGCTAATAGGCATGAAAAACGTCGAATGTTCAATGGACGACATTTTAGTACATGTAGAATCTCTGGAAGAATTGAAAGATATTACGGAAAAAGTCGTAAGAAAACTACATGGAACAGGACTAAGGTTAAATAAAGAAAAATGTGTATTCCAAACAAGGAAAGTTAAATTCTTAGGTCACATTCTGTCAGAAAAATGTTTAGAACTGGATACACAAAAAGTGATAGCAATAAAAAACATAAGACAACCGACCAAAAAAAAGGAGCTACAGAGACTGTTAGGCATGGTTACCTATTTAAATAAATTCACACCAAACATGTCCGAGCTTACAGAACCATTAAGAATTCTGTTCAAAAGAGAAGCAGAGTGGTTCTGGGATGTTGAGCAAACCAGAGCTTTTGAAAATATTAAACAGACACTCTCATCACCACCGGTACTCAAGTTCTATGAAGTAAACAAAGACGTTACACTTCGGTAGACGCGAGCTCAAAAAGCTTAGGCGCAGTATTACTACAAGATAATCAACCATATGCAACTAAAGCATTAACACCGAGAGAGCAAAACTACCCACAAATCGAAAAAGAAGCGACAGCATTAAAATTTGCGTGCCAGAAGTTTCATGAATATATCTATGGTAAACAGGTATACATAGAAACAGATCACAAGCCATTGGAAACAATATTTAAAAAAACAATCCAATGTGCACCACCGAGACTTCAAAGAATACTGTTTGATGTAATGCAGTACTCGCCAAAAATTAAATACATAAAAGGTACAGAAATTCCCATAGCAGATACATTAAGTAGAGATTGTGATCAAACAAACATAGAAAACCCGAAAGAAGAAGAAATGGAGATTCAGGTAATATTAGCAATATCAAAGGAAGCTAGACAGATATTAATAGACGCTACCAAAAAAGATAATGGACTGCAAATATTGATAAAGTACATCTATGATGGCTTCCCAGACTCATGCAACAAACTACCAGAATCAGTAAAACTTACTTTAATTTTCGCGATGAACTCTCATACTATGAAGGACTTATATTTAAAAGTGACAAAATAATAGTTCCATAATCACAAATACCAAAAATGCTGACACAAATACATGCAGGACACTTAGGAATTCAAAGTTGCATGAAACGTGCCCGTCAGTTACTGTATTGGAAAAACCAGTACAAAGATATAGTTAACTTAGTAGAAAGCTTAGCATTTGCCAAAAACAACAGAGAGCAAACTATCAAGAACCAATAGTGATTAAGCAAATTCCCAAATTACCTTGGCAAATAGTAGCAACAGACCTGTTCGAGTTTCAAGGCCAAGAGTACATAGTTCTAAGTGATAGCTACTCCGGATTTATAGACTACAAGTTATTAAAAAATCAGACCCCAAAGGAGACCATTGAACACTTGAAAGACTGGTTAAGTGTACATGGTATCCCAGAAGTGTTAGAGTCAGACAATGGTAGACAATTCGACTCCAAGGAGTTCAAGGAGTTCAAGAAAACTTGATGCTTTGAACACAGAACTTCAAGTCCGTACCATTCATGAGGAAATGGACTAGCAGAACGAAATGTGCAAACAGCAAAAAACATTCTAAGAAAGTGTACGATAGATGGATCAGAAACTCGACTCGTACTTTAGAAACACTGAAAGAAATGAATTTATTGGTTCTCCGAACCAACGACTAATGAGCAGAATGACCAGAACAACACTGCCTTAACCCGAGAAAATCTGAAACCTAAAATAATTCAAAACGTGCATAAAGACCTGAACAAACTTAGACAAAAGCAATATGCAAATAGACAAACCAAGCCAGCACAGGTATTGAAAAAAGGTGAGAAAATAAGGACTCAGTTTGGACATAGGAATTGGAAAAGAGGAGAGGTATTAGAAACAACAGATAATCCACGATCAGTAATTGTTAAAACCAACGATGGAAAGATATTAAGAAGAAACTCGTCATTCCTTCACATAAC
Organism: Othius punctulatus; assembly: GCA_951805005.1. Lineage (NCBI taxonomy): Eukaryota > Metazoa > Arthropoda > Insecta > Coleoptera > Staphylinidae > Othius > Othius punctulatus. The sequence goes on from OX638146.1 coordinate 47,177,045, forward strand.
TAATGCAGACATGGTGGAACCACACGAAGCTGTAGCAGTTCCCAGAGAGGAAACAACTAGCAACATTCCAGAAATGGTGCAAGCAGCTACGTTTATGGCAACAATTATAGGAATAGGAATAGGAAAAACAGCAAAACTATATAACATGTTAAAAAACACCCTTTTTAGTAAGAAATGATATCATGAGGCACAAAAACAGAAATAGTTAAATAAGTAATTAGACCAACGCTAACTTACAGCAGCGAAATATGGACAATGACAGGAAAACAAATTAACAGAATAAATGCCATGGAGATGAGATTCCTAAGAAAAATAGAAAACAAAACAAGAAGAGCCGGGATAAGGAACGAGATACATAGGAAAATCTGAAAAATAAAACCAATACAGGAAAAAATAACAGAAGGCCAAATGAGGTGGTATGGACACATGAAATGAATAAGAGAAAAAAGAACTACTAAGAAAATATACGATACAAGAGCAACAGGAAAACAACAGATAGGAAGACTGGGAAAAGAGTGGAACAGTGCAATCAAAGAAGAGGCAATAAGAATAGAGAACACATGGGAAAAAATAAAGGAATTAACAAAAGATAGGAGGAAGTGGAGAGATTACTATAAAAATTAGTAATGTAAGTCTTACACCGAAGTGTAGATAGGCAAAAGATAAAATATTGAATATTGAGCACAATTGCAAGAGATTATAGGCAAGGAATGAAATATTAATATTGAGCACAATTGCTCTATATTGTAATAAGTTCAAATCCTTAAAAAATGTTGAACACACATTTTCATGATAGTGGTTTGCATGCGGTTCTGAGAATGGTCATATACACGTGCAGCACAAGAATTTAGAAATTGACAATAATTACAACAGTTTAAAAAAAATCTGACCTACATTTTAACGAATTCGTGAAAGTGCGACTTGTTGTCAATCACTATAATTAACATGGCTAATTTACACCAATGTTTGTAGCATGTATTGCGAAATGTCGAATTGTAAGTAAGACATGTTACTAACACTCATGTAAAACGCCATAAAACTGCTTATTTAACGTATCATTTTTTTTAAATTTATATGAACTAAGTGATTTGTTATATATCGAAATCAAATTGTCGTACGAAATATTTAAAACTCGAAGGTCACTATCACAGAACAAAGGACAAGAGGGACAAAGGAGTTATATATTTCCCAGGCATTTTCCATTATTTATCGTATGGAATTTAAAGCTGGCATCTGAGAATTTCATAATACATAGTTGAATTCCTATACTCGATAAAGATTCCCCTTTTGCAATTTAACTAGCCAATACTTAATGGTAATATAATATTTGGGTATTTGAAGAAATTATAATGAGAATCTCCATATGCTTCATGTTTTATATAATTTTTTCTTTTCACATTGGTAACATTGGTATGTTTCATAATTGTCAACTTCACATTGATATTCTTTTATTTTTATTTTAGAGCAATGAATTTATTCGGTTTTAACTTCGTTTCCCCGTTTAATTATTTACTACATTCGTATTAGCCGATTGTTATTAATTTTATATAGAGTATTGAACTATTTTCTGCTTACCTAAATGAGCGGGTCAAAACAATTAGTATGTTTCCAATATTAAAACACGAAATTCAATGACACTACAAGTTATGAATCTGTAGTGATGAGTAGTGCAGAGCAAAAGGAATGAATCACGGAATCAAAAACATGGAATGGAGCACGAAAGACAACGGCCTTGACATATAGATTTTGTCATGGAGATATAAAAATAATTATTTTCCAAATCCCATTATTAAAATGCTCAATATGTATATTGAATCTCATCTTTAAAACAACACTTTAATCGAATGGGTGAATAAAAGTTTACATTTTCACTTTATTTACTACAACCATTGATAACGTGAATAAAGTAAAAAAATAGGTAAATTCGCACTATCGTTGAAATTTTCATTGTCACCTGGCGATGTGACACTTCACGCAAATTCTTCAATTCTGATAACAAATTGGAAAAAATCCTGTATGATATACGTGAATAAAGCAATTTTATCCACTCGAAAACGTGGACTCGGCTTCGCCTCTTACGCTAAACTGCTTTTTTGGGGAGAAAATTCGACTTTATTCTCTTATGCCATAAATTGCTATTTGTGTTACTATTTTATACATTTTGCGAGATATTATTGATTATCATTTGTTATTTATCAAAGTAGTTTCTGGTATCTTCTAGTATATTTTTTTCCTACTAGTTTAAGTTAAATATTCAGCCATCATCAGAGGTTCTACATTCAATATACATGTTGTGATCTTATTTGTGATGTTATTTGTGGGGAAAGGATGTGTGATCTAATGTTTTAGTGTGCGTTGCAATGTGGGTGGTTATGGATTAGGTGTTAGAATGGATTAAAGGTCAGTACCTAAACTACAATATGTATATCAGATTGAGGTGTTCCAACATATGCAATTAGATTGTAATACTCACATTATGTAAAGGTATGATCCTTTGTAACTGCGGGGCTCGTATAAAGGGGAGGTTCTTTCTAGTAAATAAAATAAGAGAGGTTCGTCCTAGTAATTGCAATAAGAGAGGTTCGTCCTAGTAATTGCAATAAGGGAGGTTTGTCCTAGTAATTGCAATAAGAGAGGTTAGTCCTTATAATTGCAATAAGAGAGGTTAGTCCTAGTAATTGCAATAAGAGAGGTTCGTCCTAGTAATTGCAATAAAAGAGGTTCGTCCTAGTAAATGCAATAAGAGAGGTTCGTCCTAGTAAATGAAATAAAAGAGGTTCGTCCTAGTAATTGCAATAAGAGAGGTTAGTCCTAATAATTGCAATAAGAGAGGTTCGTCCTAGTAATTGCAATAAGACAGGTTAGTCCTATTAATTGCAATAAGAGAGCTTAGTCCTAGTAATTGCAATAAGAGAGGTTAGTCCTAGTAATTGCAATACGAGAGGTTCGTTCTAGTAATTGCAATAAGAAAGGTTAGACCTAGTAATTGCATTAAGAGAGGTTAGTCCTAGTAATTGTAATAAGAGAGATTCGTCTTAGTAATTTCAATAAGAGAGGTTCGTCCTAGTAATTGCAATAAGAGAGGTTAGTCCTAGTAATTGCAATAAGAGAGGTTCGTCCTAGTATTTGAAATAAGAGAGGTTAGTCCTAGCAAAGGAAATAAGAGAGGTTCGTCCTAGTAATTGCAATAAGAGAGGTTCATCCTAGTAATTGCAATAAGAGAGGTTCGTCCTAGTAATTGCAATAAGAGAGGTTCGTCCTAGTAATTGCAATAAGAGAAATTAGACCTTGTAATTGCAATAAGAGAGGTTAGTCCTAGTAACTGCAATAAAAGAGGTTCGTCCTAGTAAATGAAATAAGAGAGGTTCGTCCTAGTAAATGAAATAAGAGAGGTTCGTCCTAGTAAATGAAATAAAAGAGGTTCGTCCTAGTAATTGCAATAAGAGAGGTTCGTCCTAGTAATTGCAATAAAAGAGGTTCGTCCTAGTAATTGCAGTAAGAGAGGTTCGTCCTTGTAATTGAAATAAGAGAGGTTCGTCCTACTAATTGCAATAAGAGAGGTTCGTCCTAGTAATTGCAATAGGAGAGATTCGTCCTAGTAACTGCAATATGAGAGGTTCGTCCTTGTAATTGAAATAAGAGAGGTTAGTCCTAGTAATTGCAATAAGAGAGGTTCGTCCTAGTAATTGCAATGAGAGATGTTAGTCCTAGTAATTGCAATAAGAGCGGTTAGTCCTAATAATTGCAATAAGAGAGGTTTGTCTTAATAATTGCAATAAGAGAGGTTCGTCCTAGTAATTGCAATAAGAGAGGTTCATTCTAGTAATTGTAATAAGAGAGATTCGTCTTAGTAATTGCAATAAGAGAGGTTCGTCCTAGTAATTGCAATAAGAGAGGTTAGTCCTAGTAATTGCAATAAGAGAGGTTCGTCCTAGTATATGAAATAAAAGAGGTTCGTCGTAGTAAATGAAATAAGAGAGGTTCGTCCTAGGAATTGCAATAAGAGAGCTTAGTCCTGGTAATTGCAATAAAAGCGGTTCGTCATAGTAATTGCAATAAGAAAGGTTCGTCGTAGTATTTGAAATAAGAGAGGTTCGTCCTGGTAAATGCAATAAGAGAGGTTCGTCTTAGTAATTGCAATAAGAGAGGTTCGTCCTGGAAATTGCAATAAGAGAGGTTCGTCCTAGTAATTGCAATAAGAGAGGTTCGTCCTAGTAAATGCAATAAGAGAGGTTCGTCCTAGTAATTGCAATAAGAGAGGTTCGTCCTACTAATTGCAATAAGAGAGGTTCGTCCTAGTAAATGCAGTAGGAGAGGTTCGTCCTAGTAATTGCAATATGAGAGGTTCGTCCTTGTAATTGAAATAAGATAGGTTAGTCCTAATAATTGCAATAAGAGAGGTTCGTCCTTGTAATTGCAATAAGAGATGTTAGTCCTAGTAATTGCAGTAAGAGAGGTTAGTCCTAGTAATTGCAATAAGAGAGGTTTGTCTTAATAATTGCAATAAGAGAGGTTCGTCCTAGTAATTGCAATAAGAAAGGTTCGTCCTAGTAATTGTAATAAGAGAGATTCGTCTTAGGAATTGCAATAAGAGAGGTTCGTCCTAGTAATTGCAATAAGAGAGGTTAGTATTAGTAATTGCAATAAGAGAGGTTCGTCCTAGTATATGAAATAAGAGAGGTTTGTCCTAGTAATTGCAATCAGAGAGGTTCGTCCTAGTAACTGCAGTAAAAGAGGTTCGTCCTAGTAATTGCAATAAGGGAGGTTCGTCCTAGTAATTGAAATAAGAGAGGTTAGTCCTAGTAATTGCAATAAGAGAGGTTCGTCCTAGTAAATGAAATAAGAGAGGTTCGTTCTAGTAATTGCAATAAGAGAGGTTCGTCCTAGTAATTACAATAAGAGAGGATCGTCCTAATAAATGCAATAAGAGAGGTTCGTCCTAGTACATGAAATAAGTACATAAATAATATAAATAAAAATATTAGAAATTTCCGAAAATTGGGGAAAATTGGGCGAACTACGGAAAATAATGAAAAAGTCTACAAGTCCAACAGGAGTTCCTGTAAACTTGCGCAATTTTGCTGAAAATAGATTAATTATATTTTCTGAAATATTTTAAACAATTAATAAAAATGTAATAATACGAAAAATCATGGAAAATGTATAAAAATTGCAGAAAATTAATGTCAGAAGTTGAAACTAAATACCCTATAAATAAAAATATTAGAAAATTATGCGAAGTGCGGAAAATAATGATAAAGTCTGCGACAAGTCCAACAGGAGTTTCTGAAAACTTGCCCGATTTTCTGAAAATTGATTAATTAAATTTTCTGATATATTTAAAACACTCAATGTAATAATTGCTGAAAATTTAATAAAACGTCAGAAGTTGCAACTAAAATTGATTAATAAAAGTTTCTAATATATCTAAAACAATTGATACAAATTTAATGAACAAATCGCTGAAAATGTATCCAAACTGCAGAAAATTAATACGTCAGAAGTTGCAACTAAACACCCTATAAATAAAAATATTAAAAAATTCCGAAAATTTGTGCAAATTGGGGAGAATTATGCGAAGTGCGAAAAATAATGAAAAAGTATACGACAAACAAAACAGGAGTTTCTGAAAATTTGCCCAATTTTCTGAAAATTTATTAACAAAATGTTCTGATATATTTAAATCACTTAATGAAAATGTAATAATACGAAAAATGATGGAAAATGTATCCAAATTGCAGAAAATTAATACGTTAGAAGTTGCAACTAAACACCCTATAAATAGAAATATTAGAAATTTCCGAAAATTTGTGCAAATTAGGGAAAATTTGTGTAACTTGGGGAAAATTAGGCAAACTGCAGAAAATAATGAAAAACTATACGACAAGCCCAACATAAGTTTCTAAAAACTTGCCCAATTTTTTGAAAATTGATTAATAATTTTTTTTTGATATATTTAAAACACTTAATGAAAATGTAATAATACGAAAAATCATGGAAAAGTATCCAAATTGCAGAAAATTAATGTCAGAAGTTGCAACTAAACACCATAAATAAAAATATTAAAAATTTCCGAAAATTTGTGCAAATTGTGGAAAATTATGCGAAGTGCGAAAAATAATTATAAACTCCTCGACAGTCCAACAGGAGTTTCTGAAAACTTGCCCGATTTTCTGAAAATTGATTAATAAAATTTTCTGATATATTTAAAACACTCAATGTAATAATACAAAAAATATGGAAAATGTATTCAAATTGCTGAAAGTTTAATAAAACGTCAGAAGTTGCAATTTAAAACAATTGATAAAAATGTAATGAAAAATACCACATATCGCAGAAAATGTATCCAAACTGCAGAAAATTAATACGTCAGATATTAGTTCAATTTATTTTCATCATGAAGCGATATGTTGATTTTCAATATATGGAACTGGATTAATTTCAACGCGTGATTCTTGAGATTTTTGGATTTCAGAGAAATGATGTGTTTTTCAATGTTATTCGTAAATATTACCTTTACTTTAATAGCGATATCTTAAAATCTGTGTATTAATGCTAATACATCATAATAGCATACAGCATAATATTTATGCTGATATTGAGTAATATTTGTTGTGTTTAATTGTAATAATATCCAATGAGTGATATTTGATAAATTTTAATTTTACAGCAATAAAATATTTTCCAGTGATATTTTTAATTATTGATTTGACTTTATTAGTGATTTGTAGCGATATGTTGGTTTTTAATATGTTGAATTGGATTAATATTCAATGCACGATTCTTAATAAATTTGCATATCAGTGTAATGATGCGTTTTTCAATTATATTAGTAAATATTACTGTTACTGTAGTAATTATACCTCACAGTCTGATGTATTAATGGTAATGCAATTTATTGCTGATATTGGGTAATATGTTGCTCTTCTATGTACTTAACTGGGCTCAATATACAATGATTGATTTGTGTTTTTCTCTGATCATGTGTTTTCCGGTGATATTTTTGAGTATTGATCTGACTTCAATAATGATATCTCAAAAACTAGCGGATCAATATTAGTTCAATTTGTTTCTATCATAAAGCGATATGTTGGTCTTTAATATATTGAATTGGATTAATATTTAATGCGTGATTCTTCAGATTTTTGTATTTCGGAAAAATGAAGGGTCTTTCACAGATATTCATAAATATTACTTTTACTGGAATAGTGATATTTAAAAATCTGATTTGTTCTTCTGGTAACTGTTAATTATTCTGTCAGTTCTGCAAAACCTTGTGCTTCTGTGGTTTTTGTAACCATTTATTACATTTTTTTCTTTTGTTTCATTGTGCATTAGATGCGTTTTGGCTGATCATTTACTGTACCTTTTTCCCAAATTTTATCCATGATTCTGGATTTGCTTTCCTTACTGTTTTCTTGCTCCCTATATACTATTTCAAGTCTGTAGTGCAGTCTGTAGATTCGGCGCAATTGTCTACAACATTGTGCAAAAAAATAAATTCGGCATAAATGGAGTTATGCACTTTTACAATTAGGCCGACAATTTGTCTTTTTTGTTGATATTTCATTTGAGGAATCAGAATTTTGTCGGTACAAATATTGGCACAAAGTATTTTAGCTGTATTCACATTTCGATGATGACGCCGAACTCAATTATTCCAAAAAACATTGTTGATGTACAAAAATGTTGATTGCACGTGCAGAAATTTCCACGATCGATGCGCATATAGCTGATTACAAAGCTATTCAATGTAGATTGCAACATTTTGGAATTCCAACAATCCAATAAGCAGCTGCCTCGTTTTCCATATAAAGTGCTGCTGTTTTGCACCCACTTGACCATAACTCTTCAAGATGAACAAGTTGATACTGCTCACCTTTCTAGCGGTGGTCTGCGCTGTGTGCGCCGAAATTGATAAAGGCGCAATCAAAAACAAACTCGATGAACTGTTGGGTAAGAAAAAAACCACGACGACCACGACTACCACAACGACATCTACGACTACTCAGAAGCCGCCAGTGAAGGATGACTGCGACAAGGGTGGTCATGGTGGACACGGTGGTGGTGGACACGGTGGTGGCGGACACTATTATCCCCATGGAGGTGATCACTATGGAGGTGGTCACTATGGTGGTCGTTATTAGGACCGTTAGATTGAAGCAACAAAGAATGCTGCAGAGGCTGTGATGAAAAGGTCATCATCGTCTTGATGTCGCATTTGTATGTCGTTAAAGATTTATCGAATAAAAACGTAATCAAATTGTATTATTTGTTTTAATTTGTTTCTCTTATATAATATTGATACCTTTCTGATCGAACATTGTAAGTACTACTAGAAATTATACACCAGCACTACGCCCTCAAACGAAGACTTGTGGCATCTGCATTGGCAAAAAGAGCAAAGCTTACGCCGATACAAAACTAATCTCAGAAGAGGTGTTACATTTTTTTTTCCAGCAAGAAACAATAATAGCTGCCTCTATATTATCAAAAATGCACTTTTATAAATCGAGAAAAAAGAAGCCCAAGTTTTTTTTTTTTTCTTTCTAAAAGTTAATGTGTTTGTAGCATGTATGGTGTGATTGAAATCAATTGATTATGAAAAAAAAAACATTCATTTTAATCAAAATGTGTAACAGTTCCTAAATGGCCATGAATAGTTTTAGCGCGTTGGGTTTATTTTACGCGAAGTTGGTAGCCGTGCACGGACACATTCTGAGGCTTGTGTTTTACCACCGCGGGTCCACACACGTGCATCTCAAACTAAGTAATTAGTACTTAGTAATAAGTTTACTAAGTAACTCGGCAGCTAAGTAGACAGCAAATACCGGTGTTGCGTTAAGTGTCGGCAATATTGCCGAACCCGAATATCCGGATTATGCGTAATTACCCTTTTTTACTCTTCGGAGGATTTAAATGCTGAATACAGAGCTAGGAGAGATTTAACCGCACACAACAACTTAGTGAGTATTTAACACAATCAGAACTTATTTTTTTGGTGGAAAACGTTGTAGTCATATTTGTAATACGCTACATAATTTTAGGCAGTTCCTCAGAGGTTCCTCAGGGGTTACTCAGAGGTTAGGCAGAGGTAAGGCAGAGGTTGGTCAGAGGCTCAGCCCTTAACCTCGGCACAAAGCCCTACTACAAGTTCGAATCGAAAGTTCGGAGATCGCTGGAAAAACGAACATTTCCAGCCTGGAGCCACGCAGTGAGAGAAGTAGAATCGAGCGTACCAGGGCTGTTCGTAAAGCTGCAGTGGAGTCGAACATACCGGGGTCGTTTGTAGAGTTGAGGCGGACCAGCGGAACTCACCTAGAACTCCGAAAATAGGCCATAACTTACTTATTTATATAACTTTTTATTTATCATAAGTTCTATTTACCTATATTTCATTAACGTCATTACTTGACTTACACTTCTTTTATGTATATATATTTGTGTATTGAGGCGTTATTGTATCGTACGTGTTCGAGCGCCCTTGTAAAAGAGGTATTTCCGTCAGTAGTTTACTTAACGCGACTCGTGTCTGCGGAATTTGGCCAAGTTCAGCGGAAGCGGCCTAATTACTTTCAAAGCGGAGACATTTTCTTCCAGGTGACAGCAGGACACCGTGTCCGCCATTTTGTGTGTGTCCAATAAATGCAATATTATTGACAGCACGAAAACGCAGATATTTTCATTACACCAAATTCTCTTAATAATTTTCTTTTAAAGTTCTTTTTGCCTATTTTTTATTAACGTCATTACCTGACTTAGTGCATTTATTTTGTGTATATATATATTTATGTATTGAGGCGTTATTGTATCGCACGTGTTCCAGCGCCCTTGTAAAAGAGGTATTTCCGTGAGTAGTTTACTTAACGCGATTCGTGTCTGCGGAATTTGGCCAAGTTCAGCGGAAGCGGCGTAATTACTTTCAGGGCGGTGACATCTTCCAGGTGACAGCGGGACACCGTGTCCGCCATTTTGTGTATGTTCAATAAATGCAATATTATTGACAGCACGAAAACTCAGACATTTTCATTACCCCAAATTCTCTTAATAATTTTCTTTCAAAGTTTGCCTATTTTTTATTAACGTCACTACCTGACTTAGTGCATTTATTTTGTGTATATATATATTTATGTATTGAGGCGTTATTGTATCATATGTGTTCCAGCGCTCTTGTAAAAGAGGTATCTCCGTCAGTAGTTTACTTTACGCGATTCGTGTCTGCGGAATTTGGCCAAGTTCGGCGAAAGCGGCGTAATTACTTTCAGAGCGGAGACATTTTCTTCCAGGTGACAGCGGGACACCGTGTCCGCCATTTTGTGTGTGTTCAATAAATGCAATATTATTGACAGCACGAAAACTCAGATATTTTCATTACCCCAAATTCTCTTAATAATTTTCTTTTAAAGTTCTTTTTGCCTATTTTTTATTAACGTCATTACCTGACTTAGTGCATTTATTTTGTGTATATATATATTTATGTATTGAGGCGTTATTGTATCGTACATGTTCCAGCGCCCTTGTAAAAGAGGTATTTCCGTCAGTAGTTTACTTAACGCGATTCGTGTCTGCGGAATTTGGCCAAGTTCAGCGGAAGCGGCGTAATTACTTTCAGAGCGGAGACATTTTCTTCCAGGTGACAGCGGGACACGGTGTCCGCCATTTTTTTGTGTGTTGAATAAATGCAATGTTATTGACAGCGCGAAAACTCAGATATTTTCATTACCCCAAATTCTCTTAATAATTTTCTTTTAAAGTTCTTTTTGCCTATTTTTCATTAAAGTCATTACCTGACTTAGTGCATTTATTTTGTGTATATATATATATATATATATATATATATATATATATATATTTATGTATTGCGGTGTTATTGTATCGTGCGTGTTCCAGCGCCCTTGTAAAAGTGGTATTTCCGTCAATAGTTTACTTAATGCGATTCGTGTCTGTGGAATTTGGCCAAGTTCAGCGGAAGTGGCGTAATTACTTTCAGTGCGGAGACATTTTCTTCCAGGTGACAGCGGGACACCGTGTCCGCCATTTTGTGTGTGTTCAATAAATGCAATATTATTGACAGCACGAAAACTCAGATATTTTCATTACCCCAAATTCTCTTAATAATTTTCTTTTAAAGTTCTTTTTGCCTATTTTTCATTAACGTCATTACCTGACTTAGTGCATTTATTTTGTGTATATATATATATATATATATATATATATATATATATATATATATATATATATATATATATATATATATATATATATATATATATATTTATGTATTGAGGCGTTATTGTATCGTACGTGTTCCAGCGCCCTTGTAAAAGAGGTATTTCCGTCAGTAGTTTACTTAACGCGATTCGTGTCTGCGGAATTTGGCCAAGTTCAGCGGAAGCGGCGTAATTACTTTCAGAGCGGAGACATTTTCTTCCAGGTGACAGCGGGTTTTATGAGACAATATCAGAACCAAAGATTGTGAAACTGATATGATAAAAAAGTACCAAAACAATCAGAATAATTAAAAATCTTTTTTTTTTCCACAATTTCATAGAGTTTTTTTCTAACTTCGCTGGTTAGTGTCATACCTACGCTGCCCATCTCTGCTAAAAAAAACAATGCTGTCATAACCAAATGATGAAATAAAATTTAGATTTATAACAAAATGTGTATTTTCAAAATTAGATATCGACGTGTGCGAGGATTTTTCAAAAATGTTTTTAATTTCGGAAATAATTAATTTATTCCATACTTTATGAACACCCTGTATGTGTTAACAAAATTTGCATCAGACCTTATAAACTGCAAACTAATAAAATGGGGATTTTTTGAAGAAAAAAAATAGATGGATACATATCCAAATACTGCAAAAAAATCAATGACAATTGATAAGAAATAGTACAGGATGTATCGAAATTCAAAATAGAATCCAAAAAACTCCAATAAAATGTATAGATGTCCTCATGCAGACAATCGTTCATTATTCTCGACAAATTATGTGAATTCACAAGAATCAAGAGTCACAACTTCATAAATTGCAACTACCATGAAATGAGATGGCAAACATTTTTCAGCTAATGTATGAAAATTAGCTGAAAAATACACAATAATATCTTACACAACATGGAATACGTTAAAACTAAATGTTTATTATACCGGGTGAAATCACATATAGGGATTTCAATATATATTTTTTTAAATCTCAATAATATGACCCCATATTATTTTAGCAAAAAATCATCTGAAAGTTCTTTTGTATAGACCGCAACACCCAGTATAATACAGTTATTTGATTTTTGTTTAAATATTTAAATTCGAGATATAAATTATTTTAAAATTAACTTTTATGCAATTGTCATTCTTTATTACCTGTATTGACATCTACCAGTAATTCCCTGTTAATCGTACTTTTAAAATCTATTCAATGTATTTAATTCAAATTTTAATTCAATTAATACATACAATAGTAATACATGTTTTTATTGAAGATTTATGGAGATCTTACTTAATAAGAATGCACAAAAATGAACAAACTAAAGCGATTTTTGACTTTAGTAACAAATATGACATGTATTTCTATTTATTCACAAAACAAATCATAAATATTTGATTAAAAAATAATCAATAATAATATTTAATTTTTGTGCAACTACGATGATTTTTTTGGTGGTTTGCAAAATAAAATGTTTGCAGGATATGTTGCCGACAGTAAAAACTAACAAAAAAAACTAATGTGCAGCACAAGAGTTTCTCCATATTAATAGGAACAAAATGATTCAAATTACATTTCAACGAGCCTCGTCTATTAGTGTGCTATAAGATTTTGTTTCCTACAAAATATTATGCAGTTCAAGATTTTATTTCAATTTTATAAAAATATCTCTTAAATATCCACCACTTTCAGTTTTCCTTGTCCAAAACATTTTAATATCTGGATTGTGTGCTAAAATTTTTCATTTCACAATCTTATTCAATTATCTTGACCAGTTTTCAGACGATCCTTTTAAAAATCTTTTACTTTCATGTAAGGACTCTATCTCGACGAGGCACAATTTTTAAGTAGATTATAATTCTTTTAAAAATCTTTTACTTTCATGTAAGGACTTTATCTTACCGAGGAAAAATTTTTTAGATGTAAAATATTATACGCAACTTTAAATTATTTTTCCATAAATTTCTTTGCATTTTTTAATTCTGATTGATCGTGCCAAGGCATTAAAACATTTTTCAGACATAAATCGATTTTAATCTACAAGGCAATCACAGAGTAAGCGATATACATTAAATTATTATACAGGGTGTCCCGGGAAAAATGAAAATGATTTTTTTTTGTTTCACAAAATCGCTGAAATCCGTTAGTTTTTAATTAAAGGAGGACACCTTTTGGCAAGCAAATGATTTTTAAAGGTTTAACCCCCTTGCCACAGTTGAAGTACCATATTTAAGTGGAGTTGGGGTTGAGCTTATTTGAAAACTTACTTAATTTGCTATACAACGGTGTAATACTTATATCGATTAGTTTCTAAGAATTTTTTGTTTAAGCAATGTACACAATAAATATGACGTTACAATATCAAAAATGTATTCAGTAATAAAAGTACAACTGCCAATATGACAAAATGGTTTATTCCATAGAAAATTATTTTAAAATGTTAAGCGTTTATTTTAATAACAATGATTGCTCCAGTGCTATATTAGTTTTAATATGAATAACTACGTGTTATTAAGCTGTACTTCACAAATGCTTCAGTTGTGTTAACAAGGCGAATTCCTCGACGATAATTCCGAACTAAATTACACCAAAAAAACATTGTTAGTAAGGAATGCTTCGTTTGCGCGAGCAGATATCTCACCTGCAATGCGCACACAGGAAATTATAAAGCTATTCAATATTGTTTACCGCATTTAGGTATTCCAACAATCCATTAGGCATTGCTTCGCTTCCTATATAAGGCAAAGTACTGCACCCACTTTACCAGAACTATTCAAGATGAACAAGTTGATACTACTCACCTTCCTGGCTATGGCCTGCACTGTGCACGCAGAGATTGATAAAGACGGAATCAAAGAGAAAATCGATGACCTATTGGGTAAGGATACAACTGTACCCACGACCATAACAACTCCCACGACTACCACGACTACGACTACTCAGAAGCCGCCAGTGAAGGATGACTGCGACAAGGGTGGTCATGGTGGACACGGTGGTGGTGGACACGGTGGTGGCGGACACTATTATCCCCATGGAGGTGATCACTATGGAGGTGGTCACTATGGAGGTGGTCCCTATGGAGGTGGTCACTACGGAGGTGGTCCCTATGGAGGTGGCCGTTATTAGGACTAAGCAACCAAGAATGCTGCAGCGTCTATTGATGAAGAGGTCATCACAGTCTTAATATTGCACTTGTACGTTGGTTCGAGATTTATGAAATAAAAACATTGCACTGAAACATTTCTTATAATATCTTTGTTTTACCTAATATCAACATCTCTTTGGCAGAACAAATTTTTTTTTCGCTAACATGCTCGCAAATTTCGTTTGTAATTCGAATGCAAAACATATTACAGAGCGCTTTTAAATTGAATTCTGGCGGATTTATCAACAATCGGAGACCAGTTTTCGCGCCAAACCCCCGCTCTTAACGCGTCTGCACCTACGTCTGCACCTCATACCCTCCTGCATACCCTCCTGGGGTAGTTTTTCTGCAGTTTTCCCATTTCCTTGCAATAAATGATGGAAATGTATTGTGTAAGAGTTTAGTATTTTTGTTTATGTCGAAAGTGTGTGGTGAAAATGTAGGTGTCGTCCAAAATTTGAAATGTTTATGTCTCTTTAAAGTTTCTTTATTCTTAATTTTAAAGGTCTGCCGGTTTCTCCAATGTATTTTGCACCATAATCGTTGCAGGTTATTGTGTTAATTCCATTTTTATCTAAAAATGAGGAAAGCACAGAACAGTATGTCACGGCATTAAAAAACCAAGCAAAACAGTGCGAATTCCCTGAAAATTTTAAAACGGGATTAATAAAAACGATGCTAATCGTTGGGATAAAAGATGAGAAGGTTCGAGAGCAACTTCTACAACATCAAGAGTACACCCTGGAAAAAGCAATCGAGACATGTGTGTCAACCGATACATCCAGACAGCAGCTTCAGGATATGAAACAATCAACGAGTGGAGACAAGACAAGAAATTACAAAGAAGTGGATCAAGTAAGAAATCAGAAGAAAACAACACAAAAATTCCGAGAAGATTCTTCAAGATCGAACGAAAATAGAAATTACAATCAGGTACAAAAAGAAATTAAAGATGTGGTAAATCACATCCGATAAATAAATGTCCAGCATACGGTAAATAATGTTTAAAATGTAAAAAGGACAATCACTTTGCAAATAAATGTAGGAATAAAACTGTAAACCAAGTGAATCAATCTGATAATTGTAATGATCACTTGAGTATAGACACAATTAATAATGAAACAAAAACCTCAATAATTTTAATCATTGCATTATAGAGTTGAGTATAGGTGAAGATGCAGATGTAAAGGCAAAATTTAAAATAGATACGGGAGCAAGTGTCAATATAATTTCCTACTTTGAATTAAAAGCGTGTAAATTTAGTTTAAACAATATTGAGTACATTAAGGAAAACTTAGTCACATTTACTGGAGATAAAATTCCTATATTGGGAAAATGTTATCTAGATTTATACTATAATGGAAATTGTTTCAAGAAAACTGAATTCTTTGTAGATAATGGGTCAATCTTAGGTTTAAAAACATGTATTCATTTAGGAATAGTAAACATAAAAAATGATGAGGATATTAAATTCATTAATACAGTAAATAAAAACCAAATTAAAAATTATGAAGAATTAACCAATAGATATAAAGATGTATTTGAAGGTATAGGTAAAACAAGTAAGCCATATCAAATTGAAATACAAAAACATGCAAAACCAGTAGTAAATCCAATAAGAAATGTACCTTTTGCTATACAAGATCAATTTAAAAAATGTTTAGAAAATTTAGAAAAATTAAAAATAATAGAAAAAGTTCAAGGCAGCTCAGAATGGATAAATTCATATGTACTAGCTAGAAAAGATGATGGTTCTCTACGAATCTGCTTAGATCCAAGAGATGTAATTGAAGTTATAATAGATAGAAAATACAAAATACCAAACATGGACAAAATAACAAGAAATTTGAATGGTTCAAAAATATTCACAATATTAGATGCAGCTAGTGGACTTTGGAACATTCCATTAGATGAAAAATCTAGTAAGTTATGCACTTTTGCAACTCCTCATGGTAGATACAAATTCAATAGACTACCTTTTGGTATTAAAACTGCTAGTGATACTTCACTTTCTAGATTACTACACCTTTTATATGAAAAATTTCTTGAAAAGTTTCTTGGAATACTTTCCAAGAAACTTTTCAAGAAATTTTTCATATAAAAAGTGTAGTAATCTATGTCGATGATATTTTAATTCATGCCGAGAGTAAAGAAGAACATGACAAAATATTGGAAGAAGTATTTAAGATAGCTAGAGAAAAAATGTAAAATTTAATAGAAACAAATGTAAATTTGGTCTAGATGAAGTTAAGTATTTAGGACATAAGTTTTCAAATAAAGGTATATAAATGGATGAAGATAAAATTGAAGCCATCGTAGTAATGCCCAAACCAATTAATAAAAACGATGTCCAAAGATTCCTAGGTTTCATAACTTATGTAGGAAAATTTATTCCAAACTTATCAGAAATTACTCAACCATTAAGGGATTTAATTAAAGATAACAATATATTTTCATGGGAACGCCCTCAAGAAAAAGCATTTAACGATTTAAAAAAGATAATTTCACAAAAACCAATTTTAAAGTATTTTAATCCAAGAGAGCAAATAACAATATCAGTAGATGCATCTAGCTCAGGCTTAGGAGCAGCACTTTTGCAAAATGAAAAACCATGTGCATATGGTTCTAGAGCTATGACAGAAACTCAGCAAATATATGCTCAAATAGAGAAGGAACTATTAGCAATATGTTTTGGCGTACAAAAGTTCTATCAATATGTTTATGGAAGAGAGTTTACAGTTGAAACCGATCACAAACCATTAATTTCCATATTCAAAAAATCATTAAACTCATGCCCAGCTAGATTACAAAGGATGCTTTTGACATTACAAAAATATAAAATAAATTTAGTTTACAAACCAGGCAAATATCTAATAATAGCTGATACATTATCACGAGCAACAGTAAATAAAGTATTCGAAGATAATTTAGAATTAAACGCTCAAGTATGCCTAATCGAATTTTTTTTAACAATTAAAGAGGACAGGTTAAAACAATTGATAAAAGCAACTGAAGATGATGAAGAATTAAAAATGATAAAAACCTTTATTAAGGCTGGATGGCCAAAGAGCATAAATAAAATGACAGTAAATTTGAAACCATTTTACAAATTAAAGTCAGAAATAACAATGGGAAGCAATAACTTAATATATATGAATCAAAGTCATTATACCAAAATCATGGAGAAACAAAGTCCTTGAAGACATACATACAGGTCATTTAGGTATAAATAAATGCATATCGAGAGCAAAATTTGCAGTATATTGGCCTAATATGATAACACATATAGAAAATGTAATTAATAGATGTTACGTATGTAATAAATATTCAAACTCGAATAGAAGAGAGCCTATGATAAATCGTCAAATAATTAAAAAACCATGGCAAAAAATAGGAATTGACTAATTTGAAATACAAGGTGAAACATTCCTTATTGCAGTGGATTACTACTCAAAATATCCCGAAATCATGACGTTGAACAAAAATATAACTCCCAAAAATGTAATCAACAAATTAAAATCCATATTTGCTAGACATGGAGTACCCAAAATTGTTGTATCAGATAGTGGAAGACAATTCATCAGTGAAGAATATGAAACATTTTCCATAGAATAGAATTTACTAATAACTAAATCAACCCCATTGCACCAACAATCCAACGGTTTTACAGAAAGATCAATTCAAACCATTAAGAAATTAATTAAAAAGACATTAAAAAATAAAGAAGACATATACTTAGCTTTATTAAGTTACCGTAACACCCCTGTCTATGATACCTACACACCATCTCAGATATTAATGTCACGATACTTAAGAGACAACTTACCCATTATTGAAAACAAACTAAATTCTCAAATTATAAATAAGACAAAACTAAAGAACAAAATTGACACAAGACAAATCAAATCAAAAATTTATTATGACAAATCAGGTGTACGTTCAAACGTTGAACTTAGAAATGGAATGCAAGTTTGGTTCCAAGAAAAGCCTAAAAGCACTTGGAAACTAGGAAAAATTAAGAATAAAATAAGAGAAAGAACTTACGAAATAGAAAAAGAGGATGGAAGATGTATAATAAGAAATAGTGTTTACATTAAAAACTTCAAAGGTTCAAACGAAGTGATACAACGTTCAAATCTTGTATATAATAATAATATTGTAAATGATAACATTGCAGATGATAATATTGTAACTGACAACATTACAGATGATAATATTGTAAATGACAACATTACAGAAGATTGTATAGTAAATGATAACTTTGTAGATGATAACATTGTAAAAAGAGTGAACTGTAAAAGAGTAACCAGAAAACCAAAAAGACTGCATGACTATGTAACGTAATAAGGGAGATGTAATAGATGTATGTAATATAGATGTAATGTATGTAATGTATGTGCCTTAGAGGTAAAGAAGGTTGTCTAACCTACCGCAACGACCACGCATAGAAGTTTAATAAAGAGAGAATACACATGGCAGTTGTGTTGTTCAGTCGATTCCTAGATCCACTCCTAGATATATAACATTAGCGTTAAATAGTTGTGTTTTGATTGTGTGTTTGGTTGAAAACGTCGTTCTAATGTTATAACGTTTAAGTGTTTGGTTAATTTTGTTGCTTATGTTTCCTGGAAATGTGAATGATTTATAATATGTCGTAGTTATTTCGTTTGCTGTTTGTGTTTTTGATATTTTTGTATTATTATTTATATTGTTTAGTTTTTTTAAAATAAATGTATGTTAATTTTTTTATTATTGTGTTTATTGTGTTTATATTGAAACCATTATTTAAGGCGATTTGTTTATTAAATTTATTTCATTC
Source organism: Othius punctulatus (assembly GCA_951805005.1). Taxonomy (NCBI): domain Eukaryota; kingdom Metazoa; phylum Arthropoda; class Insecta; order Coleoptera; family Staphylinidae; genus Othius; species Othius punctulatus. The sequence goes on from OX638146.1 coordinate 47,196,218, forward strand.
AATTTATTATGCTCATCAAGAGGTGTTGTTAACATTCTGTGTATGTATGTGTGTATGGCAGCGTATTTGTGTGTATTGTGGAGAAAAGAGTTTGCTGAGATAATTATGTCTGTTTGAGTAGGTTTTGTATAAATTTTGGATTCGATTTTGTTATTTGGTTTATATAAAGTTAGATCTTAGAAATTTATACTGTTATTTTGTTCTATTTCTAAAGTAAAATTGATATTTTTGTGTAATGTGTTTATGTAATTATGTAAATCTGTGATTGTGTGATTGTTATTATTTGCCCATATTATTAATATGTCATCTACATAGCGTTTCCAAAGAGTTATGTATTCATTGAAAGGATTTGTGTTATTAATAATTAGGTTTTCTAAATTGTCAAGAAAGATGTTTGCTGGTATGCCACTAAATTGTGAGCCCATAGGTAGTCCATCATTCATTTTATAATATTTGTATTGAAAAACAAAAGAAAATGTTCTATTGTTAATTTGGTTAAATTGAAGATGTCTGTACTTTCTGTTTGATTTAGTATGTGTTTTTTAATTATATTGTTTGTGTAAGTAAGTGTTTCATTAATTGGTATATTTGTGTTTAAATTTGTGATATCGAATGAGGCTAAAGTGTATTTTCTTGGTAATTTTGTGTTGTTTATGTGTTGAATACGTTCGTTTCTGTTATTTATTGGGTGTTTTATGTATGTATTGGGTCTCAATTCCTGACCAGTACATCCACTATACATGTATTCTCTTGATTCCTTTTTCTTAGTTTTTGTTTCTGTGATTCATAGTATTTCTATTTGTTGTTTTTTCATTTCTTCCACTAGTTCTTCTTCTTCTCCCCGTATGCTTGGCACATTCCATGTGCCTATTCTGAATTTTGTGTAGTTTTCTCATTTTCCCCCTTTTGTGATTAGCCAGTCTCTGGACGTCTTGAATATGTTTTTTCTTCGCTTGTATCTTCCTTTCCTCCTTTTTTCTTTTAATCTATTAGGTGCAATTATTAATCCTACACCTTCTTTCGTTGTTTCTTCTTCCTCAATTCCTCAAGAGAATACGTGTATACTGGATGCACTGGTCAGGAATTGAGGAAGAAGAAACAACGAAAGAAGAGGAACTAGTGGAAGAAATAATAAAACAACAAATAGAAATACTAGGAATCACAGAAACAAAAACTAAGGAAAGGGAATCAAGAGAATGCATGTATACTCAATGTACTGGTCAGGAATTGAGGAAGAACGAAAGAAGTGGTAAAGTGGTAGGATTAATAATTGCACCTAATAGATTGGACGATTGTTGAAGACGTTATAACAGAAAGAGTAATAAATGAAAGAATTATGAATATAAATTATAAATTAATTAGGAATACAATAGAAATGAGATTATTTGACGAGGAAACATAGACAAAAGATAATAGCTTAAGGAAATAACGAAGTCGCAAGGCTTTTCGCAAAGCTTTCCACAAACATTTTTGTTGATAGAACTGAAAGCAATTTGAGATTTTCCATATTTTTCCGGCTCCTGCATTTCCTGCTTAACTCACTTTTGCCGGTGTTTAAATTTAAGTCACAGTTGCAAAACGAACACGTAAAATGGTCGAATGTGTACCATTAAAATGCTTGATGTATGAAACTAATTTAACAATAATTAATTAATGTTATTGGGATTGGGAGTAAAGATGGAACGTAGCTAACTTCACTTCTAATGCATAGGCGTGGGCAAACATTGTTTTATTTTAAATTGTTTGTAACAATGTAAGGCATAATAATTTCATGCAACAGAAATACTGTTGTGATGGTTATCATTTATCATTATCATTTATCATTATCATTAATCATTCATCATTATCATTAATCATTATCATTTATCGGGCAAAATAAACATAATTCTGCATGTGGCAACTGCGCTTACGGAAACGTGTAGGAATTTACAGTATATTGTGTTGGCAATCCTGCGCCAGTGTCCCCAATGTCATAACGCTTACGGAAACGTATAGGGATTTACATTACATTGCGTTGGCAATCCTGCGCCAGTGTCTCCATGGTTGTGAATGTATGGCGTCCATCTTGTCACTTTTACCGTAACTTTGATGATGGGCGCACGTGAAGATAATTATGGTGAGTTTACATTCTCTGGTTATGGTTAATCATGTAAATAATAATAGGGACGATCTCTCTGCATCAATAACTGCTGTAATACATGATACAGGATCTATCAAAAGCGTATTCGGCATTATTTGGAGGGTTTTTTCATCCCCCATGTTTTCTGCATCACGCGGCCATTACAGCATTTTTGATGCATCTGCATTTCTAGATTCGAATACAATTAATAAGTTATTACAACAAGCCCACAAGAAATGCTTGCATTTACATCAATTCATGCATCAATTTAAAAATAAATGCCTGAACCGTATTATCAATATCAATTATCAAATGAAAGAGGCAAGCACACATGTTCCTATTATCAATAGGTGTGCTTGCCTCTTTCATTTGAAAAATATTATACTACAGACAATTGATACAAGCCCTGAACTGAAAATATTAAATTGCTTGAACCACGTTGCATTCAGACATTAATTCATAGTCCGGCTGTATCACGGACTTGACCTCGGCATGAGTGGTAGTCTGCGCCGATGCACCGTCCAACTATTAAGCACCGGTGCAGACTCGCTACTCATAAAGCAGACCAGCCGAGCTTAAGGACTGCGAATTTGAGCCTTACAGTTTGTGGCATCGATTTCACCACTTTTCTGTTACGATGCCACCAATTAAATTGTTACCGAATACCTCTTTAATTCCAATGTGTAGACGCAGTTCATTCTAACGTTGCCACTATTGTAATTGTTGCCAGAAATCCGATGCTTAGACACACTGCATTATGACGTTGAATATATGCTTAGACACACTGCATTGTGACGTTGAATATGATAGTCGTAGTCCCGCCAACATGTAGACGCAAACGTCCGGTACTACAGTGGCACTCAATACATCTTGCTTGTTTTTTTATTAGCGCAATAAGTTTTTTTTTGTGGTGGCACCTCTTGCGTAAAGTTTACCTTATGCATTTAAACGATTTGTTATCGCTAACAAACTTTTTTTGCAATAAAACTTTGGTAGACATGGGTTTTACGGTGCCTAATCCGGCTAAAAGCGTCGCCGAATCTCGATCGACCGTCATATGTGTTTTGTGATGCTACCGGATGGAGAAATTTTACCTCGACTGAATGCATTATACAATTCACAACCAACCAAAAGCAATACCTAAGGTATTATTAAAGGTTAGATGGGTAAGTTTAAAGTGGGCAAATTACTTTACTAGGCCTATATTGTTCGATATGTAAACTTTAAACTAACCCATCTAACCTCACTTAGGCACTAAATGTGCACGAGCATGTGGAATCTACAGGTGGAGATTTACAACTGTGCACACGCTAAAAATTCGTATGCGCGCAAGCGCCGGATTAGGCGACGTAAAATGCATGTCTACCGAAACTTTTCTCGCGTAATGAGTACCTCGAGCATTTACACGATTTGTTTTCGTACTGCATTGTCACACGTAAAGAAATTGGCACATTTTAAAGCAGGTGGTAGTATAGGTGGATCCACAGCCTTCTCCGCCACGGCGGGCATATTTTGGTAAAACATGCTGCAAATAATACATAACCGCAATTGTATATTTTCGACCCTTATAATGTAACGTAACAATTATATGACATTCTGACTTTAATGCCGTTAAGTTTGTTTGCCGACGCTACACTGGACTCATACATTATTTAGGCTCATACTTATAGTCCATACTTGGGAATAAGTACGACTCAAGTTGTATATTTGGTTGCGTAGTTTCTATATACTTTTATGCACCAAACGCAACCAAATATACGACTTAAGTCGTACTCAAGTTCAAGTACGGATTATAGATACAGGACTATAGGTTCCATAATATCACAGAAAAGTCTCACATAGTAAAAGTAGAAACAATCATAATGATTATATAATTTATATTTTTAGAGCTGTTTTATCTATTATTGACTTTTGTAGAGTTTAAAACAATGAAGAAAACAAATTTTCAATACATCCAAAACACATAATGAAAGTATTATTTTAAAAAACAAAGAAATTTGATTCAAATTGAAGTAAATTGATATAAGTAGCAAAAAAATGTATTGAAAATGTCACATTTTAGAAGTAGGAATTTTCGCAAACAATTTTTTAGTTCACTTTTTACTATGTACTTCTAATACATTCAATAAATGTGCAATAAATAATCATCAAATTGCAGATAATCTATTCAAAATGCAGAAAATGTATTGAAAATATGAAAAAAATCCTCAGAATCTGCAAATGAAAACTCTAAATCAAAATATGTGCTTTAGAAATCTTTCTAAAAATTCTGAAAAACACTAGTAAATCTGAAAAACGTATAATCGCAGAAATATCGGAAGCTGCAAGTAAAAACCGATAATTCAAGCACTACAAGTACCAAAAATATTTCTTAAAAATTTTGAATTACACCAATAAATCTGTAAAACTTAAAATATCAAAATATAGATGTTACACCATATTTCACAAAAAATCATCTAATTTTACACATAGAATTTTCGTGAAAATATTGTTAATAATTTGCTAATACATCTAAAACATTTAATAAAAGTGCAATGAAATAAATCATAAATTTGCAGAAAATTTATTCAAAAAGCAGAAAATTTATTGAAAATATGAATAAAAAACCACAGAAACATAAGAATCTGCAAATTAAAAGTCTAAATCAAAATATAAGCTTCTGAAATATTTATAAAAATTCTGAAATGCACTGGTAAATCTGAAAAACTTATAATCGCAGAAATATCGAAAGCTGCAAGTAAAAACCGATACAATTAAAATACTACAAGTTTCAAAAATATTTCTTAATTTTGAAGTATACCAGTAAATCTGAAAAAGTTATAAATATCAAAATATAGAAGTTGCACCACATTTCACAAAAATTCATCTAATTTTACAGATAGAATTTTTGTGAAAATATTTTGAATTACTTTTCTAATACATCAACATTTAATAATAATAATAAAATGCAGCAAATTTATTAAAAATATGAATAAAAAAACCATGAGAATCTGCAAATGAAAACTCTAAATGAAAAAATAAGTGTCATAAATCTTTCTGAAAATTCTGAAATGCACTAGTAAATTTTAAAAACTTATAATCGCAGAAATATCAGAAGCTCAAATAAAAACCGATACAATTTAAATACTACAAGTTTCAAAAATATTTATTAAAATTTTGAAATATAGCAGTAAATCTAAAAAGTTGTAAATATCAAAATATAGAAGTTGCACAAAATTTCATAAAAATTCATCTAAATTTACAGATAGAATTCTCCTGAAAATATTATGAATGAATTTTCTAATACATCTAAAACATTTAATAAAAGTGCAATAAAATAAATCGTAAAATTGCAGAAAATTTATTGAAAATATGAATAAAAAACACAGAAACATGAGAATCTGCAAATGAAAACTCTAAATGAAAATATAAGTTTCATAAAGCTTTCTAAAAATTCTGAAATGCAGTAGCAAATCTTAAAAACATTAATCACAGAAATATCGGAAGCTGCAAGTAAAAACCGATACAATTTAAATACTAAATGTTTCAAAAATATTTCTTAATATTTTGAAATGTAGCAGTAAATCCGAAAAGTTGTAAATATCAAAATATAGAAGTTGCGCAAAATTTCACAAAAATTCATCTAAATTTACAGATAGAATTTTCGTGAAAATATTATGAATGAATTTTCTAATACATCTAAAACATTTAATAAAAGTGCAATAAAATAAATCGTAAAATTGCAGAAAATCTATTCAAAATGCAGAAAATTATTGAAAATATTAATAAAAAACGCAGAAACATGAGAATCTGCAAATGAAAACTCTATATGAAAATATAAGTTTCATAAATCTTTCTAAAAATTCTGAAATGCAGTAGCAAATCTTAAAAACTTTAATCACAGAAATATCGGAAGCTGCAAGTAAAAACCGATACAATTTAAATACTAAATGTTTCAAAAATATTTCTTGATATTTTGAAATATAGCAGTAAATCCGAAAAGTTGTAAATATCAAAATATAGAAGTTGCAACATATTTCACAAAAATTCATCTAATTTTACAGGTAGAATTTTCGTGAAAATATTATTAATTAATTTTCTAATACATCTAAAACATTTAATAAAAGTGCAATAAAATAAATCATAAAATTGCAGAAAATCTATTCAAAATGCAGAAAATTATTGAAAATATTAATAAAAAAACACAGAAACATGAGAATCTGCAAATGAACACTCTAAATGAAAATATAAGTTTCATAAAGCTTTCTAAAAATTCTGAAATGCAGTAGCAAATCTTAAAAACATTAATCACAGAAATATCGGAAGCTGCAAGTAAAAACCGATACAATTTAAATACTAAATGTTTCAAAAATATTTCTTAATATTTTGAAATGTAGCAGTAAATCCGAAAAGTTGTAAATATCAAAATACAGAAGTTGCGCAAAATTTCACAAAAAATCATCTAAATTTACAGATAGAATTCTCCTGAAAATATTATGAATGAATTTTCTAATACATCTAAAACATTTAATAAAAGTGCAATAAAATAAATCGTAAAATTGCAGAAAATCTATTCAAAATGCAGAAAATTATTGAAAATATTAATAAAAAACGCAGAAACATGAGAATCTGCAAATGAAAACTCTAAATGATAATATAAGTTTCATAAATCTTTCTAAAAATTCTGAAATGCAGTAGCAAATCTTCAAAACTTTAATCACAGAAATATCGGAAGCTGCAAGTAAAAACCGATACAATTTAAATACTAAATGTTTCAAAAATATTTATTAAAATTTTGCAATATAGCAGTAAATCTAAAAAGTTGTAAATATCAAAATATAGAAGTTGCACAAAAATTCATCTAAATTTACAGATAGAATTCTCCTGAAAATATTATGAATGAATTTTCTAATACATCTAAAACATTTAATAAAAGTGCAATAAAATAAATCGTAAAATTGCAGAAAATCTATTCAAAATGCAGAAAATTATTGAAAATATTAATAAAAAACGCAGAAACGTGAGAATCTGCAAATGAAAACTGTAAATGAAAAATATAAGTTTCATAAATCTTTCTAAAAATTCTGAAATGCAGTAGCAAATCTTAAAAACTTTAATCACAGAAATATCAGAAGCTGCAAGTAAAAACCGATACAATTTAAATACTAAATGTTTCAAAAATATTTCTTAATATTTTGAAATATAGCAGTAAATCCGAAAAGTTGTAAATATCAAAATATAGAAGTTGCACAAAAATTCATCTAAATTTACAGATAGAAATCTCCTGAAAATATTATGAATGAATTTTCTAATACATCTAAAACATTTAATAAAAGTGCAATAAAATAAATCGTAAAATTGCAGAAAATCTATTCAAAATGCAGAAAATTATTGAAAATATTAATAAAAAAACACAGAAACATGAGAATCTGCAAATGAAAACTCTAAATGAAAATATAAGTTTCATAAATCTTTCTAAAAATTCTGAAATGCAGTAGCAAATCTTAAAAACTTTAATCACAGAAATATCAGAAGCTGCAAGTAAAAACCGATACAATTTAAATACTAAATGTTTCAAAAATATTTCTTAATATTTTGAAATATAGCAGTAAATCCGAAAAGTTGTAAATATCAAAATATAGAAGTTGCACAAAAATTCATCTAAATTTACAGATAGAAATCTCCTGAAAATATTATGAATGAATTTTCTAATACATCTAAAACATTTAATAAAAGTGCAATAAAATAAATCGTAAAATTGCAGAAAATCTATTCAAAATGCAGAAAATTTATTGAAAATATGAATAAAAAACGCAGAAACATGAGAATCTGCAAATGAAAACTCTAAATGAAAATATAAGTTTCATAAATCTTTCTAAAAATTCTGAAATGCAGTAGCAAATCTTAAAAACTCTAATCACAGAAATATCGGAAGCTGCAAGTAAAAACCGATACAATTTAAATACTAAATGTTTCAAAAATATTTCTTAATATTTTGAAATATAGCAGTAAATCCGAAAAGTTGTTAATATAAAAATATGGAAGTTGCACAAAATTTCACAAAAATTCATCTAAATTTACAGATAGAATTCTCCTGAAAATATTATGAATGAATTTTCTAATACATCTAAAACATTTAATAAAAGTGCAATAAAATAAATCGTAAAATTGCAGAAAATTATTGAAAATATTAATAAAAAAACACAGAAACATGAGAATCTGCAAATGAAAACTCTAAATGAAAATATAAGTTTCATAAATCTTTCTAAAAATTCTGAAATGCAGTAGCAAATCTTAAAAACTTTAATCACAGAAATATCGGAAGCTGCAATTAAAACCGATACAATTTTAATACTAAATGTTTCAAAAATATTTCTTAATATTTTGAAATATAGCAGTAAATCCGAAAAGTTGTAAATATCAAAATATAGAAGTTGCACAAAATTTCACAAAAATTCATCTAAATTTACAGATAGAAATCTCCTGAAAATATTATGAATGAATTTTCTAATACATCTAAAACATTTAATAAAAGTGCAATAAAATAAATCGTAAAATTGCAGAAAATCTATTCAAAATGCAGAAAATTTATTGAAAATATGAATAAAAAACGCAGAAACATGAGAATCTGCAAATGAAAACTCTAAATGAAAATATAAGTTTCATAAATCTTTCTAAAAATTCTGAAATGCAGTAGCAAATCTTAAAAACTTTAATCACAGAAATATCGGAAGCTGCAATTAAAACCGATACAATTTTAATACTAAATGTTTCAAAAATATTTCTTAATATTTTGAAATATAGCAGTAAATCCGAAAAGTTGTAAATATCAAAATATAGAAGTTGCACAAAATTTCACAAAAATTCATCTAAATTTACAGATAGAATTCTCCTGAAAATATTATGAATGAATTTTCTAATACATCTAAAACATTTAATAAAAGTGCAATAAAATAAATCGTAAAATTGCAGAAAATCTATTCAAAATGCAGAAAATTATTGAAAATATTAATAAAAAAACACAGAAACATGAGAATCTGCAAATGAAAACTCTAAATGAAAATATAAGTTTCATAAATCTTTCTAAAAATTCTGAAATGCAGTAGCAAATCTTAAAAACTTTAGTCACAGAAATATCGGAAGCTGCAATTAAAACCGATACAATTTTAATACTAAATGTTTCAAAAATATTTCTTAATATTTTGAAATATAGCAGTAAATCCGAAAAGTTGTAAATATCAAAATATAGAAGTTGCACAAAATTTCTCAAAAATTCATCTAAATTTACAGATAGAAATCTCCTGAAAATATTATGAATGAATTTTCTAATACATCTAAAACATTTAATAAAAGTGCAATAAAATAAATCGTAAAATTGCAGAAAATCTATTCAAAATGCAGAAAATTATTGAAAATATTAATAAAAAACACAGAAACATGAGAATCTGCAAATGAAAACTCTAAATGAAAATATAAGTTTCATAAATCTTTCTAAAAATTCTGAAATGCAGTAGCAAATCTTAAAAACTTTAATCACAGAAATATCAGAAGCTGCAAGTAAAAACCGATACAATTTAAATACTAAATGTTTCAAAAATATTTCTTAATATTTTGAAATATAGCAGTAAATCCGAAAAGTTGTAAATATCAAAATATAGAAGTTGCGCAAAATTTCACAAAAATTCATCTAAATTTACAGATAGAATTCTCCTGAAAATATTATGAATGAATTTTCTAATAGATCTAAAACATTTAATAAAAGTGCAATAAAATATATCATAAAATTGCAAAAAATATATTCAAAATGCAGCAAATTTATTGAAAATATGAATAAAAAAACCATGAGAATCTGCAAATGAAAACTCTAAATGAAAAAATAAGTGTCATAAATCTTTCTGAAAATTCTGAAATGCACTAGTAAATCTTAAAAACATATAATCGCAGAAATATCAGAAGCTCAAATAAAAACCGATACAATTTAAATACTACAAGTTTCAAAAATATTTATTAAAATTTTGAAATATAGCAGTAAATCTAAAAAGTTGTAAATATCAAAATATAGAAGTTGCACCATATTTCACAAAAATTCATCTAATTTTACAGATAGAATTTTTGTGAAAATATTTTGAATTAATTTTCTAATACATCAACATTTAATAAATGTGCAATAAAATAAATCATAAAATTGTAGAGAATCTATTCAAAATGCAGCAAATTTATTGAAAATATGAATAAAAAACCATAGAAACATGAGAATCTGCAAATGAAAACTCTAAATCAAAATATAAGTTTCATAAAGCTTTCTAAAAATTCTGAAATGCAGTAGCAAATCTTAAAAACATTAACCACAGAAATATCGGAAGCTGCAAGTAAAAACTGATACAATTTAAATACTAAATGTTTCAAGAATATTTATTAAAATTTTGAAATATAGCAGTAAATCTAAAAAGTTGTAAATATCAAAATATAGAAGTTGCACAAAATTTCACAAAAATTCATCTAAATTTACAGATAGAATTCTCCTGAAAATATTATGAATGAATTTTCTAATACATCTAAAACATTTAATAAAAGTGCAATAAAATAAATCGTAAAATTGCAGAAAATCTATTCAAAATGCAGAAAATTATTGAAAATATTAATAAAAAACGCAGAAACATGAGAATCTGCAAATGAAAACTCTAAATGAAAGTATAAGTTTCATAAATCTTTCTAAAAATTCTGAAATGCAGTAGCAAATCTTAAAAACTTTAATCACAGAAATATCGGAAGCTGCAAGTAAAAACCGATACAATTTAAATACTAAATGTTTCAAAAATATTTCTTAATATTTTGAAATATAGCAGTAAATCCGAAAAGTTGTAAATATCAAAATATAGAAGTTGCGCAAAAATTCATCTAAATTTACAGATAGAATTCTCCTGAAAATATTATGAATGAATTTTCTAATACATCTAAAACATTTAATAAAAGTGCAATAAAATAAATCGTAAAATTGCAGAAAATCTATTCAAAATGCAGAAAATTATTGAAAATATTAATAAAAAACGCAGAAACATGAGAATCTGCAAATGAAAACTCTAAATGAAAATATAAGTTTCCTAAATCTTTCTAAAAATTCTGAAATGCAGTAGCAAATCTTAAAAACTTTAATCACAGAAATATCGGAAGCTGCAAGTAAAAACTGATACAATTTAAATACAAAATGTTTCAAAAATATTTATTAATATTTTGAAATATAGCAGTAAATCCGAAAAGTTGTAAATATCAAAATATAGAAGTTGCGCAAAATTTCACCAAAATTCATCTAAATTTACAGAAAGAATTCTCCTGAAAATATTATGAATTAATTTTCTAATACATCTAAACCATTTAATAAAAGTGCAATAAAATAAATCGTAAAATTGCAGAAAATATATGCAAAATGTAGAAAATTATTGAAAATATTAATCAAAAACGCAGAAACATGAGAATCTGCAAATGAAAACTCTAAATGAAAATATAAGTTTCATAAAGCTTTCTAAAAATTCTGAAATGCAGTAGCAAATCTTAAAAACTTTAATCACAGAAATATCGGAAGCTGCAAGTAAAAACCGATACAATTTAAATACTAAATGTTTCAAAAATATTTCTTAATATTTTAAAATATAGCAGTAAATCAGAAAAGTTGTAAATATCAAAATATAGAAATTGCACCATATTTTACAACAATTCATCTAATTTTACAGATAGATTTTTCGTGAAAATATTATGAACGAATTTTCTAATACATCTAAAACATTTAATAAAAGTGCAATAAAATAAATCGTAAAATTGCAGAAAATCTATTCAAAATGCAGAAAATTATTGAAAATATTAATAAAAAACGCAGAAACGTGAGAATCTGCAAACGAAAACTCTAAATGAAAATATAAGTTTCATAAATCTTTCTAAAAATTCTGAAATGCAGAAGCAAATCTTAAAAACTTTAATCACAGAAATATCGGAAGCTGCAAGTAAAAACCGATACAATTTAAATACTAAATGTTTCAAAAATATTTATTAAAATTTTGAAATATAGCAGTAAATCTAAAAACTTGTAAATATCAAAATATAGAAGTTGCACAAAATTTCACAAAAATTCATCTAAATTTACAGATAGAATTCTCCTGAAAATATTATGAATGAATTTTCTAATACATCTAAAACATTTAATAAAAGTGCAATAAAATAAATCGTAAAATTGCAGAAAATCTATTCAAAATGCAGAAAATTATTGAAAATATTAATAAAAAAACGCAGAAACATGAGAATCTGCAAATGAAAACTCTAAATGAAAATATAAGTTTCATAAATCTTTCTAAAAATTCTGAAATGCAGTAGCAAATCTTAAAAACTTTATTCGCAGAAATATCGGAAGCTGCAAGTAAAAACCGATACAATTTAAATACTAAATGTTTCAAAAATATTTCTTAATATTTTGAAATATAGCAGTAAATCAGAAAAGTTGTAAATATCAAAATATAGAAGTTGCGCAAAATTTCACAAAAATTCATCTAAATTTACAGATAGAATTCTCCTGAAAATATTATGAATGAATTTTCTAATACATCTAAAACATTTAATAAAAGTGCAATAAAATAAATCGTAAAATTGCAGAAAATCTATTCAAAATGCAGAAAATTATTGAAAATATTAATTAAAAACGCAGAAACGTGAGAATCTGCAAATGAAAACTCTAAACGAAAATATAAGTTTCATAAAGCTTTCTAAAAATTCTGAAATGCAGTAGCAAATCTTAAAAACATTAATCACAGAAATATCGGAAGCTGCAAGTGAAAACCGATACAATTTAAATACTAAATGTTTCAAAAATATTTCTTAATATTTTGAAATATAGCAGTAAATCCGAAAAGTTGTAAATATCAAAATATAGAAGTTGCACCGTATTTCACAAAAATTCATCTAAATTTACAGATAGAATTCTCCTGAAAATATTATGAATGAATTTTCTAATACATCTAAAACATTTAATAAAAGTGCAATAAAATAAATCGTAAAATTGCAGAAAATCTATTCAAAATGCACAAAATTTATTGAAAAATGCATTAAAAAACCACAGAAGCATGAGAATCTGCACACGAAAACTCTAAATCAAAATATATGTGTCCTAAATCTTTCTGAAAATTCTGAAATGCACTAGTAAATCTTAAAAACTTTAATCACAGAAATATCGGAAGCTGCAAGTAAAAACTGATACAATTTAAATACAAAATGTTTCAAAAATATTTATTAATATTTTGAAATATAGCAGTAAATCCGAAAAGTTGTAAATATCAAAATATAGAAGTTGCCCAAAATTTCACAAAAATTCATCTAAATTTACAGAAAGAATTCTCCTGAAAATATTATGAATGAATTTTCTAATACATCTAAAACATTTAATAAAAGTGCAATAAAATAAATCATAAAATTGCGGAAAATATATTCAAAATGCAGAAATTTATTGAAAATGTTAATTAAAAAACACAGAAACATGAGAATCTGCAAATGAAAACTCTAAATGAAAATATAAGTTTCATAAATCTTTCTAAAAATTCTGAAATGCAGTAGCAAATCTTAAAAACTTTAATCACAGAAATATCGGAAGCTGCAAGTAAAAACCGATACAATTTAAATACTAAATGTTTCAAAAATATTTCTTAATATTTTGAAATATAGCAGTAAATCCGAAAAGTTGTAAATATCAAAATATAGAAGTTGCGCAAAATTTCACAAAAATTCATCTAAATTTACAGATAGAATTCTCCTGAAAATATTATGAATGAATTTTCTAATACATCTAAAACATTTAATAAAAGTGCAATAAAATAAATCATAAAATTGCAGAAAATCTATTCAAAATGCAGAAAATTATTGAAAATATTAATAAAAAACGCAGAAACATGAGAATTTGCATATGAAAACTCTAAATGAAAATATAAGTTTCATAAATCTTTCTAAAAATTCTGAAATGCAGTAGCAAATCTTAAAAACTTTTATCACAGAAATATCGGAAGCTGCAAGTAAAAACCGATACAATTTAAATACTAAATGTTTCAAAAATATTTCTTAATATTTTGAAATATAGGAGTAAATCCGAAAAGTTGTAAATATCAAAATATAGAAGTTGCGCAAAATTTCACAAAAATTCATCTAAATTTACAGATAGAATTTTCGTGAAAATATTATGAATGAATTTTCTAATACATCTAAAACATTTAATAAAAGTGCAATAAAATAAATCGTAAAATTGCAGAAAATCTATTCAAAATGCAGAAAATTATTGAAAATATTAATAAAAAACGCTGAACCATGAGAATCTGCAAATGAAAACTCTAAATGAAAATATAAGTTTCATAAATCTTTCTAAAAATTCTGAAATGCAGTAGCAAATCTTAAAAACTTTAATCACAGAAATATCGGAAGCTGCACGTAAAAACCGATACAATTTAAATACTAAATGTTTCAAATATATTTATTAATATTTTGAAATATAGCAGTAAATCCGAAGAGTTGTAAATATCAAAATATAGAAGTTGCACCGTATTTCACAAAAATTCATCTAATTTTACAGGTAGAATTTTCGTGAAAATATTATGAATGAATTTTCTAATACATCTAAAACATTTAATAAAAGTGCAATAAAATAAATCGTAAAATTGCAGAAAATCTATTCAAAATGCAGAAAATTATTGAAAATATTAATAAAAAACGCAGAACCATGAGAATCTGCAAATGAAAACTCTAAATGAAAATATAAGTTTCATAAATCTTTCTAAAAATTCTGAAATGCAGTAGCAAATCTTAAAAACTTTAATCACAGAAATATCGGAAGCTGCAAGTAAAAACCGATACAATTTAAATACTAAATGTTTCAAAAATATTTCTTAATATTTTGAAATATAGCAGTAAATCCGAAAAGTTGTAAATATCAAAATATAGAAGTTGCGCAAAATTTCACAAAAATTCATCTAAATTTACAGATAGAATTCTCCTGAAAATATTATGAATGAATTTTCTAATACATCTAAAACATTTAATAAAAGTGCAATAAAATAAATCGTAAAATTGCAGAAAATCTATTCAAAATGCAGAAAATTATTGAAAATATTAATAAAAAACGCAGAACCATGAGAATCTGCAAATGAAAACTCTAAATGAAAATATAAGTTTCATAAATCTTTCTAAAAATTCTGAAATGCAGTAGCAAATCTTCAAAACTTTAATCACAGAAATATCGGAAGCTGCAAGTAAAAACCGATACAATTCAAATACTAAATGTTTCAAAAATATTTATTAAAATTTTGAAAAATAGCAGTAAATCCGAGAAAAGTTGTAAATATCAAAATATAGAAGTTGCACCATATCTCATAAAAATTCATCTAATTTTAGTCAGAATTTTCGTGAAAATATTATGAATTAATTTTCCAATACATCTTAAACATTTAATAAAAGTGCTATAAAATAAATCATAATATTGCAGAAAATCTATTCAAAATGCAGAAAATTATTGAAAATATTAATTAAAAAAACACAGAAACATGAGAATCTGCAAATGAAAACTCTAAATGAAAATATAAGTTTCATAAATCTTTCTAAAAATTCTGAAATGCAGTAGCAAATCTTAAAAACTTTAATCACAGAAATATCGGAAGCTGCAGGTAAAAACCGATACAATTTAAATACTAAATGTTTCAAAAATATTTCTTAATATTTTGAAATATAGCAGTAAATCCGAAAAGTTGTAAATATCAAGATATAGAAGTTGCGCAAAATTTCACAAAAATTCATCTAAATTTACAGATAGAATTCTCCTGAAATTGTTATGAATGAATTTTCTAATACATCTAAAACATTTAATAAAAGTGCAATAAAATAAATCGTAAAATTGCAGAAAATCTATTCAAAATGCAGAAAATTATTGAAAATATTAATAAAAAAACACAGAAACATGAGAATCTGCAAATGAAAACTCTAAACGAAAATATAAGTTTCATAAAGCTTTCTAAAAATTCTGAAATGCCGTAGCAAATCTTAAAAACTTTAATCACAGAAATATCGGAAGCTGCAAGTAAAAACCGATACAATTTAAATACTAAATGTTTCAAAAATATTTCTTAATATTTTGAAATATAGCAGTAAATCAGAAAAGTTGTAAATATCAAAATATAGAAGTTGCGCAAAATTTCGCAAAAAAATCATCTAAATTTACAGATAGAATTCTCCTGAAAATATTATGAATGAATTTTCTAATACATCTAAAACATTTAATAAAAGTGCAATAAAATAAATCGTAAAATTGCAGAAAATCTATTCAAAATGCAGAAAATTATTGAAAATATTAATAAAAAACGCAGAAACATGAGAATCTGCAAATGAAAACTCTAAATGAAAATATAAGTTTCATAAATCTTTCTAAAAATTCTGAAATGCAGTAGCAAATCTTAAAAACTTTAATCACAGAAATATCGGAAGCTGCAAGTAAAAACCGATACAATTTAAATACTAAATGTTTCAAAAATATTTCTTAATATTCTGAAATATAGCAGTAAATCCGAAAAGTTGTAAATATCAAAATATAGAAGTTGCAACATATTTCACAAAAATTCATCTAATTTTACAGGTAGAATTTTCGTGAAAATATTATTAATTAATTTTCTAATACATCTAAAACATTTAATAAAAGTGCAATAAAATAAATCGTAAAATTGCAGAAAATCTATTCAAAATGCAGAAAATTATTGAAAATATTAATAAAAAAACGCAAAAACATGAGAATCTGCAAATGAAAACTCTAAATGAAAATATAAGTTGCATAAATCTTTCTAAAAATTCTGAAATGCAGTAGCAAATCTTAAAAACTTTAATCACAGAAATATCGGAAGCTGCAAGTAAAAACCGATACAATTTAAATACTAAATGTTTCAAAAATATTTCTTAATATTTTGAAATATAGCAGTAAATCCGAAAAGTTGTAAATATCAAAATATAGAAGTTGCACAAAAATTCATCTAAATTTACAGATAGAATTCTCCTGAAAATATTATGAATGAATTTTCTAATACATCTAAAACATTTAATAAAAGTGCAATAAAATAAATCGTAAAATTGCAGAAAATCTATTCAAAATGCAGAAAATTATTGAAAATATTAATAAAAAACGCAGAAACGTGAGAATCTGCAAATGAAAACTCTAAATGAAAATATAAGTTTCATAAATCTTTCTAAAAATTCTGAAATGCAGTAGCAAATCTTAAAAACTTTAATCACAGAAATATCGGAAGCTGCAAGTAAAAACTGATACAATTTAAATACTAAAAGTTTCAAAAATATTTCTTAATATTTTGAAATATAGCAGTAAATCCGAAAAGTTGTAAATATCAAGATATAGAAGTTGCGCCAAATTTCACAAAAATTCATCTAAATTTACAGATAGAATTCTCCTGAAAATATTATGAATGAATTTTCTAATACATCTAAAACATTTAATAAAAGTGCAATAAAATAAATCGTAAAATTGCAGAAAATCTATTCAAAATGCAGAAAATTTATTGAAAATATGAATAAAAAACGCAGAAACATGAGAATCTGCAAATGAAAACTCTAAATGAAAATATAAGTTTCATAAATCTTTCTAAAAATTCTGAAATGCAGTAGCAAATCTTAAAAACTTTATTCGCAGAAATATCGGAAGCTGCAAGTAAAACTGATACAATTTAAATACTAAATGTTTCAAAAATATTTATTAAAATTTTGAAATATAGCAGTAAATCTAAAAAGTTGTAAATATCAAAATATAGAAGTTGCACAAAATTTCACAAAAATTCATCTAATTTTACAGGTAGAATTTTCGTGAAACTATTATGAATTAATTTTCTAATACATATGAAACATTTAATAAAAGTGCTATAAAATAAATCATAAAATTGCAGAAAATCTATTCAAAATGCAGAAAATTATTGAAAATATTAATAAAAAACCATAGAAACATGAGAATCTGCAAATGAAAACTCTAAATCAAAATATAAGTTTCATATGTCTTTCTAAAAATTCTGAAATGGATATGTAAATCTGAATAACTTATAATCTCAGAAATATTGGAAGCTGCAACTAAAAACTTGTACATCAAAGTATGCAAATGAATTACAAAATACAACCAAACACTACAAATACAAATTTTGCAGGTAGAATTTTCGATAAAATATTAATAATTAATTTTCTAATACAGCTAAAGCATTTATTAAAAGTGAATAGATCATACAGTTGCAGAAAGTACATTCAAATTGTGGAAATGTTATGTAAATTGTGGAAAATTTATTGAAAATGTTTAAAAAAATTACAACAATTGCAAAAAATGTATTCAAATTGCGAAAAATTTAATGAATATATTAATAACAAAATGCAGAAACATCAGAAGCTGCAACTAAAACCCCTTTAAATTGGAAGTACTAACAATCTTTATTACTCAAAGGATTTAATTTTGGAAGTTTTATCTATATCTTATATAAATATTTATATTTACATAATTTTTTATCAAACAGAGAAATTTCTGCTTTTACATTAATAAGAATAGAATTAAGAAGGATAATATCAAAAGTTCAGAATTGTGAACAATGCAGCAAAAACCTCAAACATTTAATGATAGTATAATGAAACCGTAGAAAGTAAAAATCAAAAATATTTTATTAAAATTGCGGAAACTAAATAATACAAATGCATACTAAACTTGCAGTAACTTTAATAAAATAATCGATTAAGTTACAATACAATTTCTAAAGATTTTAGAAATTGTAAAGTAAATGTATGGAGATATTTTCGATAATATCAAGACAGTTAAAACTTACTAAACTATCAGCATAAAAATTAAATCAATGAAGTTACAATATCTTTCATAAATATTTTATAAATTGGCTAAAAGATTATTTTTTTTAAATTAATTTTTAAGCGCATATTTTCCAAAAAAAAATCAATGCAGTTGAAATGTCCAGGATGTTAACAAAACTATTAAAAGTATTAGAATGTTCATAACTGCTCACATTTATATCAAAAATTTTCATATTATGAAAATACAAAATAAAAAAAATGTTTTTGAAAATCATAGTACAATGTCAATATTATGGTTATCAAAGAATCAACAGAAAAGACTGCTTTATGGTACTAGTACTGTAAAGTGATTACTTCACGGTACTAGTACTGTAAAGTGATTACTTTATGGTACTAGTACTGTAAAGTGATTACTTTATCATAACTGCTCACATTTATATCAAAATTTTTCATGTTATGAAAATACAAAAAAAAAAGTTTTTAAAATAAAAGTACAATGTCAATATTATGGTTACCAAAGAATCAACAGAAAAGACTGCTTTATGGTACTAGTACTGTAAAGTGATTACTTCACGGTACTAGTACTGTAAAGTGATTATTTTATGGTACTAGTACTGTAAAGTGATTACTTCACGGTACTAGTACTGTAAAGTGATTACTTTATGGTACTAGTACTGTAAAGTGATTACTTTATCATAACTGCTCACATTTATATCAAAAATTTTCATATTATGAAAATTACAAAATAAAAAAAGTTTTTAAAAATCATAGTACAATGTCAATATTATGGTTGCCAAAGAATCAACAGAAAAGACTGCTTTATGGTACTAGTACTGTAAAGTGATTACTTCACGGTACTAGTGCTGTAAAGTGATTACTTTATGGTACTAGTACTGTAAAGTGATTACTTTATGGTACTAGTACTGTAAAGTACTTACTTTATGGTACTAGTACTGTAAAGTGATTACTTTACGGCACGAACACTGTTATAAACATACATTAAATAAAAAATTTATTATTATGAAATTATTACTATTATTAGAACAATTACTAAAAGCACTTCAAATTGCCTACTATAATATGCCACACGAACACTGTTTATAAACATACATTAAATTCAAATTTGATTATTATAAAATTATTACTATTATTAGAATAATTACTAAAAGCACTTCAAATTGCCTACTATAATATGCCAATAAAGACTGACTTCCAGTAGTTGTTACGTAAATATCTATTGTTTTGTTTAGTTGAGAGCAGAAAAATTTGAAGTTTTGAAAATCTAAATTTTTATTATGCATCTGCGTAGAATCTATAGGTGTGCATGTTCACTTGTAAAAAATGATAAGCTATTATTTTTAATGATAAATGCATCCTTAATAAATGTTTTGATCATCGCTAGTATATACTTATTTTTATGTTGACCACAGCAATTATTGCAATTCAAGTGACTTTTGTGTAAATATGCTTTGATCTTTTTCGTTTAGAAATCTGTATAAATAGCCACCTATTTCATTTGCTCTTCCCTTTCGCTCTAAAAAACGAATTCCGTTTCATGAAGATGTTTCGTAAGTAGTGAAATTATAGACTGAGTGCTGTCTATAATACCCCAATAATGTACTATCGCCTTTGGCAGTATTTAAAACTTTCTAAAGTCAAGAGTTGCAACTATAAAAGCCCTCGTTTGATTGCCGTTTTAAAAAGTAAAGGGTTGATGTAATTTTCATTCGTATTAAATACAATTTTGCAAAAATATGCGCAGTTTGTAACATTTTTCATGTGAACTAATAAATATTATTCCTGTTACTTATTTTTATTCTCTTTGTTTTAGGTGCGTGACAATATCTCCGGAAGGTGCTGAAGAATGATGAAGAATCTATGGGCGCAGTCAGATAACATCTGGTGAATGGAAGCAGAGATGAATCGCCAGAAATTACCATGAAGAGGCGAAGATTCCATCAAAGAAATCTTCACCACCACATCAACTTTGGTGTAGATGGCGAATCAAAGGAAGCAGATCTTCACGCCTCATTACAAGATTATGGGATTCCTGCCAAGTTTGAAGAACATCTTCAAGTAAACACTACCACATCTAGTTTGTGCTTAGGACGAATTAAGGGAAGCGGATCTTCACGCATCATTAGAAGACTACAAGATTCCTGCTGTCCTGCTGTATTTGAAGAATATTGTTAATGCTGCTGCAGCAAGCAGATGTTTGCTCATCATTAGAAAGGTCTAGGGTCCCTGCCGTATTTTGAAGATTATCTTCATGTGAACCTCATCATTTCTACTTTGTGCAGAGGAAGCAGATCTTCACGCATCATTAAATTATAAGATTCCTGCTGTCTATCTATATTTATAAATTATTATTGTCCGCTGTATTTGAAGAACATTGTTAGTGCTGCTGCAACAGGCAAATCTTCACTCGCATTAGATTATAGGATCCCTGCTGTATTTTGAAGAATGTTATCTTCATGTAAACACCATTATTCTGTACAACGATTCAAGAAAAGGAGATCTTCACATATCATGAGAAGACTACAAGAACCCATACAGCTGTCCTACTGTATTTGAAGAACAGTGTTAATGATGCTGCAGCAAGCAGATCTTCACTTATCATTAGAAGATTATAGGATGCCTGCCGTATTTTGAAGAACATTATCATGTGAACCCCGTCACATCTATGTTGTGCAGAGGAAGGAGTTCTTCATGCATCATTGGAAGATTATAAGATCCCTGATGTCTATAACTATAAATTATTATTATTATTGCCCTGCTGTATTTGAAGAACTTCGTTAATGCTGCTGTGATGCTCACTCATCATTAGATGATTAGAGGATTCCTGCCGTTTTTGAAGAACATTTTCTTCATGTAAACACCACATCTACGTTGGTGCAGATGAGGAACCAGAGCAAGCAGATCTTCACTCATCATTAGAAGACTACATGAACCCTGCTGCCTATATCTGTAAATTATTATTGTCCTGCTCTGTTTGAAGACAATTGTTAATGCTGCTGCAGTAAGCATATCTTCACTCGTCATTAGAAGATCCCAGCCGTATTTTGAAGAGCATAATCTTCATGTAAACACCACCGCATTTAAGTTCGTGCAGATGGCATATAAACAAAGCAGATCTTCACTCATCATTAGATACAAGATCTCTGCTGTACTTGAAGAACATTCTTCATTCTGCTGCAGCTGGCACTTTAAAATAAGTATCCAAATGGGATTAAATTAATGTGGTTTATACCACAAAGAAGCTGTTAACTTGTGACCACTGTTGTATGTGTTCATGCGCATAACATTTACGTGTGCATAGAAGCATAGTAATTTACTTTGCATCGTAGTATTTTTATGTCGGCACGATATCAATTTGGACGTGATGACGTCACGTTTACCAGATTTCATGGCTTATTCGACAAGAAACATCGATGAAATGTATATCTAAAACCCGTTTCATAAAAAGCATAGTAATTTACTTTGCATAGTAGGGTTTGATGAAGAATTGGTTACCTAATAGTTGCTCTCCAAATTATATGTATCAAAACTAGCAGCATACAAATAATCATGAATGTAATTGAACTCGATTCAAATTTTTGTGTCGGCACAATATCAATTTGTATGTGAAGAGTCACGTGTACCAGATTTCATGACTTATTCGACAAGAACCACCGATGAAATGTACGTCTAAATCCCGTTTCATAAGAAGCATAGTAATTTACTTTGCATAGTAGCATTGACAACAATTACATAACATTCATAAACAATGCATAGTATAAATTCGGGTTTGATGAAGAATTGGTTACCTAATAGTTGCTCTCCAAATAATATGTACCTAAACTATAGCAGCATTCAGATAATCATGAATGAAATTGAACTCAATTCAAATTTTTGCGTCAGCACAATATTAATTTGGACGTGAAGAGTCACGTGTGCCCGATTTCATGATTTATTCGACAAGAACCACCAATGAAATGTACGTCGAAAACCCGTTTCATACGAAGCATTGTAATTTACTTTGCATAAGTATATAGGACAAGTCTTAGTGTACATAATTTATTGCCAGATAACTATATTTGTTTCTATTTTGTGTTGGTAATGGAGCTGTTATTGCCTTCATGTGGTTTTGTTCTTCAGAATTGTATCTGGACAGTTATTTAACACCTTATGTGAACGATGTGAAATCTGTAGATGCGAAATTCACAAGTCATGGTAGATGGTTCTTAGCAACGACAATAAAAAACAATTGAAAAATTGAAAAACCATGTTGGACAAGTCTTGTACAGGGTGTACATAATTTATTGCCAGATAACCATATTTGTTTCTATTTTGTGTTGGTAATGGAGCTGTTATTACCTTCATATGGTTTTGTTCTTCAGAATTGTATCTGCACAGTTATTTAACATCTTATGTGAACGATGTGAAATCTGTAGATGCATAATTCACAAGTCATGGTAGATGGTTCTTAGCAACGACGATAAAAAACAATTGAAAAATTAAAAAACCATGTTGGACAAGTCTTGTACAGGGTGTACATAATTTAGTACCAGATAACCATATTTGTTTCTATTTTGTGTTGGTAATGGAGCTGTTATTGCCTTCATGTGGTTTTGTTCTTCAGAATTGTATCTGGACAGTTATTTAACACCTTATGTGAACGATGTGAAATCTGTAGATGCAAAATTCACAAGTCATGGTAGATGGTTCTTAGCAACGACAATAAAAAACAATTGAAAAATTAAAAAACCATGTTAGACAAGTCTTGTACAGGGTGTACATAATTTATTGCCAGATAACCATATTTGTTTCTATTTTGTGTTGGTAATGGAGTTGTTATTGCCTTCATGTGGTTTTGTTCTTCAGAATTGTATCTGGACAGTTATTTAACACCTTATGTGAACGATGTGCAATCATTATGTGTAAAATTCACAAGTTATGGTAGATGGTTCTTAGCAACGACAATAAAAAACAATTGAAAATTTAAAAAACCATGTTGGACAAGTCTTGTACAGGGTGTACATAATTTATTGCCAGATAACCATATTTGTTTCTATTTTGTGTTGGTAATGGAGCTGTTGTTACCTTCATGTGGTTTTGTTCTTCAGAATTGTATCTGGACAGTTATTTAACACCTTATGTGAACGATGTGAAATCTGTAGATGCAAAATTCACAAGTCATGGTAGATGGTTCTTAGCAACGACAATAAAACACAATTGAAAAATTAAAAAACCATGTTGGACAAATCTTGTACAGGGTGTACATAATTTATTGCCGGATAACCATATTTGTTTCTATTTTGTGTTGGTAATGGAGCGGTTATTGCCTTCATGTGGTTTTGTTCTTCAGAATTGTATCTGAGCAGTTATTTAACATCTTATGTGAACGATGTGAAATCTGTAGGTGCAAAATTCACAAGTCATGGTAGATGGTTCTTAGCAACGACAATAAAACACAATTGAAAAATTAAAAAACCATGTTGGACAAGTCTTGTACAGGGTGTACATAATTTATTGCCAGATCACCTTATTTGTTTCTATTTTATGTTGGTAATGGAGCTGTTATTGCCTTCATGTGGTTTTGTTCTTCAGAATTGTATCTGCACAGTTATTTAACACCTTATGTGAACGATGTGAAATCTGTAGATGCAAAATTCACAAGTCATGGTAGATGGTTCTTAGCAACAACAATAAATAACAATTGAAAATTTAAAAAACCATGTTGGACAAGTCTTGTACAGGGTGTACATAATTTATTGCCAGATAACCATATTTGTTTCTATTTTGTGTTGGTAATGGAGCGGTTATTGCCTTCATGTGGTTTTGTTCTTCAGAATTGTATCTGAACAGTTATTTAACATCTTATGTGAACGATGTGAAATCTGTAGATGCGAAATTCACAAGTCATGGTAGATGGTTCTTAGCAACGACCATAAAAAACAATTGAAAAATTAAAAGACCACGTTGGACAAGTCTTGTACAGGGTGTACATAATTTATTGCCAGATAACCATATTTGTTTCTATTTTGTGTTGGTAATGGAGCGGTTATTGCCTTCATGTGGTTTTGTTCTTCAGAATTGTATCTGAACAGTTATTTAACATCTTATGTGAACGATGTGAAATCTGTAGATGCGAAATTCACAAGTCATGGTAGATGGTTCTTAGCAACGACCATAAAAAACAATTGAAAAATTGAAAAACCATGTTGGACAAATCTTGTACAGGGTGTACATAATTTATTGCCAGATAACCATATTTGTTTCTATTTTGTGTTGGTAATGGAGCTGTTATTACCTTCATGTGGTTTTGTTCTTCAGAATTGTATCTGGACAGTTATTTAACACCTTATGTGAACGATGTGAAATCTGTAGATGCAAAATTCACAAGTCATGGTAGATGGTTCTTAGCAACGACAATAAAAAACAATTGAAAAATTAAAAAACCATGTTAGACAAGTCTTGTACAGGGTGTACATAATTTATTGCCAGATAACCATATTTGTTTCTATTTTGTGTTGGTAATGGAGTTGTTATTGCCTTCATGTGGTTTTGTTCTTCAGAATTGTATCTGGACAGTTATTTAACACCTTATGTGAACGATGTGCAATCATTATGTGTAAAATTCACAAGTTATGGTAGATGGTTCTTAGCAACGACAATAAAAAACAATTGAAAATTTAAAAAACCATGTTGGACAAGTCTTGTACAGGGTGTACATAATTTATTGCCAGATAACCATATTTGTTTCTATTTTGTGTTGGTAATGGAGCTGTTATTACCTTCATGTGGTTTTGTTCTTCAGAATTGTATCTGGACAGTTATTTAACACCTTATGTGAACGATGTGAAATCATTATGTGTAAAATTCACAAGTAATGGTAGATGGTTCTTAGCAACGACAATAAAAAACAATTGAAAATTTTAAAAAACCATGTTGGACAAGTCTTGTACAGGGTGTACATAATTTATTGCCAGATAACCATATTTGTTTCTATTTTGTGTTGGTAATGGAGCTGTTATTACCTTCATGTGGTTTTGTTCTTCAGAATTGTATCTGGACAGTTATTTAACACCTTATGTGAACGATGTGAAATCTGTAGATGCAAAATTCACAAGTCATGGTAGATGGTTCTTAGCAACGACAATAAAAAACAATTGAAAAATTAAAAAACCATGTTGGACAAGTCTTGTACAGGGTGTACATAATTTATTGCCAGATAACCATATTTGTTTCTATTTTGTGTTGGTAATGGAGCTGTTATTACCTTCATGTGGTTTTGTTCTTCAGAATTGTATCTGGACAGTTATTTAACACCTTATGTGAACGATGTCAAATCTGTAGATGCAAAATTCACAAGTCATGGTAGATGGTTCTTAGCAACGACCATAAAAAACAATTGAAAAATTGAAAAACCATGTTGGACAAATCTTGTACAGGGTGTACATAATTTATTGCCAGATAACCATATTTGTTTCTATTTTGTGTTGGTAATGGAGCTGTTATTACCTTCATGTGGTTTTGTTCTTCAGAATTGTATCTGCACAGTTATTTAACATCTTATGTGAACGATGTGAAATCTGTAGATGCATAATTCACAAGTCATGATAGATGGTTCTTAGCAACGACAATAAAAAACAATTGAAAAATTAAAAAACCATGTTGGACAAGTCTTGTACAGGGTGTACATAATTTATTGCCAGATAACCATATTTATTTCTATTTTGTGTTGGTAATGGAGCTGTTATTGCCTTCATGTGGTTTTGTTCTTCAGAATTGTATCTGCACAGTTATTTAACATCTTATGTGAACGATGTGAAATCTGTAGATGCATAATTCACAAGTCATGATAGATGGTTCTTAGCAACGACAATAAAAAACAATTGAAAAATTGAAAAACCATGTTGGACAAATCTTGTACAGGGTGTACATAATTTATTGCCGGATAACCATATTTGTTTCTATTTTGTGTTGGTAATGGAGCTGTTATTGCCTTCATGTGGTTTTGTTCTTCAGAATTGTATCTGGACAGTTATTTAACACCTTATGTGAACGATGTGAAATCTGTAGATGCAAAATTCACAAGTCATGGTAGATGGTTCTTAGCAACGACCATAAACAACAATTGAAAAATTAAAATACCATGTTGGACAAGTCTTGTACAGGGTGTACATAATTTATTGCCAGATAACCATATTTGTTTCTATTTTGTGTTGGTAATGGAGCTGTTATTACCTTCATGTGGTTTTGTTCTTCAGAATTGTATCTGGACAGTTATTTAACACCTTATGTGAACGATGTGAAATCTGTAGATGCAAAATTCACAAGTCATGGCAGATGGCTCTTAGCAACGACAATAATAAACAATTGAAAATTTAAAAAAACAATGTTGGACAAGTCTTGTACAGGGTGTACATAATTTATTGCCAGATAACCATATTTGTTTCTATTTTGTGTTGGTAATGGAGCTGTTATTACCTTCATGTGGTTTTGTTCTTCAGAATTGTATCTGGACAGTTATTTAACACCTTATGTGAACGATGTGAAATCTGTAGATGCAAAATTCACAAGTCATGGCAGATGGCTCTTAGCAACGACAATAATAAACAATTGAAAATTTAAAAAAACAATGTTGGACAAGTCTTGTACAGGGTGTACATAATTTATTGCCAGATAACCATATTTGTTTCTATTTTGTGTTGGTAATGGAGCTGTTATTACCTTCATGTGGTTTTGTTCTTCAGAATTGTATCT
Organism: Othius punctulatus; assembly: GCA_951805005.1. Taxonomy (NCBI): domain Eukaryota; kingdom Metazoa; phylum Arthropoda; class Insecta; order Coleoptera; family Staphylinidae; genus Othius; species Othius punctulatus. Next base: position 47,223,909 of record OX638146.1, read on the forward strand.
GGACAGTTATTTAACACCTTATGTGAACGATGTGAAATCTGTAGATGCAAAATTCACAAGTCATGGTAGATGGTTCTTAGCAACGACCATAAAAAACAATTGAAAAATTAAAAAATCATGTTGGACAAGTCTTATATAAAGTAATATAAATAAATATGTTACAATTTTATATATTTTTTTATTAAAAAAAATTTAACGTATAATTTATGGCTGCATAGTGCAATTTGCACATACGCACCGCGTGCATTGTATGCATAGATTCCTATGCATATTATCAACCGTTGCCTTTAGATAATTATACAACGGACACCCAGGCCCTGTAAATACAGGCATGCCATAGCTGGTGTACGGAGCAGAGGTCGTGTACATCCCCTGTGCACGGGGATGTGCACATCCGGCCGGTGACGCTGGTGTGGCCGCGTACACGCTCCATAGTACGTGCCCGCAATCGCTGTGGCATGGAGCTGGGGTCGTGTTCACTCGCTGATGTCGGTGACGATGTCGGCGGTTATATTCGGGGGTGCTGCGTTGAGTATTACCCTGCATAATAGAACACCTAGGGCTGAATCCTGCGGGTGCAGATGTGTGCGGACTCCACGGCATGTAGGAGCTTGGGGAGCCTGGGGGTTATGGGGATGACTGTGAGTAACTTTGTGGCCTCACTTCCTCATCGTCGCTGTCGAGCACATATATTGTATTATGCGACATTGTTGTGTGAAACTGATGAGAATATTAATACACGCACTTTTATATGACATTTTCGCAGTGGCTCAGCTACAGTTTTAAAAAATCTTCTGTTGAGTATCGGGGGTGTCGCGTCCGCGTCGTTGGTGCTTGTAGTAGCACTCTGCCGGCCGCCTCCCGTTGGTGCTTTTTGCAGCACTCTGCCGGTGACTTTCCGTGGTGCTCTGGTAGCACTCTGGCGGTGACTTTGCGTTGGTGCTTTTGCAGCACTCTGACGGTGTATCTGAGCAGTTACCAAGGTGCTATGGAGCACTCAGTGGCTTGATCAGTGGCGACTGATGCCCTATCGATCGCTCCCAGCCTTGTTTAAGGGATCTCCCCTTTCCAGAGATGCGATCATCGGCCGTGGGGGAGGACGGCGCGCACCCCTAAGGGTTACAGTCAGAGTGGGGCGAGGCGGCCGATCGGCGCCGAATGGTTCCGGCGCGGCCCGATGCAGCCGTGCGGTTTCGGGACCGCGCGCGCTCCGCCGGGCGTTTGTATCATACTTTATCATCAAGATAAATTTTCTTGATTATTCGGTATCAGTTTGAGACTTCCCTCTGTTTTTAATGCAATATCTCGTAATATAAAATGTAAATCATAACCGCTGAGGTTATGGAATATTACGGGGATGGTGGGGCATTTAGAGTGGGCAGCTCTGCTGAATGCTCCGGTAAGATGGCAATGATCGCGCACACGCTCGGGTCCTAGGGGTTTCTCTAGGCTTAAATTAGTTAGTTTATTCATGGGAATTGGACATCATTTCTTCCGTCATCTGCTGTAATTCATTTGCAAACCACTGCATGCAATCGGATCCGCGATGTGAACTGTATAGTGACAGGGAATCGTCATAAAAACACTTAAAATAGTAGCCGATTGCGCAAGCTTCGTGTTCTTGGGGTTTTAAACTTGGTGAACCACTCGCTTTTTTCACCCCAAATTTAACGTTGATGGGCTTTAAAAGGGAATGCAAAAATATATAAGAGTTTTTATACTTAATCATAGCCCTGCGTCCAACTCCACTGACATGTATAGACACCCCACCATTTCAAACACCCACAAGTAGTGGGTGGGAGGGAGTGATGCAATCAATATTGCCTTGTCACCTGCCTCGGGGGTGTAGATGCCGATGTGTGTACACACCCCCATAATCGGCAGCCCCTAGAAAAAAAACAAATGCAAAAATATATAAGAGTTTTTATACTTACTCATAGCCCTGCGTCCAACTCCACTGACATGTACAGACACCCCTCCCTTTTAAACACCCACAAATAGTGGGTGGGAGGGAGTGATGCAATCAATATTACCTTGTCACCTGCCTCGGGGTGGTAGATCAAGGTGTGTGTACATACCTCCATAATCGGCATACCTCCATAATCGGTACACCCTATAAAAAAAAAACCTGGTACCTTCATGTCGGAAGGTAGAAATACAAATGAAAAAGACGTGGACGTGGAAATACGGACGCAAAAGTGGTCTAACAGGAGGATGTCCTGGATACGAGGAAGAGGAACATGCTGGTTAAAAGGAGGATTATTTCGTACCGGAACAATTAAGAGAACAGGAACATGCATGTCTGCAGGAGGATTTCGTTCTGGATCGGCATGTTAAGGGGAAGATCGGCTAAAGGAACGGGTGCTTGCTCCTTAACAGGAGGACGACCATCTAAATAAAAATGTATTGTACCAATGAAACTTCCCTAATACATCTTTACTCACGTCGTCCTTCTTCTTGTAGGTTTATCATCCCAATAAGAAAATATCCCGCCGTGTTTAAAAAACGACTTACATCCCCGTCATCAATTAACCTCGCCTGTTGGTGAACTAAAATGATAATGTTAGTAATTAATGTATAGTTATTAATGTATTATATTTACGTATTCTCGCATCCAATAGCCGGTATTTTCTTTTGGGCAGGTGGGGCTGTTCTATGCCATTAATTAACCTACCTAGTTTAATAGACAAATAATTTTCAAATTGTTTCAGGGTCACAACAAACTGCCAAAAATTGGGACCCTTTCTAATCAATTGATTTAGCTGATGATGGAAGCTCTAAACATCATTATTCGTTCGGTAGGAAGCTCCTATCACAGAAATATCTTTATCTGCCCATTGACGTTGGCCACAGATAGATGCCTATTTATCATCAATCTTTGGCCATTTTGTTGTGCCCCATTCAAAATTTCCCTGAAAATTAAATCTGCTCCTTCTTGGATTCCTTCAGGTGGCAATAGAGGTTCCTATCACAGAAATATCTTTATCTGCCCATTGACGTTGGCGGCAGATAGATGCCAATTTATCATCAATCTTTAGCCATTTTGTTGTGCCCCATTCAAAATTACCCTGAAAATTAAATCTGCTCCTTCTTGGATTCCTTCAGGTGGCAATAGAGGTTCCTATCACAGAAATAACTTTATCTGCCCATTGACGTTGGCGGCAGATAGATGCCAATTTATCATCAATCTTTAGCCATTTTGTTGTGCCCCATTCAAAATTTCCCTGAAAATTAAATCTGCTCCTTCTTGGATTGCTTCAGGTGGCAATAGAGGTTCCTATCACAGAAATATCTTTATCTGCCCATTGACGTTGGCCACAGATAAATGCCAATTTATCATCAGTCTTTGGCCATTTTGTTGTGCCCCATTCAAAATCTCCCTGAAAATTAAATCTGCTCCTTCTTGGATTCCTTCAGGTGGCAATAGAGGTTCCTATCACAGAAATATCTTTATCTGCCCATTGACGTTGGCGGCAGATAGATGCCAATTTATCATCAATCTTTAGCCATTTTGTTGTGCCCCATTCAAAATTTCCCTGAAAATTAAATCTGCTCCTTCTTGGATTCCTTCAGGTGGCAATAGAGGTTCCTATCACAGAAATATCTTTATCTGTCCATTGACGTTGGCGGCAGATAGATGCCAATTTATCATCAATCTTTAGCCATTTTGTTGTGCCCCATTCAAAATTTCCCTGAAAATTAAATCTGCTCCTTCTTGGATTGCTTCAGGTGGCAATAGAGGTTCCTATCACAGAAATATCTTTATCTGCCCATTGACGTTGGCCACAGATAAATGCCAATTTATCATCAGTCTTTGGCCATTTTGTTGTGCCCCATTCAAAATTTTCCTGAAAATTAAATCTGCTCCTTCTTGGATTGCTTCAGGTGGCAATAGACGTAGAGCCATCAGTTTTCTAATTGCTGGCCTTAGTGCACTATTGAAAAGTGCCAGAGATCTGCCTAGAATAGAAAGTGAGAAAATGTATTGTATGTGTACTTGTATTTTCTCGTACATATAGTGTATGCAAAAAAATTGCCTAGCATTCTCGGATCGGGGGATCACCTTGAAGGTGCCATCGAAAGCAATATTGATCCGGCCATTGGGAACGCGCAATATTTGTGCTAATACCTGCGAGACGAACAGCAGCGAATTGTAATCCAAAACGATACTGAAAATCGTCAGATGTTGATATCTGGAAATATAGAAATAGTATTAGTTAAGACGAAAAGATATAGACAATTAAGAAAATAATTTACCATTGATTATTCATCGTCAAATCATGAGGATCTGCTTAAGAATTGGGTATAGGCGGGTATGCGCTCACCCGTGATCGATTAATGCGTTTTCTTGCAGCGGCGTACGACATTTTGCTAGCCCCTAAAGAATAAAATATATTTCTTTACGCATCAAAATTAATACGAAAAAACTTAGTTACCTGCAGGGCGATTTATTTCCTCTTCCATAAATATATGTTTAGGTGCCTTTACTTCATTTGCTCCTCGTTCATGTAAGCGCACACTAAAATGTAATTTGTCCACCTCAGCGCCACCAGGTGCCTAAATATGTGCACGGATCACATTAAAACTGTCTTCAGTGTAAAACACAGCAGTAGCAGTACAATTGTCTACGCGGCACTTCAAATATACTCTGTCGCAATACGTACAACGCTTGATAAATAGTAGGGGGAATAGGTCGATTCTAGAGCCACCGCCAAACCGAATGGGCGTGGCTTGTGGTGGGGGTAGGGTGTGGGCGGGATCTGGCTGTGAGGGCGTGGTTAGATTCGGGGGTTCGGCCAATGTGAGTGAAGCGAGGGTGTGGGTTGTCATGGTGACGGCCAATGGTAGTGCAGGTGGGGTGGCAAATGCCAATGAGAGTGCGTGGTCAATTGGAGTGGTTGACCAATGGTAGTGCAGGTGGGGTGGCAAATGCCAATGAGAGTGCGTGGTCAATTGGAGTGGGCAGAGGTTAAATTAGACCACATTATTTATGTGTTTATTGTACATTATCTGTGTGTGTGATATTGCTTACATGTAAGATAACAAAATCTTGGTGAGAGTATATACTAGTGTATAAGAAATAACAATCTGAGATGAATACAAGTCATTTGCATACATTTATTGTACAATAAAAAAGAATTATATACTTACAAAGAAAATGTTTACAAACATACAATACATAACAATTAACATTATTATTATTAGACTATATCATTTGGATATAGTCTAATTGGATCGTTAGACATAAATTTATTATTGGCCACTGCCCGCCTGAGCGAACATTGACTAATGCCCCCTCGTATGCCGTGTCTAATGAACTGGTGCATATCAAGATCAGTCAATAGTTCAAGCTCAATTTTGGTATATTTTAACATTGCATCCCTAGTTAATGAAGGGCAGGTGTAATATTGGCAGGGATCTAATTCATATATCTTCATACACACATTGCGGAAATTTTCGAATATATCGCTCAAAAGTAGCACATCAGTTTTCAGATATAAATTAGAATAATCACCCAGAGTTTTACATTCGAAAATTTCCCATACTTTTTGTGCATGTTCATAGTCCTTTAAAGAAATATGTGAATTAGTTAAATTATTGAAAAACATTTTTTTGGGGGGTAATTTAGTTTCATCTAAACGTGCAAACGAGTCCATGTATTGATAGGGGAAAATGCCCTTCTTTGTTACCAATTTAAACTGGTCGTCTGAGGGGAAATAATTTCTAACATGCACTATCTGATTGGGGGTGAGATTTGCAGCTAATTTTTCTAGAGATGATGCCATGAACCGAAATGAATCTAAATACCGAATCTTTAAGTACACGTTCTGACTGAGGTTTGTTTTCTTGTTAATAAAACTATCAACTTTAATGTGTTTGGTGAATGAAATATACTTTTATTTGTTCGCGGCAATAAGATCAATTTTCTCGTCAGTGCTGCCAAACTCCTTAACAAACAGGTGCGAATCGTAATTTAAATTGTGGAAGAACACTGGTACATGCTTAGGAAGCTTATAATTTAAATTGCAATTGGAGTGAGCTGCTCCAGTAATTTTTTATTACATATGCTGGTATAATGCTTTTTCGAAGTTTGTATAGCAGCATTAGTTTGGATATCTGTATTCGCTGGTGTACTAAAACTATTTTGTTGGATACTATATACTATATCAAAAGTCGTTCAATGTTTTATATTGCTTATACTTAAATATAGTAATATAAATATTGTTTATACTCATTATTCATCTGCCCGATGAAGACACTATGTGTCGAATCATGTCGCAGACAATAAAATATTTTTTTTATCTCAAAACGTGCGTTAGTTACGCAGTCTTAAATATAGTTGTTCTTAAAGCTTGTACTCTTATGTAGACTCTGTAAATTATTATTTGTTTATTGAAATGGTATTATTAATACTTTTTTTAAATTCTTAAAGTAAACTTTTTCTGTAGAATGCACAGTTTTTGACATAGAATACTCGTACAGTTAAAATTTCCTTGACAATTTTGTAGGCTTATAGGTTCTTTCATATCTTGAGGCTCGAAATTGGAGAAAAAAAACGGGTTACGTTCATTTTACCCGCTGTGCTGATGTACGACTGAACTTTGCTACAATAACTACATGTATAGGATGCGCAAACTTGGCTGTATGTAACTTCGGCAAATATAAGAGGTAAGGAAAGTTTTATGACGATATTTCTATTTCTTCTGTTGAGAGGAACTCAACGGTGAAAGCCAACAATAGCTTCTAGCTTATCGTCTTTTGTTTTCGAGTTATAATGCAATGCAATTTTTTAATATTTATATTATAATCACAGGAAAGTTATTTAGACATTCTTCTGGAAGTGTTTTAAGTGGAATGGAAGTTTACTTCGATTCAAATAAATCAAGTAATGTAAAGGGCCACATTTATTCTGCGAAAAACAATAGTACTAAAACTAGTATAACTAAAAAAATTGATCTAATTTATAGATATAACAAATAAGTCTCTAGGAGTTTGTAATTATTGTGGGATAATTATAAAATTTTAATATTTACTTAATTTTCTGTGTACATTGAAAACTAACTTAATATTCAGAATAATTCCAGCATGTGAGGTGATTACCCGCATAGTATGAAAACGAGACTATGCTTGAAGCTAATTTTTTTTTTTTTTTTTTGCTTTTTTATTATGACGTGCAATGTAATAGAATTCATATGGTTACAGACCGCGGCATTTCACGGCATAGCGGTAATTGATCTGTAGCCTGTAACACACACATACACACACAGCATCTGAAAACGATTTTAGGGGTAATATAAATAAATATACAGTGATTTTTAATTAATTTTTTTATTAAAACATATATCGGCGGTGGCAAAATGCACACATACAGGCGCACTGAATGAATGCACACGCCCTTATGAATCGCATCAGCCGCCTCAAGTAAGTAATTGCGGACCGAGCACCCGGTCCGCAAGCGCTCTGTATCCGCCGTTGGTGTGCCCGAGTATGTGGGGCGCCCTGGTGTTCTCCACGATGTGGGGAGTTCCGGGGTCCGCGGTTGCTGCTGCAGGCCTAGATGGATAGCGCCTGGTGTGGTCTGCCGCTCGTATGGATGCCAACGATGGTGTGGAGGTGGTGTTCGGGGGGTCCTGCCCACCGGATATACCCTTGCATCCGGCTGGGGGTTGTCGCATGGCGATGCAGGTCGTCGGTTGTAATAATAAGGTGTCGGCGCGGTTGGCACATATGCCTGCGGTGATCTTGCCGTGTACGGGCTCCACGGCATGTAGGAGCTTGTGGAGCCTGGGGGATATGGTGATGGTTGCGAGCAGCTTTGCGGCCGCACTTCTTCATCGTCGCTGCTGGGCACATATATCGTATTATGCGACATTGTTGTGTGAAACTGATGAGAATCTTAATACACGCACTTTTATATTGCATTTTCGCAGTGGCTCAGCTGCAGTTTTAAAAAATCTTCTGTTGAGTATCGGGGTGGGGGTGTGAACCCTAATACGCAATCCGTATTGGTGCTATAGATTTTAAACCCTATCAATATTACTAAGCTCATGCCTCCGTCATACATTAGCGTTGTTTGATTGGTCGAGAATTTTCATTCTAAGCCCCCTGTATTATGTTTTGCACAAACCACCCCTAAATATTTTCTGGAAGCATGTCTGAGCTAAAATTGGTGTGTGCACGATCGTAAATTAACATTGTATCCGCGCGTCGGTTCTATTATTTTGTAAATTATCCCCGCCCCGAAGGTGCACAAAAACGCCTTAGCAATATGACTGGCTTTGAAATGATTCTTATCCTAGGCTGGCGGTGCTCCGTTCTTAAAACCGCGTCGTAAATTCTCGATTTATTATCCATCCTGTGCCTCCGTCGCTATTCAAAAAACACCCCAACAATTGCGTGGGGTATTGCAGTGGTACGCCATTCTTAAAACTGCGCCGTAAATTCACAATTTTATTGGTCCCTCAGAATCCCACGCCGCTATATGAAAAAGTTGATAATAGAGTGGAGAGGAGTTATTGTTCATCCAGTGTCCCCGTCGCTATTCAAAAAACATCGCAACAATTGGGCTGGACTTTGGGGTGATTCTTACACTAGGCCGGCGGTGTTCCCGTTCTTAAAACCGCGTCGTAAATTCTCGATTTATTAATCATCCCGTGCCGCCGTCGCTATTCAAAAAACACCCCAACAATTGCGTGGGGTATTGCAGTGGTACGCCATTCTTAAAACTGCGCCGTAAATTCACAATTTTATTGGTCCCTCAGGATCCCACGCCGCTATATGAAAAAGTTGATAATAGAGTGGAGAGGAGTTATTGTTCATCCAGTGTCCCCGTCGCTATTCAAAAAACACCCCAACAATTGCGTGGGGCTTCGGGATGTTTCGCACCCTGAGACAGTGGCACGCTATTCTTAAAACTGCGCCGTAAATTCACAATTTTATTATCATATAACATGTAATTTGATCTCTCGTCCGACATTATCCATACCGGTATATTTTTGGTGCACCGATTGGGCCGGCGGGTAGATACGGCGTCTCTGTTCTGATTGCCCAAAGGAAACTCAAGGCCGGCATCTGCAAATGGATATACAATCCTTTGGTTACATTTACACTCGGAGCGGATACATGAAAAATGATATCATACTATGAAGAGATTAAGTCACCCAATTCACCCCGGAAATACTTTCGTGCTGGTTCAACGTATCCTACAAACATTCGATTGAATGTACATAAACACGTAACAAGTTTAATTAATAGATATTCTAAAATAGCCATTATTTTTGCTTATGTGTAATAGATGTAATAATAATTGTGAATATCGTTTAATGTGCTAAACGTATTATATTAAATAATTGCCGCCATCTATATCGATAGCATTATATCCTGTATGCGTAACAAAAAAAAAATATCTTATATGCCTTGGAGACATTGTAATGTACTTGAGTAGTTTTATTATTTTTGTGTTGATCTTCTATATTTATTTATTTATGTTATTGTACATATTTTTATTGTATAGTTTTTATTGTATATATATATTGTCCTCTTGTACATATTTTCTATTATTTTGCTTATGTATATTCGTTTGTAATGATAATAATTGTAGATATCGTTTAATGTGATAAACGTATTATATTAAATAATTGCTACCATCTATACCGATTGCATTATATCTTGCGCCTGTAAAATACATATGTTTTATATTATTGATATATTATAAATAAATATTTTACACCTTTAACATGTTTTATTGCCTAGTAAAAATACCTAAATCTATTTATCCCGCCGAAAGAACTCTGCTATAAAAAATGTTTGTATACCATTAATCTTATTGTCCTAGAATAAAAAATAGTGTATAAGGATGCCATAAATTTATCATAAAATTTGCGTTAGACGGCTCCTCCACAGTATCTGTAACAGGCAGGTGTTGAACATATCTGCAATGATCAACAGCGGTGCAAAAGGGTTGGTACACCTGCGGCGGCGCTCCGTATCTCCGCATAATTTAAGAGTCCTGTCGCCCCACCCACCTTATCCCCAAGCTGTCTGTAGCAGTTAAGACAATTAGCTCCGCATAAAAATATTGCGTCGGCGCGGACGTACCGCCCAAGTAATTCACCATCCGACGTCGAAAACTTCCCTGTAATTTAAAAGTTGACGCGTCACAGCATTTCGCTAGCTAAAAATATACTGCCCATATTGTATTAAGACAAATATGGACAGTACCCCTTTTAAAACTGGAGTTTGGCGCATGTGTTAGTATTCCCGTCTGTCACGCCGGAGCTTTGGGGTCGATTCTCACCGGAGCATGTAATTTTTATCAGGTAAAAATAATATAAAAGTTGTGTAATTCAAATTAATAAAGTTTAATGGTTAATAAATATTCAAATAAACTCGCGCGCATAAATAATATTAATAAATTAAGTATGTAGGCAACCGACTCAGCATAATTTGCGTGCTGTCAAATCAACACCCTAGCATACACTTGGCAACCCGTTATACAAATAAGGCTCGCCCATCTCGCAGACTGAAAAAACAAAATGGCTGAAAAGTAAATTTAGACCCCTGTGTAAATCCTTATGGGAAAATGGTCCCGAACCGGCCTAGCTTATCTACTAAACTTGTTTTTTGATAAACAAACATTAACATTTTGGTTTATTTGAAAAAAAAAAAATAGGACGAAAAATCGGAAAAATTGTTAGTGAACCCAGACTTTTGTCGCGCAGTGTATATATATTATCCTCTTGTACATATTTTCTATTATTTTGCTTATGTATATTCGTTTGTAATGATAATAATTGCGGATATCGTTTAATGCGATAAACGTATTATATTAAATAATTGCTACCATCTATACCGATAGCATTATATCTTGCACCTATAAAATATATGTTTTATATTATTGATATATTATAAATAAATATTTTACACCTTTAACATGTTTTATAGCCTAGTAAAAATACCTATAGCTATTTATGGTCAGATGGCTTTATATTAGTTATTATAAAATTTGCGTTAGACAGTTCCTCCACAGTATCTGCAACAGGCGGGTGTTGAGCATATCTGCAATGATCAACAACGGCGCAAAAGGGTTGGTACACCGGCGGCGGCGCTTCCGTATCTCCGCATAATTTAAGAGTCCCGCCACCACACTCGCCACCAATCAATTGCATACTGCCACATCTGCGGGCAAGACTTTCATATCCGCGACGTCAGAGTCCGGGACCATTGTCACCTTACCGGCAAGTATCGTGGGGCTGCACACGAGAATTGCAACATTAACTATCAGGATAGTCACGTGATACCGGTTGTATTTCACAATTTAAGCGACCATGATGCGCATTTCATCATTAATAATCTAGCTAAAGATTTTGAGGGTCGTGTTGATTTGCTTCCTATTAATAAGGAACGCTATATCTCATTCACCAAAAATGTAGCGAATAACCTTGTTAAATTTAGATTTATAGATTCATGCAGATTTTTGGCAAGCGGTTTAGAAACATTAGCATCTTATTTAACTACTTTTCCAAATTTAAAATCGCAGTTTAATGATTTAGACGAATCGAAATTGAATTTGCTTACTCGCAAAGGTGTATTCCCTTACGATTTTGTCGATTCATGGTCTAAATTAGACGAACCACAAATTTCGGGAAAATAATAAATTTATAACTCATTGACACCGAAATTAGCGATGGTGAATATGCACATGCCTGCAATGTGTGGGTGAGTTTCGGGTGTAGAAATTTAGGCGAATACTCTGATTTATATTTAAAGACAGATGTTTTGCTGTTGGCTGATGTGTTTGAGTTCCGCACGAGCTGTTTGAAAACCTACGGTCTAGACCCAGCCCATTATTACACCTTACCCGGATACACGTGGGACTGTATGTTAAAACATACAGAGATTAATCTTGAACTACCAACAGATATCGACATGGTTTTGTTTGTCGAGCGTGGTATCCGGGGTGGGTTGAGTCAGTGCTCTAAAAGGTATGCAGCAGCCAACAACAAATACATGCCTGGCTATGATTCAGGGAAGCCGTCGAAATTTTTAATTTACAACGACATCAACAACCAGTACGGATGGGCAATGTCACAGTGCCTACCTTATGGCGGATTTGAATGGGTTGAGGATAATTTAAATGATTTCAATTTCAATGTGCCTGCAGATCACCCTGAAGGCTACATTCTTGAGGTTGATTTAGAGTATCCGCATACCGTTCACAATTCACATAGCGACCTCCCATTTTGTCCTGAACACCGCGCGCCACCAAAATCACGCGAAACAAAATTATTGGGCGCTTTATTCAACAAAGAATGCTACATCATACACTACCGTAATCTACAACAGGCATTAGAGAACGGGTTAAAATTGAGTAAAATTCATCGTGTGTTGAAATTTAAGCAGTCTGCCTGGCTGAAATCGTACATTGATTTAAATACGCGTCTGAGGACAGCTGCCACTAACGACTTTGAGAAGAATTTGTTCAAACTGATGAACAACGCTTTATTTGGCAAGACAATGGAGAATATCCGCAAACACTCCATTGTGAAATTATTGACTAAATGGGAGGGTCGATACGGTGCTGAGGCGTTGATCGCGAAACCTAATTTCAAATCGAGCACCATCTTTGATGAAAATTTAGTAGCCATTGAGCTCAATAAAACCGAGGTTTATTTCAACAAACCCATATATGTAGGTATGTGCATCTTAGACATTTCAAAATTAAAAATATACGACTTCCACTACTCGTATATGAGGAGTCGATTCGATGAAAAGGCCCGCATCTGTTATACAGACACCGATTCCCTCATATACGAGGTGGAATGTCCTGATTTATATGAAGTAATTCGACACGACGCTCAAAATTATTTCGACACCTCAGACTATCTGGTAGATAATGTGTACAATATCCCCCGCATAAATAAGAAGGTGCTCGGTATGATGAAAGACGAGAACGCCGGTAAGGTGATGACCGAGTTTGTGGGGCTCCTATCAAAGATGTATGCCCTGCGGGTGGAGGGGTATGACAAGGACAAGAAGGCTAAAGGTGTAAAGAGGCACATTGTGAAGAACCGCATCACCTTTGATGATTACATCAAGTGTTTGCGGGAGGACACAGAAACAGCAGTACAACAAAAGCTGTTTAGATCTGTTAATCATGAGGTTGCGACCATCGAGCAGACAAAAATTGCGCAGATTTTAGACATATACAATGTACGAGGTTAATTTTTTTTTTTTTTTTTTTAGGAAATGAATGAGCTAGAATTCATATGGTTACAAGCCGTTTATCGGCAATTGATCTGTAGCATGTAACACGCGCACACACACACACACTTGCAGCATCTGAAACGATTTTATGGGCGATATAAATAAATATGTTACAATTGTTATATATTTTTTAATTTAATCTTTATTATAAAAAATTATGTACAGTTATTGTGTGCAATATGCGCACATGCAGCGCGCGCACATTGGCCGCATAGATCTCGATGCAATTTCGCTTGCATCGCCATCAAATAATTGTGTACAGGACACACCAGGGGGTGTCCTGTACTCTGTCCTGCGAGCGACAGCTGCGGGGGCTCCTGCGGACTCCACATCGCAGTACTTGTTGAGTACGACGTCGGGGCAGGTCCAGCAAATGCCGGCATCATACCAGGCGAATATACCGACTGCTGCCGAGTCCTTTGGGAGACACCCCTAGGTGCACGGTATTCCGGGTTCCTTCCTGCCCGTGGAATCCTCGCCGGACTCCTTCTTGATCTTGGGCGGGGGTTTATTAAGTACCCTGCTGGTGATGCCGCTGGTCGTTCATACGGACTCCACATCACATAGGGGACACTAGTCGAGTACAGAGTCGGTGTCGGCGTGACTGCAGGCGTCCGCTCTTCTTCGTCACTACTGTCTGGCACATACACGATTTCATCGGTCATGGTGATATAAATGCAACTGACGAGAATCTTCGTACACACACTTTATAAGGTATTTTCGTAGAGGCGCGGTTCCAGTTTTAAAATTTTCCATCTGATATCGCGGGGTGTGTTACCCTCTAATGTACAATCTGTATTCGAAAATTAGGCTAATCATATGTCTCGCAATAATCAAAGTTATCTGGTTGGCTGAGCATTCTGCCTCTGTATTTAAACCGAGCCCGCCTCCGATTTTTTAGTTTTCACCCAAGATGTTTAAATTATCTCGGGGCTTCGTAGGTAATAAATATTAGCTATAATTGATGTGTGCGCGATTGAGAATTGAGATGGGGTCTGGACGTGTGTTCCATAATTTCAGCCATGCTATCTATTCCTAAAACTTGATCGTAAATTTCCTATATCCGTCGGTCGCACATTATTAGTAATTTGATGCCTCGCATCGCCGTGCGTGTGTCGCATAAATCTGGAATAATATCGACGTGTTTGTGGTATATTTATTTCAACACCAAATTCCTTTCACATGTATCCATAAAAATAGTTCCCTAGAATTTTACATGTCGAGTAGTCTTTAGCTATATATTTAGCCTGAATTTAATTAGCCCCGCAATTATTTGTAGGTTTTTCTTTGTACATGTATTTTGTATCTTGCCGTATTATCAATCTTTGGCCATTTTGTTGTGCCCCATTCAAAATTTCCCTGAAAATTAAATCTGCTCCTTCTTGGATTGCTTCAGGTGGCAATAGAGGTTCCTATCACAGAAATATCTTTATCTGCCCATTGACGTTGGCCACAGATAAATGCCAATTTTTCATCAGTCTTTGGCCATTTTGTTGTGCCCCATTCAAAATTTCCCTGAAAATTAAATCTGCTCGTTCTTGGATTGCTTCAGGTGGCAATAGACGTAGAGCCATCAGTTTTCTAATTGCTAGTGCACTATTGAAACGTGCAAGAGATCTGCCTAGAATAAAAAATGAGAAAATGTAGAATGAAGTTAAAAGGATTCGACTAAGCTTAGATTTGGTAATTTTCAAACACATTTATTATGTACTTATCTACCGTGCGATATGACTTAGTGAACACATTCAATATTTATTCTAGCCATTGGGGTGTGCTATTTTTTTGTTGCATGTATGAATTTTAATAGACATCGGAACAAAATGTACGCATTTTTGATAAGTATACTGGCATTAAGTGGCGATAAGTCTACTAATGTTTTTAAATTAAAATGATACTTCAATGAAGTTGCAAGTTTTACTGGAAACAGTAGCGGCTATTAATAAATATAACTACAAATTGATGCTAGTTTTTTTTTTAATGTCACCCTGCGTGTTAGTAAACCGCTTTATTTTTAAAGTTCCATCCCATATTGCTTAATGTTGGTCAAAATAAAAGTCAGTTCATACATGAACCTTAAACACGTTAACCGGACCCTGATAAGAAACTTTTTTACTTGTAAGAGGAGAAATATTGTTCTTCAAGCAAACAATGTTTGTTTCTCCTGGCGATTAAAATTCACATGCTCGGTCCAAATATTAATTATAATAATGTTTTGAAAGTAATCCTCTTATATTTATATGTTTTCATACATGCTATTTTATTAGCTTTTGTACCTACTTAACACGGTATTCTGAAAATTTTAAAATAAACTACTATTACTTTTATCGTTAATGAAACTCTATGTGTTAGGACTAGGATTTGTAGTAGTAATTGCTAACTAACGTTAAAGTAATCTACGAAAATGCGTTCTATATCAAAATCATTCAAAATTGTAAAAGTTATTCTGACGAGTAATTTTGATTGTATAAAATTAACAATTTTTTACATTTTCAATTGTTTTTGTAAAATACTAATGTCGAGTTTGAATTTCTCTATTTCTAGATTGTACTTTTCAGTTTCCGCTTTGCATTTTTTCATTTGCGCTTCATGTTTCTGCTTTTCCATAATGTCTTCTCTTCTTTTAGATTCTTCATTGAAAAATTTAACCTGTGCGGACATTATCTCTTTTTTTCCAGTTATTTCAGTGCTTTTCTCGGAGGACATGCTATTTGATGTCCTTTTTCTTCCCTACAAATTGTAATACGTGTGTATATGTACAAATAAATAAAATATATTTTATAAACTCTGCAAATGAAAATATACAGTTTTCGATTTTAGAAAATATTTATAAACGTACAAAAATCGAAAGAGTAATGTTCTACTTACGGTCGGCCATTTTTAATTCATTCACGAAAATAAAATGTCATTATACTTGTCTTACTTACTCTTGTAAGTACTTGTATTTTCTCGTACAAATAGTATATGCAAAAAAACTTGCCTAGCATTACCGGATCGGGGGATCACCTTGAAGGTGCCATCGAACGCAATATTGATCCGGCCATTGGGAACGCGCAATATTTGTGCTAATACCTGCGAGACGAACAGCAGCGAATTGTAATCCAAAACGATACTGCAAAATCGTCAGATGTTGATATCTGGAAATATAGAAATAGTATTAGTTAAGACGAAAATATATAGACAATTAAGAAAATAATTTACCATTGATTATTCATCGTCAAATCATGAGGATCTGCTTAAGAATTGGGTATAGGCGGGTATACGCTCACCCGTGATCGATTAATGCGTTTTCTTGCAGCGGCGTACGACATTTTGCTAGGCCCAAAAGAATAAAATATATTTCTTTACGCATCAAAATTAATACGAAAAAATTGAGTTACCTGCAGGGTGATTTATTTCCTCTTCCATAAATATATGTTGCCTTTACTTCATTTGCTCCTCGTTCACGTAAGCGCACACTAAAATGTAATTTGTCCACCTCAGCGCCATCAGGTGCATGAATATGTGCACGGATCACATTAAAACTGTCTTCAGTGTAAAACACAGCAGTAGCAGTACAATTGTCTACGCGACACTTCAAATATACTCTGTCGCGTTATGTACAACGCTTGATAAATATATAATTGTCGAGAAGATAATATGTTTTAGACACATCTCTAATTACTTCCATTGCTCAAGATTAGCTCACAGGAACTGACTTGGCTCACAGAAAGTAATAAGCAGACTTTTTTGTAAGGCCCACCCCTGCTTATATTTTAACAAATTGTGATTGGCCCGTTGGTATACAATTTTAGATATTTTCAAGTACGCTTATGTCCGAATGTCCGGGGCGAAATATGTTTTGGTATCATTTATTGGTATCCGTACGGCAATAAAGAATCTTTCAGGCAGATGTACCGCCTCCACAAGCTCTCTAGCCGACATAAATAGGTACCATAAAAAACACAATATGGCACTTCTTCTGGCGTTTCCGGCCTAATGATAGATTGCAAAAAAATATGCTTCAGCCTGACATTGTAACGTGAGGATTTCTCACGCCGCCACTGCCTACTAAAGTTCGCGCGCGGCGTTTATGCCTGTGTTTGACAGCGACGACTGTAGCAGAGGTTCGGAGGATTCATTAATTCATTCATTTGTGAGACGACGCAACTGAGCGAGCGATCGAGGCATTCCCATGAAAGTGGGAAATACGCTGCGCCTGTCCATACGGATTAGTGCAAGGCGTTCCGCAGAGTCGGGAGTTGTCCACATTTTGTGTTTCGTGACTCCTGAAATTTGGGTCCTGGTCCTGGACCATTATAATAGTCTTTAAACGCGCACTTTGATAAAATATCCAATTTAGAGTCTATTGGCTTTTTAATGCGCACCAGGGTATGTATAGCCTCTTCGGACAGAGCTATCTTGAACTCCCACTGTTCGATCCACGGTGAGGCCGCTCTATATAACTCGAACTGCTCCATCGAGATAGGCTCTGTCAATCCTCCAATGTCGAGTGCGGTAAACTGCTTCCACTCGTCCGCTGTGAAGATAATCGAGACGAATGGACCCCATATTTTGACGATGGGTATGAAACCTGCAGTCGGACTTATCTCAATGCTCACATGCTTTGTTTGGGATTTATTGAGTGAGAATGTAGAGCTGCCCAGAAGCGTCTCCTCCAATGTCAAACCTCTTCATGAGGATATCGATGCGATCCATCGCTTTGTGCCAACACTAAAAGACTAAACACTTATGATGCCATTTGCTTGATGATTTCGAGCGCTTGCGCGTCTCGATCATCCTTTTAACCTCCTCGATTTTACGCTTTAGCAACAACGTCCTATCTCGCAGCTCTCTCTGCATCACTCTCAAATGACAGTCCCTTGCTAATGTAGAGGCCTCGTGCGACCGCCTCCCCAAACTCATCGCTACTGATGCTGTTTGAACCGCTTTGGTACGAATATTATGCCCTGCTCCAGCTCGACCGTTTGCTTCTCGCCAAATTTGGTGGTTATCTTCCTGCCTTTGATGATGCGATAGCGAACGTCCTGCTGAAGCTCACCGATTTTGATGAAAGCTTTTAGCTCCCCAATCTTATTCAGGCTACTTACGAACTCCATATCTGTGAACAATAAAATACAATAAAATTCATGCTGATTCAAGGCATCCAGGATAATGCATTTAAATTGATTTGGTTTACACCGCTGCACGATGCAAGTCGACCGTAACTGTTTTAATGCTATCAGTCTGCTTGGCACTTGTCCGAATCACCATAATTACCTGCGCAATTACCTGCGGAATAATCGCGCAAATAGAGTAATTGTGGTGTAAGTACAGCGGATAATTGTCGCAATTATCCCATTAATGTAAGAGATACTTCCTTGGGTGTAAATGCAGGTGTCCATAAGCCTTGCATATCAACGACCAGCACTCGCAGCGTTGAGGCAATATGCTTACGTAGAACAGGTTCCAGCATTCTCCCAGCTCCTCTCGCACCTCTCATGCACCTCTCGAAACGTAGTCTATCGGCCATAATATGTTTCCAGTGTGTATGCTGATCACCTGAACGAGATCATCAGCGTTATGGGGCATACATCGAAGCTTACTCTCCTCGGCATTTAAGTGAGCTTTTTACACTCTCCTGTTAGAGGTCTGTACTCAACGATGCTATCGTACAGAATTAGGCAATATGCTCGAGTGCCGACAGCAAATGCTCCGACCGCCTCCAACTCGATATTCAAGTCGACCGTAGCTGCTTTAATGCTATCATTCTGCTTGGACACGTGAAATAGAAAGATCATATGATTCCTAAACTGATTATAATAGGCATAGCATCAGCGCGGTCATAATAACTTTTTTGAAACTCGACATACAATGGTACGCACGCGTGTAATCGCCAGCTTCGATATCGAGATTTAATGCATCGTAAGGATAAGTTTCCGAGTTTAGATGAACTCGAATATTTTTAATCAAAAACATCCGCGAAATGCTATACGAATGGGTGCATTCTTGTGAATATTTTGATAACGAACGTTATGCAGCTGACCGTTTTTGATGAAAGCTTTTATTTAGCTCCCCAATCTTATTCAGGCTACTTACGTACTCCAAATCTGCGAGCAATAAAATACAATCTATTAATTCATGCTGATTCAAAAAGCTGCATTAAATTACGACATCTGCTATAATATATCCAGGATAATTTATTTAAATCGATAAGTTTATACCTCTGCACGAATAATTTTATTTAAATTGGGGTCCGCGTATATTTAGTTTAATATAAATGGTCACTTACTATTCGAAACTGGATTATAGCTGTATGTTGGACGGTGAGCTTAAATTAAGGATCACCTTGTTGTAGCACACTCATGGACTGTGAGATAGCTCTACTCGCCGAAATGTTGTTGGAAATGGGGCGATGTCTAGCACCCTCGCGTTTAAATAAGCATCGGCGGTGGAGGGGGTAAACATGTCTCGACTTATCTGCTGGCCAGATGTGTTAATTACCAGGCGACCACTCCGCTTTCTTATCTAATTTATGACCCTAATAGCATTAAAACTGACATATTTATTATGTCTGGCATGTGTGATTTATGGCATCCGGTCATTATAAAGATTGAATTGCACATCTGGGGGTGGGGGGGGGGGGGGGGGGGGGGTCTGGGAGCCGGATGGCTTAATTATCAGTCGACAACTCCGCTTTCTTATCTGATTTATGGCTTCCGCCCCCTATTAAATTGAATTACCGTGCTGGCATATCTGGTTTGCATTTGCCGCCCATAAATCACTGCTTCCTTTCAGATAACCGTCACAGGCCACGCCGAATGTGCGTCCCCGGGGGCGACGCGGCGGCTAGTCTGGTGTGTGACCCGGGGGCGGTGGTGGTGTGTTGACCGGCACTTGTCCGAATCACCATAATGTAAGAACCTGCGGAATAATCGCGCAAATAGCTGGTGTAATTAGAGTAATTGTGGATAATTGTCGCGATTATCCCATTATAAACGCGAATCCGCCACTGACAAATTCCGCCGATTAAACACGAATCAAACCGCGAATTATTTCAATATAAATCTCTGCGGGGGTGAGTTAGAACTACTACAGTAGTAGATCACATCAGTAGATCTGAAAGTTCGCAGAGTGATTTATGGGCGGTGAATGCAAACCAGATATTTATTAATTTAATTCACGGTGATTTAAATTAATAGGGGGCGGAAGCCATATATTAGATAAGAAAGCGGGGTGGTTTCGCCTGATAATTACACTATGGGCAATAAAAACTGTGCCCGTCGCCGATAATTTAATCGGCCCAGTCAAAAAGTCATTAACATGATGTCATTTGCTCATAGTTGGTGGAATGTGAAACGGGTGTCTAAGGTAACACCTAAGAACTTAAGAGTGGGGTGGGGGGAGATCAATGAATTTTGGAGTGAGATTGGGTTGATTCTGACATTGAGTTTACGGGTGAATATGGATAATTGGGTTTTGGGCGGGTTGTTGTTGAGGCCTAGGTTTTTGAAATTGGAAATGACAAGTGATGCTTGTGCCTCTACGAGTTTGGCAGCGATCTTTGGTGAGGCCGAAGTCGCCGTATTGGGTGTCGTCGGCGTATTGGCATATTGTTACTCGGTGATCGATTGGGGAGGCGATATTGTTAACATAGATGTTGAAGAGGATTGGCCCCGGCTTGGAGCCCTGTGGTACTCCCGATAGGACCGGCTGACGGTTGAATGAGTTGTACCTAATTCAACCTGGAAGGACCGGCCTTCCAGGTACGTGATGATGAGCTCAATTATGTTGCCGTTAAGGCGGGTTTCAGCCAGCTTGCAGAGCAGCGTTTATACCTCTGCACGAATAATTTTATTTAAATTGGGGTCCGCGTATATTTAATTTAATATAAATGGTCACTTACCTGTTCGAAACTGGACGGGCACTGGATTATAGCTGTATGTTGGACGGTGAGCTTAAATTAAGGATCACCTTGTTGTAGCACACTCGTGGACTGTGAGATAGCTCTACTCGCCGAAATGTTGTTGGAAATGGGGCGATGTCTAGCACCCTCGCGTTTAAATAAGCATCGTCGGTGGAGGGGGTAAACATATCTCGACTGATCTGCTGGCCAGATGTGTTAATTACCAGGCGACCACTCCGCTTTCTTATTTAATTTATGACCCTAATAGCATTAAAACTGACATATTTATTATGTCTGGCATGTGTGATTTATGGCATCGGGTCATTATAAAGATTGAATTACACATCTTGGGGGGGGGGGGGGGGGTCTGGGAGCCGGATGGCTTAATTATCAGTCGACAACTCTGCTTTCTTATCTGATTTATGGCTTCCGTTGTGCCGCTTTGTTGTGACACCTTGATTTAAAAGCTTTAAACAAATACAATCAAGAGGTGTAACAAACATATATTTACGTTAGCAAGTTTTCAAAAGCTAAATATATTTTTCAAATATAAATTATGCTGATGTTCATTTCAAGAGTTGATTTGGTTTTCACATTTTATGTACACATTAAATTTTACAGTCAATAAACAAATATACCTTAATTAATACATTGATAATTTCTCAATTAAAAAAATATTTTATTAAATGTTCAAAATGCGCTCCATTATTTGCTAGACAATAGTATAGCCTATTTTTAAATTCGTCGCGAACATTTTCGAAAATTTGCGGATTAATTCGCCTACATTCATCTACTATTCTCATTCGAAGATCCTCAATACTTTCGGGAATTGTTTTGAACACTACACTCTTCAAATGACCCCAGAGAAAAAAAATCTAATGGTGTCAGATCTGGAGATCTTGCTGGCCATTCCACATCACCCCTTCTACCAATCCATTTTCTAGGAAATCTTTGATCCAGCCATTCTCGTACGGGCACCGCATAATGCGCTGGAGCTCCATCTTGTTGAAAATGTAGAAGTTGTTCGTCCAGTAGCATACCTCCTTCTGAATCTACTTGACTTTCCAATGATTCGGTAATTAATGGATCAATTAGATTTTCTAATATATCGAGAATAACACTCCATTCAGGTTTTCTTCTATAAAAATGGGCCCAATAATAGCATTCCCAAGAATACCAGCCCACACATTTATTTTTTGTGGAAACTGAGTATGATCCTGCCGAAATAAATGTGGATTGACATTGTCCCAATACCTGCAATTATGCCTATTCACATGCCCGTTCAAAAAAAAAGTGGACTCGTCACTAAAGCAGATATTTTTGAGTAACTTTGGCTCATCTTCGATCCTTTGAGTCATTAACTCACAAAATTCAATTCTCTTGTCGTAATCATCCTCATTAAGTTGTTGATTTATTTCAATTTTGTAAGGAAAAAACTTATTGCGTTTTAAAATTTTGTGTATGGTACCACGGGAGACATGTGTTGAAGTAACTACTTTCGATATGGAACTGGTATGACGCATACTAAAGTGACCTAGTACTTCTATCTGCGCAGCTTCATCTGCAATTCTCGGTTTCCTATTGATTTTATTGCAAATGGACCCAGTTTGTTCAAATTTTCGTACAAGATTTAGCACGTACTGGTGGCCGACTTTTTTATCAGGATGTCTTTCATTGAAAACTCGACTTGTCCTACGAGCACAACGATCTTCCGCCCCATATATGAAAATAAGTTCTGTCCTTTCTTGCAGCGTACACCATCGTTAAAAATATTTTTTTACAATTTCTAAACAATATGAAAATAAAATCATATCACGTACCAAAACCAAATAATAATAAAATACTGATAAATATTATAATGCATGTGAACATGTCAGCATTGTTTGTACATTAAATACGAATAACAGCTTTCTGGAAAACTTATCCACAAAATATGCCATATTTAACTGATGTATGAATAAGTATAAATTTGTTGAACAGTATTATTACATATTAATACTTTGTACTAACCTTAGAAATGTCAGTGTTGACAATTTGACTCAATAACTACGAAACGGTGTTACCTGAGTACAAAGACACATACCCTTGCATTTAAAGTTCAAATAATGTATTATTGTTAAAATGAATTTGAGTCTTAAATTGGCTTAATATCAATTATTTAAAACAAAATATATTTTGTTTTTGGAAACGTACTCAGTTTGTTTTGTTATACTGGGTGGGCCAGAAATAATTACGAATTTGAAAAAATAAAAAAAAAACGAAGTACAATTCACATAAAAAAATTTATTTCTATAAAAGTTTACATCTGGGAAATTCATTTCTTAAAAATAACGTCATCCATGTGTGCACCATCGCGCTGCAAACATTCTTCGTATCTGAACCTCAAATTGGTAAAAACTCGCTGGCACATTGCACGGAGAATAGCTGCCATTTCTTCCCGGATATTGGTCAAATTGTTGCAGTTGTGGAAAGAAAAAATCCCTTAACATGGCTATGTATCGGTCAGAATTTACAGTGACAGATTGGCCTTGTCGATTTTCGAAGAAGTAGGGTCCGATAATTCCGTGCGCTGACATGGCCGCCCAAACGGTTACTTTTGGCGAATGCAAAGGCTTTTGGTATTTTGCACTTGGGTTCTCTGCAGCCCAGTAACGGCAATTCTGTTTATTCACATGCCCGCCCATTTATGTGAAAATGGGCTTCGTCGGAGAACAGAATATTGTTGACACTCCGAAAGCGTTCCAACATTGTTTGAACAAAGGCTCGTCGTAAAATTGGATCATTTGGCTGTAATTCCTGCACAACTTGAATTTTATACGGGTGCAATTTCAGATCTTTCAACAAAATGCGACGCAAAGATGTTCTGGATACCGCAAGTTCGGCTGAACGCTTTCGAGACGATTGAGCAGGATTACGTTGAACTGATGCTCTAACTTGTTCAATTGCGTCTTCTGTTCTCGTTGACCTTGGACGTCCCGCAGGCTTCTGTTTGAGAGTCGAACCAGTAGCTTCGAACTTTCTGGCCCACGATCGAATCACACTTTCGTTCGGACACTGATTTAGGTCATGTAATCCAAACTCACGCCGAACAATAACGCACGAATCGCGATTTTTGTAATAATGTTTAACGCAGAATGCACGTTGCGCTCCGGTGAAGTGATCCATCGCTACTAAATTTCCGAGAACCGGGCTACTTAACCCCACCACCCGCGCAGTCGCCTCTCGGAAGCTTCAAACGCAGGAGTGTTTTTAAAATCGTACGCCTTTCGGCCCACCCTGTATTTGGTGTTATTTGGTTGGTCGAGATTTTTCACTGTAAGCCCCTGTATTGTGTTTTATACAAACCACCTCCCGCCACATGTCTCTGTGGATTTGTTCAACGCCGTATGTAGATAATTGCAGACCGAGCACCGGGTTCGCAAGCGATCTGCATACGGCGTTGGTGTGGCCGACTATGTGAGCTGTTGAGGGACACCCCCCGGTGCGAGATGTCCGGGGCCCACGGTTACTGCTGCCACAGGTGGGCAGCGTCTGGTGGGGTCTGCAGCTCGTATATACGCCGACGCCGATCTGTTCTTGCCCGGGGGACCCTGCCCACCGGATATGCCCTTGCATCCGGCTGGGGGTTGCTGTATGGCGATGCCTGCTGGGGGTTGTTATATGGTGATGGCGCGTTTGGCATATATGCCTGCAGCGATCTGGACGCGTACGGACTCCCACGGCATGTAGGAGCTTCCTGGGGGGTATGGGGATGATTGTGTGTAACTTTGGGAACTCACTTCCTCATCATCGCTATCGATAACACAGATAATTTCGCTGGACATTGTTGTAATAATATAAGTGAAAGTGACGAGAATCTTAATGCATGCCAGGAGAAGGCAAAGCTGAATGCCACTTGATACCATTATCTTTAGTACCAACAAACAATTGATAATAAGTACGCACATTCCACACTTTCACAACAATCTTATTAATCATATAACGTTCATACTCAGCGGCACGACCAACAAAGGAATTGGCCATAACTTGAGAATTACAATAACTTGTAGAACCAGTAACATTTTCATTCAATTTAGCTTTAGTATACAAGAAATGAAAATCCTCTTCATGTCGAAGATAAATATTTTTTTTTAAAAGGGGTCTGCTCTTCACAACATCATACATTCTATTAATACGACGTTTACATTTCTTCATCCTCGGGGTCCGGAATTTGAATGATGGGGCACGACGATATCTCATCAATACCCGTCTCTGTTTTCGGAACGGTGCCCAACGGCGCCTCCCAATACCTTTCGGTAGCATTTATCACAAGCAATCTATTCTGTAAAGCAACATCAGCAATCAACACATCATTCGAAATCATGATCACGGGTCCATTAAATTCAATCATTTTAGAATTTTCACCTTTCACAGGAGCAGCAAACATTCTCCCCTCAAGCAAACGTTTTAACATAGAATTACAATAGTATTGAATATTAAATTCTTCAAACAAAATTATTTTATGAAACCTAGGGTTAAAAGCAGAAAAAGCAAATTTCCCAACATCGGGATACAAAACAAATTGCATATTATTTCTACCAATTAAATTTTCAACCAAAGTAGACTTCCCAACATCGGAATAGCCCCATAAATACAACTGTTTGCGTTTAAAACCTGAGGAAGAGATACGTTTGTTCCACCACTGACATACTTGCAAAGACCATAAACACGTATTCATAATAGAAACTGGACGGAACTCACGAAAACTACCACACTTTTTTAATTGAATTTCAGCATGTAAAGATTGCAAAAATTTATGCAAGTCCCTCCCACCCACAAATAGTGGGTGGGAGGGAGTAATGCAATCAATATTGCCTTGTCACCTGCCTCGGGGGTGTAGATGCCGATGTGTGTACACACCCCCATAATCGGCACCCCCTAGAAAAATAAATATCAACAACTATAGATAACTAAATCACACAAATGCAAAAATATATAAGTTTTTATACTTACTCATAGCCCTGCGTCCAACTCTACTGACATGTATAGACACCCCACCCTTTCAAACACCCCAAATAGTGGGTGGGAGGGAGTGATGCAATCAATATTACCTTGTCACCTGCCTCTGGGGTGTAGATGAAGATGTGTGTACACACCCCATAATCGGCACCCCGAGAAAAAAAAACACATGCAAACATATATAAGAGTTTTTATACTTACTCATAACCCTGCGTCCAACTCCACTGACATGTATAGGCACCCCTCCCTTTCAAACACCCAGAAGTAGTGGGTGGGAGGGAGTGATGCAATCAATATTACCTTGTCACCTGCCTCTGGGGTGGTAGATCAAGGTGTGTATATACCTCCATAATCGGTACCCCTTGAAAAAAAAAACCTGGTACCTTCATGTCGGAAGGTATAAAAATACAAATGAAAAAGGCGTGGACGTGGAAATACGGACGGAAAAGTGGTCTGACAGGAGGATGTCCTGGATACGAGGAAGAGGAACATGCTGGTTAAGAGCAGGATTATTACGTACCGGAACAATTAAGGGAACAGGAACATGCATGTCTGCAGGAGGATTTCGTTCTGGATCGGCAGGTTAAGGGGAAGATCGGCTAAAGGAACGGGTGCTTGCTCGTTAACAGGAGGACCATCTAAAAGAAAAATGTATTGTACCAATGAAACTTCCCTAATACATTGTATTAGGGAAGTCCTTCTTCTTGTAGGTTTATCATCCCAATAAGAAAATATCCCGCCGTGTTTAAAAAACGACTTACATCCCCGTCATCAAATAACCTAGCCTGTTGCTGAACTTAAATGATAATGTTAGTAATGTATACTTATTAATGTGTTATATTTACGTCCTTCTTCTTGTAGGTTTGTCATCCCGATAAGAAAATATCCCGCCGTGTTTACAAAACGACTAACATCCCCGTCATCAATTGACCTCGCCTGTTGGTGAACTAAAATGATAATGTTAGTAATTAAAGTATAGTTATTAATTCTCGCATCCAATAGCCGGTATTTTCGCATCCAATAGCCGGTATTTTCTTTTGGGCAGATAGGGCTGTTCTATGCCATTAATTAACCTACCTCGTTTAATAGAAAAATAATTTTCAAATTGTTTCAGGGCCACAACAAACTGCTTAAAATTGGGACCCTTTCTAATCAATTGATTTAGCAGATGATGGAAGCTCTAAACAGCACTATTCGTTCGGTAGGAAGCTCCTATCACAGAGATATCTTTATCTGCCCATTGACGTTGGCCACAGATAGATGCCAATTTATGCCGAACGGCAACGGAAAAATGGGGCGGGGCACCATCATGCATATACCACATTTCCCTCCGAAGTAAAATGGGCAAATTCTCCAGAAGAATTGGTAATGTGTCTTGCAAAAAATTTAAATAAATATTTCCATCTAACCTGTCTGGAATAACAATGGGACCAATAAGGTAGTGATCAATAATACCTGCCCAAATATGAATTTTAAATTGATGCTGATGATGTGCAACTTTAATGGCATGTGGATTTTCATCGGAATAAATATGTTCGTTGTGCAGATTGGTTACCCCAGATCTTGTAAAGCATGCCTCGTCAGTAAACATAATTTTTCTACAAAAATTTGGAACAAGGATTCTTTTGTTTCTAATAAATTGACAAAATGTAAGCCGCATGGGGGGATCAGTCGGTAAAAGTTCCTGGACTTTTTGTATGTGGTAAGGATGTAACAACTGTTCTCTTAAAACCTCATTGACAATCGTTTTAGGAACATTTAACTCACGTTCTAAGAGATGGGTACTGGTACTTGGTTCTTCTTCAACTCTTTCCAGAATCATCTCTTCTGTTTCCACAGTTCGAGTTGTTCGCATACGACCCCTGCCTTCAAACTTTTTCTCAAAACTGCCCGTTTCCCGAAGATGACGCTCAATATTGGCAAATGTTTGGTGGTATATATAAACACAACAGAACAAAAATGGTGGACCCGTACGGAGTAACACCGGGTCACACACATAATAGGTAAGATGACAACAAAAGATAAAAACACTAAAACGGCGCCACAACATACGACGCACCGGAGCCGCACACAAAGGCGGACACCCCACCCAACACCCTGCCGGCTAGCGAGGCCTGACTGGCTGGGCTGGCCCCGAAGCCCATATGGATTTCATGAAAAATGAATGACAAAACACACTTCCCAAGATTGCGTCGTACAAGATCTTCGCGGTATCCCTCGCGGCGATGCCAATGGCCTTAATAAGCTGTTCATTAAGGTGGCACCATGTCCCACGCGCGCCCACGACAAGTGGCAACACCTCGACCGTGCAGCCAGGGTAGGACCGCGAAACTGCCGCCAAGAAGGGTTCGGTGGAATAGTAGTCCTTCTTGGCCTTCCAGTTAAAAGACAGGTCTCGCGGCCCCTCCCAATGCACGGCGACGTCGCTGATGACAACTGAATTCCTGAATACCAGGTCCGGCTTGCGAAGGCCGATGTTGGTGTAAAATCCGGACTCGCGAGTCACCTCCCAACCTAACTTCTGGCCAAACTTGGCCAGAAGGCCACAGATGTGGTCGTGGCGGTGGATACGCTTCCAGTGAGTCACGTGACACCCCTGGAGAACATGGGAGAGAGACTCGACCCTCCGACACCCGGCGCGGCACCAACGGCTCTCGGGGGGGTTTGAAGGGATTCCCACCGAGGGAAGCAAGTTCCCCCGTAGCTGGATGGCCTTGATGTAAGTCCCCCCCGACCAGTTGGCCGGGGGATCGGTCAGCCAAGACGAGCAACCCCGATTGCCAGCGCACTGCCCGATGCCATTTCCCGAGTAGCCCCGCTCCAGATCGTGGCGGAGCCGCGACCTCGTGATCTCCGCGGAGACGAGTTCATCGCCGGCTAGACGGAGCCATCGCGCCCTCATGCCACTCGCAGCGAGCCCGAGCGCGACCAGTCTGGGATCATCAGTGTCAGATGTTAGTTTGTCTAGGCGGCGGACCATGATCGCCGGTATGCGCAACGCGAGACTAAACACCCCAAGGCCCCCATCCCTCTGCGCGGCGTAAATGAAGGCATTGCTGGTGGACATTGGCAGGTGGAGGAACCGCTTAAGGGCCATCCTCAACAACCTGTCAGCGGCCAGCAACGCCTTCCGGCAGACAGTCGCGTTCTGCATCCTGTGAATCATCCTCGGAATGAGGAATGACCTGAGGACGCAGAGCTTCTGTGATGGTTTAAGGGGGGCGCGTTGAAGACGGTCGAGTTCGGTCCGGAGACTCTGCAATCCGGGCTTCTCCAGTCCTAATTGGTTATAATAGAAGCCCAAATATTTAAAAGTCTCCAGACCTACTTGCCTCAACGGGATGCCCCCGACGAAGAATACGGCCGCCGTGCGCGTATATAACTTCTTCTTGGACGGAACTGTCGCGGCCGTCATCGCGGCACATTTGGCCACGTTCAGCGACAGCCCCCTGTCCTCGAAGAAGCGAGCGCAGATCTTCAACAAGGTCGAAGCCTCGACACGGGAGGGCGACAATGTCGTCCGCGTAGGCGAGTGACGCTATCCTCTGTCCGTCTGTCAGCTCAAGTCCGAGTTCGTCCGGGAGGGAGCACAGCAGCTCGTCAATCACAAGACTGAATAAGTAGGGGGACATAGGGTCCCCCTGCTTGACCCCACGGTTCATCCTCATCACCCTGGTGACGGAATCCCCGCAGTGGATCTTGGTGCTGACCCCCTCGTAGTTGGCCATGATGTAGTTGGCGGCTTTCCCAACGATCCCCTTCCACCTCAGTGCCCTGGCTATGCTGGTGTGGGAGATGGAATCAAAGGCTTTAGCGAGGTCCAGCGCGATGACGGTGTGCGGCTTGGCACGGGCCCTATAAGACTTTATGATGGCTTGCAACGTTAGATTATTTGCCATGCACCCGTCAATCTCGCTAAAACCTCGCTGAGCCTGATGAAGCGGGACCTTCGTCAACCGCTTTGCCCACACCTTGTTGCACAGCCTGAGCAGAAGGGAGGAGATCGTGATCGGCCTCCAGCTACTTACCAAATGTCGGTCAGTCGCTGTCTTAGGGATAAGGACTGTGTTGCGACGTAAAGTGGGGGGGACATGCCCTAAATAGAGCATGGCATTGAAGATGCACGTCAGTCGTTCTACGCCTATCCTCCTCGCGTCACCGAGGCCGAGGCCGTCCGGGCCCTTGGCCGTGCCACGGCAGGACTTGAGCGCCACCTCCACCTCACTCACCAGAATAGGCTCGTAGAGGTCGAGGGGGGGCCCAGCGTCCTGCACCGGCTTCGAGTCCCAGTGTGAGGGTCTTTCAAACACCTCACGGTAGGCCTCGGTGATCTCGGCAGCGCTTGGGGTCGGCCCTGACTTGGAGATGTCCTGTCCGTCTAGCAGGTTCCTGCACAGCGTTGCCCGACTGTGCTTAAAGCCGTGCTGCACCTGTTTGAAAAGGAGCGCTCTCCCGCGGGCCTTGACGGCCTTGGACCGGGAGAGCGACCCGACCTGCTGTCCAGTCGGTCGGTCAGACGTCCGTCCAGTCCTCCCTAGACCACCCACAAATCCGTCCAGCGCCCTTACCCCCTCTCCGTGCCCCGCGGCAACCGCGACCAGCAGCGCGCGCAATGCGCAATCTCGGGAAGTAACAATTAATGAATTTAAATAAAAAAGCACAGGGTCAACCTCACCTGCCAAGCGCTCACCGACCGGAGTGTCGGCGAGAAAGGATGGTCCCACGGCGGTAGGTACAGGCAGAAGTTCCCTCGGCGGACGGTCTTGAGGATCTTGTAGGTCCGAAGGCGGAGGGTCGTGGAGATCCTGATCTGGCGGTCCCGGGCACTGACGATCACGGCGATCCCTCGCGGGGCTCAGGAGAGCATTCTCCCGGCCGTCGAGTCGTCGAGCATCGACCACGTTCCCAGGGGCCAGAGCGACCAAAGAACACTCACCAGGCGGGCTCCGGGCCGGAGACCCCGCCAGCGCTACCTCGGGGGGGGGCGGTGAAGGGCGGCCCGACGCCGGCAGACCCAGGGAGCGTTCTGGTGGATATGCCAGGGGTTCCATCCGGGGGAGCTCAGGGGGCCGTGACACACGGCGGACCCTCGGAGGGCTAGGGTCGCCCGGGGTAATCGGGCCCATAGAGGGCTCGGCAGACTGGGCCAGGGCGGGAAGGTCCCCGCCTCGTCCAGATCCGCTTTGAGCCTGAGAACCAGGCTCTTATATCCCGGGTCCTTCCGTCTCCCCTTCACAGAGTCCCTGGTTCGCCCGCTCCATTTGGAGAGGTAGGTATTAAGTGCTATCGCCGAACCCACGAACGAGGCCTCCCGGCGAGCCATCTCATTAATCTCGTAGTGAGACCAATGAGCCCTCGCCGGCCTCTGCTCCGCCTCCCCCTCCAAGTCCTTGTTGTAGATGACCGGGTGGGCGTGCTTCATATGCAGCCGCATTCCCGCGTAGGAATCGAATGCCCGCCCGCAGACGTAGCACTCGCTCCAATTCCCGAAGATGTCCTCCTGCACCACCTCCGGATCCTCGGCAGGGGCCGGTACGAAGCGGCAGTACCGCCGCTTGTGCAGGGTCTTCTTTCCCCGCTAATTTTTCCAAGCCCGTTCCCTTGGCAGTGGTTTCGCTAGATAGTGGGTAGGGACAGTGGGAATCTCGTTAATCCATTCATGCGCGTCACTAATTAGATGACGAGGCATTTGGCTATACATGTTCATTTATTATATATATATGAATAATTTCGGCTAAGGGTATAGGCCCAGCCGTGGGGCGTACAATTCTATAGTTTGCGCGTACGAACGGCAGGCACGCAGGCCAAGGCCGACAACGGACATCACACAACATATATACAAAAGACAGAAATACCAAACATCAACAGACATACAGTGCCCGCGGTGTCGCGCAAAATCTAAGTCCAAAGTACATACAAACAGGGCCGAGAAGCAGCGATCACAGTGCTGAGGGGGGAGGGCACAAACTAGGGGACTCGGTCGCACTCACAACACTCACAGAGGCGAGACGGGAACCGCACAAGCGCACACTTAAAAGGGCGCACGGTGTTGGAATCAGTCTAGGCAGGCCCAGCGGCCCAGATCGAACGCATAAAAAAAGAATGCGCGAATATGCCACCCAGGATCGCGTCGCGCACGATCTTCTCGACATCCCGCCTGGAGATGCCGATCGCGTCGACGAGGCGCTCATTCAGGGAGCACCACGTTCCGCGCGCGCCCACGACGAGTGGCAGAATGCGAATCGTGCATCCTGGGAAGGAGCGAGAAACGGCGGCCACGAAAGGACCAGTCGAATAATATTCCCGCTTGGCCTCCCAGCCGACCGCCAGGTTTCTCGGTCCCTCCCAGTGCACGGCCACGTCGCTCACGATCACGTTCGACCCCTTCCGGAGGATCAGGTCAGGTTTGCGCATGCCGATTGAGGTGTGAAATCCGGCTTCCCTCCTCACTTCCCACCCTAGCTTCTGGCTGAACTTGGCCAGAAGGCCACAGATGTGGTCGTGGCGGTGAATACGCTTCCAGTGGGTGACGTGGCACCCCTGGAGCACGTGGGATAGTGATTCGGTCCGCTGGCACCCCGCTCGACACATACGGCTTTCCGGCGGGTTTGAAGGAATCCCTACCGTGGGCAGCATATTGCAGCGTAGCTGCACCGCCTTCACGTAGGTGCCCCCCGACCAATTGGATGGAGGATTCAATAGCCACGAGGAGCATCCACGATCGGCGGCACACTGCCCAAGGCCGTTGCCCGAATAACCCCGCTCGAGGTCCCGCTGAAATCGTGCGCGAACTATCTCACCGGAGACGAGCTCGCCTCCGGCAAGTTTTAGCCACCGGGCTCGCAGACTAGAGCACGCCTGACCGAGTGCGACCAGGCGCGGGTCATCCGTCGCGGAAGTCAGCCTGTCAAGGCGACCTATCAGGATGGCAGGGATCCGTTGCTGAAGGCTGAAGATCCCGAGCCCTCCGTCTCTCTGCGCGGCGTAGATGAAGGCGTTACCGGTGGACACTGGCAGGTGCAGGAATCGCTTGAGGGCCATTCGTAGCAGTCTGTCAGCACCCACCAGGGCCTTCTTGCAGATAGTGGCATTCTGCGCCCTGTGAATCGTCCTCGGAAGGAGGTAGGATCGCAGGACGCAGAGTTTCTGCGCAGGCTTAAGGGGGGCTCGAAGCAGGCGGTCAATCTCAGCTCGGAGACTCTCAAGCCCGGGCCTCTCCATTCCTAGTTGGTTGTAATGAAACCCGAGGTACTTGAAAGACTCCAAGCCAACCTGCTTAATCGGCCGGCCGTTGACGAAGAATACCGCGGCGGTGCGGGTATATAATTTCTTTTTGGACGGTACTGTCGCCGTGGACAGCGCAGCGCACTTATCCACGTTGAGCGACAGCCCTCTGTCCTCAAAGAAACGGACACAGTAAGGCGGACGCTTCAGCGCGGGAGGGCGCGAGGAGGACGATGTCGTCCGCGTACGCAAGCGACGCGATCCTCTGCCCTCCGGTCAATGGCAAACCAAGATGGTCTGGGAGGGAGCACAAAAGCTCGTCCATTACGAGATTAAAGAGCATAGGGGACATAGGGTCCCCCTGCTTCACACCGCGGCGCATCCCCATCACACGTGTGATGGACTCACCGCAGTGGATGGTGGTGGTTACTCCCTCATAGTTAGCCATTAAGTACCTGGAGGTCCTGTCATCGATCCCCTTCCTCCTCAGAGCCCCAGCAACACTGGCGTGGGAAATGGTGTCGAACGCTTTCGCTAGGTCCAGCGTGATGACGGTGTATGGTCGGGCCTTTGCCCTGTGTGACTTAATGATAGCCTGTAGCGTCAAATTGTTCGCCATACAACCGTCAACCGCGCTGAACCCGCGTTGGCTCTGATGCAGCGTAATCTGCATGAGCCGCTTGGCCCACACCTTATTGCACAGTCTCAGGAGGAGGGAGGAGATCGTTATCGGCCTCCAGTTCTTGACCAGGTGCCTGTTAGCGTCCGTCTTGGGGATCAAAATAGTGCGATTTCGGCGCAGCGTCGGCGGAACATGCCCCAGGAGGAGCATGCTGTTGAACATTGCCACGAGCGCGACGGTTGAAAGCCGCCGTGCGTCGCCGAGTCCGAAGCCATCCGGGCCTTTTGCCGAGCTCCTGCAGGACTTGAGGGCAGCCTCCACCTCACCGGCCAATATAGGCTGATAGAGGTCGAGAGGCGGCCCCCCGTCCAACACGGGCTTTGGGTCCATAGGGGACGGCGTCTCGAAAACCTGCTGGTATGTTTCGAGGATCTCGGCGGCGCCCGGGGACGGGCCATCGTTGACCACGTCCCTCCCGTCCAGCAGGTTCCTGACGAGCGTAGACCTTTGTCGTTGGTATTTGTTCTGTACAGTCTTGTACAGAACGGCTCTCCCGCGGGCCTTAACGGCCGCGGAGCGGGAGAGCGACCCACCGCGACGGGTGGTGGGTCTGTCCACCGGCTGGTTGGTGCTCGTCAGTCCCGACACGAACGCGTCCAGCGCACGGATCCCCGCGTCTCTCCCGGTGGTAACCGCATCGATAAGCGCGCGCACGGCGCGATCCTGGGTGGCCATTGAAGATAGAAAAATGCACACTGGGTCTACCTCACCTGGTGGGGCGGTCCCATAGCTCGGAGAGAGTGGAAAGGGGGAAAGTGGAAATCGTCGGTCCGATAGGAGACCGGGGCCGCGTCACGTCGGGCGCCGGAGGGGCCCGGCGCTAGCGGTCCATCAAACGTCCTCCGCGGAGGGCCTGAAGCAAGGGGGTCCCGCGGCGGGCGAGTCGGAGAAACCCCCGGCGGGACCGGGGGGCTTCTGGGGGGAAGGCTCGGGAGCGCTTGGCGGTCCCATGATGGTCCTGGGACGGCTGGTGCGGGTGGCGTGGGCATCCTCTGGGTGGGACCCGGGCTAATGGGGCCCACGGGGGCGGATCGAAGGGTGGTCGGGGACATCACGCGCCGCTCCAGCGAGGGGCCCGGAGCTGGCGACTCCCAGATGGCCTCCAGGGGGGGTCCAGGAGTAGGGGACACATCTCTGGGGCGGGCCGGGGAGACTCTCTCTGGAAGGTCTCGGGGAAGAAGCCGGGCCGATGGTGTTGGTGGGCCCGGTAGAGGAGCATGGGCTCCCGCATGGCGGGGCGAAGCTCACCCGCCATGGCGCGCTCGAGTAAGGCCTTGTACTCGGGTTTCTTCCTTTTTCCGGCTACGGAATCCCGGGTCCGCCCGCTCCATCTGGTTAGATAGCCGAGGAGGGCAGCGGCCGAGCCCGTGAAGGCGGCCTCGGCTCTCGCCATCTCGGTCATCTCGATCTCACTCCAACGTCCAGGGTGTGACGTACCTGAAGGGCAGTCGGCGCGTCAGGCCGTGGAGCGAGTGGAGGGTCCCTTCGAAGTAGTAACGAGGGCCAGGCTCTCGGTGTCAGAGAGTGGGGGGGTTAAAAAAAGGCTCCACGTAATTTTACCTCGTTGCTACTTCGTCGCAAAGGGTGGCTCCACCCTACCTGCGTGGGTGGACGACAGACAGTCAGCGAAGTTCAGAAATCACGAACTGTCACAACGCTGACCGTTTGGCGCCAACACCACCAGGTTTAAATCTCGCAGTGAGAATAGAAAACTGTAAATGAGAAAACGCGGGGGGAACAAAAAATAACAGGTTTGTAGTGTAATATCGGCGTTTATTCACACACACAAATGACGGACACCGTGTCCGCGCTCCTGAAAAAAATTCCTCCGAACGCCACCCTTTCGCGCAGGGTTTACCCTATTCGGCCGAATAAAATAAGCTCCTAATCGCGCGATTGAAAGGGCCGAGGGAGCAACCTTTCTCGTACACAGCGCAAGACACGTACGACACGAAACACGTAAACGCAATTTACACACAAAAGAATAACCAGAAAAGTGGCTCAATCGAGCACACAAAAATATATATATATATTGGGATCTCTGGCCTGTGTTCCTGAGGGTCTCGCCGTTGGCTGGGTTCAGCCCCGGGATGTCGGCGGTTTCCGTCGAGGACGCCTGGGCTTGGTCCGCGGCCTCCAGCCAAGAGTGGTTTTGGCCGAGCTGCTCAGCCCGTAGCCAAACGCCTGGAAGCACATGGCCTTAATCAAAATGGCCGGACACGTGGCTTCACCAAGAGGAAAAGAAATAACTACTTACTCAGGTGTTATGAGCGTGTTCTCTGCCCCGTACTCGGTGCCTCAATCCCCCTCAAGGGTGGTTAGCTGAGAACCGTTGATTATTCCCGTAAACCGGATGGATGAAACCTTAGCTCAACGGTCCTTCTGGCACGATCTGTACTGGACACGAGTCAATTGAGTTCTGCCTCATGGCGGCGCTCCGCCGGCGAATTTTAAAAATCGCTCACGGGGAAACGCGTCACCACAACAAAAAAAAAAATGCGACCACGGTTGCCTATCGTGCAGGTCTATACGCCAATTAATTATTAAAATGCCGTTTCGGCCAACGCTATCTCTGGACCGTTACAAGGGATCCGCGCCAGTCTGTCCACAGGGATCCTCAGGGGAAGATCAGGAGGTATCCGGCGCTCCCTCGGTGGTGTCGGGACAGCAGGTCCAGGATGGATGCTGAGATCCCTCGGTGGTGACGGCACGACCGCCTGGACAGCGGCGGGGATGTCATCCCCCGCCTCCTCCAGGTCAGCCTTCAGCCGCGTCACGAGGGTCTTGTGGGCCGGTAGTCTCCTCCTTCCCTTCACGGAGTCCCTCGAGCGTCCGGACTGCTCAGTAAGGAAGTCAAGCAGGGCAATCAAATCGCCAATCGTGGGCAATCAAAATGCCAAAAATTATACAACTGTAACAAAAAGTATCTATTAAACGCTGCTACTGGCAGTTTAAGAAGGACAGGTTGGACTTGAAGTAGCACGAACTGATCTCAAGACTGGAAAATATATTTTCTGTACGTTGAAATGAAGTGCATTATTTGTTATTAATATATAAAAATGTTTGTAGGTGAGCCGACGTACATTAAAGACTATTTTAGGAACAAAACCAGAAAATTTACAAGTAGCATCCTCTGGCAACCGCAACAAAACGGATGTTTTTACAAATTTATACTTTTTTTATACTTTTGAGAATGGCTGAGAGGCCGAAACAATTGTAGAGTTATTTTCTCTATATACTGTGAAACGTCAACCAAGTGTTTTATTATTCCTATAGTAATATCTTTCACCAAGTGGTAATCACTCACACATCCGATTTAACAAATTTTATGTTTCGTTTAACAACGAATATTTTACTTTGGATTGACTTTTGGCAGATTCGCGAGAAATATTAGAATTCAAAGGGGGACGAACAACATTATTCAAAATTATTAAGTCGATGGATTTCAAACATAGGAACGTAAACGGTCGCAAAATTTTATGCGAACAAAAGCATGTCGTTGCAGCCAAAATTACTTTTTTGAGAAAATTTTTACAATTGAAAAATTCTAGTGAAAATCTAGACCATACTAAAAGATAACCGTGGGAAAATAATATTAGATCTACAGGACAAACTACAACACTGGAAAGAATACGTAATCGATCTATTCAACGATAGCAGACCCGATAGCTACGAACTGAACCACCCTGCACAGAACGGCCCTGACATACAAAATAGCGAAGTGAAACATGCTATAAAAATAACAAAAACAGGCAAAGCGGCAGGTCCAGACGGAATATACAGCGAAATGCTAAAGTTGGTTGAAGACGATCAAATAAACATCCTCACAGATCTTATGAACACAATATACAGAACTGGCATCATACCACAGGAATGGCTAACATCTACGTTCATCACCCTACCCAAGAAACCGCATGCAACAGACTGCAATGACTACCGCATGATAAGTTTAATGGGCCATACATTGAAGGTGTTTCTTAAGATTATACATACCAGAATATATAAAAAATGCGAGGCGGAAATAACAGACACTCAATTCGGATTCCGAAACGGATTTGGAACAAGGGAAGCACTCCATGCATTTGGGGTACTGGTTCAACGCTGTCAGGACGTAAATAAGGGCGTATATGTTTGCTACATTGACTACAGGAAGGCATTTGATAATGTAAAACATGAGAAGCTCATGAACATTTTAATAGGCATGGATATCGACTATCATGATATCAGAATAGTATCAAACCTTTATTGGGGCCAGACAGCGAAAATAAAAATCGAAAACCAACTGACAGATGAAATTAACATACGAAAGGGTGTCAGACAAGGATGCGTTCTCTCCCCAATGCTGTTCAATATCTATTCCGAAGCGATATTCAGAGAAACACTCTTAGAAGACCCCGCAGGTATCGTTGTAAATGGCAGAACAATCAACAACATCCGATATGCAGACGATACAGTCGTACTAGCAGACAATATAATAGATCTCACGCGCATGATGAACAGCATAGAGGCGAAGGGAAAAGAATACGGTCTCCACATGAACCTAACCAAAACAAAGACCATGTTAATTTCAAAAAGCAAACAGCAAATCCATTTGGTAATCAATGGTAAACGCATCGAACAAGTCTCAAAATATAAGTATCTTGGAACATGGATGAACGATGACTGGTCATATAGACAAGAAATTCTAACGCGCATAGAACAAGCTAGAGCAGCATTCGTCAAAATGAAAATCATGCTAACTTCCCGAGATCTCAGTCTAGACCTAAGGCTAAGAATGGCCCGATGCTACATTTTTCCGATACTCCTCTACGGCATGGAAAGCTGGACTATGCATCAGGAAACCACCAAAAGGTTAGAGGCATTCGAGATGTGGGTCTATCGTCGCATGCTGCGCATACCATGGACCGACAAAATCACCAACGTCGAAGTACTTCGAAGGATGAGCAAAGTGACCGAAATCCTTTTCACTATAAAGAAGCGAAAGCTAGAGTATCTAGGCCACATCTCTAGAAACCAAAAATATGGGTTACTACAACTGATAATCCAGGGGAAAATCCAAGGGAAACGGAGCATAGGAAGACGACGTATATCCTGGCTACGTAACCTGCGGGAATGGTTTGGGGTATCGTCGGCGGACCTGTTTCGTTCGGCTATCTCCAATAGACTTTACGTTGGTGCTTTTGCAGCACTCTGACGGTGTATCGGAGCAGTTACCAAGGTGCTATGGAGCACTCAGTGGCTTGATCAGTGGCGACTGATGCCCTATCGATCGCTCCCAGCCTTCTTTAAGGGATCTCCCCTTTCCAGAGATGCGATCATCGGCCGTGGGGGAGGACGGCGCGCACCCCTAAGGGTTACAGTCAGAGTGGGGCGAGGCGGCCGATTGGCGCCGAATGGTTCCGGCGCGGCCCGATGCAGCCGTGCGGTTTCGGGACCGCGCGCGCTCCGCCGGGCGTTTGCATCATACTTTATCATCAAGATAAAATTTTCTTGATTATTCGGTATCAGTTTGAGACTTCCCTCTGTTTTTAATGCAATATCTCGTAATATAAAATGTAAATCATAACCGCTGAGGTTATGGAATATTACGGGGATGGTGGGGCATTTAGAGTGGGCAGCTCTGCTGAATACTCCGGTAAGATGGCAATGATCGCGCACACGCTCGGGTCCTAAGGGTTTCTCTAGGCTTAAATATTATTTCTTCTTCTTCAGTTACTTTATTCATGGGAATTGGACGTCATTTCTTCCGTCATCTGCTGTAATTCATTTGCAAACCACTGCATGCAATCGGATCCGCGATGTGAACTGTATAGTGACAGGGAATCGTCATATAAACACTTAAAATAGTAGCCGATTGCGCAAGCTTCGTGTTCTTGGGTTTTTAAACTTGGTGAACCACTCGCTTTTTTCACCCCAAATTTAACGTTGATGGGCTTTAAAATGGAATGCAAAAATATATAAGAATTTTTATACTTAATCATAGCCCTGCGTCCAACTCCACTGACATGTATAGACACCTAACCATTTCAAACACCCACAAATAGTGGGTGGGAGGGAGTGATGCAATCAATATTACCTTGTCACCTGCCTCGGGGTGGTAGATCAAGGTGTGTGTACATACCTCCATAATCGGCATACCTCCATAATCGGTACACCCTATAAAAAAAAAACCTGATACCTTCATGTCGGAAGGTAGAAATACAAATGAAAAAGGCGTGGACGTGGAAATACGGACGTAAAAGTGGTCTGACAGGAGGATGTCCTGGATACGAGGAAGAGGAACATGCTGGTTAAGAGGAGGATTATTTCGTACCGGAACAATTAAGAGAACAGGAACGTGCATGTCTGCAGGAGAATTTCGTTCTGGATCGGCAGGTTAAGGGGAAGATCGGCTAAAGGAACGCGTGCTTGCTCCTTAACAGGAGGACGACCATCTAAAAAAAAATGCATTGTACCAATGAAACTTCCCTAATACATCTTTACTCACGTCGTCCTTCTTCTTGTAGGTTTATCATCCCAATAAGAAAATATCCCGCCGTGTTTAAAAAACGACTTACATCCCCGTCATCAATTAACCTCGCCTGTTGGTGAACTAAAATGATAATGT
The DNA here is from genome assembly GCA_951805005.1 of Othius punctulatus. Taxonomy (NCBI): domain Eukaryota; kingdom Metazoa; phylum Arthropoda; class Insecta; order Coleoptera; family Staphylinidae; genus Othius; species Othius punctulatus. The sequence continues at coordinate 47,264,568 of OX638146.1, forward strand.
TAGTAATTAATGTATTATATTTACGTATTCTCGCATCCAATAGCCGGTATTTTCTTTTGGGCAGATGGGGCTGTTCTATGCCATTAATTAACCTACCTAGTTTAATAGACAAATAATTTTCAAATTGTTTCAGGGTCACAACAAATTGCCAAAAATTGGGACCCTTTCTAATCGATTGATTTAGCTGATGATGGAAGCTCTAAACATCATTATTCGTTCGGTAGGAAGCTCCTATCACAGAAATATCTTTATCTGCCCATTGACGTTGGCCACAGATAGATGCCTATTTATCATCAATCTTTGGCCATTTTGTTGTGCCCCATTCAAAATTTCCCTGAAAATTAAATCTGCTCCTTCTTGGATTGCTTCAGGTGGCAATAGAGGTTCCTATCACAGAAATATCTTTATCTGCCCATTGACGTTGGCCACAGATAGATGCCAATTTATCATCAATCATTAGCCATTTTGTTGTGCCCCATTCAAAATTTCCCTGAAAATTAAATCTGCTCCTTCTTGGATTGCTTCAGGTGGCAATAGAGGTTCCTATCACAGAAATATCTTTATCTGCCTATTGACGTTGGCCACAGATAAATGCCAATTTATCATCAGTCTTTGGCCATTTTGTTGTGCCCCATTCAAAATTTCCCTGAAAATTAAATCTGCTCCTTCTTGGATTGCTTCAGGTGGCAATAGACGTAGAGCCATCAGTTTTCTAATTGCTGGCTTTAGTGCACTATTGAAAAGTGCCAGAGATCTGCCTAGAATAGAAAGTGAGAAAATGTATTGTATGTGTACTTGTATTTTCTCGTACATATAGTGTATGCAAAAAAATTGCCTAGCATTCTCGGATCGGGGGATCACCTTGAAGGTGCCATCGAAAGCAATATTGATCTGGCCATTGGGAACGCGCAATATTTGTGCTATTACCTGCGAGACGAACAGCAGCGAATTGTAATCCAAAACGATACTGCAAAATCGTCAGATGGGATTCCAGATATCTGGAAATACAGAAATAGAATTAGTTAAGACGAAAAGATATAGACAATTAAGAAAATAATTTACCATTGACTATTCATCGTCAAATTATGAGGATCTGCTTAAGAATTGGGTATAGGCGGGTATACGCTCACCCGTGATCGATTAATGCGTTTTCTTGCAGCGGCGTACGACATTTTGCTAGCCCCTAAACAATAAAATATATTTCTTTACGCATCAAAATTAATACGAAAAAACTTAGTTACCTGCAGGGCGATTTATTTCCTCTTCCATAAATATATGTTTAGGTGCCTTTACTTCATTTGCTCCTCGTTCATGTAAGCGCACACTAAAATGTAATTTGTCCACCTCAGCGCCACCAGGTGCCTAAATATGTGCACGGATCACATTAAAACTGTCTTCAGTGTAAAACACAGCAGTAGCAGTACAATTGTCTACGCGGCACTTCAAATATACTCTGTCGCAATACGTACAACGCTTGATAAATAGTAGGGGGAATAGGCCGATTCTAGAGCCACCGCCAAACTGAATGGGCGTGGCTTGTGGTGGTGGTGGGGGTAGGGTGTGGGCGGGATCTGGCTGTGAGGGCGTGGTTAGATTCGGGGGTTCGGCCAATGTGAGTGAAGCGAGGGTGTGGGTTGTCATGGTGACGGCCAATGGTAGTGCAGGTGGGGTGGCAAATGCCAATGAGAGTGCGTGGTCAATTGGAGTGGTTGACCAATGGTAGTGCAGGTGGGGTGGCAAATGCCAATGAGAGTGCGTGGTCAATTGGAGTGGGCAGAGGTTAAATTAGACCACATTATTTATGTGTTTATTGTACATTATCTGTGTGTGTGATATTGCTTACATGTAAGATAACAAAATCTTGGTGAGAGTATATACTAGTGTATAAGAAATAACAATCTGAGATGAATACAAGTCATTTGCATACATTTATTGTACAATAAAAAAGAATTATATACTTACAAAGAAAATGTTTACAAACATACAATACATAACAATTAACATTATTATTATTAGACTATATCATTTGGATATACTCTAATTGGATCGTTAGACATAAATTTATTATTGGCCACTGCCCGCCTGAGCGAACATTGACTAATGCCCCCTCGTATGCCATGTCTAATGAACTGGTGCATATCAAGATCAGTCAATAGTTCAAGCTCAATTTTGGTATATTTTAACATTGTTAATGAAGGGCAGGTGTAATATTGGCAGGGATCTAATTCATATATCTTCATACACACATTGCGGAAATTTTCGAATATATCGCTCAAAAGTAGCACATCAGTTTTCAGATATAAATTAGAATAATCACCCAGAGTTTTACATTCGAAAATTTCCCATACTTTTTGTGCATGTTCATAGTCCTTTAAAGAAATATGTGAATTAGTTAAATTATTGAAAAACATTTTTTTGGGGGGTAATTTAGTTTCATCTAAACGTGCAAACGAGTCCATGTATTGATAGGGGAAAATGCCCTTCTTTGTTACCAATTTAAACTGGTCGTCTGAGGGGAAATAATTTCTAACATGCACTATCTGATTGGGGGTGAGATTTGCAGCTAATTTTTCTAGAGATGATGCCATGAACCGGAATGAATCTAAATACCGAATCTTTAAGTACACGTTCTGACTGAGGTTTGTTTTCTTGTTAATAAAACTATCAACTTTAATGTGTTTGCGAATGAAATATACTTTTATTTGTTCGCGGCAATAAGATCAATTTTCTCGTCAGTGCTGCCAAACTCCTTAACAAACAGGTGCGAATCGTAATTTAAATTGTGGAAGAACACTGGTACATGCTTAGGAAGCTTATAATTTAAATTGCAATTGGAGTGAGCTGCTCCAGTAATTTTTTATTACATATGCTGGTATAATGCTTTTTCGAAGTTTGTATAGCAGCATTAGTTTGGATATCTGTATTCGCTGGTGTACTAAAACTATTTTGTTGGATACTATATACTATATCAAAAGTCGTTCAATGTTTTATATTGCTTATACTTAAATATAGTAATATAAATATTGTTTATACTCATTATTCATCTGCCCGATGAAGACACTATGTGTCGAAACATGTCGCAGACAATAAAATATTTTTTTTATCTCAAAACGTGCGTTAGTTACGCAGTCTTAAATATAGTTGTTCTTAAAGCTTGTACTCTTATGTAGACTCTGTAAATTATTATTTGTTTATTGAAATGGTATTATTAATACTTTTTTAAATTCTTAAAGTAAACTTTTTCTGTAGAATGCACAGTTTTTGACATAGAATACTCGTACAGTTAAAATTTCCTTGACAATTTTGTAGGCTTATAGGTTCTTTCATATCTTGAGGCTCGAAATTGGAGAAAAAAAACGGGTTACGTTCATTTTACCCGCTGTGCTGATGTACGACTGAACTTTGCTACAATAACTACATGTATAGGATGCGCAAACTTGGCTGTATGTAACTTCGGCAAATATAAGAGGTAAGGAAAGTTTTATGACGATATTTCTATTTCTTCTGTTGAGAGGAACTCAACGGTGAAAGCCAACAATAGCTTCTAGCTTATCGTCTTTTGTTTTCGAGTTATAATGCAATGCAATTTTTTAATATTTATATTATAATCACAGGAAAGTTATTTAGACATTCTTCTGGAAGTGTTTTAAGTGGAATGGAAGTTTACTTCGATTCAAATAAATCAAGTAATGTAAAGGGCCACATTTATTCTGCGAAAAACAATAGTACTAAAACTAGTATAACTAAAAAAATTGATCTAATTTATAGATATAACAAATAAGTCTCTAGGAGTTTGTAATTATTGTGGGATAATTATAAAATTTTAATATTTACTTAATTTTCTGTGTACATTGAAAACTAACTTAATATTCAGAATAATTCCAGCATGCGAGGTGATTACCCGCATAGTATGAAAACGAGCCTATGCTTGAAGCTAATTATTTTTTTATTTTTGATTTTTTTTATTATGACGTGCATTGTAATAGAATTCATATGGTTACAGACCGCGGCATTTCACGGCATAGCGGTAATTGATCAGTAGCCTGTAACACACACACATACACACACACAGCATCTGAAAACAATTTTAGGGGTAATATAAATAAATATACAGTAATTTTTAATTATTATTTTTATTAAAACATATATCGGCGGTGGCAAAATGCACACACACTGGCGCACTGAATGCACACGCCCTTATGAATCGCATCAGCCGCCTCAAGTAAGTAATTGCGGACCGAGCACCCGGTCCGCAAGCGCTCTGTATCCGCCGTTGGTGTGCCCGAGTATGTGGGGCGCCCTGGTGTTCTCCACGATGTGGGGAGTTCCGGGGTCCGCGGTTGCTGCTGCAGGCCTAGATGGATAGCGCCTGGTGTGGTCTGCCGCTCGTATGGATGCCAACGATGGTGTGGAGGTGGTGTTCGGGGGGTCCTGCCCACCGGATATACCCTTGCATCCGGCTGGGGGTTGTCGCATGGCGATGCAGGTCGTCGGTTGTAATAATAAGGTGTCGGCGCGGTTGGCACATATGCCTGCGGTGATCTTGCCGTGTACGGGCTCCACGGCATGTAGGAGCTTGTGGAGCCTGGGGGATATGGTGATGGTTGCGAGCAGCTTTGCGGCCGCACTTCTTCATCGTCGCTGCTGGGCACATATATCGTATTATGCGACATTGTTGTGTGAAACTGATGAGAATCTTAATATACGCACTTTTATATTGCATTTTCGCAGTGGCTCAGCTGCAGTTTAAAAAAATCTTCTGTTGAGTATCGGGGTGGGGGTGTGAACCCTAATACACAATCCGTATTGGTGCTATAGATTTTAAACCCTATCAATATTACTAAGCTCATGCCTCCGTCATACATTGGCGTTGTTTGATTGGTCGAGAATTTTCATTCTAAGCCCCCTGTATTATGTTTTGCACAAACCACCCCTAAATATTTTCTGGAAGCATGTCTGAGCTAAAATTGGTGTGTGCACGATCGTAAATTAACATTGTATCCGCGCGTCGGTTCTATTATTTTGTAAATTATCCCCGCCCCGAAGGTGCACAAAAACGCCTTAGCAATATGACTGGCTTTGAAATGATTCTTATCCTAGGCTGGCGGTGCTCCGTTCTTAAAACCGCGTCGTAAATTCTCGATTTATTATTCATCCCGTGTCTCCGTCGCTATTCAAAAAACACCCCAACAATTGCGTGGGGCTTCGGAATGTTTCGCACCCTGAGCCAGTGGTACGCCATTCTTAAAACTGCGCCGTAAATTCATGATTTTATTATCATATAGCATGTAATTTGATCTCTCGTCCGACATTATCCATACCGGTATATTTTTGGTGCACCGATTGGGCCGGCGGGTAGATACGGCGTCTCCGTTCTGATTTCCCAAAGGAAACTCAAGGCCGGCATCTGCAAATGGATATACAATCCTTTGGCTACATTTACACTCGGAGCGGATACATGAAAAATGATATCATACTATGAAGAGTTTAAGTCACCCAATTCATCCCGGAAATACTTCCGTGATGGTCCAACGTATCCTACAAACATTCGATTGAATGTACATAAACACGTAACAAGTTTAATTAAAAGATATCCTATAATTTAGTATGTTAAATAAATATGTTGTAAAATACTTCCTGAAGGTTCTTTTATTATCCCTCTAATTATAATGTAAATACTTTGAAGCAGATCATATCAATCATATTGAATTTATTTAATATATAAACTGAAACATACTAATAGCGGGTTGATAATATGTAAATAAAACAATTGGATTCGAAAATTGTCCTCAGTCTTCATGACAACAAGCGGTTTCTAATACCCAACTCTGTAGAAACTCTGCCTTGGGGGCATTGCGATATAATGGAGTAGCTTTAATTTGTTAGTATTATTCCTGTATATATACATTTTTTTTATTGTATATATTTTTATTGTATAGTTTTTATTGTCTTGTACATATTTTCCATTATTTTTGCTTATGTATAATAGATGTAATAATAATTGTGAATATCGTTTAATGCGATAAACGTATTATATTAAATAATTGCCGCCACCTATATCAATAGCATTATATCCTGTATGTGTAACAAAAAATTATCTTATATGCCTTGAAGACATTGTAATGTACTTGAGTAGTTTTATTATTTTTGTGTTGATCCTCTATATTTTTTTTTTTTTTATTATTGTATAGTTTTTATTGTATATATATTATCCTCTTGTACATATTTTCTATTATTTTGCTTATGTATATTCGTTTGTAATGATAATAATTGCGGATATCGTTTAATGCGATAAACGTATTATATTAAATAATTGCTACCATCTATACCGATAGCATTATATCTTGCACCTGTAAAATATATATGTTTTATATTATTGATATATTATAAATAAATATTTTACACCTTTAACATGTTTTATAGCCTAGTAAAAATACCTATAGCTATTTATGGTCAGATGGCTTTATATTAGTTATTATAAAATTTGCGTTAGACAGTTCCTCCACAGTATCTGCAACAGGCGGGTGTTGAGCATATCTGCAATGATCAACAACGGCGCAAAAGGGTTGGTACACCGGCGGCGGCGCTTCCGTATCTCCGCATAATTTAAGAGTCCCGCCACCAATCAATTGCATACTGCCACATCTGCGGGCAAGACTTTGATATCCGCGACGTCAGAGTCCGGGACCATTGTCACCTTACCGGCAAGTATCGTGGGGCTGCACACGAGAATTGCAACATTAACTATCAGGATAGTCACGTGATACCGGTTGTATTTCACAATTTAAGCGACCATGATGCGCATTTCATCATTAATAATCTAGCTAAAGATTTTGAGGGTCGTGTTGATTTGCTTCCTATTAATAAGGAACGCTATATCTCATTCACCAAAAATGTAGCGAATAACCTTGTTAAATTTAGATTTATAGATTCATGCAGATTTTTGGCAAGCGGTTTAGAAACATTAGCATCTTATTTAACTACTTTTCCAAATTTAAAATCGCAGTTTAATGATTTAGACGAATCGAAATTGAATTTGCTTACTCGCAAAGGTGTATTCCCTTACGATTTTGTCGATTCATGGTCTAAATTAGACGAACCACAAATTTCGGAAAAAAAATAAATTTATAACTCACTGACACCGAAATTAGCGATGGTGAATATGCACATGCCTGCAATGTGTGGGTGAGTTTCGGGTGTAGAAATTTAGGCGAATACTCTGATTTATATTTAAAGACAGATGTTTTGCTGTTGGCTGATGTGTTTGAGTTCCGCACGAGCTGTTTGAAAACCTACGGTCTACACCCAGCCCATTATTACACCTTACCCGGATACACGTGGGACTGTATGTTAAAACATACAGAGTTTAATCTTGAACTACCAACAGATATCGACATGGTTTTGTTTGTCGAGCGTGGTATCCGGGGTGGGTTGAGTCAGTGCTCTAAAAGGTCTAAAAGGTGCAGCCAACAACAAATACATGCCTGGCTATGATTCAGGGAAGCCGTCGAAATTTTTAATTTACAACGACATCAACAACCAGTACGGATGGGCAATGTCACAGTGCCTACCTTATGGCGGATTTGAATGGGTTGAGGATAATTTAAATGATTTCAATTTCAATGTGCCTGCAGATCACCCTGAAGGCTACATTCTTGAGGTTGATTTAGAGTATCCGCATACCGTTCACAATTCACATAGCGACCTCCCATTTTGTCCTGAACACCGCGCGCCACCAAAATCACGCGAAACAAAATTATTGGGCGCTTTATTCAACAAAGAATGCTACATCATACACTACCGTAATCTACAACGGCATTAGAGAACGGGTTAAAATTGAGTAAAATTCATCGTGTGTTGAAATTTAAGCAGTCTGCCTGGCTGAAATCGTACATTGATTTAAATACGCGTCTGAGGACAGCTGCCACTAACGACTTTGAGAAGAATTTGTTCAAACTGATGAACAACGCTTTATTTGGCAGGACAATGGAGAATATCCGCAAACACTCCATTGTGAAATTATTGACTAAATGGGAGGGTCGATACGGTGCTGAGGCGTTGATCGCGAAACCTAATTTCAAATCGAGCACCATTTTTGATGAAAATTTAGTAGCCATTGAGCTCAATAAAACCGAGGTTTATTTCAACAAACCCATATATGTAGGTATGTGCATCTTAGACATTTCAAAATTAAAAATATACGACTTCCCCTACTCGTATATGAGGAGTCGATTCGGTGAAAAGGCCCGCATCTGTTATACAGACACCGATTCCCTCATATACGAGGTGGAATGTCCTGATTTATATGAAGTAATTCGACACGACGCTCAAAATTATTTCGACACCTCAGACTATCTGGTAGATAATGTGTACAATATCCCCCGCATAAATAAGAAGGTGCTCGGTATGATGAAAGACGAGAACGCCGGTAAGGTGATGACCGAGTTTGTGGGGCTCCGCTCAAAGATGTATGCCCTGCGGGTGGAGGGGTATGACAAGGACAAGAAGGCTAAAGGTGTAAAGAGGCACATTGTGAAGAACCGCATCACCTTTGATGATTACATCAAGTGTTTGCGGGAGGACACAGAAACAGCAGTACAACAAAAGCTGTTTAGATCTGTTAATCATGAGGTTGCGACCATCGAGCAGACAAAAATTGCGCAGATTTTAGACATATACAATGTACGAGGTTTATTTTTTTTTTTTAGGAAATGAATGAGCTAGAATTCATATGGTTACAAGCCATTTATCGGCAATTGATCTGTAGCATGTAACACGCGCACACACACACACACTTGCAGCATCTGAAACGATTTTATGGGCGATATAAATAAATATGTTACAATTGTTATATATCTTTTAATTTAATCTTTATTATAAAAAATTATGTACAGTTATTGTGTGCAATATGCGCACATGCAGCGCACACATTGGCCGCATAGATCTCGATGCAATTTCGCTTGCATCGCCATCAAATAATTGTGTACAGGACACACCAGGGGGTGTCCTGTACTCTGTCCTGCGAGCGACAGCTGCGGGGGCTCCTGCGGACTCCACATCGCAGTACTTGTTGAGTACGACGTCGGGGCAGGTCCAGCAAATGCCGGCATCATACCAGGCGAATATACCGACTGCTGCTGCTGAGTCCTTTGGGAGACACCCCTAGGTGCACGGTATTCCGGGTTCCTTCCTGCCCGTGGAATCCTCGCCGGACTCCTTCTTGATCTTGGGCGGGGGTTTAAAATATTACTTACTTTACTTTGGTAAAAAATATTAGCTATAATTGATGTGTGCGCGATTGAGAATTGAGATGGGGTCTGGACGTGTGTTCCATAATTTCAGCCATGCTATCTATTCCTAAAACTTGATCGTAAATTTCCTATATCCGTCGGTCTCACATTATTAGTAATTTGATGCCTCGCATCGCCGTGCGTGTGTCACATAAATTTGGAATAATATCGACGTGTTTGTGGTATAATTATTTCAACACCAAATTCCTTTCACATGTATCCATAAAAATAGTTCCCTAGAATTTTACATGTCGAGTAGTCTTTAGCTATATATTTAGCCTGAATTTAATTAGCCCCGCAATTATTTGTAGGTTTTTCTTTGTACATGTATTTTGTATCTTGCCGTATTATCAATTTTTGGCCATTTTGTTGTGCCCCATTCAAAATTTTCCTGAAAATTAAATCTGCTCCTTCTTGGATTGCTTCAGGTGGCAATAGAGGTTCCTATCACAGAAATATCTTTATCTGCCCATTGACGTTGGCCACAGATAGATGCCAATTTATCATCAGTCTTTGGCCATTTTGTTGTGCCCCATTCAAATTTTCCCTGAAAATTAAATCTGCTCCTTCTTGGATTGCTTCAGGTGGCAATAGAGGTACCTATCACAGAAATATCTTTATCTGCCCATTGACATTGGCCACAGATAGATGCCAATTTATCATCAATCTTTGGCCATTTTGTCGTGCCCCATTCAAAATTTCTCTGAAAATTAAATCTGCTCGTTCTTGGATTGCTTCAGGTGGCAATAGACGTAGAGCCATCAGTTTTCTAATTGCTAGTGCACTATTGAAACGTGCAAGAGATCTGCCTAGAATAAAAAATGAAAAAATGTCGAATGAAGTTAAAAGGATTCGACTAAGCTTAGATTTGGTAATTTTCAAACACATTTATTATGTACTTATCTACCGTGCGATATGACTTAGTGAACACATTCAATATTTATTCTAGCCATTGGGGGTGCTATTTTTTTATTGCATGTATGAATTTTAATAGACATCGGAACAAAATGTACGCATTTTTGATAAGGCATTAAGTGGCGATAAGTCTACTAATGTTTTTAAATTAAAATGATACTTCAATGAAGTTGCAAGTTTTACTGGAAACAGTAGCGGCTATTAATAAATATAACTACAAATTGATGCTAGTTTTTTTTTTATGTCACCCTGCGTGTTAGTAAACCGCTTTATTTTTAAAGTTCCATCCCATATTGCTTAATGTTGGTCAAAATAAAAGTCAGTTCATACATGAACCTTAAACACGTTAACCGGACCCTGATAAGAAACTTTTTTACTTGTAAGAGGAGAAATATTGTTCTTCAAGCAAACAATGTTTGTTTCTCCTGGCGATTAAAATTCACATGCTCGGTCCAGATATTAATTATAATAATGTTCTGAAAGTAATCGTTTTATATTTATGTTTTCATACATGCTATTTTATTAGCTTTTGTACCTACTTAACACGGTATTCTGAAAATTTTAAAATAAACTACTATTACTTTTATCGTTAATGAAACTCTATGTGTTAGGACTAGGATCTGTAGTAGTAATTGCTAACTAACGTTAAAGTAATCTACGAAAATGCGTTCTATATCAAAATCATTCAAAATTGTAAAAGTTATTCTGACGAGTAATTTCTTCTTCTTTTCTAGATTGTACTTTTCAGTTTCCGCTTTGCATTTTTTCATTTGCGCTTCATGTTTCTGCTTTTCCATAATGTGTTGTTCTTCTCTTCTTTTAGATTCTTCATTGAAAAATTTAACCTGTGCGGACATTATCTCTTTTTTTTCAGTTATTTCAGTGCTTTTCTCAGAGGACATGCTATTTGATGTCCTTTTTCTTCTCTACAAATTGTAATACGTGTGTATATGTACAAATAAAAAAAAAAAATTATAAACTGTGGAAATGAAAATATAGTTTTCGATTTTAGAAAATATTTATAAACGTACAAAAATCGAAAGAGTAATGTTCTACTTACGGTCGGCCATTTTTAATTCATTCACGAAAATAAAATGTCATTATACTTGTCTTACTTACTCTTGTAAGTATTTGTATTTTCTCGTACAAATAGTATATGCAAAAAAATTGCCTAGCATTACCGGATCGTGGGATCACCTTGAAGGTGCCATCGAACGCAATATTGATCCGGCCATTGGGAACGCGCAATATTTGTGCTAATAATACCTGCGAGACGAACAGCAGCGAATTGTAATCCAAAACGATACTGCAAAATCGTCAGATGTTGATATCTGGAAATATAGAAATAGTATTAGTTAAGACGAAAATATATAGACAATTAAGAAAATAATTTACCATTGATTAATTCATCGTCAAATCATGAGGATCTGCCAAAGAGTTGGGTATAGGCGGGTATACGCTCACCCGTGATCGATTAATGCGTTTTCTTGCAGCGGCGTACGACGTTTTGCTAGCCCCTAAAGAATAAAATATATTTCTTTACGCATCAAAATTAATACGAAAAAATTGAGTTACCTGCAGGGTGATTTATTACCTCTTCCATAAATATATGTTTAGGTGCCTTTACTTCATTTGCTCCTCGTTCACGTATGCGCACACTAAAATGTAATTTGTCAACCTCAGCGCCATCAGGTGCCTGAATATGTGCACGGATCACATTAAAATTGTCTTTAGTGTAAAACACAGCAGTAGCAGTACAATTGTCTACGCGGCACTTCAAATATACTCTGTCGCGTTATGTACAACGCTTGATAAATATATAATTGTCGAGAAGATAATATGTTTTAGACACATCTCTAATTACTTCCATTGCTCAAGATTAGCTCACAGGAACTGACTTGGCTCAGAGAAAGTAATAAGCAGACTTTTTTGCAAGGCCCACCCCTGCATATATTTTAACAAATTGTGATTGGCCCGTTGGTATACAATTTTAGATATTTTCAAGTACGCTTAATGTCCGAATATAACCTTCCCTTCTGGGGCGAAATATGTTTTGGTATCATTTATTGGTATCCGTACGGCAATAAAGAATCTTCCAGGCAGATGTACCGCCTCCACAAGCTCTCTAGCTGACATAAATAGGTACCATAAAAAACACAATATGGCACTTCTTCTGGCGTTTCCGGCCTAATGATAGATTGCAAAAAAATATGCTTCAGCCTGACATTGTAACGTGAGGATTTCTCACGCCGCCACTGCCTACTAAAGTTCGTGCGCGGCGTTTATGCCTGCGTTTGACAGCGACGACCGTAGCAGAGGTTCGGAGGATTCATTCATTCATTCATTCATTCATTTGTGAGACGACGGAACTGAGCGAGCGATCGAGGCATTCCCATGAAAGTGGGAAATACGCTGCGCCTGTCCATACGGATTAGTGCAAGGCGTTCCGCAGAGTCGGGAGTTGTCCACATTTTGTGTTTCGTGACTCCAGAAATCTGGGTCCTGGTCCTGGACCATTATAATAGTCTTTAAACGCGCACTTTGATAAAATATCCAATTTAGAGTCTATTGGCTTTTTAATGCGCACCAGGGTATGTATAGCCTCTTCGGACAGAGCTATCTTGAACTCCCACGGTGAGGCCGCTCTATATAACTCGAACTGCTCCATCGAGATAGGCTCTGTCAATCCTCCAATGTCGAGTGCGGTAAACTGCTTCCACTCTTCCGCTGTGAAGAATATCGAGACGAATGGACCCCATATTTTGACGATGGGTATGAAACCTGCAGTCGGACTTATCTCAATGCTCACATGCTTTGTTTGGGATTTATTGAGTGAGAATGTAGAGCTGCCCAGAAGCGTCTCCTCCAATGTCAAACCTCTTCATGAGGATATCGATGCGATCCATCGCTTTGTGCCAACACTAAAAGACTAAACACTTATGATGCCATTTGCTTGACGATTTCGAGCGCTTGCGCGTCTCGATCATCCTTTTAACCTCCTCGATTTTACGCTTTAGCAACAACGTCCTATCTCGCAGCTCTCTCTGCATCACTCTCAAATGACAGTCCCTTGCTAATGTAGAGGCCTCGTGCGACCGCCTCCCCAAACTCATCGCTACTGATGCTGTTTGAACCGCTTTGGTACGAATATTATGCCCTGCTCCAGCTCGACCGTTTGCTTCTCGCCAAATTTGGTGGTTATCTTCCTGCCTTTGATGATGCGATAGCGAACGTCCTGCTGAAGCTCACCGATTTTGATGAAAGCTTTTAGCTCCCCAATCTTATTCAGGCTACTTATGAACTCCATATCTGTGAACAATAAAATACAATAAAATTCATGCTGATACAAGGCATCCAGGATAATGCATTTAAATTGATTAGGTTTGCATTTGATGCATAGAAATTGAGACCGTAACTGTTTTATTGCTATCAGTCTGCTTGGCACTTGTCCGAATCACCATAATGTAATTACCTGCGCAATTACCTGCGGAATAATCGCGCAAATAGAGTAATTGTGGTGTAAGTACAGCGGATAATTGTCGCAATTATCCCATTAATGTAAGAGATACTTCCTTGGGTGTAAATTCAGGTGTCCATAAGCCTTGCATATCAACGACCAGCACTCGCAGCGTTGAGGCAATATGCTTACGTAGAACAGGTTCCAGCATTCTCCCAGCTTCAGCCATGCACCTCTCGAAACGTAGTCTATCGGCCATAATATGTTTCCAGTGTGTATGCTGATCACCTGAACGAGGTCATCAGCGTTATGGGGCGTACGTCGAAGCTTACTCTCCTCGGCATTTAAGTGAGCTTTTTACACTCTCCTGTTAGAGGTCTGTACTCAACGATGCTATCGTACAGAATTAGGCAATATGCTCGAGTGCCGACAGCAGATGCTCCGACCGCCTCCAACTCGATATTCAAGTCGACCGTAGCTGCTTTAATGCTATCATTCTGCTTGGACACGTGAAATAGAAAGATCATATGATTCCTAAACTGATTATAATATTCATAGTATCAGCGCGGTCATAATAACGTTTTTGAAACTCGACATACAATGGTACGCACGCGTGTAATCGCCAGCTTCGATATCGAGATTTAATGCATCGTAAGGATAAGTTTCCGAGTTTAGATGAACTCGAATATTTTTAATCAAAAACATCCGCGAAATGCTATACGAATGGGTGCTTCTTGTGAATATTTTGATAACGAACGTTATGCAGCTGACCCATTTTGATGAAAGCTTTTAGCTCCCCAATCTTATTCAGGCTACTTATGAACTCCATATCTGTGAACAATAAAATACAATAAAATTCATGCTGATTCAAGGCATCCAGGATAATGCATTTAAATTGATTAGGTTTGCATTTGATGCATAGAAATTGAGACCGTAACTGTTTTATTGCTATCAGTCTGCTTGGCACTTGTCCGAATCACCATAATGTAATTACCTGCGCAATTACCTGCGGAATAATCGCGCAAATAGAGTAATTGTGGTGTAAGTACAGCGGATAATTGTCGCAATTATCCCATTAATGTAAGAGATACTTCCTTGGGTGTAAATTCAGCTGTCCATAAGCCTTGCCAACGGCCAGCACTCGCAGCGTTGAGGCAATATGCTTACGTAGAACAGGTTCCAGCATTCTCCCAGCTTCAGCCATGCACCTCTCGAAACGTAGTCTATCGGCCATAATATGTTTCCAGTGTGTATGCTGATCACCTGAACGAGGTCATCAGCGTTATGGGGCGTACATCGAAGCTTACTCTCCTCGGCATTTAAGTGAGCTTTTTACACTCTCCTGTTAGAGGTCTGTACTCAACGATGCTATCGTACAGAATTAGGCAATATGCTCGAGTGCCGACAGCAAATGCTTCGACCGCCTCCAACTCGATATTCAAGTCGACCGTAGCTGCTTTAATGCTATCATTCTGCTTGGACACGTGAAATAGAAAGATCATATGATTCCTAAACTGATTATAATAGGCATAGCATCAGCGCGGTCATAATAACTTTTTTGAAACTCGACATACAATGGTACGCACGCGTGTAATCGCCAGCTTCGATATCGAGATTTAATGCATCGTAAGGATAAGTTTCCGAGTTTAGATGAACTCGAATATTTTTAATCAAAAACATCCGCGAAATGCTATACGAATGGGTGCATTCTTGTGAATATTTTGATAACGAACGTTATGCAGCTGACCCATTTTGATGAAAGCTTTTAGCTCCCCAATCTTATTCAGGCTACTTACGTACTCCATATCTGCGAGCAATAAAATACAATCTATTAATTCATGCTGATTCAAAAGCTGCATTAAATTACGACATCTGCTATATATCCAGGATAATTTATTTAAATCAATAAGTTTATACCTCTGCACGAATAATTTTATTTAAATTGGGGTCCGCGTATATTTAATTTAATATAAATGGTCACTTACCTGTTCGAAACTGGACGGGCACTGGATTATAGCTGTATGTTGGACGGTGAGCTTAAATTAAGGATCACCTTGTTGTAGCACACTCGTGGACTGTAAGATAGCTCTACTCGCCGAAACTTTTGTTGGAAATGGGGCGATGTCTAGCATCCTCGCGTTTAAATAAGCATCGGTGGTGGTGGGGGTAAACATGTCTCTACTTGCTGGCTTGTCTGGGAGCCAGATGTGTTAATTACCAGGCGACCCACTCCGCTTTCTTATCTAATTTATGACCCTCATAGCATTAAAACTGACAGATTTATTATGTCTGGCATGTATGATTTATGGCATCCGGTCGTTTAAAGATTGAATCTTGGGGGTATCTGGGAGCCAGATGGCTTAATTATGAGGCGACCACTCCGCTTTCTTATTATCTGATTTATGGCTTCCCCCTATTAAATTAAATTACCGTGCGGGCATATCTGGTTTGCATTTGCCGCCCATAAATCACTGTGCGCCCTTTCAGATAACCGTCTCAGGCCACGCCGAATGTGCGTGGCCTGTGAGATAGCTCTACTCGCCGAAATGTTGTTGGAAATGGGGCGATGTCTAGCACCCTCGCGTTTAAATAAGCATCGGCGGTGGAGGGAGTAAACATGTCTCGACTTATCTGCTGGCCAGATGTGTTAATTACCAGGCGACCACTCCGCTTTCTTATCTAATTTATGACCCTAATAGCATTAAAACTGACATATTTATTATGCCTGGCATGTGTGATTTATGGCATCCGGTCATTATAAAGATTGAATTGCACATCTTGGGGGGGGGGGTGGGGGGTCTGGGAGCCGGATGGCTTAATTATCAGTCGACAACTCCGCTTTCTTATCTGATTTATGGCTACCGCCCCCTATTAAATTGAATTACCGTGCTGGCATATCTGGTTTGCATTTGCCGCCCATAAATCACTGTGCCCTTTCAGATAACCGTCTCAGGCCACGCCGAATGTGCGTCCCCGGGGGCGACGCGGCGGCTAGTCTGGTGTGTGACCCGGGGGCGGTGGTGGTGTGTTGACCGGCACTTGTCCGAATCACCATAATGTAAGAACCTGCGGAATAATCGCGCAAATAGCTGGTGTAATTAGAGTAATTGCGGATAATTGTCGCGATTATCCCATTATAAACGCGAATCCGCCACTGACAAATTCCGCCGATTAAACACGAATCAAACCGCGAATTATTTCAATATAAATCTCTGCGGGGGTGAGTTAGAACTACTACAGTAGTAGATCACATCAGTAGATCTGAAAGTTCGCAGAGTGAAGATTTATGGGCGGTGAATGCAAACCAGATATTTATTAATTTAATTCACGGTGATTTAAATTAATAGGGGGCGGAAGCCATATATTAGATAAGAAAGCGGGGTGGTTTCGCCTGATAATTACACTATGGGCAATAAAAACTGTGCCCGTCGCCGATAATTTAATCGGCCCAGTCAAAAAGCCATTAACATGATGTCATTTGCTCATAGTTGGTGGAATGTGAAACGGGTGTCTAAGGTAACACCTAAGAACTTAAGAGTGGGGTAGGGGGAGATCAATGAATTTTGGAGTGAGATTGGGTTGATTCTGACATTGAGTTTACGGGTGAATATGGATAATTGGGTTTTGGGCGGGTTGTTGTTGAGGCCTAGGTTTTTGAAATTGGAAATGACAAGTGATGCTTGTGCCTCTACGAGTTTGGCAGCGATCTTTGGTGAGGCCGAAGTCGCCGTATTGGGTGTCGTCGGCGTATTGGCATATTCTTACTCGGTGATCGATTGGGGAGGCGATATTGTTAACATAGATGTTGAAGAGGATTGGCCCCGGCTTGGAGCCCTGTGGTACTCCCGATAGGACCGGCTGACGGTTGAATGAGTTGTACCTAATTTAACCTGGAAGGACCGGCCTTCCAGGTACGTGATGAGCTCAATTATGTTGCCGTTAAGGCGGGTTTCAGCCAGCTTGCAGAGCAGCGTTCTGTGAATAACCTTGTCAAAGGCGCAGGTGAGATCCAGGGAGTTCGCGGCCGTTCCCTGCTTGTTGTTGAATCCCCTGATGACTATCTCAGTAAGGCACAGGATTTGAATCGGTGGTGGAGTGGAGCTGACGGAAACCGAATTGGTTAGGGCTGATGATATCATTTTGGTCGAGGTGTGTGGTGTGTGTGGATAACGGCCTACGTTATCCCGGACGCGCTGGGTAGGTGTTCTAGACCCAGCGCGCGAGGAACGGAAACCGGCAAGATACAATAAAAACGAACAGGACAATAAAAACATAAAAAATATACAAGCCCAAAATATGCATAAGAGAATAATATATATATATATATATATATATATATATATATATATATATATATATATATATATATATATATATATATATATATATATATATATACCGGGTGTTCATTTCAAAACTAGCCAGTCTCAATAACTTTTGAATGCAAGTTAACTTGATAAAAACAAAAGACACGTCGATTGATTTTTTGAGGGGGAAGTTTAAAAACAACGTCAAATAAATTTTAGGTGTTACCCCCTCCCCCCTAGCCACCCCCACTTTGAAATTTCAAATGGCACCCCCCACCTTGCGATACCTCATTTTAAAGCTTTAAAAAAACCTAATCCAGTGGCGTAATAAAAAAAGATTTTTGTCGATTCGTTTTGGAAAATATAAATAAATAAGAAAATATCCGAAACAATTTATATTGAACAAATTTAAGTTCCTATCAATGAAACAAAAATAGAACAAATTGAACCAGTTTTCGGGGCAAATCTTAAAAACCATGGTAATTGAATATAAAATATTACCCCCTCCCCACTTTTCTTACAAATTTTAAATTACACCTCTTTGTTGTGACACCTTGATTTAAGCTTTAAACAAATACAATCAAGAGGTGTAACAAACATATATTTACGTTAGCAAGTTTTCAAAAGCAAAATATATTTTTCAAAAATAAATTATGCTGATGTTCATTTCAAGAGTTGATTTTGTTTTCACATTTTATGTATACATTAAATTTTACAGTCAATAAACAAATATACCTTAATTAATACATTGATAATATCTCAATATAAATAATCTATAAATCATATTGTTTTCTCAATTAAAAAATTATTTTATTAAATGTTCAAAGTGCGCTCCATTATTTGCTAGACAATAGTATAGCCTATTTTTAAATTCGTCGCGAACATTTTCGAAAATTTGCGGATTAATACGCCTACATTCATCTACTATTCTCATTCGAAGTTCCTCAATACTTTCGCGAATTGTTTTGAACACTACACTCTTCAAATGACCCCAGAGAAAAAAATCTAATGGTGTCAGATCTGGAGATCTTGCTGGCCATTCCACATCACCCCTTCTACCAATCCATTTTCTAGGAAATCTTTGATCCAGCCATTCTCGTACGGGCGCACCGCATAATGCGCTGGAGCTCCATCTTGTTGAAAATGTAGAAGTTGTTCGTCCAGTAGCATACCTCCTTCTGAATCTACTTGACTTTCCAATGATTCGGTAATTAATCGATCAATTAGATTTTCTAATATATCGAGATATAACGCTCCATTCAGGTTTTGTTCTATAAAAATGGGCCCAATAATAGCATTCCCAAGAATACCAGCCCACACATTTATTTTTTGTGGAAACTGAGTATGATCCTGCCGAAATAAATGTGGATTGACATTGTCCCAATACCTGCAATTATGCCTATTCACATGCCCGTTCAAAAAAAAAGTGGACTCGTCACTAAAGCAGATATTTTTGAGTAACTTTGGCTCATCTTCGATCCTTTGAGTCATTAACTCGCAAAATTCAATTCTCTTGTCGTAATCATCCTCATTAAGTTGTTGATTTATTTCAATTTTGTAAGGAAAAAACTTATTGCGTTTTAAAATTTTGTGTATGGTACCACGAGAGACATGTGTTGAAGTAACTACTTTCGATATGGAACTGGTATGACGCATACTAAAGTGACCTAGTACTTCTATCTGCGCAGCTTCATCTGAAATTCTCGGTTTCCTATTGATTTTATTGCAAATGGACCCAGTTTGTTTAAATTTTCGTACAAGATTTAGCACGTACTGGTGGCCGACTTTTTTATCAGGATGTCTTTCATTGAAAACTCGACTTGTCCTACGAGCACAACGATCTTCCGCCCCATATATGAAAATAAGTTCTGTCCTTTCTTGCAGCGTATACACCATCGTTAAAAATATTTTTTTCCAATTTCTAAACAATATGAAAATAAAATCATATCACGTACCAAAACCAAATAATAATAAAATACTGATAAATATTATAATGCATGTGAACATGTCAGCATTGTTTGTACATTAAATACGAATAACAGCTTTCTGGAAAACTTATCCACAAAATATGCCATATTTAACTGATGTATGAATAAGTATAAATTTGTTGAACGCTACCTTTAGAATTCTGTCCCCATGTCAAGTGATCTGTCTGGGTATTCTGTCTGGCTATCAGTATTATTACATATTTTGTACTAACCTTAGAAATGTCAGTGTTGACAATTTGACTCAATAACTACGAAACGGTGTTACCTGAGTACACAGACACATACCCTTGCATTTAAAGATCAAATAATGTATTATTGTTAAAATGAATTTGAGTCTTAAATTGGCTTAATATCAATTATTTAAAACAAAATATATTTTGTTTTTGGAAACGTACTCAGTTTGTTTTGTTATACTGGGTGGGCCAGAAATAATTACGAATTTGAAAAAATAAAAAAAAAACGAAGTACAATTCACATACAAATTTTTATTTCTATAAAAGTTTAGATCTGGGAAATTCATTTCTTAAAAATAACGTCATCCATGTGTGCACCATCGCGCTGCAAACATTCTTCGAATCTGAACCTCAAATTGGTAAAAACTCGCTGGCACATTGCACGGAGAATAGCTGCCATTTCTTCCCGGATATTGGTCAAATTGTTGCAGTTGTGGAAAGAAAAAATCCCTTAACATGGCTATGTATCGGTCAGAATTTACAGTGACAGATTGGCCTTGTCGATTTTCGAAGAAGTAGGGTCCGATAATTCCGTGCGCTGACATGGCCGCCCAAACGGTTACTTTTGGCGAATGCAGAGGCTTTTGGTGTTTTGCACTTGGGTTCTCTGCAGCCCAGTAACGGCAATTCTGTTTATTCACATGCCCGCCCATTTCTGTGAAAATGGACTTCGTCGGAGAACAGAATATTGTTGACACTCCGAAAGCGTTCCAACATTGTTTGAACAAAGGCTCGTCGTAAAATTGGATCATTTGGCTGTAATTCCTGCACAACTTGAATTTTATACGGGTGCAATTTCAGATCTTTCAACAAAATGCGACGCAAAGATGTTCTGGATACCGCCTGTTCGGCTGAACGCTTTCGAGACGATTGAGCAGGATTACGTTGAACTGATGCTCTAACTTGTTCAATTGCGTCTTCTGTTCTCGTTGACCTTGGACGTCCCGCAGGCTTCTGTTTGAGAGTCGAACCAGTAGCTTCGAACTTTCTGGCCCACGATCGAATCACACTTTCGTTCGGACACTGATTTAGGTCATGTAATCCAAACTCACGCCGAACATTAACGCACGAATCGCGATTTTTGTAATAATCTTTAACGCAGAATGCACGTTGCGCTCCGGTGAAGTGATCCATCGCTACTAAATTTCCGAGAACCGGGCTACTTAACCCCACCACCCGCGCAGTCGCCTCTCGGAAGCTTCAAACGCAGGAGTGTTTTTAAAATCGTACGCCTTTCAGGCCCACCCTGTATTTGGTGTTATTTGGTTGGTCGAGATTTTTCACTCTAAGCCCCTGTATTGTGTTTTATACAAACCACCTCCCGCCACATGTCTCTGTGGATTTGTTCAACGCCGTATGTAGATAATTGCAGACCGAGCACCGGGTTCGCAAGCGATCTGCATACGGCGTTGGTGTGGCCGACTATGTGAGCTGTTGAGGGACACCCCCCGGTGCGAGATGTCCGGGGCCCGCGGTTACTGCTGCCACAGGTGGGCAGCGTCTGGTGGGGTCTGCAGCTCGTATATACGCCGACGCCGATCTGTTGTTCTTGCCCGGGCGACCCTGCCCACCGGATATGCCCTTGCATCCGGCTGGGGGTTGCTGCATGGCGATGCCGGCTGGGGGTTGTTATAGGGTGATGGCGCGTTTGGCATATATGCCTGCAGCGATCTGGACGCGTACGGACTCCCACGGCATGTAGGAGCTTCCTGGGGGGTATGGGGATGATTGTGTGTGACTTTGGGAACTCACTTCCTCATCATCGCTATCGATAACACAGATAATTTCGCTGGACATTGTTGTAATAATATAAGTGAAAGTGACGAGAATCTTAATGCATGCCAGGAGAAGGCAAAGCTGAATGCCACTTGATACCATTATCTTTAGTACCAACAAACAATTGATAATAAGTACGCACATTCCACACTTTCACAACAATCTTATTAATCATATAACGTTCATACTCAGCGGCACGACCAACATAGGAATTGGCCATAACTTGAGAATTACAATAACTTGTAGAACCAGTAACATTTTCATTCAATTTAGCTTTAGTATACAAGAAATGAAAATCCTCTTCATGTCGAAGATAAATATTTTTTTTTAAAAGGGGTCTACTCTTCATAACATCATACATTCTATTAATACGACGTTTACATTTCTTCATCCTCGGGGTCCGGAATTTGAATGATGGGGCACGACGATATCTCATCAATACCCGTCTCTGTTTTCGGAACGGTGCCCAACGGCGCCTCCCAATACCTTTCGGTAGCATTTATCACAAGCAATCTATTCTGTAAAGCAACATCAGCAATCAACACATCATTCGAAATCATGATCACGGGTCCATTAAATTCAATCATTTTAGAATTTTCACCTTTCACAGGAGCAGCAAACATTCTCCCCTCAAGCAAACGTTTTAACATAGAATTACAATAGTATTGAATATTAAATTCTTCAAACAAAATTATTTTATGAAACCTAGGGTTAAAAGCAGAAAAAGCAAATTTCCCAACATCGGGATACAAAACAAATTGCATATTATTTCTACCAATTAAATTTTCAACCAAAGTAGACTTCCCAACATCGGAATCGCCCCATAAATACAACTGTTTGCGTTTAAAACCTGAGGAAGAGATACGTTTGTTCCACCACTGACATACTTGCAAAGACCATAAACACGTATTCATAATAGAAACTGGACGGAACTCACGAAAACTACCACACTTTTTTAATTGAATTTCAGCATGTAAAGATTGCAAAAATTTATGCAAGTCCCTCCCACCCACAAATAGTGGGTGGGAGGGAGTGATGCAATCAATATTGCCTTGTCACATGCCTCGGGGGTGTAGATGCCGATGTGTGTACACACCCCCATAATCGGCACCCCCTAGAAAAATAAATATCAACAACTATAGATAACTAAATCACACAAATGCAAAAATATATAAGTTTTTATACTTACTCATAGCCCTGCGTCCAACTCTACTGACATGTATAGACACCCCACCCTTTCAAACACCCCAAATAGTGGGTGGGAGGGAGTGATGCAATCAATATTACCTTGTCACCTGCCTCTGGGGTGGTAGATCAAGGTGTGTGTATATACCTCCATAATCGGTACCCCCTAGAAAAAAAAAACCTGGTACCTTCATGTCGGAAGGTATAAATACAAATGAAAAAGACGTGGACGTGGAAATACGGACGGAAAAGTGGTCTGACAGGAGGATGTCCTGGATACGAGGAAGAGGAACATGCTGGTTAAGAGCAGGATTATTACGTACCGGAACAATTAAGGGAACAGGAACATGCATGTCTGCAGGAGGATTTCGTTCTGGATCGGCAGGTTAAGGGGAAGATCGGCTAAAGGAACGGGTGCTTGCTCGTTAACAGGAGGAGGACCGTCTAAAAAAAATGTATTGTACCAATGAAACTTCCCTAATACATTGTATTAGGGAAGTCCTTCTTCTTGTAGGTTTATCATCCCAATAAGAAAATATCCCGCCGTGTTTAAAAAACGACTTACATCCCCGTCATCAAATAACCTAGCCTGTTGCTGAACTTAAATGATAATGTTAGTAATGTATACTTATTAATGTGTTATATTTACGTCTTTCTTCTTGTAGGTTTGTCATCCCGATAAGAAAATATCCCGCCGTGTTTACAAAACGACTAACATCCCCGTCATCAATTAACCTCGCCTGTTGGTGAACTAAAATGATAATGTTAGTAATTAAAGTATAGTTATTAATTCTCGCATCCAATAGCCGGTATTTTCGCATCCAATAGCCGGTATTTTCTTTTGGGCAGATAGGGCTGTTCTATGCCATTAATTAACCTACCTCGTTTAATAGAAAAATAATTTTCAAATTGTTTCAGGGCCACAACAAACTGCCTAAAATTGGGACCCTTTCTAATCAATTGATTTAGCAGATGATGGAAGCTCTAAACAGCATTATTCGTTCGGTAGGAAGCTCCTATCACAGAGATATCTTTATCTGCCCATTGACGTTGGCCACAGATAGATGCCAATTTATGCCGAACGGCAACGGAAAAATGGGGCGGGGCACCATCATGCATATACCACATTTCCCTCCGAAGTAAAATGGGCAAATTCTCCAGAAGAATTGGTAATGTGTCTTGCAAAAAATTTAAATAAATATTTCCATCTAACCTGTCTGGAATAACAATGGGACCAATAAGGTAGTGATCAATAATACCTGCCCAAATATTAATTTTAAATTGATGCTGATGATGTGCAACTTTAATGGCATGTGGATTTTCATCGGAATAAATATGTTCGTTGTGCAGATTGGTTACCCCAGATCTTGTAAAGCATGCCTCGTCAGTAAACATAATTTTTCTACAAAAATTTGGAACAAGGATTCTTTTGTTTCTAATAAA
This sequence comes from Othius punctulatus, assembly GCA_951805005.1. Lineage (NCBI taxonomy): Eukaryota > Metazoa > Arthropoda > Insecta > Coleoptera > Staphylinidae > Othius > Othius punctulatus. Next base: position 47,289,162 of record OX638146.1, read on the forward strand.
TTGACAAAATGTAAGCCGCATGGGGGGATCAGTCGGTAAAAGTTCCTGGACTTTTTGTATGTGGTAAGGATGTAACAACTGTTCTCTTAAAACCTCATTGACAATCGTTTTAGGAACATTTAACTCACGTTCTAAGAGATGGGTACTGGTACTTGGTTCTTCTTCAACTCTTTCCAGAATCATCTCTTCTGTTTCCACAGTTCGAGTTGTTCGCATACGACCCCTGCCTTCAAACTTTTTCTCAAAACTGCCCGTTTCCCGAAGATGACGCTCAATATTGGCAAATGTTTGGTGGTATATATAAACACAACAGAACAAAAATGGTGGACCCGTACGGAGTAACACCGGGTCACACACATAATAGGTAAGATGACAACAAAAGATAAAAACACTAAAACGGCGCCACAACACCCTGCCGGCTAGCGAGGCCTGACTGGCTGGGCTGGCCCCGAAGCCCATATGGATTTCATGAAAAATGAATGACAAAACACACTTCCCAAGATTGCGTCGAACAAGATCTTCGCGGTATCCCTCGCGGCGATGCCAATGGCCTTAATAAGCTGTTCATTAAGGTGGCACCATGTCCCACGCGCGCCCACGACAAGTGGCAACACCTCGACCGTGCAGCCAGGGTAGGACCGCGAAACTGCCGCCAAGAAGGGTTCGGTGGAATAGTAGTCCTTCTTGGCCTTCCAGTTAAAAGACAGGTCTCGCGGCCCCTCCCAATGCACGGCGACGTCGCTGATGACAACTGAATCCCCCTTCTTGAATACCAGGTCCGGCTTGCGAAGGCCGATGTTGGTGTAAAATCCGGACTCGCGAGTCACCTCCCAACCTAACTTCTGGCCAAACTTGGCCAGAAGGCCACAGATGTGGTCGTGGCGGTGGATACGCTTCCAGTGAGTCACGTGACACCCCTGGAGAACATGGGAGAGAGACTCGACCCTCCGACACCCGGCGCGGCACCAACGGCTCTCGGGGGGGTTTGAAGGGATTCCCACCGAGGGAAGCAAGTTCCCCCGTAGCTGGATGGCCTTGACGTAAGTCCCCCCGACCAGTTGGCCGGGGGATCGGTCAGCCAAGACGAGCAACCCCGATTGCCAGCGCACTGCCCGATGCCATTTCCCGAGTAGCCCCGCTCCAGATCGTGGCGGAGCCGCGACCTCGTGATCTCCGCGGAGACGAGTTCATCGCCGGCTAGACGGAGCCATCGCGCCCTCATGCCACTCGCAGCGAGCCCGAGCGCGACCAGTCTGGGATCATCAGTGTCAGATGTTAGTTTGTCTAGGCGGCGGACCATGATCGCCGGTATGCGCAACGCGAGACTAAACACCCCAAGGCCCCCATCCCTCTGCGCGGCATTGCTGGTGGACATTGGCAGGTGGAGGAACCGCTTAAGGGCCATCCTCAACAACCTGTCAGCGGCCAGCAACGCCTTCCGGCAGACAGTCGCGTTCTGCATCCTGTGAATCATCCTCGGAATGAGGAATGACCTGAGGACGCAGAGCTTCTGTGATGGTTTAAGGGGGGCGCGTTGAAGACGGTCGAGTTCGGTCCGGAGACTCTGCAATCCGGGCTTCTCCAGTCCTAATTGGTTATAATAGAAGCCCAAATATTTAAAAGTCTCCAGACCTACTTGCCTCAACGGGATGCCCCCGACGAAGAATACGGCCGCCGTGCGCGTATATAACTTCTTCTTGGACGGAACTGTCGCGGCCGTCATCGCGGCTTTTTTGGCCACGTTCAGCGACAGCCCCCTGTCCTCGAAGAAGCGAGCGCAGATCTTCAACACGGTCGAAGCCTCGACACGGGAGGGCGACAAGAGGACAATGTCGTCCGCGTAGGTGAGTGACGCTATCCTCTGTCCGTCTGTCAGCTCAAGTCCGAGTTCGTCCGGGAGGGAGCACAGCAGCTCGTCAATCACAAGATTGAATAAGTAGGGGGACATAGGGTCCCCCTGCTTGACCCCACGGTTCATCCTCATCACCCTGGTGACGGAATCCCCGCAGTGGATCTTGGTGCTGACCCCCTCGTAGTTGGCCATGATGTAGTTGGCGGCTTTCCCAACGATCCCCTTCCTCCTCAGTGCCCTGGCTATGCTGGTGTGGGAGATGGAATCAAAGGCTTTAGCGAGGTCCAGCGCGATGACGGTGTGCGGCTTGGCACGGGCCCTATAAGACTTTATGATGGCTTGCAACGTTAGATTATTTGCCATGCACCCGTCAATCTCGCTAAAACCTCGCTGAGCCTGATGAAGCGGGACCTTCGTCAACCGCTTTGCCCACACCTTGTTGCACAGCCTGAGCAGAAGGGAGGAGATCGTGATCGGCCTCCAGCTACTTACCAAATGTCGGTCTGTCGCTGTCTTAGGGATAAGGACTGTCCTGTTGCGACGTAAAGTGGGGGGGACATGCCCTAATTGGCATGGCATGGCATTGAAGATGCACGTCAGTCGTTCTACGCCTATCCTCCTCACGTCACCGAGGCCGTCCGGGCCCTTGGCCGTGCCACGGCAGGACTTGAGCGCCACCTCCACCTCACTCACCAGAATAGGCTCGTAGAGGTCGAGGGGGGGCCCAGCGTCCTGCACCGGCTTCGAGTCCCAGTGTGAGGGTCTTTCAAACACCTCACGGTAGGCCTCGGTGATCTCGGCAGCGCTTGGGGTCGGCCCTGACTTGGAGATGTCCTGTCTGTCTAGCAGGTTCCTGCACAGCGTTGCCCGACTGTGCTTAAAGCCGTGCTGCACCTGTTTGAAAAGGAGCGCTCTCCCGCGGGCCTTGACGGCCTTGGACCGGGAGAGCGACCCGACCTGCTGTCCAGTCGGTCGGTCAGACGTCCGTCCAGTCCTCCCTAGACCACCCACAAATCCGTCCAGCGCCCTTACCCCCTCTCCGTGCCCCGCGGCAACCGCGACCAGCAGCGCGCGCAATGCGCAATCTCGGGAAGTAACAATTAATGAATTTAAATAAAAAAGCACAGGGTCAACCTCACCTGCCAAGCGCTCACCGACCGGAGTGTCGGCGAGAAAGGATGGTCCCACGGCGGTAGGTACAGGCAGAAGTTCCCTCGGCGGACGGTCTTGAGGATCTTGTAGGTCCGAAGGCGGAGGGTCGTGGAGATCCTGATCTGGCGGTCCCGGGCACTGACGATCACGGCGATCCCTCGCGGGGCTCAGGAGAGCATCCTCCCGGCCGTCGAGTCGTCGAGCATCGACCACGTTCCCAGGGGCCAGAGCGACCAAAGAACACTCACCAGGCGGGCTCCGGGCCGGAGACCCCGCCAGCGCTACCTGGGGGGGCCCCGGTGAAGGGCGGCCCGACGCCGGCAGACCCAGGGAGCGTTCTGGTGGATATACCAGGGGTTCCATCCGGGGGAGCTCAGGGGGCCGTGACACACGGCGGACCCTCGGAGGGCTAGGGTCGCCCGGGGTAATCGGGCCCATAGAGGGCTCGGCAGACTGGGCCAGGGCGGGAAGGTCCCCGCCTCGTCCAGATCCGCTTTGAGCCTGAGAACCAGGCTCTTATATCCCGGGTCCTTCCGTCTCCCCTTCACAGAGTCCCTGGTTCGCCCGCTCCATTTGGAGAGGTAGGTATTAAGTGCTATCGCCGAACCCACGAACGAGGCCTCCCGGCGAGCCATCTCATTAATCTCGTAGTGAGACCAATGAGCCCTCGCCGGCCTCTGCTCCGCCTCCCCCTCCAAGTCCTTGTTGTAGATGACCGGGTGGGCGTGCTTCATATGCAGCCGCATTCCCGCGTAGGAATCGAATGCCCGCCCGCAGACGTAGCACTCGCTCCAATTCCCGAAGATGTCCTCCTGCACCACCTCGGGATCCTCGGCAGGGGCCGGTACGAAGCGGCAGTACCGCCGCTTGTGCGGGGTCTTCTTTCCCCGCTAATTTTTCCAAGCCCGTTCCCTTGGCAGTGGTTTCGCTAGATAGTGGGTAGGGACAGTGGGAATCTCGTTAATCCATTCATGCGCGTCACTAATTAGATGACGAGGCATTTGGCTATACATGTTCATTTATTATATATATATGAATAATTTCGGCTAAGGGTATAGGCCCAGCCGTGGGGCGTACAATTCTATAGTTTGCGCGTACGAACGGCAGGCACGCAGGCCAAGGCCGACAACGGACATCACACAACATATATACAAAAGACAGAAATACCAAACATCAACAGACGCGGTGTCGCGCAAAATCTAAGTCCAAAGTACATACAAACAGGGCCGAGAGGCAGCGATCACAGTGCTGAGGGGGGAGGACACAAACTAGGGGACTCGGTCGCACTCACAACACTCACAGAGGCGAGACGGGAACCGCACAAGCGCACACTTAAAAGGGCGCACGGTGTTGGAATCAGGCTAGGCAGGCCCAGCGGCCCAGATCGAACGCATAAAAAAGAATGCGCGAATATGCCACCCAGGATCGCGTCGCGCACGATCTTCTCGACATCCCGCCTGGAGATGCCGATCGCGTCGACGAGGCGCTCATTCAGGGAGCACCACGTTCCGCGCGCGCCCACGACGAGTGGCAGAATGCGAATCGTGCATCCTGGGAAGGAGCGAGAAACGGCGGCCACGAAAGGACCAGTCGAGTAATATTCCCGCTTGGCCTCCCAGCCGACCGCCAGGTTTCTCGGTCCCTCCCAGTGCACGGCCACGTCGCTCACGATCACGTTCGACCCCTTCCGGAGGATCAGGTCAGGTTTGCGCATGCCGATTGAGGTGTGAAATCCGGCTTCCCTCCTCACTTCCCACCCTAGCTTCTGGCTGAACTTGGCCAGAAGGCCACAGATGTGGTCGTGGCGGTGAATACGCTTCCAGTGGGTGACGTGGCACCCCTGGAGCACGTGGGATAGTGATTCGGTCCGCTGGCACCCCGCTCGACACATACGGCTTTCCGGCGGGTTTGAAGGAATTCCTACCGTGGGCAGCATATTGCAGCGTAGCTGCACCGCCTTCACGTAGGTGCCCCCCGACCAATTGGATGGAGGATCCAATAGCCACGAGGAGCATCCACGATCGGCGGCACACTGCCCAAGGCCGTTGCCCGAATAACCCCGCTCGAGGTCCCGCTGAAATCGTGCGCGAACTATCTCACCGGAGACGAGCTCGCCTCCGGCAAGTTTTAGCCACCGGGCTCGCAGACTAGAGCACGCCGGACCGAGTGCGACCAGGCGCGGGTCATCCGTCGCGGAAGTCAGCCTGTCAAGGCGACCTATCAGGATGGCAGGGATCCGTTGCTGAAGGCTGAAGATCCCGAGCCCTCCGTCTCTCTGCGCGGCGTAGATGAAGGCGTTACCGGTGGACACTGGCAGGTGCAGGAATCGCTTGAGGGCCATTCGTAGCAGTCTGTCAGCACCCACCAGGGCCTTCTTGCAGATAGTGGCATTCTGCGCCCTGTGAATCATCCTCGGAAGGAGGTAGGATTGCAGGACGCAGAGTTTCTGCGCAGGCTTAAGGGGGGCTCGAAGCAGGCGGTCAATCTCAGCTCGGAGACTCTCAAGCCCGGGCCTCTCCTTTCCTAGTTGGTTGTAATGAAACCCGAGGTACTTGAAAGACTCCAAGCCAACCTGCTTAATCGGCCGGCCGTTGACGAAGAATACCGCGGCGGTGCGAGTATATAATTTCTTTTTGGACGGTACTGTCGCCGTGGACAGCGCAGCGCACTTATCCACGTTGAGCGACAGCCCTCTGTCCTCAAAGAAACGGACACAGATGTTAAGTAAGGCGGACGCTTCAGCGCGGGAGGGCGCGAGGAGGACGATGTCGTCCGCGTACGCAAGCGACGCGATCCTCTGCCCTCCGGTCAATGGCAAACCAAGATGGTCTGGGAGGGAGCACAAAAGCTCGTCCATTACGAGATTAAAGAGCATAGGGGACATGTCCATCACACGTGTGATGGACTCACCGCAGTGGATGGTGGTAGTTACTCCCTCATAGTTAGCCATTAAGTACCTGGAGGTCCTGTCATCGATCCCCTTCCTCCTCAGAGCCCCAGCAACACTGGCGTGGGAAATGGTGTCGAACGGGGAGACTCTCTCTGGAAGGTCTCGGGGAAGAAGCCGGGCCGATGGTGTTGGTGGGCCCGGTAGAGGAGCTCTGGGCTCCCGCATGGCGGGGCGAAGCTCACCCGCCATGGCGCGCTCGAGTAAGGCCTTGTACTCGGGTTTCTTCCTTTTTCCGGCTACGGAATCCCGGGTCCGCCCGCTCCATCTGGTTAGATAGCCGAGGAGGGCAGCGGCCGAGCCCGTGAAGGCGGCCTCGGCTCTCGCCATCTCGGTCATCTCGATCTCACTCCAACGTCCAGGGTGTGACGTACCTGAAGGGCAGTCGGCGCGTTAGGCCGTGGAGCGAGTGGAGGGTCCCTTCGAAGTAGTAACGAGGGCCAGGCTCTCGGTGTCAGAGAGTGGGGGGGTTAAAAAAAGGCTCCACGTAATTTTACCTCGTTGCTACTTCGTCGCAAAGGGTGGCTCCACCCTACCTGCGTGGGTGGACGACAGACAGTCAGCGAAGTTCAGAAATCACGAACTGTCACAACGCTGACCGTTTGGCGCCAACACCACCAGGTTTAAATCTCGCAGTGAGAATAGAAAACTGTAAATGAGAAAACGCGGGGGGAACAAAAAATAACAGGTGTGAGTTTGTAGTGTAATATCGGCGTTTATTCACACACAAACGATGGACACCGTGTCCGCGCTCCTGAAAACAAATACCTCCGAACGCCACCCTTTCGCGCAGGGTTTACTCTATTCGGCCGAATAAAATAAGCTCCTAATCGCGCGATTGAAAGGGCCGAGGGAGCAACCTTTCTCGTACACAGCGCAAGACACGTACGACACGAAACACGTAAACGCAATTTACACACAAAAGAATAACCAGAAAAGTGGCTCAATCGAGCACACAAAAATATATATATATATTGGGATCTCTGGCCTGTGTTCCTGAGGGTCTCGCCGTTGGCTGGGTTCAGCCCCGGGATGTCGGCGGTTTCCGTCGAGGACGCCTGGGCTTGGTCCGCGGCCTCCAGCCAAGAGTGGTTTTGGCCGAGCTGCTCAGCCCGTAGCCAAACGCCTGGAAGCACATGGCCTTAATCAAAATGGCCGGACACGTGGCTTCACGAAGAGGAAAAGAAATAACTACTTACTCAGGTGTTATGAGCGTGTTCTCTGCCCCGTACTCGGTGCCTCAATCCCCCTCAAGGGTGGTTAGCTGAGAACCGTTGATTATTCCCGTAAACCGGATGGATGAAACCTTAGCTCAACGGTCCTTCTGGCACGATCTGTACTGGACACGAGTCAATTGAGTTCTGCCTCATGGCGGCGCTCCGCCGGCGAATTTTAAAAATCGCTCACGGGGAAACGCGTCACCACAACAAAAAAAAAATGCGACCACGGTTGCCTATCGTGCAGGTCTATACGCCAATTAATTATTAAAATGCCGTTTCGGCCAACGCTATCTCTGGACCGTTACAAGGGATCCGCGCCAGTCTGTCCACAGGGATCCTCAGGGGAAGATCAGGAGGTATCCGGCGCTCCCTCGGTGGTGTCGGGACAGCAGGTCCAGGATGGATGCTGAGATCCCTCGGTGGTGACGGCACGACCGCCTGGACAGCGGCGGGGATGTCATCCCCCGCCTCCTCCAGGTCAGCCTTCAGCCGCGTCACGAGGGTCTTGTGGGCCGGTAGTCTCCTCCTTCACTTCACGGAGTCCCTCGAGCGTCCGGACTGCTCAGTAAGGAAGTCAAGCAGGGCAATCAAATCGCCAATCGTGGGCAATCAAAATGCCAAAAATTATACAACTGTAACAAAAAGTATCTATTAAACGCTGCTACTGGCAGTTTAAGAAGGACAGGTTGGACTTGAAGTAGCACGAACTGATCTCAAGACTGGAAAATATATTTTCTGTACGTTGAAATGAAGTGCATTATTTTGTTATTAATATATAAAAATCTTTGTAGGTGAGCCGACGTACATTAAAGACTATTTTAGGAACAAAACCAGAAAATTTACAAGTAGCATCCTCTGGCAACCGCAACAAAACGGATGTTTTTACAAATTTATACTTTTTTTATACTTTTGAGAATGGCTGAGAGGCCGAAACAATTGTAGAGTTATTTTCTCTATATACTGTGAAACGTCAACCAAGTGTTTTATTATTCCTATAGTAATATCTTTCACCAAGTGGTAATCACTCACACATCCGATTTAACAAATTTTATGTTTCGTTTAACAACGAATATTTTACTTTGGATCGACTTTTGGCAGATTCGCGAGAAATATTAGAATTCAAAGGGGGACGAACAACATTATTCAAAATTATTAAGTCGATGGATTTCAAACATAGGAACGTAAACGGTCGCAAAATTTTATGCGAACAAAAGCATGTCGTTGCAGCCAAAATTACTTTTTTGAGAAAAATTTTACAATTGAAAAATTCTAGTGAAAATCTAACGTTTGTGTATCTTGACGAAACCTGAATCAGCCAAAATGGTTCGTCAATCCGTCGTTGGATACTCGAGACAGATTTAAAAAGTAATCCTACCAAAATTAACATTAAGGTTACAGTTTTACATGCGGGATGTCATTTTGTGTTTTTAAATGGGCGCGGTCTATTATTAAATTCAAAAAACAACAATAGAGAATGTCATTTGGGGTTTTTAAATGGGTGCGGTCTAGAATTAAATTCAAAAAATACCGATAGAGATTATCATAAGACATTGGATGGAGATCTTTTTCAAAATTGGGTGGTTGAACAGCTTATTCCTGCTTTGGCCAATTTGAAAGAAAAATGTGTGGTGGTAATGGATAATGCACCTTTCTCTGGAGTGGATAATGCACTCATTCCATGCAGTTTGATAAACCACCCAGATTTTCTAATAAAAGGGGCAACATTTAAGTTTGGAAAGAGCAAACTTTGAAAACAAATGTCAAAGTAAAATTCAACATGCTTCCCTGATATTAATTAAATTTTAATAATTTTATAAATAAATAGTAATATTAACTATTTATTTATTATAGTGTACGGCGCATTGTCAAGTAAAGAAGCATTTCATAATTTATAGTTCAAACTTGATAATTAACTAGTTAGGTAATAGGTTTTTTGTTAAGATTGGATTGTTCGCAAGCGCAAATTTCTGCAATTTTTGGTTACAAAAATCGTAATTAATTTAATGCTTCATACGTTTTGTAAGAAACTAATATTAATAGGATCACGGAAAGAAAATATTCAAAATTAAAATTCTGCGTAAGGCAAAAACTTAACAAATCATGTTAGAACTCTTTCAATCCTTATTATTGTATTTCCCAATATTTTTCAAAAGATAACATGGATTATGATTTAATGGAATTTAAAGACAATTTTAAATCATATAGTACCTACTGGTCACAATATACAGATATTTATTTTCGGATATGCAGTAAAATAATCACAGGACATATTTATATAATATATATAAATATTTATCTATATCAGACTATAATTAGTCTGCGTGAGTTAAATACCAATAAATGTGATGAAATAAAATTAAGTGTTCACAATCTAGATTTGCAAATTTCTAAAAAATGTTTTTTTTATATATATACATGCTCCCAAAAATAGCTATTTTAGGGGCTCATTTTAATCTCTAAAGTGAGTCTTTTCGGCATTCAGTCCCAAAAAGTTTCCATGGTTAAACAAAATTAAAAATTAAGATAAGCCATCGAGTATCGTAATATAATGCTTTGATACAATATTTATTTGATACAATATGATACGAAATAAAATTAAGTGTTCACAATATAGATTTGCAAATTTGTAAAAAAATGTTTTTAACTTATTTAAATCTATAAAATGAGTCTTTTCGGGATTCAGTCCCAAAAAGTTTCCATGGTTAAACAAAATTAAAAATTAAGATAGGTAAGCCATTGAGTATCGTAATATGATGTTTTGATATAATATGTTATCTACTATCAATTAAGAGCTATTTTTAATGTAAATTATTTTTTTCCATAACCAAATGAGTAGGTTTTGAAGTTTCTTCTATCAGTTTTGAGTTCTGTCAGTACTTGTATCAAATGAGTGACGAATAAAATATTGATACTGATGCAGAAGCAGCTAGAAATGCTGCTTTTGAGACACTGGTGAAGGTGAAATTGAGACAGGAGGACGAAAAATACTAGAATAAATTCTACAAATGGTATAGCTTCAAATGGTGTGGTAAAGTATATTATTGTAAGTGACATTGTAAAGTTTGACATTATTTATTGATAGTAGATAAACTAATTTTACAATTGCTTAGGATTCTGCTTGGCAGTCAATGGCGATATTTTTGAAATTGATAATATTGTAAAACAAATTGATAATATTGTTCCATTACCTTAATATATTTTTTCAAAATAAAATACAAGCGCTAATACATTGCTGTCATTTAATTTTAACGTTACTCTAGCAACAAATACATGGGTGTGTTTCGAATGCTTCATAATAAGATAAATTCACGATATAGTCTTTATCATTATAACGAATAATAAAAAAAACAAATTAAAAAAATATATATGTTATAAAATCTGTAGCCAGCTATGATAAACTTCTCAGTCTTAGATTACTCCGGTAATTATAACCATTCAATTGGACAACCGAGAAGTCATATCAATATATAATATTTTTGACTGTCCTTCTTTTAAAAACTGTCCTAGAAACACACTCAATCTTTCCTTGTCGCATCTTGCCAATCGCGTTCCCCTGGGTTTGACTAATGCGACGGACGCCTCTATCAATATTTATCATCCTTTAAGCTAGGATCGAACATACGTGATACAAAAATTGGATTTCGTTTCGTTCGTCTGAATAAGACATTCATGTCCAAGGAATTCAGAATAGAATGGAGAAAGGAGGCAGCAAACATTTTATTTGTAAATAAACAAGCAGGGTTTTATTCGCTAGCAGTATATCGGCAATGAAAACATTATTCGCAATTCCATAATAAGTAGGTATATGTCGATTAGAAGTGTGAGTTCAATAATTATATTGTGTAAGATATGTAGAGTTTTAATGAGCGCGCGAAGGATTATTTAAATAATCAAAAACTGAGTAACGTTTCTTCACTTGTTGTACTAAATGCACATTTGGCTTAGCAAGTGATCATATTCATTAGTGTACTGAGTACACTAATGAATATGGCGACTTAGTGACCGAAATGAGCATCTAGTACAAAATAAATAAGTGAAGAAAAGTTACTTTAAAAGTTAGTTAGATTTTTTTGTAAATGAATCTAAATGTTTAAACATAAGTATATTAATAAAAAAAAACAATTCCGGAAGCGTGCGTTTATAAATGAACTCCTTTAACAAAACGTTTAAAACGTAAACTGCCCGCCGCAACCAAATAATTTTACGTTACCATCCGGTTTACGGGAATAATCAACGGTTCTCAGCTAACCACCCTTGAGGGGGATTGAGGCACCGAGTACGGGGCAGAGAACACGCTCATAACACCTGAGCGTTTGGCTACGGGCTGAGCAGCTCGGCCAAAACCACTCTTGGCTGGAGGCCGCGGACCAAGCCCAGGCGTCCTCGACGGAAACCGCCGACATCCCGGGGCTGAACCCAGCCAACGGCGAGACCATCCGGAACACAGGCTAGATAAACCAGATCCAAATATATATATTTTTTTGTGTGCTCGATTGAGCCATTTTTTTTCGGGTTATTCTTTTGTGTAAAATTGCGTTTACGTGTTTCGTGTCGTACGTGTCTTGCGCTGTGTACGGGAAAGGTTGCTCCCTCGGCCCTTTCAATTGCGCGATTAGGAGCTTATTTTATTCGGCCGAATAGAGTAAACCCTGCGCGAAAGGGTGGCGTTCGGAGGTATTTTTTTTCAGGAGCGCGGACACGGTGTCCGTCATTTGTGTGTGTGAATAAACGCCGATATTACACTACAAACTCACACCTGTTATTTTTTGTTCCCCCACGTTTTCTCATTCATTTCAGTTACAGTCTTCTATTCTCACTGCGAGATTTAAATCTGGTGGTGTTGGCGCCAAACGGTCAGCGTTGTGACAGTTCGTGATTTCTGAACTTCGCTGACTGTCTGCCGTCCACCCACGCAGGTAGGGTGGAGCCACCCTTTGCGACGAAGTAGCAACGAGGTAAAATTACGTGGAGCCTTTTTAACCGGCACTAGAGTATAGTTAAGTAAAGTCTGCATCTGTATTATTTTGTAAGGTTTGATCATCTGGGCAATAATTACGATCTTTTATAGAATCATCACTCTCATAGTTTTCACAAATTTGATCCATATTTCACAAGACTCTCAAAACAAAGTCGGTTAGAGTTGTATGCGTCTACATAAAACTATGTTACACTAAAGTGTAAGTGCCAAATTGGACATACAACTTTGTTTGACAGTAAATAAAAATGTTTAGACAAGTGCTGCAATCTATTAGACCTTTGCAAAAGATAGCTTATAACACATATAATCTTATAATACCAAATACTAAAGATCTTACAAAATGTTACATACAACCTTCTACTTCTACTTCTACTTCATCCGTTCTGTTCAAAAGAACTAACTACGGGAACTGAAACGACGCCAGATGATTTTAAAGCAAGTGCGACTGCCATAATTTATTACATCCCATTTTAGCACGTGTGTTTAGCACGCTAAGGCGTTTCTTCGAATAATTAGTAAGCGCAGTACTATTTCGTCAATACCTGTTTAACGCGAGCTTCTAACAATTCGGTGGATATCTAGTTGTAATAAATCAATCTCAAGTTGCAACGTGTCATTAAAAAATTAAAATTATACAGGACACGCTCCAGTCGAGCCATTTTTCAATGGATGCAATTGATTTTGGGTCTGTGGGAAACGGAGCGTGAATAACACATTTTTACTTTTACGGCCCCATTGTTATGGCGTCTGTCGGTTCTTTTTTTTTAAATAGCAAAATTAAAAAGGGCTGTCCGGTAGGGTAAAAAACATAATGGCCTATGCGTGTGGACCTATAGAGAGGGGAAATGCAGCACATATATGTATAAAATAGAGATGATAATGTGTGAGAAATTTGTCGAAGTATGGCACAAAATCGTAGTTAGGATTTGCTAATTTATTTTCAGTACTAATTAACGAGCAGTTAGAATGATAATTATCATTGATTGATAATGATTACAGAATTTTGTTCCTTTGTTCTCTGGAGGATATTGCTATTTTGTTCTAGTTTTGTGTTGTTATTTTCTATTTTAAATTATAATTTCCCTGAAATATTGCTGCGTATTTAAAACTTGCACTCAGGACATGAATATAGAAAACAACGATAAAATTGATAATATAGAAAAGAACACAAAACCAGAACAAAATACTCATAACGTAATAAAAATAAAAGAAAGGAGGAAGGGAAAAAAGACAAAGAACAGAAAAAATAAAAGAAAAAAATAACGACAGGGATATGGAACATTAGAGGCTACATGCGAAAAGAAGCAGAACTGGAGGAAGAGATGAGAAAAACAAAAAAAATGAGCAAATTAAAAAAGAAGAAGTACAAGAAGCATTAAAAACAAAAAAAAAAACGGGAAAGCACTAGGAACAGACGATATAACCTCGGAGATGATGAAACACATGGAAGAAGAGGGAATAACACAAATAACGAAACTAATAAATGATATAATAAGGAGCGGGGAAACACCAGGAGAATGGAATAAAGGAATAATTCTGCCAATACATAAGAAAGGGGATACAAGAATATGCGAAAATTACAGAGGAATCACACTAACGAGTATACCAAGTAAGATATTGACCAGGGTACAAGAAAAAAGGACAATTATGATAAATGATAATTAAGCAACTGATAATCATAACAATTGCCATAAAATGACAATAGTCAATCAGAACAAAGGTTAATAATGTACCGTGGCAAATGATACTTAAACAACTGACAATCATAATAATTATTAAATGAACTACTAAGAAACAACAATTGGCATTAAAGTACTTAACATCGTAGCAATTGCCTTTAAATAATTGACAATTATTATAATTTCTATTTTAACAACTGCCCTTATAGAAAGAAAATTATGATATATGGTAGTTAAAAACCTGCCAATTCATAACAATTGTCATAAAATAACTGTCAATCAGAACAATAGTTGTTAATGAAACTTGACAATTGATACTTAAACTGATAATTATAATAATTACCAATTCTAGAAGGAATAAGCATAAAAATTGACATTAAAAAAACTTAAACTCGTAACAATTGCCATTAAACTACTGACAATTAGAGTAATTTCTAGTTAAACAACTGATAATCATACAACTGATAATCATAACAACTGCCTTTAAAGATAGACAATTATTATAAATGGTAATTAAAAATTTCATAATCAATACAACTGCCATAAAATAACTGGTAATCAGAACAATAGTTAATAATGTAACTTGACAAATGACACTTAAACAACTGACAATTATAATAATTATTAAATGAACTACTAAGAAACAAAACAATTGGCATTAAAAAACTTAAACTCATGACAATTGCCATTAAATTACTGACAATTAGAATCATTTCTAGTTAAACAACTGAAAATCATAACAATTGCCTTTAAAGAAAGACAATTATGATAAATGGTAGTTAAAAAGCCGCTAATCATAACAATTGTCATAAAATAACTGTCAATCAGAAGAATAGTTAATAATGTAACTTGAAATTTGATACTTAAACAACTGACAATTATAATAATTACCAATTGTACAAATAATAAGCATAAAAATTGCCATCAAATAACTTAAACTCATAACAATTGTCATTAAACAACTGACAATTAGAATAATTTCTAGTTATACAACTGATAATCATTACAATTGCCTTTAAAGAATGATAAATGGTAATTAAAAATCTGATAATCATTACAACTGCCATAAAATAACTGTCAATCAGAACAATAGTTATTAATGTAACTTGACAATTGATACTTAAACAACTGACAATTATAATTATTACCAAATATACTACTAACAAGCATAATAATTACTCAGAACCATTGATAATTAAGTCCATGACAATCACAATAATTCCTAATTTGTACTAATAATTGTTGTTTGAATAATAGTTGTTATTTAAACAACTGGCAATTATAAAAATTCCATTTAAAAGACTTATAAGAATTGCTGCTCAAACAACTCATAATAACATCAATTGTCATTAAAAAACTGGCAATCAAAAAAGTTTTCATTACTGGATTTTGAATTATTTATAATTCATTGAATAGTTACTTGTTGAACACCTGTTAATAATAAAAATTGGCATTAAACAACTTAAACTCATAACAATTGCCATTAAATTACTGACAATTATAATAATTTCTAGTTAAACAACTGATAATCATAACAATTGCCTTTAAAAAAAGACAATTATAATAAATGGTAATTAAAAATCTGATAATCAATACAACTGCCATAACATAACTGTCAATCAGTTCAATAGTTATTAATGTAACTTGACAATTGATACTTAAACATCTGTCAATTATAATAATTTCCAATTATTCAACCAACAAGCATAAAAATTACTTAAAACCATTACTAATTAAGTTCATGACAACCACAATAATTGCTAATTTGTAATAATAATTGCTGTTTGAATAATAGTTGCTATTTAACATTTGACAATCATAACAATTTCATTTAAAAGACTGACTTACAAGAATGCACAAGAATGCTACACGCAACCAGCGTGTAGCCCGCCCGAAAGCGCGTCGATTGTAGGGCGCGGGGTAAGTGGTCAAAATTCCAGGGGGGGGGGGGGTCCCGTGTGCCGACGAATGGCGGGTGAGGGGTAAAAAAGTTGGGGGGGTTCAAATCCATTCGCTGTAAATCACCAGCCGCAAAACAATAGGCAAATATTTTCTTAGCTATAATGTTAGATTCTATTGATTCTACTACTAATTTCATGATCCTTCTGCCTACATAAATCTCTTGTCTACCATCTTTTTGAATCCAGTTCCACAAACTTAGAAATAAGCTAAAGATTCTCTGTAACTCAGCATTAGTAACACTCTCACATATAGGCTGGCGTAAGACTAATGAATTGGGAGTAAAGGTAGTTGGTAATCTTAAGAAACATTTATATACTGAATCGTACGAAATACTAATACGAACTGGAGAATTAAAAGCATTATTCATCCCTCCTCCCTGAAAAAGCGGTATCATTCTTCGTAGGTCGCTTAGTCTGAATCCATACTCTCCATAATGAAATACATGTCTGTTTAAATTCATCAAAAAAGCCATATATTTTGTACGATTATATGAGAAAATCCGCTTCATCGTTGCTGCCTCCCTTTTTGAACTAGCGTTCTGTAAGTTTGTCAAAATCAAATCATATATAGGCGTATTAGGAATATCAGCAGCCTCAACTAATTGGTATATCCACACCGCCATATAATGGTAAAGTATTAACTCCGTCGTATAAAGGGTTTTCAACTCTGATGACACTTCCTGCTACATGATCATTAATCCAACCTCTGCCGTCATTATCGTGTGTTCGCAAATCATGCCTTAACTGGGCATTCGGCATCCTCCCATTAACATTTAGGGGATCGCCAGCATGGGTAGTGTATCCCATATCACCTAGCGCTGCCCCTAATCTTTTATCTGCACATACAGCCGAGTCATTCGATATATTCTGAAAACCTGGAGTTGTAGAAAATAGTAACTTCGAACAAAGCGAGACAAATGCACCTAAATGAACATTTACATCTTTTTCATAATTGATATCTAACATTACTTGTCCGGGGAAGGTGAGTGCAATCATTATCCTTCTAAAGTCTTCATAGTTCTTCTCTGTCTCAGGGGATACTATTAGTTCTGTCAATGGCTCAGCTCTGTTTACATTGGTTTGCATTGTCTGTGTAAGCTGTGTTATATCAAGTACCGAAAGTGTGCAATCAGGATCGCAAAAAGAAGAAGCATACCCTATTTATCTGATTCTATATTATATTTATTTGTATATTGACGAATGTAAAACATGCTGTTATAACATGAAATAAATTACTTACTTACTTACTTACTACTATTGATAATTGATTAAAATTTTGTACAGCATCAAGAAACCGTGGTAAACTTCGTGGTCTTGAGTGAGCTCCCCATCTCGTATTGTTAGAACCATAAATAACATATCGTGCAAAATGGGTTATAATAAGTTTACGAACTGCAAACTCAGCCATCCATTCTCGTAAATCAGCATGGTCCACGGTTAAGAAAGCTTGCGTACGTGTATGTAGATCATGAAGGGTCGGGTGAAGAAAAATACTGTGTTCAGCATATTCTCCGCGGGTAACATAGCTGAAGGCATTCCAGTGAGTAATTAAAATGTTTCTAACTTCTTCTTTGGCTATTTGAAAGATAGATTTGTCTAATCCTAAAACTGTTGGGTCCAATATTTGTCTAGTTCCTTGGTTTATTTTAATGTTGATTCCAAATGAAGGAGATGCCCGCATCTGTGTTGACTATCGGTACAGGTTGTGGGGCTGCCTGCGTCTCGGGTTGGGGGGTTGATGCAGAGTTTGTAGTGCCCCCCAAGTAAATTCTAAACCGTATAGTTATGGGGCTTCTGCAAACTCCACATCTGTTCAACCGCGAAACGCACGCTCCACAAAATGTGTGCCCGCAATTGACGAGGTAGTGTACTACATTCGTCAGACATATGGGGCATCTCCCCACATCGCTCCCATCTACAAATTCTATTTAAATATTATTAGAGTTATATAAAATTTAATTGATTAATTACGTGTCTTCATCAGCGGTCATATCCTTGATATCCGAAATCCATTATCATGACGCGATATTAGCAAGGTGGTGATACGTCTAGAATATAATATAAATCTTTGATACATGTGAGGTGTCTCACACCCACCACGCATGCCTCACACATGTCTCATACCTATCCCACACCTATCTCACACCTGTCTCACACCTATCTCACACCAAATAAAACGCTCACACAGTTATTGCATTTAAAATATTTCGCTGACAGTACGATTTAAGCATGTGTAAATTTTAAGCAATCTTTGAAATACCCTTCTAGTAAAATAAATGTCTCGGTTTTAATCAGCTGTCTACAATTTAATACTTGAGGGCTCGTTAAATTTTAATAAAAACTAATTTAAACTCAAAGTATAGATCGTTTTGTATAGCGGCGGTCCCCATGCGTACTGTAAATTTATAGTAAAAATCACTATAAAAACTCTATAAGATCTATAAACACTACTTACTCATATAATACTAATAAATACAATACACTACGAATACAAACAAAAGTAAATACAAAAGTAAAATAAACAAACTATTAATTTAAATGCACTCTGCAATGTTACTGATCAACTACTGAAGTCCATCAACATCTTCCTCAGGTGACAAATTATACCCTTGATAACGTAGATCCGGGATGTTTGCCGGAAGATTAAATTTATCTAAACAGAAGTCTTTACGATCAGAAAGTTATCCACAATTTTCTTTTCCTCCGCATTGCTTGTAGGGCATTTAGTTACCTTTTCCTCAAAAATTGGCTTCAGGTTTGCAAATATTTCGGGAACTAATGAAGCATTTGGCTTGTCTTCTTCGATTTTGGTTATCCATTTTCCAATGGGTTCTAGGAAATCTCTGGTGTTTGCAAGTCTTACCCAAAAAATATCATCATCCAATAGCATTGTTTTCGTATCTTTTTGAAGATACTTGACAACTAGTTCATTCACCGCCAAAGTTTACATACCTGTTGCTGATTAAACGGTCAAAGCAGCGTACCAGTGGTGCCCACCTGGTTTTCAGTGGTAACTTCGAAGCTACCTTAATATTTTTTTCTTTTTGAATGTTTTCAAAGTGAGTTGCTATAATGTGACTGCCTTTGATTTGTGTGACAATTCTTCCTGTTTGATTTTTTAAACAGAGAATGTTATCCAACTTTATTATGTCTTCAAAAGGAGGTTAAGAGAATGGGCAATGCAGCTGTAATACGACTATGATTACATATCATTTGAACGACTTAGGGGAATCTCAAATGTCAACATTTCCTACTTTTCCAAGGTACTAGCGAACTTTTCCAACTTTTCGACCGAACTTTTCCTGGGTTGCAACACTACCTATGTATCGTGGATTTTCGCAAATTGCGAAGCAAGTGACCGAGCAACAAATGGCCGTGAAACGCTGGGAATAAAATTAATCGCCGCCAGTGTCCTCTCTCCCCTGTCCGCTTACCTACTCGTGGACCTAAAACGTGGAAAACCCAAATTTTTATTTTTATTGCCGCATTTGGCAACCAGATGTCCGAGTTACCGGCAAATATCGGTTCGAAATCTGCCGCTCATCCCCTCTTTCAATCGTCAGAAATCCGTCAGTAAATTTTCTGATCCAGTCCAAAATCGCGCCTGCGCAACGTAACTATCCGAAACTGTCCACAGTCCGTCAGCGGACCGTCCGGGACTGTTACTTGGAATGAACCTATTATCAGGGTCCACAGCCCATAAATTAAAATGATCTATCGATATGGGCGTGAGGTCTAACAACTGGTGATCATGCCAATCATCCTCGTCTGAGCTGTACCCATCATCGATATCATCATGAGCGGTGTCTCCACCGGAGATGTTCCCATCCGAGGTGACCTCATCTGTGTGTCCTGTTTCTTGTCCGCCCTGGATGAGGTGGCAAACCACTTCTTACCATGCAAGATGGTTTTGTCGTGGTGGGGCCTTCCCTCCTTGAGCCCGTCCCTTTCAGACTTACTCAACTTGTTCAGATCCAACTTCTGAACACTAAATTGGTACACGTATTCACGCGGACCGTCGAGGTGGTCTCCTAAGCCCATGACGCTTTTGGCCTTCACTATAGGCGCGCCTGTGTTGGGGGCTTGGGGGGGGGAGACTGGGAGATGTTTGAGCTACATCCAGCCTGAGGATCAGTGGCTGGTGGGACAGCAGCTCGCGCTCCGACTGCCGCAGGTGTCCTGGGGGGCAGTGGGGGTAGTGTCATGAAATGACTCCCTATGAATGTAAATACATCGACCAATCGGTCGCGCACCACATACTTCTTACCTTCCACCAAGTGTTCTTCTGCACTTTGGTAGAGGTGTTGGAGGGCTTCGATTTCAAACCCCTGGAAGTCGGCACCCGTGCTAGGCTCGACGTATGTCCCGGGCTCCCAACCTTGCATAACTTCGTCGAATTTAACCACGCGGGTGGGAGGGGGCACTGTGTCCCTGGTGATCGGTAAAGGGTCCTTCCTCAGCCTGAGGACTCCGTAGATCTGTGCGACTGCATTGTGTACAGGTTGTGGGGCTGCCTGCGTCTCGGGTTGGGGGGTTGATGCGGAGTTTGTAGTGCCCCCCAAGTAAATTCTAAACCGTATGGTTATGGGGCTACTGCAAACTCCACATCTGTTCAACCGCGAAACGCACGATCCGCAAAATGTGTGCCCGCAATTGACGAGGTAGTGTACTACATTCGTCAGACATATGGGGCATCTCCCCACATCGCTCCGATCTACAAATTCTATTTAATAATATTTAATATTTAGAGTTATATAAATTTTAATTGATTAATTACGTGTCTTCATCAGCGGTCATATCCTTGATATCCGAAATCCGTTATCATGACGCGATATTAGCAAGGTGGTGATACGTCTAGAATATAATATAAATCTTTATAATACATGTGAGGTGTCTCACACCCACCACGCATGCCTCACACGTGTCTCATACCTATCCCACACCTATCTCACACCTATCTCACATCAAATAAAACGCTCACACAGTTATTGCATTTAAAATATTTCGCTGACGGGTACCACTACGATTTAAGCATGTGTAAATATTAAGCAATTTTATCTTGAAATAATACATATGTAATCTTTGAAATACCCTTCTAGTAAAATAAATGTCTCGGTTTTAATCAGCTGTCTACAATTTAATACTTGAGGGCTCGTTAAATTTTAATAAAAACTAATTTAAACTCAAAGTATAGATCGTTTTGTATAGCGGCGGTCCCCATGCGTACTGTAAATTTATAGTAAAAATCACTATAAAAACTCTATAAGATCTATAAACACTACTTACTCATATAATACTTATAAATACAATACACTACGAATACAAACAAAAGTAAATACAAAAGTAAAATAAACAAACTATTAATTTAAATGCACTCTGCAATGTTACTGATCAACTACTGAAGTCCATCAACATCTTCCTCAGGTGACAAATTATACCCTTGATAACGTAGATCCGGGATGTTTGCCGGAAGATTAAATTTATCTAAACAGAAGTATTTACGATCAGAAAGTTATCCACAATTTTCTTTTCCTCCGCATTGCTTGTAGGGCATTTGTAGGGCACTTATCGCTATTTGGATTACTTGAGAAAATAAAATGCGCGTATGTTTTTGTTATAGGCGCAGCCTGCGCTTTTGGGCTATGGAAATCTACCAATGAAATAAAATATTAAATTAAACAAACAGCAAACATTAAATACCAATAAATAATAATAAATAGAGCTAAATTCCGATTACATACACTTTTAGATTACTAGGTACACGTAAAACGCATAAGACACACTGGGACAGACAAAGATACAAATACTTACGTTCTCGTTCCAGTTACTCATATATAATTCAGTGCTGTAGTCACGACGTGATTTTTCGCCATTTTCAGAGTGTCATCGCTAGTTAAGACCGCCAAATAAAATGTCTACTCCGGTAACATTGGAAAACCTCGCGCTGTTGAGAGTGTCCGAACTAAAGTCTGAGCTGAAGAAGCGGGCTTTAAAGACTTCAGGCCCGTCGAAGAAAGTTCTTAGAGCACGTCTCAGACAGGTGAAATCCAAGGCATATTTTTATATCCACCTAGCAACACGTGTTTGTTTTGTAGGCTCTAAAAGAGGAAACCGAGATGAGAACGAAAATGAACAACATTCCGAATAGAGTAGATGTGGTAGAACCCGTGGTAATTAAAGAAGAGGTAAGGTACCTACATACGAATAATTAATGTTGATAATATAAACCACTCGTTGCAGCCAACCGACTCATTATTTGAGTGGCTTAACTCAGATAACAGTACAGGTAAGAATTGTTGATGTACTGCTTATTTAAGTACTGTGATGTTTCAGTACTAACAATTGGCATACCTCATATAGTATAATAAACTAAAATCTCTGAATATGCATACTGCATATTCAAAGATTTCTGCACATTTAGTGCCAGATTTGTATTCAGCATACCTGAAGACAAATCTTCTGAAAATTTGACTAATTCTATTGGTATTCAAAGAGATATTTACGTAGAAAATTATCAAGACAAACATATATTCATATTTATGTCAGTAAAATTGATTTTAAACACATTAATCTAAAATTTTTACGAAGTTTCAATATTAATTAAGTGAGAAAATCAAGGATGTAACTTTCTTAACTCACAAGTATGGGATATTATTTACTGAAATTACTGAAAATTAAATAATTGCATATTTAGTGCCAGATTTGTATTTATCATACCTGAAGACATTTCTTCCGAAAATTCTATTAGTATTCAAAGAGATATTTACGTAGAAAATTATCAAGACAAACATATATTCATATTTATGTCAGTAAAATTGATTTTAAACACATTAATCTAAAATTTTTACGAAGTTTCAATATTAATTAAGTGAGAAAATCAAGGATGTAACTTTCTTAACTCACAAGTATGGGATATTATTTACTGAAATTACTGAAAATTAAATAATTGCATATTTAGTGCTAGATTTATATTTAGCATACCTGAAGACATTTCTTCCCAAAATTCTATTAGTATTCAAAGAGATATTTAAGTAGAAAATTATCAAGACAAACATATATTCATATTTATGTCAGTAAAATTGATTTTAAACGATTGGTTTTATGGTCTTTATATAAATTCGGATCCCAGTAGCGTTATGTAAGAAATTTCTTACTCAGTGCTGGTAGGTGCAAAGATTATCTGACCGGCAGTATGTTAGTTCATTTAGCGTTATCCAGGGTGCACCACGAGGAGGCGAACTAACTTTACACCCCAAAGAGACAAAAACACACATATTTATTAAAAAAATATTTAATAAAAAAATGGAACCATGCAAACAGGAAATGCAACAAAATTGCAGTGTAGATGATACCACATATTTTACCGTATGTGACATTGATTTAACAAACTCGCTATTACATAATTTACACAAATAAATAGATATGGAAATATGAAGATATTCCAGTTTGTAGTGTTAACGTTCGACAACCCACAGGCTTCGGCAATAATTGCTATGTTCGTGGAAATGGCAAAGAAGATACAAAGCTCCCATGACGATTGTACTTTTTAGTAATGTTAAGTTATACATGTTTTTAAGTATTTAACTTCAGATGATGAATTTGGATGTTTGTATAATATAAAATTGTACTTATTGGAATGGCAACAAACTTAATTTTAAAATTGCCGCCGTTACCAATCGATCGACGCATCGAGCTTTGCACACCACCTTAGGGTTGTCAGATTACGCCACTTATCGCTATTTGGATTACTTGAGAAAATAAAATGCGCGTATGTTTTTGTTATAGGCGCAGCCTGCGCTTTTGGGCTATGGAAATCTACCAATGAAATAAAATATTAAATTAAACAAACAGCAAACATTAAATACCAATAAATAATAATAAATAGAGCTAAATTCCGATTACATACACTTTTAGATTACTAGGTACACGTAAAACGCATAAGACACACTGGGACAGACAAAGATACAAATACTTACGTTCTCGTTCCAGTTACTACATATATAATTCAGTGCTGTAGTCACGACGTGATTTTTCGCCATTTTCAGTGTGTCAGTTAAGACCGCCAAATAAAATGTCTACTACTACGGTAAAATTGGAAAACCTCGCGCTGTTGAGAGTGTCAGAGCTGAAGGCTGAGCTGAAGAAACGGGCGTTAAAGACTTCAGGCCCGTCGAAGAAAGTTCTTAGAGCACGTCTCAGACAGGTGAAATCCAAGGCATATTTTTATATCCACCTAGCAACACGTGTTTGTTTTGTAGGCTCTAAAAGAGGAGCTGAGAACGACAATGAACAACATTCCAAATAGAGTAGAGATGGTAGAACCCGTGGTAATTAAACAAGAGGTAAGGTACCTACATATGAATAATTAATGTTGATAATATAAACCACTCGTTGCAGCCAACCGACCCATTATTTGAGTGGCTTAACTCGGATTACAGTACAGGTAAGAATTGTTGATGTACTGCTTATTTAAGTACTGTGATGTTTCAGTACTAACAATTGGCATACCTCATATAGTATAATAAACTAAAATCTCTGAATATGCATACTGCATATTCAAAGATTTCTGCACATTTAGTGCCAGATTTGTATTCAGCATACCTGAAGACAAATCTTCTGAAAATTTGACTAATTCTATTGGTATTCAAAGAGATATTTACGTAGAAAATTATTAATATATTCATATTTAAGTCGGTAAAATTATGTTCTAATTATCAGTGTTGTGGTCTTTACATAAATACGTACCCTAGTAGCTTGAGTAAGAAATTTCTTATTCAACCGTAGTAGGTTCAAAGATTATCAGACTGGCATAGTTCATTTAGCGTTATCCAGGGCACACCTTTTCCTCAAAAATTGGCTTCAGGTTTGCAAATATTTCGGGAACTAATGAAGCATTTGGCTTGTCTTCTTCGATTTTGGTTATCCATTTTCCAATGGGTTCTAGGAAATCTCTGGTGTTTGGAGGTCTTACCCAAAAAATATCATCATCCAAATAGCATTGTTTTCGTATCTTTTTGAAGATACTTGACAACTAGTTCATTCACCGCCAAAGTTTACATACCTGTTGCTGATTAAACGGTCAAAGCAGCGTACCACTGGTGCCCACCTGGTTTTCAGTGGTAACTTCGAAGCTACCTTAATATTTTTTTCTTTTTGAATGTTTTCAAAGTGAGCTGCTAGAATGTGACTGCCTTTGATTTGTGTGACAATTCTTCCTGTTTGATTTTTTAAACAGAGAATATTATCCAACTTTATTATGTCTTCAAAAGGAGGTTAAGAGAATGGGCAATGCAGCTGTAATACGACTATGATTACATATCATTTGAACGACTTAGGGGAATCCCAAATGTCAACATTTCCTACTTTTCCAAGGTACTAGCGAACTTTTCCAACTTTTCGACCGAACTTTTCCTGGGTTGCAACACTACCTATGTATCGTGGATTTTCGCAAATTGCGAAGCAAGTGACCGAGCAACAAATGGCCGTGAAACGCTGGGAATAAAATTAATCGCCGCCAGTGTCCTCTCTCCCCTGTCCGCCTCGCCATTATAACAAAATACTTACCTACTCGTGGACCTAAAACGTGGAAAACCCAAATTTTTATTTTTATTGCCGCATTTGGCAACCAGATGTCCGAGTTACCGGCAAATATCGGTTCGAAATCTGCCGCTCATCCCCTCTTTCAATCGTCAGAAATCCGTCAGTAAATTTTCTGATCCAGTCCAAAATCGCGCCTGCGCAACGTAACTATCCGAAACTGTCCACAAGTCCGTCAGCGGACCGTCCGGGACTGTTACTTGGAATGAACCTATTATCAGGGTCCACAGCCCATAAATTAAAATGATCTATCGATATGGGCGTGAGGTCTACCAACTGGTGATCATGCCAATCATCCTCGTCTGAGCTGTACCCATCATCGATATCATCATGAGCGGTGTCTCCACCGGAGATGTTCCCATCCGAGGTGACCTCATCGGAGATGCCCTCATCTTCCCATCCGAGGTGACCTCATCGGAGATGCCCTCATCTGTGTGTCCTGTTTCTGGTCCGCCCTGGATGAGGTGGCAAACCACTTCTTACCATGCAAGATGGTTTTGTCGTGGTGGGGCCTTCCCTCCTTGAGCCCGTCCCTTTCAGACTTACTCAACTTGTTCAGATCCAACTTCTGAACACTAAATTGGTACACGTATTCACGCGGACCGTCGAGGTGGTCTCCTAAGCCCATGACGCTTTTGGCCTTCACTATAGGCGCGCCTGTGTTGGGGGCTTGGGGGGGGAGACTGGGAGATGTTTGAGCTACATCCAGCCTGAGGATCAGTGGCTGGTGGGACAGCAGCTCGCGCTCCGACTGCCGCAGGTGTCCTGGGGGGCAGTGGGGGTAGTGTCATGAAATGACTCCCTATGAATGTAAATACATCGACCAATCGGTCGCGCACCACATACTTCTTACCTTCCACCAAGTGTTCTTCTGCACTTTGGTAGAGGTGTTGGTTTCAAACCCCTTCGATTTCAAACCCCTGGAAGTCGGCACCCGTGCTAGGCTCGACGTATGTCCCGGGCTCCCAACCTTGCATAACTTCGTGGAATTTAACCACGCGGGTGGGAGGGGGCACTGTGTCCCTGGTGATCGGTAAAGGGTCCTTCCTCAGCCTGAGGACTCCGTAGATCTGTGCGACTGCATTGTGTACAGGTTGTGGGACTGCCTGCGTCTCGGGTTGGGGGGTTGATGAGTTTGTAGTGCCCCCCAAGTAAATTTCAAAAAACAGCAGTCTTTACGATCAGAAAGTTATCCACAATTTTCTTTTCCTCCGCATTGCTTGTAGGGCATTTAGTTTACCTTTTCCTCAAAAATTGGCTTCAGGTTTGCAAATATTTCGGGAACTAATGAAGCATTTGGCTTGTCTTCTTCGATTTTGGTTATCCATTTTCCAATGGGTTCTAGGAAATCTCTGGTGTTTGCAGGTCTTACCCAAAAAATATCATCATCCAATAGCATTGTTTTCGTATCTTTTTGAAGATACTTGACAACAGTAGGGGATATTGGCGGGTTCTGGAGCCACCGCCAGCCAGAAGGGGCGTGGCTTGGGGTGTGGGCGTGGCTTGGAGGTGGATGTGGGTGTGGTTTGAGTGTGGGGTTGTTATGGCAACGGCCAATGGGAGTGAAGGAGGGGTGATACAGCCAATGGGAGTGAAGGAGGGGTGATACAGCCAATGGGAGTGCAGTAATAACGGCCAATGGGGTGATAGGACCAATGGGAGTGCAGTTATAACGACTAATGGACCAATGGGAGTGGAGGTATGGTGGACAATGAAGGGCCAATGAAGGTAGGCAACCAATTGGAGTTATTGGGGGTTGTTACAACGGTTAATTGAATATTAACCTGTTGTCGACTACCTGTTGTGTGTGTGTGTGTGTGTGTGTGTGTGTGTGTGTGTGTGTGTGTGTGTGTGTGTGTGTGTGTGTGTTCACTTGTTGTCGGCCGGTTGATTTTTTTTACCTGTTGTTGGTAACCTGTTGATGTGTGTGTGGAAGTATTGATTTGTAGCTGGGTGGGGAGGTATTAATTTCACGATTTTGCGGATGTGGGGGAGGAAATAAATGAGCTTCCACATATAGGATTAGATGGTGTGTGGGGGGTAAATTATAAAACAGTATTTTTGCATTGTTTATTATTATCTGTGCGAGAGTATTGGTTATTTATTTTTTAGCATACTCTTTATTATTATTCATGGGTTATAAATGTGTATGTATGTACACAAGTAGTATATATATAATGCATAAGAAAAAATGATCTGAGATGAATAAAAGTAATATCATCTACATACATAAATTATTCATTTTAAAAAATCGTATACATACATATAAAACAATACAAATTTTACATACATATAAAATATAACAATTAAGATAATTACTAGACTATATCATTATGCCCCCAGGCTAAAGTGTGAATACCATCACTACATATAACTCTCTTATCATCAAATGGTGATAGAGCCAATTTATTTTGCGTCTGTGTGAATATTGTGTGCTTAATTGATTTAAATAAGTTTTGTGTTCTATAAAATAATTCCTTAGAAGAAACACAAGAAATAAAATTGTCCCCTGATACGTTATTTTTAGTAACATCTTTCCGCAAACCTTTAATTTTTTTTATCCACACATTATCAACACAGAGCCCATACATTTTTGAACGTAAACCAATAAACTCATTCATAATTTTGCCCTCATTTTCATCTTTAAATAAACCCAGCACGCCTTTATTTTGTGGAACTATGCCATAAGGGTTAGCAAGGATATAATTTGATGTGTCAAATTTTTTGTAATTTTGTTTCATGTCTTCATATATGTTTTCCGTATGCAAATTCAAAATAAAACTATCTGTATCCATATAACAAAGATTGGCATTATCAACATACCGTTCCTTGATGAAATCATAATAAAAATCATACATTAATATTTTTGAAACTTCCAAAACAGTGAAACCTATATAGATGGGCTTATCGTACAATACTTTCAACCTGTCTAACTGTACGGCGGCTAATGACTCAGTGAAAATGGAAATACAATTAAAATTTTGTTTCGCAATTAGACTTCGGACGCCCCGACGTTTTCCTATGTCATCCCAATGATTCAACAATTTTACGTCAACTCGCTTATCCACATTTTCAATAGTTTTACCGAAAATAGCATTATTCATCAGCTTAAAAAAATCTTTCTCAAATGCATTGCTTGCTGCCTGTCTCAGTGTGGTATTTAAATCAATATACTTTTTCAACCAGGCAGATTGCGCAAACTCTAAAACTCGATGAATTTTACTGACAATTAAACCGTTGCGGATGGCCTGCTTTAAATTTCGATAGTGAATTACATAATTTGATTTGTTCATAAAATTTGGAATTAATTTTGCATCTTTAAATTTCGAACCCGGTGGAGTAATGTGTTCGACGAGAAAAGGTAAATCGTTGTGTTTGTGCTGGAGACTCTGCGGATACTCCACATCAACTTCAAAGATATACCCGGTAGTTGAATCATCAGGGATTGACATAACATCGAAATTGGTATCGGTCGACCATCTAAACTCTCCAGTTGGTAAATATTGCGACATTGCCCATCCATACAGATTGTTTGCATCCCAATACATCAAATAAGAAGTGGGTTTCTTAGCATCATACATATAATTTGGATCTTTAGACATAAATTTATTATTGGCCACTACCCGCCTGAGTGAACATTGGCTAATGCCCCCTCGTATGCCGTGTCTAATGAACTGGTGCATATCAAGATCGGTCAATAGTTCAAGCTCAATTTTGGTATATTTTAACATTGCATCCCAAGTTATTGAGGGGCAGGGACTGACAGGGATCTAATTCGTATATCTTCATACATACATTGCGGAAATTTTCGAATATATCGCTCAAAAGTAGCACATCGGTTTTCAGATATAAATTAGAATAATCACCGAGAGTTTTACATTCGAAAATTTCCCATACTTTTTGTGCATGTTCATAGTCCTTTGAAGTAATATCCGTATTGGTTAAATTATTAAAAAACAATTTTTGGGGGGGTAATTTTGTTTCATCTAAACGTGCAAACGAGTCCATGTATTGATAGGGGAAAATTACCTTCTTTGTTACCAATTTAAACTGGTCGTCTGAGGGGAAATAATTTCTAACATACACTAGCTGATTGGGGGTGAGATTTGCAGCTAATTTTTCTAGAGATGATGCCATGAACCGGAATGAATCTAAAAACCGAATCTTTAAGTACACGTTCTGACTGAGGTTTGTTTTCTTATGAATAAAACTATCAACTTTAATGTGTTTGGTGAAATATACTTTTCTTTATTAGCAGCGATAAGATCAATTTTATCTTCAGTGTTACCAAACTCTTTTATAAATAGGTGACAATCGTAATCTAAATTATGAAAAAAAAACTGGTACATGCTTAGGAAGCTTATAATTTAAATTGCAATTGGAGTGAGCTGCTCCAGTAAAAATACCAGTCAGATGGTTGTGGTCAGCAACTTTGTCACCCGCATCTAAATGACCCGAACAAATATGACATTCCGACGCCGTATCAAATAAATATTGCTCACCCGGTGATAATTTTGACATGGGTACGATCGGTTTAAGGTGATCAGTGTAAATCAGCTGCAAATCTGCGGTGAGTTTTTCTATAAATACTTTTGGGCAATCCAATCCGGTGTAAGTAACATATTTATTTAATGCATCGTTATACGAGCAAACAATAAAATAGGAAAAACTGTAAGGACAATGAACATGAGTTTTATGTGTGTATGAAGAACTTGGGTCCGGTGAACATGTATGAATTGGCATCAGAATTGATTCAAAATCAGCATATACAACAAAAGGTACTCTCATTTTCCGATCGAAGTTAATGAATTTTAATGAATCTCCAGGCATCATTTCACCGTTTCTATTTTTCTTCAAATCTGTCGTGGGCATTATTGTATATACGTGATTGCAATCTTTTTCCGTGTGACGATCGAGAGATTGCTGCGATGGAAAATATGTCAAACATCCATCGCACAGATTAATTTTTACATTGTTCTTGCTCACCTGATGTGAAATGTGGCGTGATAAATTTTTTATTAAGACATAGTGCCCCCTAATCCCTTCCTCCAAAAATAATAAATTAATGTGAATATCGCGTTTGAGAGTGGTTAAATAAATTGGCCCTACCACATCATAATTTTTGCTAACTACATCTAAACCATAAACATTTACACTTAAATTATTCAACTTTTCAATTTTGTTAATGTGATCTATTTTCATGGGGAAATCAATACCGTCTAAATTAAGTGCAGTGGTGTAGTGGGGGTATGATGAGGTCCTTGAAGAGCTTTTTGAAGCTGGATGGAGCGCCGCTACAATCGACCAGGCCAAACAAGCATTGTCAGCATTCTGAATGTTAATGCAGGCCTTCTTGCGTTTAATGCTGTCTGGCAAATCTATGAACGATGATCCGGTGACTGGTGTATATTTATTGATGTTGAGGTGTAAGTGCGAAATTGCTGTAAGGGCCCAACCGCTATCCCTCCCCTAAAATTGAATGAAACAACACAAATTACACATGAGCCAGATAAACGTGAACTGTACTTACTTGAAATTCCTCGCTTGTAACGGTCCTAAAATAGCGTTGGCAGAAACGGCTTTTTAATAAATTAACTGGCGTGTAGACCTGCACGGTAGGCAACCATGCTTGCATTTTTTTGTTGTGGTGACGCGTTTCCCCGTGAGCGATTTTTAAAATTCACCGGCGGAGCGCGACCACGAGGCAGAACTGAATTGACTCGCGCCCAATATAGATCGTGCCAGACGAACCGTTGCAGATAAGGTATATCACCATCCGGTTTACGGGAATAATCAACTGTTCTCAGCTAACCACCCTTGAGGGGGATTGAGGCACCGACTACGGGGCAGAGAACACGCTCATAACACCTGAGTAAGTAGTTATTTCTTCTCCTCTTCGTGAAGCCACGTGTCCGGCCATTTTGATTAAGGCCATGTGCTTTGTAGGCGTTTGGCTACGGGCTAAACAGCTCGGCCCAAAACCATTCTTGGCTGGAGGCCGCGGACCTAGCCCAGGCGCCGTCGACGGAAACCGCCGACATCCCGGGGCTGAACCCAGCCAACGGCGAGACCATCCGGAACTCAGGCCAGCCAATATATATAATTTCTTTTTTTGTGTGCTCGATTGGGCCACTTTTCTGTTTATTCTTGTGTGTAAATTGCGTCTACGTGTAAATTGTGTCGTACGTGTTTTGCGCTAGTGTACGAAAAAGGTCGCTCCCTCGGCCCTTTCAATCGCGCGATTAGGAGCTTATTTTATTCGGCCGAATAGGGTAAACCCTGCGCGAAAGGGTGGCGTTCGGAGGTATTTTTTTTTCAGGAGCGCGGACACGGTGTCTGTCATTTGTGTGTGTGAATAAACGCCGATATTACACTACAAACTCACACCTGTTATTTTTTGTTCCCCCACGTTTTCTCATTCATTTATTTCAGTTACAGTTTTCTTTCTCATTTATCTCATTTACAGTTTTCTATTCTCACTGCGAGATTTAAACCTGGTGGTGTTGGCGCCAAACCGTCAGCGTTGTGACAGTTCGTGATTTCTGAACTTCGCTGACTGTCTGCCGTCCACCCACGCAGGTAGGGTGGAGCCCCCCTTGCGACGAAGTAGCAACGAGGTAAAATTACGTGGAGCCTTTTTTTAACCCCCCCCACTCTCTGACACCGAGAGCCTGGCCCTCGTCACTACTTCAAAGGGACCCTCCACTCGCTCCACGGCCTAACGCGCCGACTGCCCTTCAGGTACGTCACACGCTCTTCACCTTGACGGTGTTGCTCATCCTCTCAAACACCTCCCTCAGATCGATGTTTGGTGTAACTATTTGATATCGCGTGTTAAAAGATTTTAGCTCGGGAATAACTTCGTCACTGCTCCCCGACGGTTTCACATACAACGCAAATAGTTCAACATTCATCTTTATACTTCCATGCCGATTATCAATAACGTCCTTCACTAATCGGCATGTTTTCTCTGTCACTCCATCTAAAAACACTGCGATATCGGTAACATTGTCGGCTGGGGGAGTGAGGCGATAGGTGACCACCCTATGCCGAAAGGATGAATCTACTTCAGCAACACCATCTTCGAGCGGCACACATGTTTTCAACAAGTGCTGCTGAGATTTCTTGTGACCTGCATACTTTGCAGGCGTATCGAAATCTTCGCAGCATGCTTGGCATCTGTACTGTTTTTTTTCCACAATTGTTTTTGCTCGTTTCTGCGGTGGTTGGGCGTCATGTGTGTGGGCGCTGAAGGATTCCCCGTTAGCGAAAACATTGCCACACACTTCACACTGACAAGGACTGGCATGTTTACGTTTGAGATGCAACTTCACAATATCCTTGCGAGTGAACGACCCCCCGCAAATTCTACAATTGTGAAAAACCCCGGAACAGTGAACTGAATGCCTCTTCATTGCGTCCGCTCTCGTGAATGATCTCACACAGATTGAACAGTTAAACATGGTGTTAATATATAGATGTAGATAGGATTGAATACACTAAGCTGCCTGTGCTGAACGTAAGAGACACATTGAGAAATGTTTCTACTTGCATGATGAAATCGGCGCGTAATTTACCCCACCACACTTTCAATTAAAAAATCAATTCGATCCGACTGCATGCACAGGTATAGCGCATTCGCATTGTAATTCACCCTTGTTGTAATTTAATACGGATTGTACAGTCCTGTGGAATGTCTTAGTTAGGTTTCTATTGTAAATATTTCTTATGTAATATTACGTGCTCTTCCGAGGGATGGCCAGTTAGTCACGGCCATGCCTGACCAGGGTACGGATAGCGGCGGAATGTGCCATTGTAAACAGATTCTTGGAACTGTAGAAAGCTGGTTCATCCCTCGCCAGTCGGAAGGGCTGGCATTGTTTGTAAATATGTTAAAACTAATTGTAATGCTCTCTAAGAGCGAGTTCTTATCCGGTTGCAGTCGGAGAAACGTCCCGGGAGAGCACCGTCATTTGCTCGCTGGTTATTGTGCTAACTTATAATTTCGCAATAATAAATTCATACAATTCCGGGTAGCCGTTTTTCGTTTTATTACGGCGAGTCCCCAACACGGATTACGTCTGAGAATGTATATGTAGGTGTTCTGTATTAAATGATTCTTTGGCGTGTATAATATGTAACTCGGCAATATATGCGGAAAATGTAAATGCTTTGTCTTTGGTGTAACTGGACACATTCAAGAATACATAGAAATTCTAAGCCGCTTATGAATAAATGCAAAATCGCTTATTGTGATAACTTAATTACATGAAAATCTGCACATTTTTTCTTAGGTATAAAAAGCATCAGTGCTCTAGTTGCAAAAGTATTAAAATGTCTCGAAAATATCAACCAAAATCACTGCAAGAATTAAGTGGTAAAGTAATAGTGAAACATGTGCAATCTAAATGTTTTATTGAAGATTTGTGTCTTCCAATTATTTTAATAAAATATTTGGAACAAAATTTTAAACAATGGATTTGGAATTTCTACTGCAAAAATTATATGAGTCTTCGAAGAGAACCGATGGAAAATTTACACCGATTGAATATGGAGATGTTTAGAGAGTATACTCATAAACAAATGAGGTTATTCATGGATCCAGAGATAGAGTGTTATTTTTATTCTTTTTTATGTGTAGAACCAAATGATATATGTATATTGTCAAGTGCGCATATATTTACACCAACAGCGGAACGATTATGTTTTAAATGCATAGGTTATAAAACAATGCCATATATTTGTAAACGTATCAATTACGAACTCGCACATGTTCCTGATTGGTACGGTAAATTGGAAATTCATGTAATTGATCATGAAGGAATGTGTGATTTCCCAACAGTATTACGTACATTATCGAACATAAATAATTGGTGTGATAATTGCGTTAAAGTTCCATTGTTTGTGTTATGTGATGGGGATGATTGTAGACAAAATATGCATTGGGATAGTAATACAACATTAAAAGAATTTATTATAGGATTACAATCTGATTAATAAAAAGATAGTTTTTCTACCTGCCCGATTTAACAACAACCTATCCCAGGAAGACCTAGATGAAATAAACCAAAAGCCAACAAAATATTTAACATTGACCGACTCGAGATTTAGAGTTAATTTAAGCTATAATTAATTCGAAGGCGTCCAGACAATTTCACCGCAAAAAAATCAACAAACTACAAAAAATGTGGATGATGTATGCAGAACAATCCTGGCCCAAAGCTGTCGACTTGAAGAGCGCGATCGAAAGATTAATATGTGAGTTGGATGCACTTCGCTTCGATGCAGAACATGAAGCTGTGTATGGAAATGGATTGTACGACGAAGACTATTGCAGAAGTTTAAGTGAAAAATATTCGAGTGCCTCTCAATTGTGCGCCGATTACCTAGAAAACAAAATAACGCTGAATTCTTTGCTCCAACAATTTTGTGACTTTGAGATGAAAGTGCGGTTATACAATTTGACCCAGTTTTTACCCAACGATTTAGTGAATAACTATGAGTTACCCATACTTAACGAGTCATCCAACAGTGACAGCGGTGGTGAGGAAACAAGTTAGATTTTCAGATAATATTCAAAACTATCCCATGATTGCTTGGTCCTATGCATACCGCTGCTCCAGAAAGGGACCTTGGGAGCAAATAGCACTCGACAGCTTTAGATTTAAAAATATAATTGATGTGAAATATAAACCTGTTCTTTCAAAAATATTATGTGTCGAGCACCGATGTCGTTTATATAATGAACGTTTCCATGTCAAATAAATGTTAGTTGATTTTTTACAGAATAAATATTTAACAAATAATGTATTGTAATAAATAAAGGTTTTAACTGTTGTGAACAATTTAAATGTAAAAAAAAAAAATGTCAATCAAATGTATTGTAATAAATAAAAGATGTTAACTGCTGTGTACAATTTCAATGTAAAAATAATGACAATCAAATGTATTGTAATAAATAAAAGATGTTAACTGCTGTGTGTACAATTCCAATGTAAAAAATAATATCAATCAAATGTAAGTGGTAAAGGATCCTTAGAATTGATCCATGAATTGTGTGAGCTGTCCAACCCCAACCAACGAACGTAAATCTTGCTACCTTTCCTTCGTAAAATCTTCTCAATTAAAAAAAATGTCTGGATGCATTACTTTTTGTAATTCTTGTTCATAAAAGGCGCCTTTTATTGATTGTCCACTTGAATCCTCCAAGATGTAAGTAACTGGATTTGTAAGTTGAACTTTGTTTATTTTAAAAATTTCCGTTGTCCAATTTGGGTTATAAGATTTAGCAAACACATTTTTGAACTTGCTTATTCTTACGGTATCACCTCGCTTATAACGTGCACGCTTCGCGATTTTGAGGTGTGAATAAACGGTTTTTAGTAGAGATGATTCATTATCCCTTGTAAACATCAATTGGTTTTAGTCCAGTCGTTCGGTGAACTGTGTTATTATACTTTCTTAACAGTTCCCCCAAAATATCAACCCATCGATTTTTTCCGCGTAAAGAAAACTCTTGATACAGCATTTTTTTCAATGTTCTAATCACTCGTTCTGCCATGCTAGCTTTAGTGGTACGCGTACACGTTGAATAGAAATTTATGTTGTATTTCTCACATAACGCAATGAATTTTTTATTGTAAAATTCTAGTCCCAAGTCGGTTTGTAAATTTGTTATGGGGGAAGATATTTTCACAATTATGTGGGACATGGCTGCGGTAACGTCCGCAGCATTTTTAGATTTTAACGGCTCGGCCCAGAGAAATTTACTAAAACAATCGATCGCAACGAGTATGTATCAACTTTTAGGAATATGTATATGCAAAATTTATGGTAGGGAGATTATAAATATGTATATATAAAAAAAGGTCAGTCTTTAATATAACCTGGTCCTGACTAGACATGATTATCCTTCAGATTATTACATTTGTTGCTTTATCAAATGCCGCGCCGTTGCAAGAAGCGCTACACTTCCTATACAGATATGGTTACCTAAACGCAAGTGAAACAATGAATCGCAACGACTCTGCAGGCCTTTCCATTATTGATAGAATTAAGGATGAAAAAGATGCTCGATTTGTGAGTTCATCGAACACTTCCAAGAGACATTTTCCTTGCATGTTGACGGCATACTGAACAACGAAACCATTAATCAGATGAAAAAACCAAGATGTGGAGTAATCGATTTACCAATGCAAAATTATAACGTGGGGGGTGTTGAAGACAAATGGAATTCTACCACTCTTACATGGAGTTTTCCTCTCGGATCGCAACAAGATATCGAAGTCGCTCGAAAGGCTTTCGAAGTGTGGGAAAAACATTCAAATCTCAAATTTGAGCTACGTCGCGTCAAACCGAATATAACGATTACTTATAAAATACGCCAACATGTGTTCCACAATAAATTATCACAGTGCAGTTCAGTTCAGTGCAGTTCAGATTTTGATGGCTTCGGTAACGTGCTAGCACACGCATATATGCCCAATTTTGAAACAAAAAATGTGGAAATACATATAGATAACGAGGAAAACTGGTGCCGCGACATGAATGCATGTCCATCTGATAGTAGCAGTTTATTCTGGACGTTACTTCATGAAATCGGTCATACGTTAGGGATTTCGCATTCATTCAACAGAGCTGCTATAATGTACCCATTCTACGCACATCCAAATACGTCATCGGATGTCGATTTAAATATTGATGATATTCGTGCTATTCAACACTTGTATTGAAAAAATCTGTGACATCATCAACAACAACTTCAAGATCGTCAGCAGCTCGCACTCCAACAATATCACCTACAACCCAATCAACGACAGTTCGTACATCAACCTCCACGACAATAGCAACAACTACAAAGGCGGACCTGCCTGCTACGTCGCATAATGCAACGAATAACGAAATTCCCCCTCATATATGTAAATTACATAAGATTGATACATTTCTGATAATACAAGATACACTTTACATGTTTTATAAGAAATGGGTTTGGTAAATAGTGAGAAAATTAGCAATCCTATTCTACCCTGAGACTGGTTGCGATTTTTGCCTGAAAATTTTACCAAAATAGAAGCTATTTACCAGAGAATGGACATGAGCGTGGTCATTTTCGTAGATAAGTTGATTTACATCATGATTCCAGACACCACAAAAGCAACACATGTATGGACGTATTCTCTTATACATTTATCTGATGCATGTATCGTGAAAGGAGCTGTAACCACTTACACAGGCAAATCATATATATTTTGCAATGATGATAAATATGTGAAAATTGACGAGTGTAAATATAGTGTGAAGGGTTTCGGTTCAATATCCCACGATTTTGCCGGGATTCCTAGTAGAATTACCAACGTTTTTCGCTACACAAATTGTTATTTGTACTTTTTTAATAACGATACTGTTTATGAATACAGCGAATTTACCAATTCGCTGGTTAGAGTAATGAAAAAGGATATTTCACTTTTCGGAATTAATTGTCCGCGAGCAAGCATATTACAAGAGATTAAAAATTTGCTTGGGAAAATTATCCAGTTTGATAATGGAGGAGAAGACCACAACGGTGAGGAAGGTGAAGAGGAAGACCTCAAGTCGGCGGAATCGGCGGAAGTGGCAACCTTGCTTTTAGGGTTAGTTAAAAGATAAGGGAGATAACCCTGACATAAAATTCTGGTCCTCCAGGATGGGGGTTGAGGCGTCGGGCCAGCTCCTCGGCACTCGGAAAAACTCGAAATTTGCTAAAAATCCTAATATCAAGCCTCGGAATACGGACAGACACACGGACACACGACTTAAGCAAAGGAAACGGACAATGATTGTTGGCACATGGAATG
Source organism: Othius punctulatus (assembly GCA_951805005.1). Classification (NCBI taxonomy): domain Eukaryota; kingdom Metazoa; phylum Arthropoda; class Insecta; order Coleoptera; family Staphylinidae; genus Othius; species Othius punctulatus. The sequence goes on from OX638146.1 coordinate 47,327,381, forward strand.
TGCAGGGACTGGCGAACAAGCTGGGAGAAGTAGTACAGGAGTCCATAAAACAAAACCTGGACATTGTATGCCTTACAGAAACGAAGAAAAAAGGCAGTGGTAACCAAATAGTACAAGAGTATGTACACATTTGGTCAGGAGTAGATAAAGACCAAAGGGCTAAAGCAGGGGTGTCCATACTCATTCGGAAAAAACTCATTAACACCATTAAAGATGTTCAATATGTCAGTGAGAGATGCTTAAAAGTAACTCTAAAGGTAATGGGACGGGAACTCGTAGTTATAGCGGCGTATTCACCTACAGAGGATGCGGTAGCACAGATTAAGGATGATTTCTATATTTCCTTAAGTCAACAAATAGAGTCAGTCAAACCATCACAAGAAATCATACTAGCTGGGGATCTGAATGCCAAAATTGGCTCGCGTGTTAAGGATGCTGTAGTAGGGCAATTTGGAGAAATAGCTGTGAATGATAATGGGGATCGTCTCATAAACCTATGTAATCAATACAAACTAAAGATTACAAACACCTTTTTTAACCACAAGAACATTCATCGATATACCTGGGAGCGGCCGTCCATGAACCAAAAATCTATCTTAGACTACATTATTATTAAACAGGAATCAAGCACAAAAATAATTGATGCAAGAGTTAAGCGCGGTGCAAACTGCGGATCAGACCACTATCTGGTAGTAGCTGAATTATATTACTTGTATAGATTAAACCAGAAAAAAACAAATGATATTATTGAAATAAACGAAGATCTAAAGGCGAAGGAGTGGCCTAAATACAAACTGGAACTCCTACAACAAGAAAGTATAAGAAAGTTATATCAGAATAGACTTGAATCTCACTTAACTAGAGAAAATGTCAGAGAAGATGCTAATGAGGAAAATACCCGGATCAAGAACGCAATTCATCAAGCAGCAGGAGAAGCTCTAGGAAATGTTACCAGGAGTAAAAGAGACCAGATCTGGTGGAGCCAGAGAATCAAGCAAGCGGTCGAAAAGAAAAAGGAAGCCTATAACAACTGGCTTATGCAAAGATCAGACGTATCCAGACAAGAATATAAAAGCTATAATAGAGAAGTAAAACGAATTATTGCCCAAGAGAAAAGCAGAACTTGGGAAAGAAAGTGCTCAGAGATAGACAGCTATTTGGGTGGATCACAATCCACAGAGGTATGGCGAGTTCTAAAGAGTATGAAGACCAACACCGAGAAAACACCCATATCAATGATCGATGACGTAACTTGGAGGCAACACTACATCAATCTCTTAACCGAAAATCGTCAACAATACAAGGGCAGCTACATAAATACGGAACCGGAGCAGGGAGAGATACTGCAAATTAATATAGAACATGTACAAAAGGCAGTCAAGACGCTTAAGAATGGAAGATCACCTGGCCCGGGCGGGATTCCTGCAGAACTTATTAAATATGGAACCGATACTCTATGGAAGCAACTGACTAACCTTATAAACTACTGCTTACGTGAAAAGATCTTACCAGATGAGTGGAAAACCTCTAATATTGTATCAATACATAAAAAGGGTAGTAAGAAAGACCCCAACAACTATCGAGGTTTGAGTATTACTAGCTCACTAAGTAGACTATTAGGAAGAATAATCAAGGATATCCTACAAACTGCAATCAATAATAAAATTAGTGAAGATCAGAGTGGTTTCACTCCCGGACGATCATGCGTTGATAACCTGTTTATACTACAACAATTAGTTGAAAAGCGAACATCAGTAGGAGAGGAAACTTTTATGGCGTTTATTGATTTAGAAAAGGCGTACGACTCAATCCCAAGAAACAGACTCTGGATGGCATTAGAAGTTCAGGATGTTAAAAAGAGCATTATTGAGGCAATAAAACTTATATATTGGGATAATGAAGCCACTATTAAAAACGGAAAAACAATGTCTCTACCCATCAGACCGGACAAAGGACTAAGACAGGGTTGCTGCCTCTCGCCTATGCTTTTCAATCTATACTTGGAGACAGTGCTAAAGGGATGGAGGAGAAGATGCAGTGGCATGGGGGTGCCGATCATCTCTTTAACCTGAACTTTGCTGATGACCAAGTGGTCATAGCTCAGGACGCGTTTGATCTAGAGTTTATGCTGGAACGCCTGAATAATGAATATAAGGAATGGGGAATGAAAATAAACTTCAATAAAACGGAATTCATAGCAGCTAACTGTCAGGCAAACTTCCTTATCATGTTGGAAAACAGCATCCAAATTCGACAAGTCCAACAGTTCAAATATCTAGGAGCTATGATTACCCAGGATGGATTAGGCTCTCATGAAATTAAGCGGAGAATAGAGAGCAGCCGCAGAGTTTTGGGATGTCTAAACTCTGTGTTCTGGGACCAGCACATCTCAAGAAAGACCAAGAAACATATTGGAAAGTCTATGGTGGAGTCCGTGCTCTGCTACGGTAGTGAGGTATGGGTAATGAATGCGGAAATGGAACGTCGGGTGAATGCAGTAGAGATGGACTACTTGCGGCGAAGTGCTAGAGTGTCCAGACTCCAGAGAATTCGAAACGATCAGATAAGAGATTGCATGGGGGCAGAGGAAACTATCAACCAACGAATTCAAAAGCGAGGTCTGAAATGGTTTGGACACCTCATGCGCATGGAAGAGGAACGATGGCCCAAGCGAATATTCCAGTGGGTTCCCCCCGGAAAACGTAAGAGGGGACGTCCGAGAAGATCTTGGAATGAAGGCATGAGGAAGGCCATGACAGCCCGAGGATTAGACGAAGAAGACGCTAGGGATAGAAGAGGATGGAGATTAGGAGTGGGAAGGCAGCCTGCGGCTGTATAACAACCCTTAAATAAAATAATGGAGGAGATGACTAAAATGCTCAATATATTATTCAGTCTTCATCATCATCATGTCGTTAAAGAAGCAACAACTACACTTAATAAACAATATTATTACTATAAGAGCAAATATAAGCAATGCAGGCCTCGCAAATTCCCTGCTATTCTACGAACAAAGTCAGAGGATCAATGAAGAGGTTAGTGTTAATATTGGTTCTATGACATACGATTCAATAATACATACGTTTTTGGTGTGCCGATAAGGAGGGGATAAGGTACGATGGCAACGTCTTACATGCACAGAAGAAGTTATACGCCTACTTCAATAAATGGACGTATAGCACAATAATATTTTGTACCACTACATTTTTGGTGCAAAGTGAATGGGAAAATTTACGATCCCACACGAAACATTACTAAATACTGGAATACTTGTGTGGTATTGGAGAATTTCAAGTTTCATGAAAATCAACAAAGGATCGATGGATTGGAACACATCATTATGATGTCATCAGCAATGAATTTCAAGACTACACACTCCGCTGAGGAGTATTTCTCACAAGCTCCACCTCACTTAAAGAGGATTCGCAATGAAATAAACAAGCGTCTTGAAAAAACATTATGCGTAACCACTGCAAACAAAAATCAATAAACAGTCAAACTTCTGTAAACAAATAAATCTAGTAATATTTTTCATCATATTAGAATTAAGTTCATGTGTACTGCAATAAGTAAAGAACTTTGATTATATAAAATATATAGTTTTAACTTTTTATTATGTATTATTATTATGTATTGTTATAAATAAATACTTTATACATGTAACATCTCGTTTTAATTACCCTATATTTAATCAATTACTGGAAAACACAATATCTTTAGAACAATCATTAGTAAAAATCTTGTCTGGTGTTAAAAGCGCATACTGATAAATCTAGTAAACAGCTGATCGAATGCGAGACGGCATTTCAATAAGGACTTCCGCCGATTATACAGAGAATACCCATATAAATATATTATCCTTGCAGACTGAATTTTTAGATAAAGCTAATCATTAAAGATTTTTAAATGCTATTATAATTTAGATACAATGCTGTCACCATTGATAAGAAATGAAACGGTTTAAAATTATGTCTGAACTTGTTTAAGGAAAGAAAATATATTCAGCCACATTAAATTTACTGTATTCTTATTTTCAGTTAGTATAATGAGGATACCTTACCGTACAGTTATTGATAACATGTTATTTAAAATCAGTACCCACAACGTCCTCTGACCGGTGATTAAAATTATAGGTAAGACGCGACGAATTGATAAGGATTATTTAAAATCGGTACATGTGGTGCCCTCTGTCTACTATCGAGTAGATAATAATTTTGAAGTACCCCTTAATAATCATATTTATTTCTTCCAATAAAATCAAAACAGTGCAAACCTCTGAATTTTACATGGCAATACAAGATACGTTTTGCAATGAAAATCGATCAATTTTTCTTGGCAGTACAAGAGACGTTTGAAAACAATTTACAGGATATTAAACAGTAAGTGCTCTTAGAAACTTGCTTCTCTTTGATCGGAACTCTTTTAAACAGTCTGATATAAACAGGATGATATAATCAGGCTGATATAAACAGGCTGATATAATCAGGCTGATTCATTGCGTGAAAATACCGCCGACAGATGGGCAATACATACAGCAACACAGTTGGAAAAACCAAGATATGTTCTGATGGCGTTTCAAACGAACAAGAAAAATGTAAAAACTGCGGATGCCAGCAATTTCGATCACATAACTCTACGAAACTTGAAAGTCTTTTTAAATTCGGAATGCTATCCATATGAGAAACAAGATTATGACTTTGGTTTGGGCAAATATAGTCTTGCGCATGCGGATTACAGCAAATTTCAAAAGAGCTATTATGACCGAGATCTGAGTGACCCCCTCCTCTCATTTGATCAATATAAAAATAATCCCATCTTTGTTGTGGACTGCTCCAATCAAGTAGAGACAGTTGTTGGTCGAACGGTCGATGTGCAAGTCGAATTTGAGGGAGGCTCCAAGTTTCCGGCGCAAACCGCTGCCTACTGTCTAATCATTCATGATTGCATTGTGGAGTATAATCCTATAAGTGGTTTAGTGTACAAGCTGGCGTGAAAATGTTGGTGATTGACATACAAGGGTTTAATGTTGCTGGAAATAAATTCATACCAAAAGAATTAGCAGCATTTGATGGATCGAAAACAACTCACATATTATTTAAACCGCCATTTAATGAGATGTATCTGGATGAAACTGAACTTAAACAAATCAGGTGGCTGGAAAGAAACTATCACGGATTACGGTGGAGCTTTGGATTTGTAGACTTGGATCAATTATCCCCGATTTTACTTGAATTGGTTAAGGGACACAATACAGTGTATGCAAAGGGATTGGTGAAAACAAATATACTGAAGAAATATTTAGGATGTCTCGTTCAAGAATACCCATTTGGAGAAGAACCTTCGCTGAAAAAGTTTATAACGAAGCCTAGCTGTTTCTACCATTGTTTAGATTATACGCACTGTGCTCTTTCAAATGTGAACTTGTTATACAAATATTTGGAAAAATTTGAATAATTTGTACTGAACTTTGTGAAAACTTTAAATGAACAAATAAACAAACAAAAATGACCCTAAATCATGAGTGTGATTTAATTGACCTTACTACTAGTAAAGATTTTAATTTTCTTGACGAGGTGTTGAACAATTTCGATAAAAGTGTGCAAAATGAAAGCAAATTTATGAATGAAACACGATATTCTCTAAATAAAAAAGGAACGGTTCATGTGGCAGTTGGGTTTAGTGTGATTAGAGGATTCTACCCAACGGTGAGATTATCCGGCCCCAAAAACTCACACATACATTTTATTCATGCTGAATGGAATGAATTTGTTACCAAAAGAGAGGAGATACTGAAATATTTCACCTCTAAGAAACGGAGATGTTGCGTATGTTCTCGAAATGATGATGGAGACAGCAAACCTATTATAAATATATTCCATGAATGCGACATATTACTTACAGTGGTGTCTAAAACTCGTTGTGTACGAATTGAAAAGAAGGGAGTGAAAATATCTTTTGACTTTAAAACATTTAACGTATTGTGTAAAGTGCTCCAACTTATTGAATTCAGAATCACCAGATTAGAACAGCTGCGATTTTTTGATTTCTATAATCAGTGTTCTCTCTCAGTATAAATCCGAACAGTGACGAAAATCAGGCATTAATTAGTCTCACCACTGCACCATTCGATGAAGGTGTGACTTCTTCTGAAAACATGGAATGTCTACATGAAATTAGTGTATTTTTTAAAGATAAATTTAAAACCGATTTAGACAGCTCTCGCCTTATATTTGAACTGGATATTGTGATGTAGGATTATATATAATTAAATTATACCCATGAAGCTCCACAACTAAAATCAATATTGTCATGTATAATTAAATAATAATTATATAATTAAATTACATACATGCGAAGCCCCCTACAACATCTTATCCTTTTCTATAAAACTCCGCAGTAATGAGAGTTCTATGCACTATTAGTATTTGCCGTTGAAATTAAAGTTTATCTGTATCTGTGTCTGTGTATGGTTTCAACTATGAATCATTTTCTAACAGTGGAAAAATGTATCACCCCACAATACGATTATTTTAACTGTATTCAATTAGACATAAAAAGGTCCATGCGTCGATGTATAGTTGAGTGGATGTTGGAAGTGTGTCTAGATTCGAACTCTGAACATCCGGTCTTTTTAGTTGCTGTAAACTGCATGGATAGATACTTGTGTGCAATAAATATTAATAAATCTAAGTTGCAATTGGTTGCGACGACTTGTATTTGGATTGCGTCTAAGATAGTGAGTGACTTTTGTTTAGACCTAGACTTATTAATTGCATACACAGCAAATAGTTTAACAAAAAATGACATAAAACAGTGTGAAAGGGATATTTTAAAGTGCCTCGAGTGGAAAATTTATTCAATTACAACATTAGACTTTTTTGATTATTTAATTAAAAAATTTGTAAACGATTTAGCTGACCCTGACAAATGTTTGGGGAAGTGTATTAACTTAATAGTGAAAACTGTGATTTCAGATGAATTTATTATAATACGTCCATCTTATATTGTTTCAGCATGTTTCTATTTCTTATGTATTGAAAACGGGGATGCTTTTTCTCTCAGTGAGATTTGTGATGTTACACACAAGCTAATTTTAAACATGTAAACAAAATTTTAACCCTTCTTGTACAAACTGTAAAATAACTAAATGTATGCGCAAATATATATTCTACTTGTCTACACACACATACACATTTGTAACATTTGATATATAACATAGTAATTATCTTAATTGTTATATTTTATATGTATGTAAAATTTGTATTGTTTTATATGTATGTATACGATTTTTTAAAATGAATAATTTATGTATGTAGATGATATTACTTTTATTCATCTCAAATAATTTTTTCTTATGCATTATATATACTACTTGTGTACATACATACATACACACATTTGTAACCCATGAATAATAATAATAAAGAGTATGCTAAAAAATAAATAACCAATACTCTCGCACAGATAATAATAAACAATGCAAAAATACTGTTTTATAATTTACCCCCCCCCCCCCCCCCCCCCACACCATCTAATCCTATATGTATGGAAGCTCATTTATTTCCTCCCCCACATCCGCAAAATCGTGAAATTAATACCTCCCCACACAGCTACAAATCAATACTTCCACACACATCAACAGGTTACCAACAACAGGTAAAAAAATCAACCGACCATCAACAAGTGAACACACACACACACAACAGGTAGTCGACAACAGGTTAATATTCAATTAACCGTTGTAACAACCCCCAATAACTCCAATTGGTTGCCTACCTTCATTGGCCCTTCATTGTCCACCATACCTCCACTCCCATTGGTCCATTAGTCGTTAACTGCACTCCCATTGGTCCTATCACCCCATTGGCCGTTATTACTGCACTCCCATTGGCTGTATCACCCCTCCTTCACTCCCATTGGCTGTATCACCCCTCCTTCACTCCCATTGGCCGTTGCCATAACAACCCCACACTCAAACCACACCCACATCCACCTCCAAGCCACGCCCACACCCCAAGCCACGCCCCTTCTGGCTGGCGGTGTGGCGGTGGTCCCAGAACCCGCTAATATCCCCTACTCGCCATGACAGATAATATAGTGTATGTGCTCGACAGCGACGATGAGGAAGTGAGTCCACAAAGTTACTCACAGTCATCCCCATACCCCCCAGGCTCCCCAAGCTCCTACATGCCGTGGAGTCCGTACGCGTCCAGATCGCCGCAGGCATATATGCCAACCGCGCCATCACCCTATAACAACCCCCAGCCGGCATCGCCATGCAGCAACCCCCAGCCGGATGCAAGGGCATATCCGGTGGGCAGGGCCCCTCGAGCAGGAACAACGGATCGGCGTTGGCGTCCATACGAGCAGCAGACCTCACCAGGCGCTACCCACCTGGGGCAGCAACAGCCGTGTGCCCCGGAACACCAACGCCGTATATAGGCCGCTTGTGGACCGAGTGCTCGGTCCGCAAGTATCTGTATACGGCATTAGAGCAAATACATGATAATGTATGTCAAAAATGTACATGCAAGTGCGCATTTTGAAGCCAAAGGCTGCAAAATACATAAATGTTATAATAAAAATAAAAATAAAAAAATTAATTAAAAATTACTGTATATTTATTTATATTACCCATAAAATCGTTTTCAGATGCTGTGTGTGTGTGTGTGTGTGTGTGTGTGTGTGTGTGTGTGTGTGTGTGTGTGTGTGTGTGTGTGTGTGTGTGTGTGTTACAGGCTACTGATCAATTACCGCTATGCCGTAAAATGCCGCGGTCTGTAACCTTATGAATTCCGTTACATACACGTCATAATAAAAAATTCAAAAAATAAAAAATAATTAGCTTCAAGCATAGTCTCGTTTTCATACTATGTGGTTAATCACCTCGCATGCTGGAATTATTCTGAATATTAAGTTAGTTTTCAATGTACACAGAAAATTAAGTAAATATTAAAATTTTATAATTATCCCACAATAATTACAAACTCCTAGAGACTTATTTGTTATATGTATAAATTAGATCAATTTTTTTAGTTATACTAGTTTTAGTACTATTGTTTTTCGCAAAATAAATGTGGCCCTTTACATTACTTGAGTTATTTTAATCGAAGTAAACTTCCATTCCACTTAAAACACTTCCAGAAGAATGTCTAAATAACTTTCCTGTGATTATAATTATAAATATTAAAAAATTGCATTGCATTATAACTCGAAAACAAAAGACGATAAGCTAGAAGCTATTGTTGGCTTTCACCGTTGAGTTCCTCTCAACAGAAGAAATAGAAATATCGTCATAAAACTTTCCTTACCTCTTATATTTGCCGAAGTTACATACAGCCAAGTTTGCGCATCCTATACATGTAGTTATTGTAGCAAAGTTCAGTCGTACATCAGCACAGCGGGTAAAATGAACGTAACCCGTTTTGTTTCTCCAATTTCGAGCCTCAAGATATGAAAGAACCTATAAGCCTACAAAATTGTCAAGGAAATTTCAACTGTACTAGTATTCTATGTCAAAAACTGTGCATTCTACAGAAAAAGTTTACTTTAAGAATTTAAAAAAAGTATTAATAATACCATTTCAATAAACAAATAATAATTTACAGAGTCTACATAAGAGTACAAGCTTTAAGAACAACTATATTTAAGACTGCGTAACTAACGCACGTTTTGAGATAAAAAAAATATTTTATTGTCTGCGACATGTTTCGACACATAGTGTCTTCATCGGGCAGATGAATAATGAGTATAAACAATATTTATATTACTATATTTAAGTATAAGCAATATAAAACATTGAACGACTTTTGAAATAGTATATAGTATCCAACAAAATAGTTTTAGTACACCAGCGAATACAGATATCCAAACTAATGCTGCTATACAAACTTCGAAAAAGCATTATACCAGCATATGTAATAAAAAATTACTGGAGCAGCTCACTCCAATTGCAATTTAAATTATAAGCTTCCTAAGCATGTACCAGTGTTCTTCCACAATTTAAATTACGATTCGCACCTGTTTGTTAAGGAGTTTGGCAGCACTGACGAGAAAATTGATCTTATTGCCGCGAACAAAGAAAAGTATATTTCATTCACCAAACACATTAAAGTTGATAGTTTTATTAACAAGAAAACAAACCTCAGTCAGAACGTGTACTTAAAGATTCTGTTTTTAGATTCATTTCAGTTCATGGCATCATCTCTAGAAAAATTAGCTGCAAATCTCACCCCCAATCAGCTAGTGCATGTTAGAAATTATTTCCCCTCAGACGACCAGTTTAAATTGGTAACAAAGAAGGGCATTTTCCCCTATCAATACATGGACTCGTTTGCACGTTTAGATGAAACTAAATTACCCCCCCCAAAAATGAATTTAACCAATTCACATATTTCTTTAAAGGACTATGAACATGCACAAAAAGTATGGGAAATTTTCGAATGTAAAACTCTGGGTGATTATTCTAATTTATATCTGAAAACTGATGTGCTACTTTTGAGCGATATATTCGAAAATTTCCGCAATGTGTGTATGAAGATATATGAATTAGATCCCTGCCAATATTACACCTGCCCTTCATTAACTTGGGATGCAATGTTAAAATATACCAAAATTGAGCTTGAACTATTGACTGATCTTGATATGCACCAGTTCATTAGACACGGCATACGAGGGGGCATTGGTCAATGTTCGCTCAGGCGGGCAGTGGCCAATAATAAATTTATGTCTAACGATCCAAATTATATGTATGATGCTACGAAACCCACTTCTTATTTAACGTATTGGGATGCAAACAATCTGTATGGATGGGCAATGTCGCAATATTTACCAACCGGGGAGTTTAGATGGTCAACTGAAACCAATTTCGATGTTATGTCAATCCCCGATGATTCAACTACCGGGTATATCTTTGAAGTTGATGTAGAGTATCCGCAGAGTCTCTATAACAAACACAACGATTTACCTTTTCTCGTCGAACACATTACTCCACCAGGCTCGAAATTTAAAGATACAAAATTGATTCCAAATTTTATGAACAAATCAAAATACGTAATTCACTATCGAAATTTAAAGCAGGCCATTCGTAGTGGTTTAATTGTCACTAAAATTCACAGGGTTTTAGAGTTTGCGCAATCTGCCTGGTTGAAAAAGTATATTGATTTAAATACCGCATTGAGACAGGCAGCAAGCAATGCATTTGAGAAAGATTTTTTTAAGCTGATGAATAATGCTATTTTCGGTAAAACTATTGAAAATGTGGACAAGCGAGTTGACGTGAGATTGGCGAATCATTGGGACGACATTGGAAAACGCCGGGGCGTTCGAAGTCTAATTGTAAAACCAAATTTTAATTGTATTTCCATTTTCACGGAACCATTAGCCGCCGTGCAGTTAGACAGGTTGAAGGTATTGCACGATAAGCCCATCACTGTTTCACTGTTTTGGAAGTTTCAAAAATATTAATGTACTATTTTTATTATGATTTCATCAAGGAACGGTATGGAGATAATTCCAATCTTTGTTATATGGATACAGATAGTTTTATTTTACATTTGCATACGGAAAACATTTATGAAGACATGAAACAAAATTCTGAAAAATTTGACACGTCAAATTATGCCCTTATGGCATAGTTCCGCAAAACAAAGGCGTGCTTGGTTTATTTAAAGATGAAAATGAGGGCAAAATCATGAATGAGTTTATTGGGTTACGTTCAAAAATGTATGGGCTCTGTGTTGAAAATGAGTGGATAAAAAAAAATTAAAGGTTTGCGGAAAAATGTCACTAACAACGATATATCAGGGGCCAATTTTATTTCTTGTATTTCCACCAAAGAATTATTTTACAGAACGCAACAATTATTTAAATCAATCAAGCACACAATATTCACACAGACGCAAAATAAATTGGCTCTATCACCATTTGATGATAAAATATTTATATGCACTGATGGTATCCACACTTTAGCCTGGGGGCATAATGATATAGTCTAATAATAATAATGTTAATTGTTATGTATGTATGTTTGTAAACATTTTCTTTGTAAGTATATAATTATTTTTTATTGTACAATAAATGTATGCAAATGACTTGTATTCATCTCAGATTGTTATTTCTTATACACTAGTATATACCAAGATTTTGTTATCTTACATGTAAGTACATGTATCACACACACACACACACACACACACACAGATAATGTACAATAAACAACACATAAATAATGTGGTCTAATTTAACCTCTGCCCACTCCAATTGACCACGCACTCTCATTGGCATTTGCCACCATACCTGCACTACCATTGGTCAACCACTCCAATTGACCACGCACTCTCATTGGCATTTGCCACCCCACCTGCACTACCATTGGCCGTCACCATGACAACCCACACCCTCGCTTCACTCACATTGGCCGAACCCCCACTCTAACCACGCCCTCACAGCCCACACCCGACCCCCACCACCGCCACAAGCCACGCCCACTCCACAAGTCACGCCCATTCAGTTTGGCGGTGGCTCTAGAATCGGCCTATTCCCCCTACTTCCCTCATATACGAGGTGGAATGTCTCGATTTATATGAAACATTTCGACACGACGCTCAAAATTATTTCGACACCGACTATCTGGTAGATAATGTGTACATCCCGCTCGTCAACAAGAAGGTTATTGGGCTGATGAAATACGAGAACGCCGGTAAGGTGATGACCGAGTTTGTGGTGCCCCGCTCAAAGATGTATGCCCTGCGGGTGGAGGGGTATGACAAGGACAAGAAGGCTAAAGGTGTAAAGAGGCACATTGTGAAGAACCGCATCACCTTTGATGATTACATCAAGTGTTTGCGGGAGGACACAGAAACAGCAGTACAACAGAAGCTGTTTAGATCTGTTAAACATGAGGTTGCGACCATCGAGCAGACAAAAATTGCCCTCAGTCCTCATGACAACAAGCGGTTTCTAATACCCAACTCGGTAGAAACTCTGCCGTGGGGACATTGTGATATAATGGAGTAGCTTTAATATGTTAGTATCATTCCTGTATATTTATTTATTTATTTTATTGTATAGTTTTTATTGTCTTGTTTTCCATTTTCCATTTTCCATTATTTTTGCTTATGTATAATTGATGTACTAATAATTGTGAATATCGTTTAATGTGATAAACGTATTATATTAAATAATTGCCGCCATCTATATCAATAGCATTATATCCTGTATGCGTAACAAAAAAATTATTTTATATGCCTTGGAGACATTGTAATATACTTGAGTAGTTTTATTATTTTTGTGTTGATCCTCTATATTTTTTTTTTATTGTATATATTTTTATTGTATAGTTTTTATTGTATATATATTATCCTCTTGTACATATTTTCTATTATTTTGCTTATGTATATTCGTTTGTAATGATAATAATTGTGGATATCGTTTAATGCGATAAACGTATTATATTAAATAATTGCTACCATCTATACTGATAGCATTATATCTTGCACCTGTAAAATATATATGTTTTATATTATTGATATATTATAAATAAATATTTTACACCTTTAACATGTTTTATTGCCTAGTAAAATTACCTAAATCTATTTATCCAGTCGAAAGAACTCTGCTATAAAAATGTTTGTATACCATTAATCTTATTGCCCTAGAATAAAAAATAGCGTATAAGGATGTCATAAATTTATCATAAAATTTGCGTTAGACAGCTCCTCCACAGTATCTGTAACAGGCAGGTGTTGAGCAATGATGATCTGCAATGATCAACAACGGCGCAAAAGGGTTGGTACACCGGCGGCGGCGCTCCGTATCTCCGCATAATTTAAGAGTCCTGCCGCCACACTCGCTATATCCCCAAGCTGGCTGTACCAGTTAAGACAATTAGCTCCGCATAAAAATATTGCGTCGGCGCGGACGTACCGCCCAAGTAATTCACCATCCGACGTCGAAAACTTCCCTGTAATTTAAAAGTGGACACGTCACAGCATTTCGCTAGCTAAAAATATACTGCCCATATTGTATTAAGGCAAATATGGGCAGTACCCCTTTTAAAACCTTTTAAAATCGCTTCAATTCGTATAAGTTTTTAATATGTGGGGATTATAATATACCATCTAGGGATTGGTCGAATGAACTGGCAGTAAGTGCTGGTTTGGGTGCCTGTGACAAATCCAAGGCTGAGGCTTTGTTGGCAACGTACGGTTTTTTAAATTGTCATCAGATAAATGGGATTCCAAACACAAGACAAGTTTTCCTTGAGACTTATTTTTTTCAAGCATACCAATTAAAGTATCAACAGCTATAGATATTTTGCTTAATACTAGTATTCATCATGGCGCTTATTGCCTTAGTTTTAGTAATGATATGTTTATCGATAAGCTTGAGACGCAGGAGTGGATATATTTGGGCGAACTTTGACGCTTTGAATGACTTTTTCTTCGGCATTAATTGGGACGAGATATTATCAGACTCCGATATAGACAAGTCAGTGGATAAGTTTTATGATGTGTTATATGATGGGATACTGAGATGTGTGCCGGCTAAATTAGTAAAGGCCCTCAAGATATCCGGTGTGGTTTAATTATACCCTGATTAATCTGATTAGGAAGAAAAAAGAGGCGCACTGTAAATACAAACATACTGGTCTGTATCAGGATTATGTTAGGTACAGATCCTCAGGTCTCAAAATCTTTACAGGACGTATCGTCAAAAGGTACAAATGAGTTTGTTAAGAAATCCGAAGACATTTTGGAAGGTACAAATGAGTTTGTTAAGAAATCCGAAGACATTTTGGAAATTTGCAAGGGATGCAAGGAGGGATGATGGAATCCCAAAAGAACTTTGAGAACCACACGCTTTTTTCACCCCAAATTTGCCGTTGATGGGTTTTAAATCAGATTCTATATCCGCATATATGCTGAAAGCTCTTTATTGTTATAGTTTGCGAATGATATCTTTCCTCCCTCAAATCAATATTATTACTTGTATTTGTATTATTGACACGATTGTAATATTTCCTACCTGTGCCACCAAATTTGCTTGCGGTGGACTCTACGGTGCTCTCAAAATCAGCATAAATTATGATGGGGTGTAAAATCCGACCGTTTCGGCCCCGAAAATGCCCGCATTCTCGTGCCATCGAATTTTATTATGAAAAACCTTATGGGAAAATGCGGCCGAACTGTCCCTGCTATACTACTAGTAGCGTTGCCTTGTTTAGCACGATACAGTTCAAGTGTCACAGAAGACCAAATTAATTTCCGATTTTTTTTTTCCATTTACGTATTTAAAATGGACGTATTAGGACGCGTAAATAAAAATATCGCTTTTGAGGAAGTGACAACGTTACAACTCAAAGATTTAACAATTGTAGTGCTGTAATATAAGCTGATGAACGCCAAAGTCGTTAGTACAAAGTTTGGGAAGGCCATATTAACCTGTGCCCATCCTAAGAGTGAGGAGGGAAAATTTAATGTTTTCTTACCTCTAAGATACATAAAATTAATACCAGCGAATGACTTGGAGGAACTTGTTAACAGTGGTTGTGCCTTGGTGTACAAAAGGGAAAAGGATACCGGCAGTGCAAACCCCGCTTTACTGATGGAATTCGCAAAAAAATAATTTGGTAAGTTTGTTATTTTTTTTTAAATTTATTTATATTTTACTAATGAATAGCTTAGCCTCGTCATTTTAAAATATAAATATCTTATCTTAATTAGTTTATAATAAAAAACAATATAATATATTACACAGTAGTTAGTAATTAAAATCAAATTTAAAGTTTTAAAAAAATGGATCCTAATATAATAAAAAATATTAAAACTACGTAGTTTGTGCTACTCTAAAGAAGACGTATATTCATTTAATCAGCTAAACAAAAAGAACATGAGCATCTTAACAAAACTACTTGGGAAATGTACCGATTTACACCAAAAACGTGTAATCGAATCGTCGCTGGCTATATTGACACTGTATCAAACACGTGCTTCCATAAAACTAAGGGAATTATCGAAACAATATCAAACAATTGGCAAGGGCCGAAGAAGCCGTCCTTCTGCATCAAGCAATTTTGAATCAAGGAGAGGAGAGGGAAAAAAATCCGCTGGCAAGATGTAAGTTGATCGATGAGTGCGGTAACTGTTGTGATTAACACGTATTCTAGCACAGGAAGAATTAATATATTAACTACCAATTGGTACATGAAAAACGAAACAATACTATTATTTAAGTGTCACATTAAAAAATATATAAATTTATTTCTACCAAATATAAAAATTCGTAATTAAAAAATCAGTGAAATTAATAATTAGTATTTTTATGATAATTGAATAAACAAACGTAACATGAGCTTTTATGATTTTTATATTACGGTTTTTATGATAATTGAATAAACAAACGTAATATGAGCTCATTTGTCTGCTGATAAAGCGTTTTGTTAGCATACTCGATGGACAGCTGTTGAGAGCTCTAAGTACTGTTTTTTTTTTTGTAGATTAAGCGTGAAAAATCTTGTTTTCCGTTTTTTTTTCCAATTACGATATGCACATCTATCTTGATTACTGATTTCTGAAAGAATCTTATCGTCTTGTAGGCCGCAAATATCTGTCTTCGTCATTATTTAAATTTTCTTCCGTCAATTTTTTTTTGCCGATTTTCCTTTCTCTGTCATATGACTACATTTTCGCACTGTTGTATACATAATACATTTCATAGATAAACATAATGTATGGTGATGATATACAAATTGCCTTTTATTTGAGAAGATTTTATATAAAAATTTAAATTGCCTCGTTAGTCACCCCGGTCTCATAGATCTGGATTATTATTTAGGTTTTTTAGGTTATCGAAATTGATATATTTTTCAGTATCTGGGGGCACATTTGAATTAACCGATCTAACCAGGCCTTTACAAAGACCTCATGGTTGCATTTTCTTAATTTTAGGTGCTCTAGTAACTGAGGACGAACAATAACTTTTTAGGTTATCGAAATTGATATATTTTTCAGTATTTGGGGGCCCATTTGAATTAACTGATCTAACCAGGCCTTTACAAAGGACCGGTACACAGAATAAATTATACAAACCAAATTCACCGAAAAGGCGTTGTATAAATGATGATTATGTTCCTTATTGCTTTATTGTTAGACTAGAGTAAATTAATGAACTTTGTATTTATTCTATGTGTAATAGTAAAAGCTTTAATCAAAATCAGCGAGCTGCAGCAGGATTTATTAATAAAAATAGTATTGTATATATATATATATATATATATATATATGCATATGCATTATGGAGGGGGGTGAATAAAAATAAATTATTTTATTATTTTTTATTACCATATAAATTATCCATTACATACTCGTGACGGAGGGGCTGAGCGACGGAGGGGCGGACGGGCTGAGTGACGGCGGGGCTGATGGTGTTGGTGGCGGTGGAGGGGCTGGTGTTGGTGGCGGTGGAGGGGCTGGTGGTGGTGGTGTTGATGGCGGAGGAGCTGGTGGAGGGACAGAGGGTACGGGGCTTCGGGAGGGTGCCCGATCACATCGTGACAACTCAGGACCAAAGATCAAAACCAAAAACGACCGACAAAAATGTCTCGACCTCCCACCTCTCCACGCAGGCCGCCCTCAAGCTCCTCGTCAGATGAAGAGTTCGAAATAGAAGCGAGAGAAGAAGAACCTCTTCCTAGAGGCATTACAGACGTCCAAGATCTGTTTAAGGCATCTCAAAGGTCGCAAATCTTTGAGTTTGATCTTCAAACAGAAGCGGCGTCAGACAAAGCTCGACTAAAGGCAGTTTTAAATCCGCACGTTTTCTATAATGCAACCCCCGCTTCGAAAGACAATGTAACTTTGCCTCAACTGGTCCTGTCGTGCGTTGCTGTTTGTACCCATAAAGGTTTTGCACCGGCTGCAGTTTTTTCCAGAGAGTCTGTTACTCTGATGGAGGCCGGTCACATTGCTTCGTACGTGCCCCATCAACAAATAGTCCGGATGATGGGGATGGGCGGGCTAATGGCCACGGCGAAACCGGTAACAGCCACCGAGGTGCCAGATCTTCGTTGAAGAACGTGGAAGCAGGACTACCCCAGGGCTCGCCGCTCTCTCCAAGGCTCTTTAACATCTTTGCCGCCGACATGCCGCAGCCCGCAGGAGTACTGATGGCCCAGTACGCCGACGACACGGCGTACTTCGCGCAAGGCAGGGACGCCGCCAAGGCCAGGAACCTGGTGGAGACGGCCGTCAACGCCCTGGACCGCTGGTGCAAGGAATGGGGCCTCCGCCTCAACCTCGCCAAATCCCAGGCGATGGTCTTCTCCTGGAGACGACCGCCGGAGCTGCCGAACCTCTACGTGGGACGAGATGCCATCCCTTGGGTTGGCAAATATCTCGGCGTTACCCTCGACCCCAGACTGGTTTGTATGACCCACGTCCATAACCAGATATGCAGCACCAAAGCCGCCATCACTCGACTCCGACCGTTCGTACTGGGCAACGAGTTGGACGCAAGATCCAGGCTGCTGCTCTACAAGTCAGTCATCCGATCGAGGCTGACCTAGGGAGCTGCCGCCTGGGCATCCACCTGCCACTCAAGGCCCTCCAGAGCGTCCAGAACCAGTGCCTGCGCTGGATCTTCAACGCCCCGTTCTACGTCCGGCGCCGAACGCTGGAGGTGGACGCCGAGCTCCCGAGGATGGACGAGCATCTGGAGGCCATCGTAGAGAAATTCAGGGACAACGTGGAGACGCAGGCCCACGAATCCATGGTAGCCTACCTGCGGCCATCGATTCAGCGACGACACCACCGCCCCATGGACATCCCCGGCATGGGACAGGAGAGCTGCCCAGCGGCCAGCGGCAGCCCCCCTGACCCCCCATGAAGACCACGGACCCCCCCCCCCCCCCCCAACATTAAGTGCGCTCTGTCACGCCCCCCGGTGAGTGCGTGTTGCCCCCCCCCCCCCCCCGTGCTTTTTCGCCTGTTCGCCCATACAGTTATCGCTTATAGTTTTTTCACACCCCCTTATTGTGTTTTTCTCATTCCTAGGCTACTTTTCCATGTTTTTATCATCAATACATGATACGATCGTGAGATTGAAATTTTTATAAATTTTTCTGGAGCTGCTCTTCGTCTGCATCACCGAGCAAATTTGGTGCTTGGTAACATAGACAAGGATTGTCTATAACAACTTCAATCCACTCTTAAAATAATTATACCTTAGTACCATTCTGTTGATTTTCCCCTATTGTAACCTGAGTTATAAAAGGGCCTCGATGCTGAGGATGATGACCTCTGCTCGGTAGTCTTGCCTGTGGTTGCTGCTGCCTGGCACCGGAACTGCCTTCTTGAAACTGGGAGGGTGGCATATGATTATTAGGCCCAGCGGGCCTTCCGCGTGTGTTCAATATTGACTGCACACTTTCATATTCGTAGAAATTAGAGACGGGCCTTAACTGGGTATCCTGCCTCGAGTGCCTTTGAGAATGATACTGATGTTGCTTACGACTGAAATTGATAATTATCATGCTATTAACAAAAAAAAACAAAGACGCAACAATTTTTTTACAATACAATATAATTATATTAAAAGTCTATTCATATTTATGAGTTACTGATGTTCTTATTCTTAATAGTTATTAGTACTATATAATTTAGAATACTAATATATAGATTTAAATAATTTAAGACAGTAAATATAACCATTATTATAATAATATAATGTATAAGTTTTAAATATAAATATACTTATATATCATGGCTATATCCAATGTATATCATCTATTAACTTGTATCTGCTTACTTATAAGAGTCTCTCATGCCTTTATCGCCTATGACTGTCAAACCAGGACTATGAACTATACAGCTATCTCACTTACGGGAGTGTCGTCTTGTATTGACAGGACCAAGGATACAGAGACAACCCCTATTAGAGTACAAGTTGTACAGTTGGGTGACAAGTTCGAGACTACTTTCTATTCTTGCAAGGTCACTATCTCCAGAATTGTTGCATACTGTGGTATGCACTCCCATAGTTCGCTTGTTAATGGAGCTGCGGGGAATTACATATATAAGCTTACACGATCTGAGTGCATGGATGCAGTAGATAAGGGCTTTCTATCAATAACAGGCAACTTCCGCCCGATCCATCTATCTAATATACGACAAAACGAGCAAATAGTCAAGAGTGTTACTCTTGCTGGTACTTTATCAGATAATGGAGCTTGTACATCTGGGTCATATGCTGATCCTTTTGGTGAGTGGCCAAGTGTGGTTGTATCTGGAACGGTGACTATACTAGTCTCAAGAGCTCAAGCTATTGTAGACCTTAACACACAAATTCTCCATTTACCTAAGGGAGTCAAAGCATCCTTCAAATCTGAAGAGATGCTAGATGACTCATACGGCTACGTATTTTGGTCCACAAAATTAGATTCCTCAGTCTGTAGGGATAAGGTGTATTCGATATTATATCATGGTACTGCTAATATAACAAGAGAGTCTGAGAAGAATAAGTATGAAAACTCAATTGTATCTGTAAATAAGGATGAATTCCTTATATCGCTACACTCATACTCCATGATTACTATATGTTCATCTTATGCGTATACAACGGAACATAAGTCCCTCTTTATCATATTCGCAACATCAACTAACCTACTGCTTGAAAATAACCAGAAGACAAGTAGCGCAAACGATGATTTCTTCTTATACTCCAATAGCAAATTTACCAGCACAGAAATATTCACTAGGAGGAATTTTGATACATTGTACAGAACAATGATCATGAACGATTGTGAAAATAGAAAGAAAACACTAGAATCACAGATTGCAGTCGCATATAAGGATGCTAATCTCTTTGCATACTTATACACTAGTTCTCCTGGGTACTCAGGGACTGTACTGGGTGAAGTAGCTTACATATCCAAATGTCAACCTGTGGAAGTATATGGTAGACATACAGAGAAAGCCTACCAAGAAGCTCCTATCATGTACAATAATAAGTCAATGTTTGTTACCCCTCTAACCAAGATAATCGTAAGCACTGGAACTGAGATCACAGCAGGAAATGTTTATGTACCAATTATCATGATTAATTCTAAAGCATATACCTACACGAACGGATGGAGGGAAGTGACACCCCCTGTCCAATTATCCCCGAATGAACTTCTCAATTGGGAGTATGAAGGCTTTAAAGACATAGGTGAAGGAGGTATATATTCTAGGGATGAAGTAAGTAAAATACATGATTTGCTTAGATTTGGAACAGAAAGAGAGGCAGTAGCAAGTAATTTTGTAAGATCATTTTCCGGGACTCCTACTGATTTGCAAGGCTCCAGTATACTAAATACTATACAAGATGCAGAGGAAGAAATGCTATACACTAGATTTTACCAAAAACTTTTAGGTTTTATAACCTATTTTGGACAAGCAGCCAGTATTATAGTATGCAGTCTGGTTTGCTACTCTGATCAAATACAGTATTTCAGTTGTTGCATCATACAGATCATTAAAAGGAATCATGGGAGGAGTATGGTTAATACTATATAGCATAATAACACCACTTGGTAACTATGCTATGCATGAACACCATAAGAAACAGTACAAATCAGATTGCAATGATAGAAGAATGAGTGAAAGCAGTCCTTATAATCCTCTGATGATAAAGTCAGGTAAAGATATGAAAGGAGTAAGAACATCAAATAGTAAAGATGTTCTCCAGTTAAATGATGTGTCTCCTGTTAATGTGCTTGTAAGACCACAGTACGCAACTTCTTACCCTATCATTGCATCTGGATCTAACCCTTCAAACAATGTCCAAGGTCAGAAGTTTGATAATGATACATCAAATGATAACTCACCAAGTAAAACAAATACGTCATATAGTAAGATATACCCATAGTCATATCTTTTGAATGTATTACTCTATATGTACTTAACTTTATATATTTTTATAATGGCATCATTAATATTTGATTAGTTTTATCTTTAAGTTAAGTCAAATGTATTACTCTATATTTTTATATCTCTATAATAACTTTATAATGAGTTTTGAGATAAATTGTATTAAAACGTGACCGACTATACTATAATTATATGATAAGTATAGTTATCTTTATAGTCGATATAATTCTCATAATTGTTATTCAACCTGTATCTTTACATTGAACTATGGCTAATCATTTACAGTTGTTACAGTTACATGGCCATTATATTGTGTACGCGCCGGGTGTATAAGGTGGAGGCGCTGGGTGTATATAATTGTAATTGTAAGTTAGGTACATGTATTAGTAGTAGTTATTTTGTACATACCCCTATCAAGGTCAAACGAATATATCGTAGATAAAAACTTTACATTTCTATCTTCAGGTTACAATGTTGTGCATATGTAATATTAAATATTCCGTTATTTATTGGTGTTTTATTATGACTTATGTATGAGATATATTATTAAATATATTATAAATATTATTAAATATTATATATAATTGTAATTGTAAGTTAAGTACATGTATTAGTAACAGTTATTTTGTACACACCCCTTTTAAGGTCAAAGGAATATATCGTAGATAAAAACTTTACATTTCTATCTTCAATTTACAGTGATGTGTATATGTAATATTAAATATTCCGTGATTTATTGGTGTGTCATTATGACTTGTGTATTAGAAATTCGTATAATATCTGACAGACAACTATGCAACTTTAAGAAACATAGACAGACCCCTTTCAAGGTGTAAGGTATATATCGTAGTTAAAAACTTTACATTTCTATCTTCAAGTTACAATGTTGTGCATATGTAATATTAAATATTCCGTGATTTATTGGCGTTTTATTATGATTTATGTATGAGATATTATAATATTATTAGATATTATATATAATTGTAATTGTAAGTGTAACCCAGGCGAGCGACGACCAGAAATGGACCGCCGAATTACAACGGAGCAGAATTGGCGGGGAGAATTGGATTGCGAATTTCCTACGAAGCTGTTTGCAGGGTTCAACGCTGCTGCTTGCGGGAGTCAGAGAAGATGCAATTTTGTGCATCATTAGGCTGATGCTACAGCATAGCCACCGTCAGAAAATGATCGTCAATACATCTAAAATTGCGTACACTAACAAGTGACAAGATTCCAAACAAAAAGGTTTAGTAATTAATCGAATTTCATGTGTGCTCCCTGCTTCTCATATCCAAAAATAACTCATGGTAACACACGCCCTGTAACAAGACTGATAGATGATAGTATTTTCTATTAATGAAGAAATTTGTATATTAATGTGTCTTTTCGATTTCATTGTGACATCCGTCGATAGCACCTTATCAGACATTTCTGACATTCTTCACTTAAATGAATGAATTTAATGAAGGGTAGTTACTGAAAATATAAGTCATTTATTGACTGCTCTTGTAGTTTTTAAACCACAGTTGTTTTAAATTTAGGAGTTTGTGCAATATTTAAAAATTTATTTGTTGCTTAACCGTTAATGTCATCGCTGCTTTCTGTGAATACACGTAGAGCTGATGCATGCTAGTTATTGGAAATGCAAATCTTTTATTGATTGCTCTTATAGTTTTTGAACCGCAGTTGTTTTATATTTAGGATTTTGAGCATTATCTTGTAATTTAAAAATTGATTTGTTGGTTAACCGTTAATGTTTATTGCCATGTGTGCTTCTTGCTTCTCACATCCAAAAATACCACCCACCCACATAATATTTAATTGAATCGCATTACATGCGGGTTGTGATCGGGGGCCCTTTGGGGTTAATGCTATTTTCTACCCAAAATCCCATAATCCTCGATCAGGCTAAGTCCGTCCTTCGGGGGGACTGTAGGTACTCCTGGGGGAGCATTCGTTACATGGCAGTCTCCATTTATTCACCTTTTGAGGGTCCACTTACTGAGCTTTAGCTCACGAACCATATTCTTCATCCATCATATTCTTCGTTACAGAAGCGACCCACTTCAGCCAAGCAGTAACAATCCCACCGTGGTGCCCGCCCAGCTGATTTGTCAACATATTTATATAGTATAGTGTAGCAGTAGAAATAAAATCCAAAAATCCTGTTCCTGTTAGGTTAGCTTTCGGTCTCTAATACGAGATAACATATTTATGTAAGCCATAAATAAAAATTCTTTAAGCGATTCGCCTTGCATTAATATACAGCTTATGAAGGGTAGTTACTGGAAATGTAAATCACTTATTGACTGCTCTTGTAGTTTTTAAACCACAGTTGTTTTAAATTAAGGAGTTTGAGCAATATTTAAAAATTTATTTGTTGCTTAACCGTTAATGTCATCGCTGCTTTCTGTGAATACACGTAGAGCTGATGCATGCTAGTTATTGGAAATGCAAATCTTATATTGATTGCTCTTATAGTTTTCGAACCACAGTTGTTTTAAATTTAAATTTCATTCGTAGTTCGTCTTTTCAATTGTGATTGTACTTAACATGGAAGGTGTAACTTATTTTGAAAAGGTAAATATTTTAATTATTCAATTTAATCTCGTAATTGCCAAATAAATATAATATTGTTTTTATTCATTTAATTATTTTTGTATAGGAAATGTGTGCAAAGAAGAGATCGAGGTCGTCCAATTTTACGAGTGACGAAAAAGTCATACAAAAAAGAACAAAAATATTTTGGAAAATAAAAAATCTGGCCAAGTCGCAAAAATTGCTGGCTTGGGAAAGAGTGTGCCAAGAGTTTAATAGTTTTTCTTCGTCATGTAATCGTACGATAACTTCAATAAAAGAGTGGTTTGAAAATTTAAAAAAAGAAACTAGAAAAACTTGTGCACAAAACAAAAATTTTATCATTCAGACCGGTGGTGGTCCACCAAACCATATGAAGGTTGACCAATTAACACCGTTGGTCTTAGACATCATAAATAAGAGGACGGTGTATGATGTTCAAACAGATGTTGGGGGTGTAAAAGTATTGGAAAAGGTAATTTGTTTGTCGGTGCAAAATTATTAATTCAAAAATTGCTCATATGATTTTAATTACAACGTATACGAGTACTCTTTGCTGGCTGTATTGATAGCGCATTGCATATGAAATATTTACATTATCAATTTTAAAAGGTCGAAGATGAAAATCTAGAAGAATACACACAAATGAAAGAAGTACCAGAAGATTTTATGTTGTCAATTTCTCCTGACATGGCAATTGCCAGTTGCAGCAGTGTTACACCTGTATACGTTACGCACTCTGTCGAGAGAATACGCATCATCGATAAGATAACAGTTCCATAATTTAACAGTCTTTTCCCAGCACTTTGAAACACTCCTGTTTTGCTTTCCTTGTCTCTTCTTCTTAGAAACAGAGAAAATGGCTGATTTATCTGATCTTTTTGCATGGCTCCAGGCTATTGATCGTAACCTTGTCAACCAAGATGTGGCTTCATTCTTCACGGAAACTTTGGAAGATGAAGATCAATTCTTTTCCGCTGTTGCCTATGAAGGTTTCGGCCCAAAAGTGATCATCAAAGCCATATCAGCATCTAGTGCTAGATACTTAAGAGGCAGAACAACAATCATTGAAGTTGATATTCCTGTCGCAAATGGTAATTCTTATGTGATGTGATGTGAAACTCTTGATCGCCTTGTTTTCTGTTAGGGGTTCTAACATAACAAAAATTTGTAAGAAATCAAACCCTCAATTAAGAAAGGTACTCGACTTTCTAAAAGCTAAGCTAAGCAAGTGATGCAAAAAATGGTACTTTCCCATAATAAGTCATTGCCTTGATATGGCAATTCATAATGCATGGCAGCTTCAACGAGAATATGGTGGAAAACAGGATCAGTATACCTTCCGTAGAGCCCTTGCAATGAGCATTTTGGAAAACAACAAGAAAACAACGAAACGAGGCCACCTAGTGCACAACCAAATGAATATTCCCGATTCGACGGAAAGGATCATCTAATTGCATACAAAGAAACACAAATTAGATGCCGATTATGCCACAAAAAAGTGCAATTTCAGTGCAATAAGTGCACGCAATCCGGCCGATTTGGATGCAAGCGCCGATCTGGAGCCACCAGGCCAATGCCCCCTAAAAGAACTCTATAGATGGGGCAACTTCTATAACGTCGTAGCACAGATCTACGGGAACCTAAGGCTGAAGAAGGAGCCTTTGCCTATAACCAGGGATACAGTTCCCCCTCCCACCAAAGTGGTCAAATTCCACGAGGTCATGCAGGGTTGGGAGGCAGGGACTTATGTCGAGCCGTGTGTAGGGACCGACTTCCAGGGGTTTGAGACGGAAGCCATAAAACATCTCTATCCGGGTGCAGAAGTACACCTGGTCGAGGGACGTAATTACGTGGTGCGTGACCGTTTGGTCGACGTATTCACGTTCGCGTGAAGCAGCTGCTTCATGACACTGCCCCCATTGCCCCCAATGTCACCTAAAGAAGTGGGTGCCCAAGTTGCTGACCCACCTCCTGGATGCAGCCTCCTTTAGCCCGACTCACGAAGACGACTCCGGCGAATGAATATGGACAAGAGATTCGAAAACCGATGTGATACCAACGATAATGCAAGCGGAAAAGCAGAGGCTAGGTGGCGCTTGAGGCTCGGTAAAACGGTTTGCATCCAAAAAACTTTTTGGGAATATCATACACTCTAATTTTATTTGTCTGTAAATATAAGTAGAGTAGCTATGGGAGTTCCTCCCCATTTTCCCATGTAAATTCTTATGGAGCTTCAATTTCGCATTTCAGCATTTTGTTTTTCAGCTCATCGAGATGGAAGACCCTTATTTGTACAACGGGTTGCCAAGTGTATGTTAGGGTGTTGATTTGACAGCACGCAAATTATGCTGAGTCGGTTGCCTACATACTTACAGACAGCTTGGGGATATAGCGAGTGTGGTGGCAGGACTCTTAAATTATGCGGAGATACGGAACACCGCTGACCTAGGGTGCGAAACATTCCAAAGCCCCGCTCAATTGTCGGGGTGTTTTTTGAATAGCGACGGAGACACAGGATGAATAATAAATCGAGAATTTACGACGCGGTTTTAAGAACGGGACACCGCCGGCCTAGGGTAAGAATCATTTCAAACCCTGTCATATTGCTAAGGCGTTTTTGTGTACCTTCGGAGCGGGGATAATTTACAAAATAATAGAACCGACGCGCGGATACTATGTTAATTTACGATCGCGCACACACCAATTTTAGCTCAGACATGCTTCCAGGAAATATTTATTACCAACGCGATCCCAAGATAATTTAAAGATCTTCACCGAAAACTAAAAAAATCGAGGCAGGGGTGGTTTGTATAAAACATAATACAGGGAGGCTTAGAATGAAAATTCTCGACCAATCAAATAACACCAAATTTGCAACAAATGCAACAAATGCTATGTTTTGTTTCACGTATTTGTATAACGTGAATTAGTTATTTTTGTTCCGGCTACCCATAGCGGTGAGTCGATGATTTTACTCTACTATAGTTGGCGCGTATGCCGTTTTGACTTATTGGTTGTTCAACGAGTTAGTTAGTTAGTTTGTCTTACGGATACGTCGCTTAAACTTTTTTTTTGTTATCATTTTCATGTCACGTCCAGCCCTTCTGGCGTTAATATTGTAACTTTTTCTAATTAATTGTAATAGTAATTTTGAATTCATGTCCTTATGACTTTTTCTTGTAATTTGCTAACGCTCATTAGCTGTCACAAACGTTGTAGCACAATCTTGTAGCCCATACTTTGTTATTTGGTAGTGATAGTATCGATGCTAGAACCTGTGGGATCGTGCATCGGGAGATCTGTTGTGTTGGTTCTATGTAACCATCCGCTTGCGGGATTTTTGCGACAATCTCTGAGGCACACCAACAGAGTTCAAAGTGCACCGGACTTTCAAAATTTTTCATCGCTTCTCGATTGGGTTTTTGTGATTTTGATTTTTGGTAAACTTTTTTTGATTTGTGGATCAATGGTTGTTGGACCTAGTTTCTGCTTGTATCAGGGGATTCGCCATTTGTTGGGTCATAGTGGTTAGTTTTTGGGACCAGCCGCATAGCGGGATTATAATGGCAATCTCGAAGCCTTTGGGTATTTATTTTTTTTGGTACATGACTGTAGGGTGCCATACATGTTGACCAGTCAAATAATAGTTATTGTTGGAATAGTGGTAGTTAGTTGAGTCGACGCTCGAACACCTACGGTTAAGTGTGTTTTGGGTGTTGTCGTCGTATGTTCGGATAGGTCCTGCCACCGAAATGGGGGTGGTATTATGGCGACAACCATATCTCGTTAGGATGCTGGCATACTAAAGATTTGAAACCCGATCCTTCAGACGCCAATGACCAGCGCTAAATTTTGAATTAGATTTTTGTTACTTGGATATCAACGCACGATCACTTGTTCTTTAACTGTCTTTTTTTTTTTGATCTTCTTCGTGTATTCGTTCCTAGTTCTTCTGTCCCTCTTCTGCATGTTTACCTTCCTATACCTCTGCTATTTTGGCACGTTCGGATGGCTTCGATGCAGTTTTCTGCTTTACATTGGGCACTTCAGCAACCGCCGGTGCAGTCTCAACAGTATTTACACTTTTCACTTGTTTCTGAATTTTTGCCGAACCACCTCCATTCAAATTATCACCTTTGTATTTCCGTTTAAGCTTCTTGCCATTGTAAGTATTGGCATTATTGCTTGTTTTGCAGACGGTCGTTTTGTCGAGAACATAGTTTTCTTTATTGAGTGTGATCTTGAGGTCACTTTCGCTACTCGTTTTAACCCTATACATTGGCACGTTGTCATCGTATTTACTGACTTTGGTAGAACTAATCTGGTATTCGCACGATTTTAGGTGTATCTTCAGCAAGGCGTATTTCGAGAATGATGTGGAGCACAACTTGCACGTAAAATGTGATTTGCTGTGCACCCGCAGCTTCTTCTTGGTGTTAAACAAACAGTTGCAATCATCACACACGTAAATAGAGTTTGTCTTGCGGATACAGAGCAGCGACTTGCCAATGTCCGTGTCGTCTAGTTGTGGGTCGACAGGGGCGAGTTCCAAATGCGAGGCAAACATCTCCTTGCTCAGTGGCGAATAATTGTACCTCAGAGCTATTTTAGGTATCATGGTCTTCTCCAATTTTATTACAGGACAAAAGTCAGAGAGATAGCAATCGGTAGGTATTTGAAGATCGGTGTATAGCTCAAGTATTTTTGCGACTGACGGATGCACGACTTGTTGTACGGGGGGTGTTGATTCAGAAAATGAAGTTTTGTTCTTCTCATTTTTAGAAGGTGTCACTTCTACTAATGCTGTCAGGTTGACTTTCCTCTTTTCACTTACTTCCACATCCTTTACAGGTGACAGCTTTTGTTTCGTATTCTTACGAGATAGCACTTCCACTTTTGGTAGCAATATATCTGAATTTTCAATGATTTGTACGTCTTCTTGATCCAACTTTTGCTGACTTTCAACCTTTTGGATCTCATCGTTTCTTATCGCATTCATGCGAAATTGGTACATGTTATGGGTTATCATCAAGCATTTGTTGCAAACAAATGGGGGAGGCATGAGCTTAGTAATATTGATAGGGCTTAAAATCTATAGCACCAATACAGATTGCGTATTAGGGTTCACACCCCCACCCCGATACTCGACAGAAGATTTTTTTAAACTGTAGCCGAGCCTCTGCGAAAATGTCATATAAAAGTGTGTGTATTTAGACGAATTGAATCAGTTTCATTTATATCGCCATGACAGATAATATAGTGTATGTGCTCGACAGCGACGATGAGGAAGTGAGTCCACAAAGTTACTCACAGTCATCCCCATACCCCCCAGGCTCCCCAAGCTCCTACATGCCGTGGAGTCCGTACGCGTCCAGATCGCCGCAGGCATATATGCCAACCGCGCCATCACCCTATGACAACCCCCAGCCGGCATCGCCATGCAGCAACCCCCAGCCGGATGCAAGGGCATATCCGGTGGGCAGGGCCCCTCGAGCAGGAACAACGGATCGGCGTTGGCGTCCATACGAGCAGCAGACCTCACCAGGCGCTACCCACCTGGGGCAGCAACAGCCGTGTGCCCCTGAACATCTCGCGCAGGAGGGTGACCCTCAACAGAGCGCGCATCCAGCCACACCAACGCCGTATATAGGCCGCTTGTGGACCGAGTGCTCGATCCGCAAGTATCTGTATACGGATAATGTATGTCAAAAATGTACATGCAAGTGCGCATTTTGTAGCCAAAGGCTGCAAAATACATAAATGTTATAATAAAAATAAAAATAAAAAAATTAATTAAAAATTACTGTATATTTATTTATATTACCCATAAAATCGTTTTCAGATGCTGTGTGTGTATGTGTGTGTTTATTAATTCAATTAATCAATTACCGCTATGCCGTAAAATGCCGCGGTCTGTAACCTTATGAATTCCGTTACATACACGACGATAATAAGGGCACTAGTAACATCAAGTGCTAAGTACATGGCCAGCAGGGTTACTCCCATCGAGGTCACTATTCCGCTCCCAGGGGGAAGGACATATAAGTACACTGACGGGGAACCATGGCTAAAAGATGTCAAATTTCTTATCACTCTATTTGCCGTGCGAGGATCAAATCTGACCAAGATCTGCAAAAAAACAAATCCACAGTTGAGTAAGTAGTATGTTCCACTCCGTATGAAATACGGCTGAACCGGAACAGCGAACTGAATGTCTCTTCATTGCGTCTGCTCTCGTGAACGACCTCGCACAGATTAAACAATTAAACATTGTGCTAATATAAATATATGTGATGGG
Source organism: Othius punctulatus (assembly GCA_951805005.1). Classification (NCBI taxonomy): domain Eukaryota; kingdom Metazoa; phylum Arthropoda; class Insecta; order Coleoptera; family Staphylinidae; genus Othius; species Othius punctulatus. Next base: position 47,358,167 of record OX638146.1, read on the forward strand.
ATTGGAAAATAGATCTGCCTGTGCTAAACATAAGAGACACACTGAGAAATGTTTCTAATTTGCATGACGAAATCGGTGCATAATTTACCTCCACACTTTATAATTAAAAATCGAATACGATCAGTTTCCGAGGTAAAGCGCATTCGCACTGTAATTCACCCTCGTTTATAATTTAATACGGGTTACGTCGTCTGGGAAATGTCTAAGCAGGTCTTCTATATTGAAAGTTGCATTACTCCTTAGCGTGTAATACCTAGAATTGTAAAGCCGCTTACATGGAAATGCAAATCCGTCTGTGTGTATTGTGATAATTCGATACCGTGAAAAGCTATACTCTGCCCTTTTTTTAAAAAAACATATAAAAGGCGCCGTTACATCAATTACACTAGTTTACGCTGAACTTTTCTCCAAGAGTGTTTACTGAAAATGGTAAGTAAATTTTAATTAACCTGAATTTCAATACATTCATTAACATGTCTCTTATCGTTTAAGGAAAATTTTAATAGAATTGGATGCGTTAATACAATTTAAAAAATCATAGATTTGCCATTGAATGAAAAAATATCAGTACAAAATTTCAGATATTTAACAACTGTCTACGGTCAAAAACTTGTCTGTAATTTGACGACCAGCAACGAACTAGTTTTTCTACCTGCCCGATTCAACAACTATCTATCTCAGGCTGAGCTCGATGAAATAAACGTACAGCCAAAAAAATATTTAACCTTGACCGACTCAAGATTTAGAGTTAATTTAAGCTATAATTAATTCGAAGACGCCAAGACAGTCCACCGATCCACCCGGTATCAACGAACAAAACAATGTGGATCTTCTTCTTCCAATTATTTTAATAAAATATTTGGAACAAAATTTTAAACAATGGATTTGGAATTTCTACTGCAAAAATTATATGAGTCTTCGAAGAGAACCGATGGAAAATTTACACCGATTGAATATGGAGATGTTTAGAGAGTATACTCATAAACAAATGAGGTTATTCATGGATCCAGAGATAGAGTGTTATTTTTATTCTTTTTTATGTGTAGAACCAAATGATATATGTATATTGTCAAGTGCGCATATATTTACACCAACAGCGGAACGATTATGTTTTAAATGCATAGGTTATAAAACAGTGCCATATATTTGTAAACGTATCAATTACGAACTCGCACATGTTCCTGATTGGTACGGTAAATTGGAAATTCATGTAATTGATCATGAAGGAATGTGTGATTTCCCAACAGTATTACGTACATTATCGAACATAAATAATTGGTGTGATAATTGCGTTAAAGTTCCATTGTTTGTGTTATGTGATGGGGATGATTGTAGACAAAATATGCATTGGGATAGTAATACAACATTAAAAGAATTTATTATAGGATTACAATCTGATTAATAAAAAGATAGTTTTTCTACCTGCCCGATTTAACAACAACCTATCCCAGGAAGACCTAGATGAAATAAACCAAAAGCCAACAAAATATTTAACATTGACCGACTCGAGATTTAGAGTTAATTTAAGCTATAATTAATTCGAAGGCGTCCAGACAATTTTACCGCAAAAAAATCAACAAACTACAAAAAATGTGGATGATGTATGCAGAACAATCCTGGCCCAAAGCTGTCCATTTGAAGAGCGCGATCGAAAGATTAGTATGTGAGTTGGATGCACTTCGCTTCGATGCAGAACACGAAGCCGTGTATGGGAATGGTCTGCACGACGAAGAATATTGCACAAGTTTATGTCAAAAATATTCGAGTGCCTCTCAATTGTGCACCGATTACCTGGACAACAAAATAACGCTGGATTCATTGCTCCAGCAATTTAGTGATTTTGATATGAAAGTGTGGTTGTACAATTTGTCCACGTTTTTACCCGAGGATTTAGTGGATAAATATGAGCTTCCCAAACCTGGCGAGTTATCCAGCAGTGACAGTGAAGAGGAAACAAGTTAGATTTTCGAACACTGTTCAAATCTGCCCGATGATTGTTTGGTCTTACGCTTATCGTTGCTCCAGAAAGGGGCCTTGGGAGCAAATAGCACTTGACAGTTTTAGATTTAAGAATATAATTGCTGTAAAATATAAACCTCTTCTTTCGAAAATTTTATGTGTAGATCACCGATGTCGTATTTATAATCAACGCTTCCATGTTAAATAAATGCATCAGAATAAATAAAATGAATAGGTTAAAGTAACAAATAAACATATATAATAATATTTGAAATTGATATTCCGATGTAGAATTATATATAAAATTACGAACATGCATCAGCACCCCATACTCAAATCAATACTGTCGTGTAGGATTGTGTAATTTAATTAAAGGATTGTGTAATTTAATTAAACACGTAACAGCCGTACAACTCAGTTGCATTTGGATTTCGTCGAAGTTAGTGAGCGATTTTTGTATAGACCTAGAACTATTAATCATATAATACGGATAATAATGTATCAATGAATGACATGAAACAGTGCAAAAGAGATATTTTAAAGTTAAAGTTTAACTGAGTAAATATGAATCATCTTCTAACAGTTGAAAAATATATCACTCCACAATTCGATTATTTTAACTGTGTACAACTAGACATTAAAAGGAACATGCGTCGATGCATAGTTGAGTGGATGTTAGAAGTGTGCGTAGATTCCAACTCTGAACAGCCCATCTTTTTAGTGGCTGTAAGCTGCATGGATAGATATTTGTGTGCAATAAATATTGTTAAATCTAAGTTCCAGTTGGTTGCAACTACTTGCATTTGAATTGCATCGAAGTTTGTGAGCGATTTTTGTATAGACCTAGAAATATTAATCATATATACGGATAATAGTGTATCAAAGAATGACATGAAACAGTGCGAAAGAGATATTTTAAAGTGCCTCAACAGGGAAATTTTTTCAATTACAACATTAGACTTTTTTTATTATCTAATTAAAAAAAACGCGAACGCTTTAACTGACCCAAACGAATTTTTAGCAATGTGTATAAAATTAATAGTGAAAACTGTGATTTCAGATGAGTTTACCACCATACGTCCATCTTATATTGTTTCAGCCGGTTTCCATTTCTTGTTTATTGAAACTGGTAATGAAGTTTCTCTCAAAGAAATTTGTCATGTTATGAGAACTAGTGTAAAAAATGTAAATAAAATTTTAACGCTTCTTGCACAAACAATAAAATAATTAATTAATAATTAATGGCATAATGATATAGTCTGGGGTCACTTTAGCCTGGGGGCATAATGATATAGTCTAATAATAATAATGTTAATTGTTATGTATTGTATGTTTGTAAACATTTTCTGTGTAAGTATAATTATTTTTTATTGTACAATAAATGTATGCAAATGACTTGTATTCATCTCAGATTGTTATTTCTTATACACTAGTATATACTCTCACCAAGATTTTGTTATCTTACATGTAAGCAATATCACACACACACACAGATAATGTACAATAAACAACACATAAATAATGTGGTCTAATTTAACCTCTGCCCACTCCAATTGACCACGCACTCTCATTGGCATTTGCCACCCCACCTGCACTACCATTGGTCAACCACTCCAATTGACCACGCACTCTCATTGGCATTTGCCACCCCACCTGCACTACCATTGGCCGTCACCATGACAACCCACACCCTCGCTTCACTCACATTGGCCGAACCCCCACTCTAACCACGCCCTCACAGCCAGATCCCGCCCACTCCCGACCCCCACCACCACCACAAGCCACGCCCACTCCACAAGCCACGCCCATTCAGTTTGGCGGTGTGGCGGTGGCTCTAGAATCGGCCTATTCCCCCTACTTTCATGGGATGCAGAGTCCGATGCAGGTTATCGTTTGTCTCGCGCTGGGTCTGTGTATATATTTTTTTATCTATTTTATAGTTCATTTATTTATGTATTTTTGCCGTTTGTATTCTTTATTTATGTATTTTTGCCGTTTGTATTCATTATCTTGTATATTTCTTATGTTTTTATTTATTATCTTGTATATTTTTTTATGATTTTATTTATTATCTTGTATATTTGACATATTGTATGTATATATTTCTGCATTGTATAATTAAATAATATTGTACATATTCTTAAATTTTTATGTAATAGCAGTAGTAGTAGTAACAATCTTTTAATGGCCATCGACCTGCGGTCTTTCCGCCTATTGATACTATAATATATATATATATATATATATATATATATATATATATATATATATATATATATATATATATAATATTATAATAATATATAATTATATAATTATATAATAATATTGGAGTAATATAGTTATAAATATAATATTTATAACATAATTCTACATCTACATGGAACGAAATTAAATATATTTATCATTATCCTTCATATTGCTCCTTCTCTATAAGATAATATTTTTATAAAATATTTCAATAATTCATATAATATACCGAGTGATCATATAAATTTCAGCTCTAGTTATCCATAGACCTTTTCGCAGCTAATATAAAATAGGTGTACTCATCTTTCTTATTGAAATTTTCTAAATTTCCACGAATATCTAGAGCTGAAATTTAAATGATCCCTCGATATAAGCTGCAAGAATATCAATTACAGTAGATATAGCACGTACAGTGCAATCTAAAGAGTTATGGATGATTATTATATAGGGCTCTCAAGACTTATTTTTCAAAGACTTATTTTTTTATGTCAGTATTCTCTATCTCTGTATCAAATCGTTCATATCTTACGTTTTCAATGTTCATTTCTGCTAAATAGACATAGTAAAATAAAAGAGGTTTAAATCTCACAATAAGGCACTAATATAGGGGAGTGTGCATTTACAGTTAGTTGTTACAGTTACATGGTCATTATATTGTGTAGGCGCCGGGTGTATAAGGTGGAGGCGCTGGGTGTATATGGTGGAGGCGCCGGGTGTATAAGGTCGAGGTGCCGGGTGTACAAAGTGGAGGCGCCGGGTACATCTGCCAAGTTAGGCTAATGGTCACTTATTCGAAACTGGACGGGAACTGGATAGCTGTATGTTGGACGGCGAGCTTAAATTAAGGATCACCTTGTAGCACACTCGTGGACTGTAAGATAGCTCTACTCGCCGAAACTTTTGTTGGAAATGGGGCGATGTCTAGCATCCTCGCGTTTAAATAAGCATCGGTGGTGGTGGGGGTAAACATGTCTCTACTTGCTGGACTTGTCTGGGAGCCAGATGTGTTAATTACCAGGCGACCACTCCGCTTTCTTATCTAATTTATGACCCTCATAGCATTAAAACTGACAGATTTATTATGTCTGGCATGTATGATTTATGGCATCCGGTCGTTTAAAGATTGAATCTTGGGGGTATCTGGGAGCCAGATGGCTTAATTATCAGGCGACCACTCCGCTTTCTTATTATCTGATTTATGGCTTCCCCCTATTAAATTAAATTACCGTGCGGGCATACCTGGTTTGCATTTGCCGCCCATAAATCACTCTGCGCCTTTCAGATAACCGTCTCAGGCCACGCCGAATGTGCGTCCCCGGGGGCTGAGGAGCTGAGCTGAGCACTTTAAATTTTAAAGCTCAGTTTAATTTTTAAAATGCTTCATAACACATATTTAGCCTTTAAAGTTGACTTTAATGTAAAGGCCATTTTCTGAGCTTTTCAGCTTTAAAGTCTCCTTTTAGTTCGAATATCACCTCACTTGTGTGGTGTTTAGATTAGACAGAAGTATACACAAAATCTATGCGCAATGTATCACTTTAATAATTTTACCTCATCAAGTAGCTCATCGGAAGAAGATAAGGAAGATATTGTATTGCGACGTCCGAAAATTTATCGAAAAAGAAAAAAATATTTCGAGTTGTACGATGAGCAGGATTTTTACGACGGATTCAGGTTAAGAAAAAACACGGTCCAGTCTTTGTTACAGCAAATTGAACCAATGATTCAGTTACGTCCGGTTTCTCCACCCCTTCTTAAGAAGCAGCTTTGCCAAGCCCAGCTTAGACTGAAGGCCAGCTTCAGTCGGATTTGCGTTGCACCAAGGATGCGTAAACGGCGTCTTGGCTAGGATCTGGATAGATGTAGCAACACCGCCGTTTCTCACACAGCTGGTTTTTAATTGGTTGTTTCAAATTTCCCGCCAGTTTTGCGAGAAAATCTCATGATAACCGATATCCGTTCTCGCCCACCGCCATTGCCTGTCTTCTCGTGGTACTAAGCGGTAGTAAACGTTGTGTGTTTTATTAAGTTCAATTGTATAAAATGTGTTCAAAAGGAAGGAAAGGTGTACATTATTCCCAGGAGGAAAAACACACATTGATCACCTTGTTGGATAACTTCAAACATGTTATGGAAATTAAAAAAACCAATGCCGTTACAAATAAACAAAAAGATGCGGCGTGGGAAGTAGTGGCCCAACGTTTTAATGCCAGAGGGTCAGTTATGCGCGATGAGGAAGCAGAGGAGCAACATCAAACAGGATGCCAAGAAGAAAGCGGGGAAGGAAAGATCGGAGGTGTACAAGACTGGCGGTGGCCCTAAAGAATTGGGCACCGTAACTGCAACAAGCAGTCTTGCATTGTCGATCATACACGAAAAAACTGCCTATGGGATGGACGTGGAGAATGATTGTGATTTAGTAGACGAGGTATTACATGCAGGTAATAATTTCTGAAGTATTAATTTACTTTGGTATTTATAATAGTTATATTTATAAGTATATGTAAATGGTCACTTATTCGAAACTGGACGGCCACTGGATTATAGCTGTATGTTGGACGGTGAGCTTAAATTAAGGATCACCTTGTTGTAGCACACTCGTGGACTGTAAGATAGCTCTACTCGCCGAAACTTTTGTTGGAAATGGGGCGATGTCTAGCATCCTCGCGTTTAAATAAGCATCGGTGGTGGTGGTAAACTATTATTTTATATTACAGAAACCTTGAAGTATGAAGAATTGCAGTCAACTTCGCTCCTAGAAATAGTGGAGACACGGGCACCAGTCTAGTCCAGATCAGAAGCGGTGGAGGACGCAGCACCCACTGATGTCACCTGCGAGGAGGATGATGGTGAAGAAAGGGCAGAACCTGCCCCACCGCTAACCTGGACTGCTCGTAGGCGGCCCAAAATTGTACAAAGCATAAGCGCTGTAGAAGAAGTTAAATTGGATGTGCTGTTGCACTGCAATTGAAGCAATTGAAAAATCAGCGGAGGATAGGAGAGCAGCAGGAACAACTATTCCAGCTGGACTTAAAGAAGAAACATAATGACATCGAACAACAAAGAAAAATTGATGAAATAAAAATAAATCATACTATAATAATAAATGCATTAGAAATGGCAATTAAAGAGGCAGAACTGCAATTAATATGCAAGAATTTGTAAATAATAAAAATAAATACAAAATAATACCTTGTGAATAATTTTAATATCAATAATAACAAGTTAACCTTATGAACGTCAAAACATAAATAATTATATGCAAAGGCGATTTAACTGATGATCTATATTTAAAAAAGTGTAGGGGTGGATACATACAGCCAACAATTCAATTATTGTTAACACTTCGATTTTATGCAACTGGAAACATAATCATCCCAGCTGGGGATTTTATAGGCGTCTCAAGATCGTCAGCTAGTAGAATAGTAAAAACTGTCTCAATAGCTATTTTGTAATAGCCCTTCGGCCTCAATATATTAAAATGTACAATACAACTACAGGAATGGAAAAGCAGCGGAAATATTTTACGAAATTGCTGGATTTCCACGAGTTATTGGTGCTATTGATTGTACATTAATTAGAATCGATTCACCTCGTGGCCATGATGCCGAAATATGCAGATCAAAGAAATCGCATTTTGCGTTAAATGTCCAAAGTACTTCTGACAGCGACTTAAAATTTCGAGACATTGTGGCCAGGTGGCCTGTATCAGTGCATGATCAAACTATATTTAATAATAGCAGAATAAAAAAAAACGATTACAAAATGGCAGTTTTGGACATTATATGTTATTAGGTGATAGTGAATATACTCTAACGCCCTACATGATGACAAAACTGCATGAAACGCACAATCATGTAGAAAAATTTGTATAATGAAACGATCATTCGTACCAGAAATATTCTAGAAAGGCAGTATTTATATTACTCTGTCGAGAGAATACGCATCATTGATAAGATAACAGTTCCTTAATTTAACAGTTTTCCCCCATTACTTTGAAACATTCCAATTTTGTTTCCCTTGTCTCTTCTTCTTAGAAACAGAGAAAATGTCTAATTGCCTGATCTTTTTGCATGGCTTAAGGCTATTGATCGCACCCTTGACAACAATGATGTGGCTTCGTTCTTCACGGAAACTTTAGAAGATGAAGATGAATTATTTTCTGCCGTAGCTTACGAAGGCTTTGACCCAAAAATAATCATCAAAGCCATATCAGCGTCTAGTGCTAGATACTTAAGAGGATGAACAGCTGTCATTGTAGTTGATATTCCTGTCCCAAGTGGTATCACTTATCAATACTCTGACAATCAACCCTGGCTGAAAGACGTGAAATTCTTGATCACCTTGTTTTCTGTTAGGGGTTCTAACATAACAAAAATTTGTAAGAAGTCCAACCCTCAGTTAGGAAAGGTACCCGACTTTCTAAAAGCTAAGTTGACCATAAACACTGATACTAGGCAAAGCGGCTCTTCTCTAGGCTCCGGAACAATCACTCTTCCTAGGATAGTGAATTGTTTCCCTTCTTTAGTTGTGGACCTTTTCTATGAAAAGAAGGCAAAAGAGCTTGTGACTCAAGAAGAAGTAGGAGTGCGTGAGCATGTCATTTTGACTCCTCTGTTTGTATGTTTAATACCTACAGGATGGGTAGGAAAAAGTCCTCTTTTAGGATCCTTTTTAGTGCACGTTCTAGTTGATGAAGTCATACAACCCGTGGGCAAAAAGACTCCTAGGAAAAATATCCTCTTGTACTTTTTGGCATCCTTTAAATCATCTGCCACTCCTCAAACCGCGAGGGAGACTTATATGCGTAAATACGGGCTAGAAGATAAGAAAGTGGCAGGAACATGGATCAATCAATTCATCTTGTTGGCCACGACTGCTGAAGCCAAGATCAGACTAACCAGAAGCAATGATCCAGACCTTGACTCTGTTATAGACACCATTGATGCATTGGGTTTGATGAAACTCTTGATGGCGCCGAGATAACCTCATTCTTCACGAGCTTCATGGAAGATGAAGAGAAATTCTTTTCAGCTGTTGCTTACGAGGGTTTTGATTCCAAGACGATCATCAAGGCTTTGGTAGCGTCTAGTGCCAAGTATTTGAATAGTAGAACATCTGTGATCAAGATTTCCATCCCAGCTGCAAACGGCAATGATTTTGAGTACTCCGATGATCAGCCTTGGTTAAAGGATGTAAAATTTTTGATCACGCTATTTGCAGTAAGAGGCTCAAATATAACGAAGATATGTAAGAAGTCTAATCCTCAGCTAAGTAAGGTGTTGGACTTCTTGAAGGCTAAACTAACAATAAATACAGATACAAGGCAAAGCGGATCATCACTTGGCTCAGGAACAATCACTATTCCTAGAATAGTGAATTGCTTCCCCTCCTTGATAGTGGACTTGTTCCATGAGGGAACAGCTAAGGAGCTAATGACACCGGAAGACATAGGACTGCGCGGAGTGCACTCAATTCTAACTCCTCTATTTGTATGCCTGATACCATCCGGCTGGAAGGGAAAAAGCCCTTTGATGGGGTCTTTCTTAGTCCATGTCTTAGTTGATGGCATAATACAACCTGTAGGGAAAAGGACTCCATTAAAGAAGATACTGCTGTACTTATTAGCTTCCTATAGGTCGTCTGCAACTCCACAATCAGTGAGAAGGACTTATATGAAGAAATACAGGTTGGAAGACAAGAAATTATTATCTTGGGACCCCATGTTTGTCTTGGCAGCCAAGACAACTGATGTTAGAGTTAGGAAGATTAGGGCTATTGATCCTGACCTTGATACTGTATTGTCCACCCTTGATTCAATGGGCTAACAGCTTGCATTTAGAAGTTTGATCAGAGATCAATCCAAAAAACCCAGAAAAAACGTGTGAAATAGCACTCATTAGAAGCCAAGACACACGCAGCATCTAGAACAGATTCCAACTCGCTGGCTATACAAATAGCACTCATTAGAAGCCAAGACACACGCAGCATCTAGAACAGATTCCAACTCGCTGGCTATACAAATAGCACTCATTAGAAGCCAAGACACACGCAGCATCTAAACCAGCTTCCAACTCGCTGGCTATGGAGGATGGCTTGAAGATCATCTGTGAAGATGATGGCCAGGTGCACCTAGTCGAGGTATGCACCAGCAACGACTCATAGGGTTTTATAAGACCAATGCATAGTGCCAATTGTGTGGACATATAATTGTAATTGTAAGTTAAGTACATGTATTGGTAATAGTTATTTTGTTACCCCTTCCTTTCAAGGTCAAAGGAATATATCGTACATAAAAACTTTACATTTCTATCTTCAGTTTACAATGATGTGATGTGATATGATGTGCATATGTAATATTAAATATTCCTTGATTTATTGGAGTTTCATTATGACTTGTGTATTAGAAATTCGTATAATATCTGACAACTATGCAACTTTAAGAAACCCAGACAGGCCCCTTTCAAGGTGTAAGGAATATATCGTAGTTAAAAACTTTACATTTCTATCTTCAGTTTACAATGTTGTGCAAATGTAATATTAAATATTCCGTGATTTATTATGACTTATGTATGATATAATAATATTATTAGATATTATATATAATTGTAATTGTAAGTTAGGTACATGTATTAGTAGTAGTTATTTTGTACATACCCCTATCAAGGTCAAACGAATATATCGTAGATAAAAACTTTACATTTCTATCTTCAGGTTACAATGTTGTGCATATATAATATTAAATATTCCGTTATTTATTGGTGTTTTATTATGACTTATGTATGAGATATATTATTAAATATATTATAAATATTATTAAATATTATATATAATTGTAATTGTAAGTTAAGTACATGTATTAGTAACAGTTATTTTGTACATACCCCTTTTAAGGTCAAAGGAATATATCGTAGATAAAAACTTTACATTTCTATCTTCAATTTACAATGATGTGCATATGTAATATTAAATGTTCCGTGATTTATTGGTGTGTCATTATGACTTGTGTATTAGAAATTCGTATAATATCTGACAGACAACTATGCAACTTTAAGAAACATAGACAGACCCCTTTCAAGGTGTAAGGTATATATCGTAGTTAAAAACTTTACATTTCTATCTTCAAGTTACAATGTTGTGCATATGTAATATTAAATATTCCGTGATTTATTGGCGTTTTATTATGATTTATGTATGAGATATTATAATATTATTAGATATTATATATAATTGTAATTGTAAGTGTAACACAGGCGAGCGACGACCAGAAATGGACCGCCGAATTTCAACGGAGCAGAATTGGCGGGGAGAATTGGATTGCGAATTTCCAGGAGCATTGGGAGATGCTCCCTGCCTCCTGCAATCCAGGAGATTGCAGGAGCACCTGTTAGGGTATACATTCCAGCACCTGGTGAAAATCCGAGATTTGTTGCCCGATGGTTGCACCAGGATGTGCTAAAGGGCAAATTGATGTTAAGAGACTTAGATGTCTTTCCATTTAATGGAAATTGGGAGTATCACAGGCTTCCCCAAATGACCCAGATCGTCAGCATAGGACGTCTTTTATTCATAGACAATATCCAGCAAGTAAATTTGGCACGCAGTTACAGTTCAGCTTGTGCTGAAATTTTAGCACCACTTATGGATCGAAATGATATCTTAACACCTAATGATGCTAAAAAGTTCTTCATAGTATCCACTGATCGAATATACTACTACCAACATCTTGCTAGATACTGTACACAGACTACACAAAACTTGATAGCTATACAGGGTGATGTAGATATGGTACCAGACTTTGAAGTTCTATTCCCTGCAGGTTGCACTAGAGCCCAAGCAGTAACACTGAAAGCTGATGATATTAATCCAACTGGAGACGTCACTTATCATGATTATACTCAAAGAACTGATCGATGGGCAAATATTGTGATTGATGCTATTGAAATTGAGAAGAGGTGCGTGATGTTGTTTTTCCTTGCACTGCATACAAACCCAACCTGTGCAAGTGGTGGTACCAAAATGTTGATTGCCACTTTACTTTCAATATTGAAACGCGGAAATGCGACAGCTGATGTTATTAACAAGGTGTGTTTAGCTGTCGGAAATGATGTTGGATCCCCAATTAATATTGAAGAGGATATAATCCCTGTTTTTTACAAGTTATACGGCTATAAGTTTAATGGGGAGAACATAGTGGAGGTGATTAACTCCTGGTCAGGTCTCATATCCAATGAAACATCATTACGCTTATCCCTTACTATCCAGCAAGCTGCATGGACAGGGCTGACAAGTTTCAATGTCATAATAGACGCGATTTTAATGTGTTCATTTTAATGAGAATTGGATTGCGAATTTCCTACGAAGCTGTTTGCAGGGTTCAACGCTGCTGCTTGCGGGAGTCAGAGAAGATGCTATTTTGTGCATCATTAAGCTGATGCCACAGCATAGCCAACGTCAGAAAATGATCGTCAATACATCTAAAATTGCGTACACTAACAAGTGACAAGATTCCAAACAAAAAGTTTTAGTAATTAATCGAATTTCATGTGTGCTCCCTGCTTCTCATATCCAAAAATAACTCATGGTAACACACGCCCTGTAACAAGACTGATAGATGATAGTATTTTCTATTAATGAAGAAATTTGTATATTAATGTGTCTTTTCGATTTCATTGTGACATCCGTCGATAGCACCTTATCAGACATTTCTGACATTCTTCACTTAAATGAATGAATTTAATGAAGGGTAGTTACTGAAAATATAAGTCATTTATTGACTGCTCTTGTAGTTTTTAAACCACAGTTGTTTTAAATTTAGGAGTTTGTGCAATATTTAAAAATTTATTTGTTGCTTAACCGTTAATGTAATCGCTGCTTTCTGTGAATACACGTAGAGCTGATGCATGCTAGTTATTGGAAATGCAAATCTTTTATTGATTGCTCTTATAGTTTTTGAACCGCAGTTGTTTTATATTTAGGATTTTGAGCATTATCTTGTAATTTAAAAATTGATTTGTTGGTTAACCGTTAATGTTTATTGCCATGTGTGCTTCTTGCTTCTCACATCCAAAAATACCACCCACCCACATAATATTTAATTGAATCGCATTACATGCGGGTTGTGATCGGGGGCCCTTTGAGGTTAATGGTTATCTACCCAAAATCCCATAATCCTCGATCAGGCTAAGCCCGTCCTTCGGGGGGACTGTAGGTACTCCTGGGGGAGCATTCGTTACATGGCAGTCTCCATTTATTCACCTTTTGAGAGTCTACTTACTGAGCTTTAGCTCACGAACCTTATTCTTCATCCATCATATTCTTCGTTACAGAAGCGACCCGCTTCAGCCAAGCAGTAACAATCCCACCGTGGTGCCTGCCCAGCTGATTTGTCAACATATTTATATAGTGTAAGTACTCAGGATGAATGAACGGAGAGTAGAAATACATTCCACTATAAAATCCTGTTCCTGTTAGGTTAGCTTTCGGTCTCTAATACGAGATAACGTATTTATGTAAGCCATAAATAAAAATTCTTTAAGCGATTCGCCTTGCATTAATATAGAGCTTATGAAGGGTAGTTACTGGAAATGTAAATCACTTATTGACTGCTCTTGTAGTTTTTAAACAACAGTTGTTTTAAATTTAGGAGTTTGAGCAATATTTAAAAATGTATTTGTTGCTTAACCGTTAATGTCATCGCTGCTTTCTGTGAATACACGTAGAGCTGATGCATGCTAGTTATTGGAAATGCAAATCTTTTATTGATTGCTCTTATAGTTTTTGAACCGCAGTTGTTTTAAATTTAGGATGTTGAGCATAATCTTGTAATTTAAAAATTTATTTGTTGCTTGACCGTTAATGACATCGCTGCTTTCTTTGAATACAATGCTGATGAATGGTAGTTATTGGAAATGCAAATATTTTATTGATTGCTCTTATAGTTTTCGAACCACAGTGGTTTTAAATTTAAATTTCTTAACATGGAAGGTGTAACTTATTTTGAAAAGGTAAATATTTTAATTATTCAATTTAATCTCGTAATTGCCAAATAAATATAATATTGTTTTTATTCATTTAATTATTTTTGTATAGGAAATGTGTGCAAAGAAGAGATCGAGGTCGTCCAATTTTACGAGTGACGAAAAAGTCGCACAAAAAAGAACAAAAATATTTTGGAAAATAAAAAATCTGGCCAAGTAAATCAGTCGCAAAAATTGCTGGCTTGGGAAACAGTGTGCCAAGAGTTTAATAGTTATTCTTCGTCATGTAATCGTACGATAACTTCAATAAAAAAGTGGTTTGAAAATCAAAAAAAAGAAACTAGAAAAACTTGTGCACAAAACAAAAATTTTATCATTCAGACCGGTGGTGGTCCACCAAACCATATGAAGGTTGACCAATTAACACCATTGGTCTTAGACATCATAAATAAGAAGACGGTGTATGGTGCTCAAACACATGTTGGGGGTGCAAAAGTATTGGAAAAGGTAATTTGTTTGTCGGTGCAAAATTATTAATTCAAAAATTGCTCATTTGATTTTAATTACAACGTATACGAGTACTCTTTGCTGGCTATATTGATAGCGCATTGCATATGAAATATTTACTTTATCAATTTTATCAGATCGAAGATGAAAATCTAGAAGAATACACACAAGTGGAAGAAGTACCAGAAGATTTTATGTTGTCAATTTCTCCTGACATGGCAATTGCCAGTTGCAGCACTGTTACACCTGTAATAATCACTGTTATAATCAATAATCTGATAATAATATGATATTTTCAGAATGAAAACCAAATAAATTGGGCAACTATAATGGCGCTCAACTGCAGATGCCAGTGACTGCGCCATTAAAAAGAAAACGAGTGGTATTTTTTTAATTATTAAAGAAATATTCTGTTTTACAATTTAAATTTTAGGACTCAATCAAAAATCAAAAATGTAACGAGACCCCACGAAGACCGGCTGCAAAAACGTTTACATCATCTGATTTAGCCAAAAAATATGTAGTAGAAAAAAACTACATATAGCTAATCTAAAGATACAAAAGCTTGAATCTGAGACACAGCAGCAGGCAGAAGAAAGTGTATTAAGAAGGCAATCCCTGCTGTTAGAAATAGCAATAAAAAAAAACTTTAGTGAATATAACGAAATAAATGTTTTCTATCGATGTGATAATTCTTATGTTGTTCCTTCATTAATTTTGTGGTAATTGTAGATTATCATACTGTAAATAAAAGAGGAAAGTAACAACATTTATTTAAAGATTTTATTTTAATTTGTTGCGATGTAAATAAGATTATCGTGTTTTGTTGTTATTCTAACTTAAACGCTTTAGGTAACGCGGAACAAGTTTATCTTGATGAACTAACTTAACTTTTCGTTAAATCATTTTAACCAATTATTTACGTTACACATTCTAGTAAACAGGAGTTATTCTATTAGAATTTTGTGTTCTACCAAATAAGAAGCAACAAACCTATATTAGTATATTCCGTTTATTAGGAGAGAAATGTAATAGTGTTAATCTAGATTTTAATCCAAAATATATAGTTGTCGATTTGGACACAAGTAACTCATCGGTTGCCGATTTCATTTGGCTCAGAGCTGGTTCAGAAAAATTCAAAGCTTAGGATTAATGTTAGATTCATTTCGACGCGGAGCCGCTTGGCAGCATCGCGACAGTGCGTACCTGCATTCCGATCGCTGGCTATAGCTGGCCGACGGAAATGCTACGCTTGCCCATTTTGAATCGAATCACTACTGCAGGCGTGCTACGATATTTGTTGGTTATATTACCGCGACCGGCTTCCGGGATTTAATCGTGTGGACCCTAACAACTCCACTGGAGGATTAAAACACGGAGTACGAGACTGGGAGTCTAGTGAAAGAGGCGTCCGAGCAGTCCCGACGGAGTCAGCAGAAGCTCCGGAATAAGGCCATAATTATATAATTCTATAATTTATTTAATTCACTCTTTTATTTGCTTTAATAACTCCAGTTTCAATTTATTTTATTTTTTCAGTAGCTTCAATTTAAATTTTACATTTTTCTACGTGTTTCTTGCGCCCTTGTAAAAGAGGTTTTTCCGTGAGTAGTTCCATTGCGCGATACGTGTCGGCGGAATTTGGTCCAAATTCTGTTAACGCCGCGTAATTACTTTCAGAGCGGAGACCTTTTCTTCTATATTTATTTATTTATTTTATTTAGTGGAAACTTATATCGAAAACGACACATTGTTTTCGCCACAAAGTTGGGCTAAATTTAGCTCAAATATTGAACGCAACACAAACTGATACGAAGCTTTTCATGGAAAATTTAATGAAAATTTTTACAAAACGCACCCTTTATTGCATTCTTTATTTATGCAAAACCCCATTTATTTTGTTTTCAGTAGTGCGACATATCAACGGTTACACAAACTAGCCTAAATATTTATAGATATCATTAATTAATCGATAGGAATCAAGAGTGTATTAGGCGCCAGGCATATATCTCCTCCCCTGATGGAAGCGACCGGGAGATTTCGCTAGCCATCGTCGTAAAAGAGAACCCACATAATATTTAATTGAATCGCATTACATGCGGGTTGTGATCGGGGGCGCTTTGGGGTTAATGGTATTTTCTACCCCAAATCCCATAATCCTCGATCAGGCTAAGCCCGTCCTTCGGGGGGACTGTAGGTACTCCTGGGGGAGCATTCGTTACATGGCAGTCTCCATTTATTCACCTTGTGAGGGTCCACTTACTGAGCTTTAGCTCACGAACCATATTCTTCATCCATCATATTCTTCGTTACAGAAGCGACCCGCTTCAGCCAAGCAGTAACAATCCCACCGTGGTGCCTGCCCAGCTGATTTGTCAACATATTTATATAGTGTAAGTACTCAGGATGAATGAACGGAGAGTATTAATACATTCTACTATACAATCCTGTTCCTGTTAGGTTAGCTTTCGGTCTCAAATACGAGATAACATATTTATGTAAGCCATAAATAAAAATTCTTTGAGCGATTCGCCTTGCATTAATACAGAGCTTATGAAGGGTAGTTACTGGAAATGTAAATCACTTATTGACTGCTCTTGTAGTTTTTAAACCACAGTTGTTTTAAATTTAGGAGTTTGTGCAATATTTAAAAATTTATTTGTT
The DNA here is from genome assembly GCA_951805005.1 of Othius punctulatus. Lineage (NCBI taxonomy): Eukaryota > Metazoa > Arthropoda > Insecta > Coleoptera > Staphylinidae > Othius > Othius punctulatus. Next base: position 47,375,527 of record OX638146.1, read on the forward strand.
GCTTAACCGTTAATGTCATCGCTGCTTTCTGTGAATACACGTAGAGCTGATGCATGCTAGTTATTGGAAATGCAAATCTTTTATTGATTGCTCTTATAGTTTTTGAACCGCAGTTGTTTCATATTTAGGATTTTGAGCATTATCTTGTAATTTAAAAATTGATTTGTTGGTTAACCGTTAATGTTTATTGCCATGTGTGCTTCTTGCTTCTCACATCCAAAAATACCACCCACCCACATAATATTTAAATGAATCGCATTACATGCGGGTTGTGTTCGGGGGCGCTTTGGGGTTAATGGTATTTTCTACCCAAAATCCCATAATCCTCGATCAGGCTAAGTCCGTCCTTCGGGGGGACTGTAGGTACTCCTGGGGGAGCATTCGTTACATGGCAGCCTCCATTTATTCACCTTTTGAGGGTCCACTTACTGAGCTTTAGCTCACGAACCATATTCTTCATCCATCATATTCTTCGTTACAGAAGCGGCCCGCTTCAGCCAAGCAGTAACAATCCCACCGTGGTGCCTGCCCAGCTGATTTGTCAACATATTTATATAGTGTAAGTACTCAGGATGAATGAACGGAGAGTAGAAATACATTCCACATTGAAATCCTGTTCCTGTTAGGTTAGCTTTCGGTCTCTAATACGAGATAACATATTTATGTAAGCCATAAATAAACATTCTTTAAGCGATTCGCCTTGCATTAATATAGAGCTTATGAAGGGTAGTTACTGGAAATGTAAATCACTTATTGACTGCTCTTGTAGTTTTTAAACCACAGTTGTTTTAAATTAAGGAGTTTGAGCAATATTTAAATATGTATTTGTTGCTTAACCGTTAATGTCATCGCTGCTTTCTGTGAATACACGTAGAGCTGATGAATGGTAGTTATTGGAAATGCAAGTATTTTATTGATTGCTCTTATAGTTTTCGAACCACAGTTGTTTTAAATTTAAATTTCATTCGTAGTTCGTCTTTTCAATTGTGATTGTACTTAACATGGAAGGTGTAACTTATTTTGAAAAGGTAAATATTTTAATTATTCAATTTAATCTCGTAATTGCCAAATAAATATAATATTGTTTTTATTCATTTAATTATTTTTGTATAGGAAATGTGTGCAAAGAAGAGATCGAGGTCGTCCAATTTTACGAGTGACGAAAAAGTCGTACAAAAAAGAACAAAAATATTTTGGAAAATAAAAAATCTGGCCAAGTAAATCAGTCGCAAAAATTGCTGGCTTGGGAAAGAGTGTTCCAAGAGTTTAATAGTTATTCTTCGTCATGTAATCGTACGATAACTTCAATAAAAAAGTGGTTTGAAAATCAAAAATAAAAAACTAGAAAAACTTGTGCACAAAACAAAAATTATATCATTCAGACCGGTGGTGGTCCACCAAACCATATGAAGGTTGACCAATTAACACCGTTGGTCTTAGACATCATAAATAAGAGGACGGTGTATGATGTTCAAACAGATGTTGGGGGTGTAAAAGTATTGGAAAAGGTAATTTGTTTGTCGGTGCAAAATTATTAATTCAAAAATTGCTCATATGATTTTAATTACAACGTATACGAGTACTCTTTGCTGGCTGTATTGATAGCGCATTGCATATGAAATATTTACATTATCAATTTTATCAGGTCGAAGATGAAAATCTAGAAGAATACACACAAATGAAAGAAGTACCAGAAGATTTTATGTTGTCAATTTCTCCTGACATGGCAATTGCCAGTTGCAGCAGTGTTACACCTGTATACGTTACGCACTCTGTCGAGAGAATACGCATCATTGATAAGATAACAGTTCCATAATTTAACAGTCTTTTCCCAGCACTTTGAAACACTCCTGTTTTGCTTTCCTTGTCTCTTCTTCTTAGAAACAGAGAAAATGGCTGATTTATCTGATCTTTTTGCATGGCTCCAGGCTATTGATCGTAACCTTGTCAACCAAGATGTGGCTTCATTCTTCACGGAAACTTTGGAAGATGAAGATCAATTCTTTTCCGCTGTTGCCCATGAAGGTTTCGACCCAAAAGTGATCATCAAAGCCATATCAGCATCTAGTGCTAGATACTTAAGAGGCAGAACAACAATCATTGAAGTTGATATTCCTGTCGCAGATGGTAATTCTTATGTGATGTGATGTGAAACTCTTGATCACCTTGTTTTCTGTTAGGGGTTCTAACATAACAAAAATTTGTAAGAAATCAAACCCTCAATTAAGAAAGGTACTCGACTTTCTAAAAGCTAAACTGACCATAAACACTGATACTTAGGCATCTCTAGGCTCTGGAACGATCACTCTTCCTAGGATAGTGAATTGCTTTCCTTCTTTAGTAGTGGATCTCTCTTTCCGGCAGCACGCAGAGCAAAAAATCAATGTACTTCAAAGTCCAAATTACAATAGAAATAATAGAAGAGAAAATAATCCAAATTAGATTAAACAAACAAGGTAATAATCCACAGTATTTAGCCAGATTTGAAATCTGCCATTGTGGGTTTGCATACCTAGAACCAATCCTTACTAATCCAGCAACTAAAGAAATATCATTGCTAATTAGAACATCTAATAGAGATTCCATCTGTGCTACTTTAATAAGAGAAAATAGTACTGAAGGTAATAAATCTATAATTTCTGAAGTGTCTAATTTGTTTTGTTGTGAACTTAAAGACATACAGCATATCTTTTCCTTGGCTTGCACATTGTATAACAACTCTGTGGAAAATGGCGACTTCATCAAAATTCTCAGCTGCACTAGCTAGTGCTGGAATCACTGATCCAACTGAAGTGCAACAAAGCCAAGACGCTTACACTGTCAATGGAATCAAGCCAGCTGAATTAGTAAATCATGTTGAAGACAGATGTTTCTACATACTGGGTGTCAAACCTTCAGATTTTATTAAAGAACATGGTGGCCCTGAATTCAACTTCAGTGATTTGATAAGGGACTTTAGCAATATCTGTAAAGATTACCAAGATAACTTAAATTTAGACATTCCAAGCAAAGCTGTTGAATTTGCCAGCAAAATGCTTTATGAAGTTGGTCCAGAATCCAGAAAAGTGACTAAAGCTGGTGGTGACAAAATAAGTAAATTTGTCTTTGTCAATGGTTCAGGTGACATAACTGTTGCTTTTGTAGCAACTTTCAAATCTAATGCACCAACTGGAAGCCAAGCTAGCAATGTTAAGATTAACTTAACTGTTAAACAAGCTTTAATGTTATCAGTAAAGACATTGGAACAGTTAAATGGCATAGCAGTTCAGCAAATCCCACAATGTTACTTAATCACACCATTGAGTGGTGCGATCTTCTCAAAAGATGACATTGACGATATAGCAAGAAGATTACCTAAAAGCCCTGCTGAGACATTAAATATCATAAACGCCAGCAGTCAGTCAGGAGGACAATATCTTGGTAGTTCAACAATGGCATGTGCAGTAGTATGTGCCATAATAGCCACCAAGGGTTTCAAAGACCATGACATTAAGGTTGGCATAATATCAAAAACCATAAAACATCCTGGGGGGGGGGGGGTAAGGGCGCCAGGCATACATCTCCTCCCCTGATGGAAGTGACCGGGATATTTCGCGAGCCATCGTCGTAAAAGAGAACCCACATAATATTTAATTGAATCGCATTACATGCGGGTTGTGATCGGGGGCCCTTTGGGGTTAATGGTATTTTTATCTACCCAAAATCCCATAATCCTCGATCAGGCTAAGCCCGTCCTTCGGGGGGACTGTAGGTACTCCTGGGGGAGCATTCGTTACATGGCAGTCTCCGTTTATTCACCTTTTGAGGGTCCACTTACTGAGCTTTAGCTCACGAACCATATTCTTCATCCATCATATTCTTCGTTACAGAAGCGACCCACTTCAGCCAAGCAGTAACAATCCCACCGTGGTGCCTGCCCAGTTGATTTGTCAACATATTTATATAGTGTAAGTACTCAGGATGAATGAACGGAGAGTAGACATACATTCTACTATAAAATCATGTTCCTGTTAGGTTAGCTTTCGGTCTCTAATACGAGATAACATATTTATGTAAGCCATAAATAAAAATTCTTTAAGCGATTCGCCTTCCATTAATATAGAGCTTATGAAGGGTAGTTACTGGAAATGTAAATCACTTATTGACTGCTCTTGTAGTTTTTAAACAACAGTTGTTTTAAATTTAGGAGTTTGAGCAATATTTAAAAATTTATTTGTTGCTTAACCGTTAATGTCATCGCTGCTTTCTGTGAATACACGTAGAGCTGATGCATGCTAGTTATTGGAAATGCAAATCTTTTATTGATTGCTCTTATAGTTTTTGAACCGCAGTTGTTTTAAATTTAGGATGTTGAGCATCATCTTGATATTTATCAGGTCGATTTTACGCCTTATCAAAAAATGTACTGAGATTGAAGCTCTCAAAGTCCTCAATGACGATTCGTGGTCTGTATGTCTAGAGGAGCTTGATGCATTAGTGCAATTTTGTATGCTAGAGGGGCAAAAGGCGCAAGAACACTCAAGCTGCATGACTTCTGGAATAAGGAGTGGGGCCCCCCGTTTTTCTCAGATACTATGGCAAGGAATAGGTTCAACGAAAATAAAAAACATAGAAAAGCTCATGGAAAACAATCTGACATATTCTGTTTAGCTTCTGAACTATGGAACAAATTTATTGAGAACTGCATTGCAAGCAACAGAAAACGTAACTATTGATCTGCAATTGTTTCCTTCTAAGTGTTGTCCTTTTGCCCAGTATATGAGTAATAAACCTGATAAGTATGGAGTCAAATATTGGCTTGCTACAGATGCCAAAGTCAGATACGTTTTGAATAGTTTTCCATACTTGCATAATACATTTCGGTATTTGTAGTGTATTTGTACCTATTTGTAATAGGCCCCAATCCTCTAACCCCCGACCGGGCATATGTCCGTCCTGGAGGGGGATTGTGTACTCCTCGGGAACATTCGTTACATGGATTCATTCATCTTTTGGGGCCGGACTTATTGGGAGGTGCCCTGTCCAGTTGATTAATAAATATATTTATGTAAACCATAAATATAAACGCGTCAATTCATGCGTAGGGTTTAAATGTACCAGCATTAATAAATTTCACGTACACTTTGTACTAGTAAATTACCATGTACCAAATTTATATCTTTAATAGTAGTTATTGAGATAAACATTATCTCGCCAGATGTTCAGGACAAAAAAGTACGAACACAGCATGATCATCCGGCCGAGGATATTCTACTGGTAAATTACCATTCATACAAACACCTGGCTCGGATTTAATCAAATAGTTGTTATCGTGCCATTGAACGTTACATAATAATACAATGGACAGAACTATTATGAGTATGTGTAATTAATTGGCATAGGAATTAACACATGCAACATGGCCAGGCTAATACCATGAATTAAACAAATGGGGAAGAGGCCAACTAGTGGCAAGGTCCATTTTGAGCAGTGACAATCTTCGATGTACCTAGATGGAGTACCTAGATTAAATGGAAATTATGGAAACCAAAAGCTATTACCGGATGTACTAAAACCACGAAGCGTATCACCACCAAAGCCAAACTGAAAACATATGTTCTCAATTTAAAGTTCAAAATAGTTTAGACAACATGTGATTTCTGAATTAGTTGTAGTACATATTTCTAACAGAAATTTCATCTTATAATAATACCAACATTTTGTGTAGAACAAAATGCATTTTCCTCGTTGACCGTCCAAAAATATATTGTACATTGTTAATAATTTTAGTTATTCATGAACCTCATTTGCAATATTTGTGCTGTACATTGTAGATCATTTTAGTTGTTCATGAACCATATTTGCAAACAACAAATCTTTTAGAATGCATGAATATAAACTAATATTGCTGAATATTTCACTGTTGTCAATTTTGTTGGCTCATCCAGTAACCAATAATTTCATGTTCTTTCTCTGACCCTAGATGGTAATTAGCAGTCTTGAGGAATTTTATTTGTTTAGTTGATTTGCTCAATTTAGATTGAAAATTGCTGAATGGTTCGCTTTCTTGTTTGCTGAATGGTTCACTTTCTTGTACATCTCTTCATCTCAGTAACCAATAATTTCATGTTCTTTCCCTGACCCTAGATGGTAATTAACAGTCTTGAGGAATTTTCTTTGTTCAGTTGATATAAGTATGTTCAATTAAAATTGAAAATTGCTGAATGGTTTACTTTCTTGTTTGCTGAATGGTTCACTTTCTTGTTTGCTGAATGGTTCACTTTCTTGTACATCTCTTCATCTCTTGATATAGCAGGTCTTGAGCTAGCACCTAGTAGTAATCTTGACAAGTCGTTTCAATGGAATTTTCTTTGCTTCTTAATGTTTTCCAACTACATGATTCTAGTTGTGGAGTTATTGAAGATCCAATGAGTCCTGAAGCCTGGAGCATACGTTCTCTGTTGAAGCAGCAAGTGAGTCACGAAGCCTGGGGCACACGTTCTCTTGATTTAAGCCGCAAGTGAGTCTCGAAACATGGCGCACTCGTTGTCTTGATGAAAGCATCAAGTGAGTCTGGAAGCCGGGCGCATACGTTGTCTTGATTCAGCCACAAGCGAGTCTTGAAGCCTGATGCATACATTGTCTTGATTCAAGCAGCAAACGAGTCTTGAAGCCTGGTGCATATGTTCTCTTGATTGAAGCCGATGTTGAGGAAAGTGAATGGAAAATCACTTGATGTGCATGGATGGCTTCCAATATTGAAATTCTGGCAGGTTTCATTTATTGCATCATGACTTTCTGTAACAAAGAAAAAATATTATTATTATTTGAGGATACTGTGTTCTTAAAGAAATGGAGAGACACAATTATTTATTAATAATTAACTGTAAAAATTTGAAATATTTTCATCAGTTATTGTTAATATCATATTTTCAACTGTAATTGCCAAAATGTATATTATATTTTCAAATGAAATTGTCAATCTGTCAATTTGAGGATACTCAAATAGAGAAGAAATAGAGAGAAACAATTATTTATTAATAATTAACTGTAACAATTTGAGATATTTTCATCAGTAATTGTTAATATCATATTTTAAACTATAATTGCCAAAATTTATAATATAATTTCAAATCTGTCATATTTTTAACTACCACAGTTAATTAGTTATAAATTCAACTGTATGTGTCAAAAATTTGCATATTAGCAACTGTAACTGCCATAATTTGTAATATTTTCGACTGTAACTGCCAAATTTTTTAATATTTTCAACTATAACTGTCCTAATTTGACATGTTTTTAACTACAATTGTCAAAATCTGTCTTATTTACAATTTTAAATGTAAAACTATGTTACATTTTCAGATGTAATTGTTAATATATCACATTTTCAACTAAAACTGTTAATATGTGTCATGTTTTCAACTCTGTGTCTAAAATTCGCGTATTTTAAACTGTAACTGTCACAATTTGTCATACTTACAACTGTAATGGTCAAAATCTGCCATATTTTCAACTGAAACTGTCAAAATCTGTCGTATTTTCAAATGTGATTGTGAAAATATTATATTTTCAAATATAATTGTTAATATGGCATATTTTCTCCTAAAACTGTTAATATGGCATATTTTCTCCTAAAACTGCTAATATTTGTTGCATTCTTAACGTTATGTTTCCAAAATTGATATATCTTTAACTGTAACTGTCATATTTTGTTATATTTTCAACTAGAACTAATAATTTGTCATATATTTCATTGTATCTCTCAAAACCTGTCATATTTTCTACTGCAATTGTCAAAATTTGTTATATTTTCAAATGTGATTGTTAATATGTCATATAATCAACTACAACTGTTAATATATGTCGTATTTTTAACTGAATGTATCCAAAATTGGCACGTTTTCAACTGTAACTGTAATAATTTGTCATATTTAAAACCATAACTGTCAAAATTAGTCATATTTTCAACTGTGATAGTTGAAATTTGTTATATTTTCATAGTAATTGGTAATGTCATATTTTCAACTGAAACTGTTAATGTTTGATATATTTTCAACTGTGTGTGTCAACATTGGCATAATTGTCAATGTGCAACGGTAACTGTCATAATTTTCAATATTTTCAACTATAACTGTCATAATTTTCAATATTTTCAACTATAACTGTCATCATTTACATATTTTCAACAACAATTGTCAAAATCTGTCTTATTTATAACTTTAAATGTTAAAATTTTGTTATATTTTCACTTGTAATTTTTAATTGTCATATTTTCAATCAAAACTGTTAATATGTGTAATGATAACTGTAGGTTTCTAAAATTGGCTTATTTTATACTGTGCCTGTCATAATTTGTCATATTTACAACTATAACTGTCAAAATCTGCCGTATTTTCAACTGAAACTGTCAAAACCTGTCATATTTTAAAATGTAATTGTCAAAATGTTATATTTTCAAATATAATTGTTATTATGCCATATTTTCAACTAAAACTGTTTATATTTGTTACATTCTTAGCAGTATGTTTTCAAAATTGATATATCTTTAACTGTAACTGTCATATTTTGTTATATTTTCAACTAGAACTAATAATTTGTCATGTATTTCATTCTAACTGTCAAAATCTGTCATATTTTCTAGTGCAATTGTCAAAATTTGTTATATTGTTAAATGGGATTGTTAATATGTCATAAAATCAACTAGAACTGTTAATATCTGTCATATTTTCAGCTGCATGTATCCAAAATTGGCACGTTTTCAATTGTAACTGTCATAATTTGTCATATTTACAACCATAACTGTCAAAATATGTCATATTTACAACTGTAATAGTTAAAACTTGTTATATTTTCAACTGTGGGTGTGTCAAACATTGGCATAATTGCAATTATAACTGTCATCATTTACATATTTTCAACAAAAATTGTCAAAATCTGTTATATTTACAACTGTAATTGTTAAAATTTGTTATATTTTCAAATGTGATTGTTAATGTCATATTTTCAATTGAAACTTTAATATGAGTCATATTTTCAACAGCATGTATCCAAAATTGGCATATTTTCAACTGTAACTGTCATAATTTGTTATATTTTCAACTATAACTGTAATAATTTGTCACCTCTTTAATTGTAACTGTCAGAATCTGTAATATTTTTAGCTGCAATTGTCATTTTTTTTTATATTTTTATATATAATTGTGAATATGTCATATTATCAACTACAACTGTTAATATTCGTCATATATTTAACTGTATGTGTTCAAAATTGGCACACTTTCAACTGTAACTGTCAAAATTTGTCATATTTTCAGTTATAACTGTGAAAATATGCCATTTGTTCATCTGTAATTGTTAAAATTTGTTATATTTTCAAATTTAATTGTTAATGTCATATTTTCAATTGAAACTGTTAATATGTATCATATTTTTAATAGCATGTATCCAAAATTGACATATTATCAACTGTAACTGTCATAATTTGTTATATTTTCAACTATAACTATATAACTTGTCACATATTTAATTGTAACTGTCAAAATCTGTAATATTTTTAACTGCAATTGTCAAAATTTGTTATATTTTCAAATATAATTGTTAATATGTCATATTATCAACTACAACTGTTAATATTCGTAATATATTTAACAGTATGTGTCCAAAATTGGCACATTTTCAACCGTAACTGTCATAATTTGTCATATTTTCAATTATAACTGTCAAAATATGTCATTTGTTCATCTGTAATTGTTAAAATTTGAATTATTTTTAAATGTAATTGTTAATGTCATATTTTCAATTCATACTGTTAATATGTATCATATTTTTAATAGCATGTATCCAAAATTGACATATTATCAACTGTAACTGTCATAATTTGTTATATTTTCAACTATAACTGTAATAATTTGTCACATCTTTAATTGTAACTGTCAAAATCTGTAATATTTTTAACTGCAATTGTCTAAATTTGTTATATTTTAAAATGTAATTGTTAATATGTCATATTGTCAACTACATCTGTAATATTTGTCATATATTTAACTGTATGTGTTCGAAATTGGCAGACTTTCAACTGTAACTGTCATAATTTGTCATATTTTCAATTATAACTGTAAAAATATGTCATTTGTTCATCTGTAATTGTTAAAATTTGAATTATTTTTAAATGTAATTGTTAATGTCATATTTTCAATTCATACTGTTAATATGTATCATATTTTCAATAGTATGTATCCAAAATTGGCATATTATCAACTGTAACTGTCATAATTTGTTATATTTTCAACTATAACTATAATAACTTGTCACATCTTTAATTGTAACTGTCAAAATCTGTAATATTTTTAACTGCAATTGTCAAAAATTTGTTATATTTTTAAATGTAATTGTTAATATGTCATATTATCAACTGCATCTGTAATATTTGTCATATATTTAACTGTATGTGTTCGAAATTGGCAGACTTTCAACTGTAACTGTCATAATTTGTCATATTTTCAATTATAACTGTAAAAATATGTTATTTGTTCATCTGTAATTGTTAAAATTTGAATTATTTTTAAATGTAATTGTTAATGTCATATTTTCAATAGCATGTATCCAAAATTGGCATATTATCAACTGTAACTGTCATAATTTGTTATATTTTCAACTATAACTATAATAACTTGTCACATCTTTAATTGTAACTGTCAAAATCTGTAATATTTTTAATTGCAATTGTCAAAATTTGTTATATTTTAAAATATAATTGTTAATATGTCATATTATCAACTACAACTGTTAATATGTCATATATTTAACAGTATGTGTCCCAAATTGGCACATTTTCAACTATAAGTGTCATAATTTGTCATATTTTGATTGTAACTGTCAAAATATGTCATTTGTTCACTGTAATTGTTAAAATTTGTTACATTTTCAAATGTAATTGTTAATGTCATATTTTCAATTGAAACTGTTAATATGTATCATATTTTCAATAGCATGTATCCAAAATTGGCATATTATCAACTGTAACTGTCATAATTTGTTATATTGTCAACTATAAGTGTAATAACTTGTCACATCTTTAATTGTAACTGTCAAAATCTGTAATACTTTTAACTGCAATTGTCAAAATTTGTTATATTTTAAAATATAATTGTTAATATGTCATATTATCAAGTACAACTGTTAATATTTGTCATATATTTACCAGTATGTGTCCAAAATGACACATTTTCAACTGTAACTGTCATATTTTCAATTATAACTGTCAAAATATGTCATTTGTTCATCTGTAATTGTTGCCTGTAGCATGTATATAATATTGGCATATTATCAACTGAAACTGTCATAATTTGTTATATTTACAACTATAACTGTAATAATTTGTCACATCGTTAATTGTAACTGTCAAAATCTGTAATATTTTTAACTGCAATTGTCAAATTTTGTTATATTTTAAAATATAATTGTTAATATGTCATATTATCAACTACAACTACAAATATTTGTCATATATTTAACAGTATGTGTCCAAAATGGCACATTTTCAACTGTAACTGTCATATTTTCAATTATAACTGTCAAAATATGTCATTTGTTCATCTGTAATTGTTGCCTGTAGCATGTATATAATATTGGCATATTATTAACTGTAACTGTCATAATTTGTTATATTTACAACTATAACTGTAATAATTTGTCACATCGTTAATTGTAACTGTCAAAATCTGTAATATTTTTAACTGCAATTGTCTAAATTTGTTATATTTTAAAATATAATTGTTAATATGTCATATTATCAACTACAACTACAAATATTTGTCATAAATTTAACAGTATGTGTCCAAAATGGCACATTTTCAACTGTAACTGTCATATTTTCAATTATAACTGTCAAAATATGTCATTTGTTCATCTGTAATTGTTGCCTGTAGCATGTATATAATATTGGCATATTATCAACTGTAACTGTCATAATTTGTTATATTTTCAACTATAACTATAATAACTTGTCACATCTTTAATTGTAACTGTCAAAATCTGTAATATTTTTAACTGCAATTGTCAAAATTTGTTATATTTTAAAATATAATTGTTAATATGTCATATTATCAAGTACAACTGTTAATATTTGTCATATATTCACCAGTATGTGTCCAAAATGACACATTTTCAACTGTAACTGTCATATTTTCAATTATAACTGTCAAAATATGTCATTTGTTCATCTGTAATTGTTGCCTGTAGCATGTATATAATATTGGCATATTATCAACTGTAACTGTCATAATTTGTTATATTTTCAACTATAACTATAATAACTTGTCACATCTTTAATTGTAACTGTCAAAATCTGTAATATTTTTAACTGCAATTGTCTAAATTTGTTATATTTTAAAATATAATTGTTAATATGTCATATTATCAACTACAACTACAAATATTTGTCATATATTTAACAGTATGTGTCCAAAATGGCACATTTTCAACTGTAACTGTCATATTTTCAATTATAACTGTCAAAATATGTCATTTGTTCATCTGTAATTGTTGCCTGTAGCATGTATATAATATTGGCATATTATCAACTGTAACTGTCATAATTTGTTATATTTACAACTCTAACTGTAATAATTTGTCACATCGTTAATTGTAACTGTCAAAATCTGTAATATTTTTAACTGCAATTGTCAAAATTTGTTATATTTTAAAATATAATTGTTAATATGTCATATTATCAAGTACAACTGTTAATATTTGTCATATATTTACCAGTATGTGTCCAAAATGACACATTTTCAACTGTAACTGTCATATTTTCAATTATAACTGTCAAAATATGTCATTTGTTCATCTGTTATTGTTGCATGTAGCATGTATAAAAAATTGGAATGTTATCAACTGTAGCTGCCATAATTTGTTATATTTTCAACTCTAACTGTAATAATTTGTCACATCTTTAAATGTAACGTCAAAGTCTGTAATATTTTTTAACTGCAATTGTCAAAATTTGTTATATTTTAAAATATAATTGTTAATATGTCATATTATCAAGTACAACTGTTAATATTTGTCATATATTTACCAGTATGTGTCCAAAATGACACATTTTCAACTGTAACTGTCATATTTTCAATTATAACTGTCAAAATATGTCATTTGTTCATCTGTTATTGTTGCATGTAGCATGTATAAAAAATTGGAATGTTATCAACTGTAGCTGCCATAATTTGTTATATTTTCAACTCAAACTGTAATAATTTGTCACATCTTTAAATGTAACGTCAAAATCTGTAATATTTTAACTGCAATTGTCAAAGTTTGTTATATTTTCAAATATAATTGTTAATATGTCATTATCAACTAAAACTGTTAATATTTGTCATATATTTAACAGTCTGTGTCCAAAATTGGCACATTTTCAACTGTAACTGTCACAATTTGTCATATATTCAACTATAACTGTCTAAATATGTCATTTATTCATCTTTAATTGTTAAAATTTGTTTTATTTTTTCAACTGTAATTGTCGAAATTAATTATGTTTTCAAATGTAATTGTTAATTTCATATTTTTAACTGAAATTATTATTATTCACCATATTTTGTAACCGTAACTGTCATAATTTGTCATATGTTCAATTGTAACTGTTATAATTTCTTATATTTTCAACTATAACTGCAAAAACCTGATGTCAGTAAATATCTATAAGTTTCTATCATTAGACGTGTGTGAAAATGCCAAAAAATTTCAAGAAACTATAGAAATTTGTCAATAGAACTTGTTTAATCTACTAAGTTTTCATATGAAACTGTCCAAATTAATTAATTTGTAATAAAAAGTGTTAATAAATGGCAATTTTGCACAAGTCTTCGACTTGTGCCGCAAACTTAGGAAACCGCAAACACTTTTCTTTGTTTATATCACTGTTTATTAAAATTAGTGACTATATTTTCGATCACGTTCTGATCATTACTCCAAGTTTGATAATGATCAGAACATGGCAGAAACATGGCATGATGGCGGAAACAACCTTAGTCCGTGACTAATTAATTATGTCAATAATAATTTAATTATGTGAGACTTGGGTTGTTTCTGAAATCGGTGATTCAATTGAACACACGCATAATGCATTTTAGCACCAGTACTGATTATTATTATGTATTTTACGAATAATGGCGCATAAAATGCGATAAACTTGGTGGCCATACAGTACTAAAATGGCGAAGGCACATTCCAATCGCTCGTAATCATAAATTATGGCAAAGTCTCGGCTTTCTGGGCGTAGAATTATTACATTGTGATTACACAAATGTGTTTATGTATTAACTAATATTATTACGGTTAAATATATTAAAATACATACCTATTAAAACTCCGCTTGTGCACACCAAGGAAATAGATTTAATAATGGCCGACAAGAATCGGACCCACCTCGGACCCTTACTCGGATCAGTGATGCCAACTTGAACAGTAAGCGCTTTGAAAAGTACTACGCAAATACTATAATTATATTACGGTTGGCAACACTGATCATTCTTGGATGGGCGCATGCCTACGCAGTACAGCCAACCCGATTTTATTTCTGCGACGCACTTCCAATAGATGGCGCCACAATGTGAATATTTGATAAATATTTGTATGGGATATTTTTATTTAAAGATCCACCAACATTCTATATTATTCGAGAACATTCTCTCGAAAGTATTAGTGGCAACTCTGTTAGTATGTAGTCATAGTGTTTCTCGAAAACGAGGTTTCATTTCAATATGTACTGATTTTGTAGTGATTTTTGTTTAAAGCAACATAAAGCAACAGGTAATGGGTCTTTTTTTGTTTAAAAAATAAACGGACCATACAGTGATAAGATACATAAGATAAGGTTAAGGATATGATATTACGATGAAATATTAAGATAAGAAAAATATGATAAGATATTTAGGTCCGCATTTATAGTTCATACTCAAATGTTCAATTTTTTTAAACGGTAAATTGATAAAAACAAACTTATGAAAATAAATACCTACAAAAATGAAAAAGTTGTTTTTTTTTAATTCACAATTAATGAAATGAACATGATCATGAACATGAGAAATGAGATGAACATGAATAGAATAAACAATAAATGGTGTTCATCAACCAGGATGTATAGAATGCAAATGCAATTTATATATATTTTTTTTTTAATTTTAAGGTTCCAGTCTAATCATAGGAGTATTGAATTTGAGAACATTTATTTTTCATACTACATACTTTTGGCACACATTATGGGGTACCCATAGTGTTGATTATATACTGAATTGTTTATTGATATTGATTACTGAATTGATTATTATACTGATTGTATACTGAAGTAGTAAGTAATTACTGAAGTACTTAATAATTTTCAATCAACGCTAATACACAACTATTTATCTGACAAATTGCAATCTAACTTGTACGCATATTTTAAACCCAGAGTAAATATGCTGTATCTTTTAAACTATATGCGTATGCTGTGTATATCGATGGTCCTCTGCATTATCGATACAACTCAAAAGTATCAATTTATTTATGATTGATACACATAAACATAGGCTTTGATAGCTATATAATCTGCTATAAAACTCGAAAACATTAAATTTGAAATTGTGTCGTTATTGCAGAGGACCATTGATGTTATGTATTATGTAATATTATAAATTATTTTTAGTTAACCTGACGTTTCACATATGTCTCATACATGTGTCTTAACATCACATCTGCAGCTACGTGAATAAATGTATAATTATTATAATACATAATCAAATGTACTCGGAAATCTCGGAATAAATCTCGGAAAGTGCGAAAATGGACTCCAACACAGGCAACCCATATAGCACGGATAGTTTTAGCAGAAGTCCTAAAGATGTCACTGTAGTCGAATCCACTTGAGTACACTGGATTGTCGCGTCTTATATGGTTTGTACCTAACTTCAGACTGTTGCCAATGGTGGGTCTAAAATGTTCCATTTATTTTAATTAAATATATTGGGATGGACATTTGCAAGAATACATATCTAATTTGTAGAACTTGTGGAACGGAGAATCAGGACATGACCCCAATTTCGTACACACAAACTTATGGAAGTGTAGAAGCAACCGTAACGAGGCCATTATGGAGTGTGCTTCAGTGCAGGTAATTCGCCTTAAATCTGCACCACAATAAGATATTTGTTATAGCAATAAATGTGTGTATTCGCCAGCTCTAAGATACTCTACAGTCCAGGCTGAACTGAATACGATAATTTCGCAGTTTTTACTTGTATTAAAGCAAGCCAAATATTTTAGAGCACACAAAGAAACTTTGTTTCATGTGGGCTGCTGCGCTGCAGCTCATATAATAATAAAAATCAAGAGCAGATATATGAATGCATATTTTTTGCCCGCAGCTACTGAAGCTGTTCTAATTATAAAATTAGAATATGCTGTATCTTTTAAACTATATGCCTATGTTGTGTATATCGATACAACTCAAAAAGTATCAATTTATGTATCGTTGATACACATAAACGTAGGCAATAATAGCTATATAATCTGTTATAAAACTCAAAAACATTAAATTTGAAATTGTGTCGTTATTGCAGAGGACCATTGATGATATGTATATTATGTAATATTTTAAATTCTTTTTAGTTAAACTGACGTTTCACATATGTCTCATACGTCTGTCTTCACATCACATCTGCAGCTACGTGAATAAATGTATAATTATTATAATACATAATCAAATGTACTAAATATAAATCTGAGAAACTGCGAGGATGGACGCGACCATAGGCAACCCATATAGCACGGATAGTTCTAGCAGGAGTCCTAAAGATGTCACTGTAGTCGTAGTCGTATTATATGGGTTTGTACCTAACTTCAGACTATTACCAATGGTGTGTCTGAAATGCTCCATTTATTTTAATTAAATATATTGGGATGGACATTTGCAAGAAAACATATCTAATTTGTAGAACTTGTTGAACGGAGAATCAGGACATGACCCAAATTTTGTACACACATACTTATGGAAGTGTAGAAGCAAACTTTAACGAGGCATTATGGAGTGTGCTTCAGTGCAGGTAATTCGCCTTAAGTATGCACCACAATACGATATTTGTTATAGCAATAAATGTGTGCATTCACCAGCTCTAAGTTACTCTAGAGTCTAGGCTGAACTGCACATGAAAATTTCGCAGTTTTTACTTGTATTAAAGCAATCCGAATATTTTAGAGCACACAAAGAAACTTTGTTTCATGTGGGCTGCTGCGCTGCAGCTCATATAATTATAAAAATCAAGAGCAGATAAATGAATGCATATTTTTTGCCCGCAGCTACTGGAGCTCTTGTAATTATAAATTTAGAATATGCTGTATCTTTTAAACTATATGCGTATGTTGTCTATATCGATGGTCCTTTGCAATATCGATACAACTCAAAAAGTATCAATTTATGTATCATTGATACACATAAACGTAGGCTTTGATAGCTATATAATCTGCAATAAAACTCAAAAACATTAAATTTTAAATTGTGTCGTTATTGCAGAGGACCATTGATGTTATGTATGTCATGTAATGTTTTAAATTCTTTTTAGTTAACCTGACGTTTCACATACGTCTCATACATGTGTCTTAACATCACATCTGCAGCTACGTGAATAAATGTATAATTATTATAATACATAATCAAATGTACTAAATATAAATCTGAGAAAGTGCGAAAATGGACGCGAACATAGGCAACCCATATAGCACGGATAGTTTTAGCAGCAGTCCTAAAGATGTCGCTGTAATCATATCCACTTGAGTAGACAGGATTATCGCGTCTTATATGGGTTTGTACCTAACTTCAGGCTATTACCAACGGTGGGTATGAAATGCTCTATTTATTCTAATTAAATGGACATTTGCAAGAAAACATATCTAATTTGTAGAACTTGTGGAACGGAGAATCAGGACATGACCCCAATTTTGTACACATAAACTTATGGAAGTGTAGAAGCAAACATAAACGAGGCATTATGGAGTGTGCTTCAGTGCAGGTAATTTGCCTTAAGTATGCACCACAATACGATATTTCTTATAGCAATAAATGTGTGCATTCACCAGCTCTAAGTTACTCTAGAGTCTAGGGTGAACTGCACATGAAAATTTCGCAGTTTTTACTTGTATTAAAGCAATCCGAATATTTTTGAGCACACAAAGAAACTTTGTTTCATGTGGGCTGCAGCGCTGCAGCTTATTAATTATAAAAATCAATCAAGGTCTCAAGAGCAGACCAATGAATGCATATTTTTTGCCCGCAGCTACTGGAGCTCTTGTAATTATAAATTTAGAATATGCTGTATCTTTTAAACTATATGCGTATGTTGTCTATATCGATGGTCCTTTGCAATATCGATACAACTCAAAAAGTATCAATTTATGTATCGTTGATACACATAAACGTAAGCATTAATAGCTACACAATGCACTATAAAACTCAAAAACATTAAATTTTGAATTGTGTTGCTCAAAATGTATAAATTTATCTATCGTTTATACACATAAAAGTAGGCTTCAATTGCTACATAATCTGCTATAAAACTCAAAATCATTAAATTTTAAATTGTGTTTTTATTGCAGAGGATCATTGATAATATGTATATTATGTAATATTTTAATTGTTTTTTTTTTGTCAGCCTGACGATTTACATCTGCAATGTATGCATCTACGTGAATAAATGTATTATTATTGTAATACATAATCAAATGTACTAAATATAAATCTGAAAAAGTGCGAAAATGGAAACACGGACATAGGCAGCCCAAATAGCTCGCGCATAGTATAGCAGGAGCCCCAAAGATGTCGCTGCAGTCGTGTATCCACAAATACACAGGATTGACGCGTCTTATATGGGTTTGTACCTAACTTCAAGCGAATACCAATGCTGGGTCTGAAGTGGTTCATTTGTTCTTATTAAATCCATATTGCTATGGACATTTGTAAGAAAACGTATCTAATTTGTAGAACTTGTGGAACGGAGAATCAGGACATGACCCCAATTTCGTACACACAAACTTATGGAAGTGTAGAAGCAAACGTTAACGAGGCCATTATGGAGTGTGCTTCAGTGCAGGTAATTCGCCTTAAATCTGCACCACAATAAGATATTTGTTATGTCAATAAATGTGTGCATTCGCCAGCTCTTAGTTACTCTAGAGTCTAGGCTGAACTGCACATGAAAATTTCGCAGTTTTTACTTGTATTAAAGCAATCCGAATATTTTAGAGCACCCAAAGAAACTTTGTTTCATGTGGGCTGCTGCGCTGCAGCTCATATAATTATAAAAATCAAGAGCAGACAAATAAATGCATATTTTTTGCCCGCAGCTACTGGAGCTCTTGTAATTATAAAAATAGAATATGCTGTATCTTTTAAACTATATGCGTATGTTGTGTATATCGATGGTCCTCTGCAATATCGATACAACTCAAAAAGTATCAATTTATGTATCATTGATACACATAAACGTAGGCTATAATAGCTATATAATCTGCTATAAAACTCAAAAACATTAAATTTGAAATTGTGTCGTTATTGCAGAGGACCATTGATGTTATGTATATTATATAATATTTTAAATTCTTTTTAGATAACCTGACGTTTTACATATGTCTCATACATGTGTCTTCACATCACATCTGCAGCTACGTGAATAAATGTATAATTGTTATAATACATAATCAAATGTACTAAATATAAATCTGAGAAAGTGCTAAAATGGACGCGAACGTAGGCAACCCATATAGCACGGATAGTTTTAGCAGGAGTCCTAAAGATGTCGCTGTAATCGTATCCACTTGAGTAGACAGGATATCGCGTCTTATATGGGTTTGTACCTAACTTCAGGCTATTACCAACGGTGGGTCTGAAATGTTCTATTTATTCTAATTAAAAATATTGAGATGGACATTTGCAAGCAAACATATGTAATTTGTAGTACTTGTGAAACGGAGAATCAGAATATGACCCCAATTTCGTACACACAAACTTATGGAAGTGTAGAAGCAAACGTTAACGAGGCCATTATGGAGTGTGCTTCAGTGCAGGTAATTCGCCTTAAATCTGCACCACAATAAGATATTTGTTATAGCAATAAATGTGTGCATTCACCAGCTCTAAGTTACTCTAGAGTCTAGGCTGAACTGAACATGATAATTTCGCAGTTTTTACTTGTATTAAAGCAATCCAAATATTTTAGAGCACCCAAAGAAACTTTGTTTCATGTGGGCTGCAGCGCTGCAGCTCATATAATTTTAAAAATCAAGAGCAGACAAATTAATGCATATTTTTGGCCCGCAGCTACTGGAGCTCTTGTAATTATAAAATTAGAATATGCTGTATCTTTTAAACTATATGCGTATGTTGTGTATATCGATGGTCCTCTGCAATATCGCTACAACTCAAAAAGTTTCAATTTATGTATCGTTGATACACATAAACGTAAGCATTAATAGCTACACAATGCACTATAAACTCAAAAACATTAAATTTTGAATTGTGTTGCTCAAAATGTGTAAATTTATGTATCGTTGATACACATAAACGTAGGCTATTGTAAATGTATTGCTACATAATCTGCTATAAAACACAATACATTGTGTAATAACAATACATAATATTACATTGTGTCATTATTGCAGAGGACCATTGATGTTATGTATATTATGTAATATTTTAAATGTTTTTTTGTTAACCTGACGCTTTACATGTGCAATGTATGCAGCTACGTAAATAAATGTATTATTATTATAATACATAATTAAATGTACTAAATATAAATTATCTGTATCTGAAAAAGAGCGAAAATGGAAACACGGACATAGGCAACCCATATAGCTCTCGCATAGTATAGCAGGAGCCCCAAAGATGTCGCTGCAGTCGTATGTCCACTTAAATACACAGGATTGCCGCGTCTTAAATGGGTTTTGTACCTAACTTCATGCTATTACCAATGCTGGGTCTGAAGTGGTCCATTTGTTCTTCTTATCAAATATATTGCCATGGAAATTTGCAAGAAAACGTATCTAATTTGTAGAACTTGTGGATCGGAGAATCAGGACATGACCCCAATTTCGTACACACAAACTTATGGAGATGTAGAAGCAAACGTTAACGAGGCCATTATGGAGTGTGCTTCAGTGCAGGTAATTCGCCTTAAATCTGCACCACAATAAGATATATCTTTAGCAATAAATGTGTGCATTCACCAGCTCTACGTTACTCTAGACTCTAGACTGAACTGAATGTGATAATTTCGCAGTTTTTACTTATATTAAAGCAATCCGAATATTTTAGAGTACACAAACAAAACAAACTTTGATTCATGTGGGCTGCAGCGCTGCAGCTCATATAATTATAAAATATTTTGTTACTACGAACGCCACCCTCTTGTTGAACTCGATTTGTGTAGAATCGGCCTTGTAAATGGTCACTGTTCACGTTAACATTTTATATTAGCTTCATCTCGATATTGGACAGACTATATTTATCCACGGAAATTATTGAGCACTAACTTTCAGGTACATGAAGGTGACGGCCTTCCGCAGCAAATGTGCTCAAAGTGCACCGAAGAACTCAGCCGAGCCTTCCTGTTCAGGAAAATGTGCGAGAAAACCGACTCCATATTGAGAATGACGACTACAAAATACGAAACCGATGCAGCAGTTCAAATTAAAACCGAAAGATGCTGTTTAACGGAAGATGACAATATGCGCAATGCAACCGTTGCAAAGCATGGTGAGATTGTAAATGTTAATCCGACACCGGATAACAGTTACACCCGACAGTATTGCGTATAATGTTGCCGAACAATTTTATATAAGAAATTCGTAAACTACAATATTGTACAATCCCGAATAGTTGATTAAATAGATGTTGATAACTTATAGTAACTTATACACAATACGCAATATATAAACTTATTTGCAATAACTTATGCACAGCTTTTGAAAACTTGAAGGTGCAAATCCAAATGGTGGTTTATAAAAAAATTTAAAGACATGCAAAACTGTGCATTTGCATATTTCATTTCTCAAATATAATTTCCTCAAATCCTTGAAGATTTATCTAAACCGGACACAAAACTGGAATTCCGTTGTTACTTTCGTCATGTACAGTCATGCTCACATAAATCGAGTACAAAACATTTGACATTGCTATATAAAATTGCTATTGTAACCTAATTTCTTGTACTAGATTTATGTGAGGATGACTGTACAAAGAATGTTCTTTAGAATAATTCTCATATTTTAACTCAACTTATTGTTTTCTTTCTAGAGATGCAGAACGATTTCGATAATCACAACACAAACAGCAGCCCAAGCCACGACGATAGCGCCGCTGAGGTACGATCAACTTTACAAGAGCAATTTAATTTACAGCACTGTACGCAAACTTTCAGGACAACTTACATACGGTGAAGACCGAAGACGAGATAATTCACTTTGATGTAGCCGCAGTTTACAATTGCGAAAAGTGCTGCATTACTTACGATGGCTTGGCAAGTTACGTAAAGCATTTAGAATCGACTCACGGTGACCTCGTTGAATGCGGCAATTGCAATGAAAGGTACGAATATGTTGGTAAACATGAATCATTGTATAAATCTTTATTTATTCATAAATGTTTTGACTCGCGACTCCTTTTTTGAACTAGAGTTTTTCCACGGCACCATTTCCATTAATTTTCTGCATATTTCTGTAGAATATTTAATAATTTTGTGATGTGTATGATTTGTGGGGAAAGCCGTTACAATTTTCAACTGAAAATTTGAAGGTTCCATTAATCTTTGTAATTTATAAAAAAATGGCATTTATAATGAAAAAATCTAATTAAAACTTTTGTAATTTGCGGCAAGTGCAATGAAAGGTACGAATTTGATGCTTTGCATGGGCGAAAACTAACAGTTTAGGCTTATCAAATTCGGCCTGCAGCCTCGATTAATAATTTTGCCATGTTGTATCGTAATATGATACATTACGATACTAATATCGTAATATGATACATTACGATACTAATATCGTAATATGATACATTACGATACTAATATCGTAAATAAACATCAATATGTAAATATTTATTAAATAATTTTTTTTATAGATTTGCAGCCGAATCCTCGGAAGAATGTTGCCGTTTAATTAAGGAAAAACCCGGAGTTAGCATAAAAAATGAAAGCGAGTTTTCAGAACACGACACAGTGTGCAATGTATGCGGCAAGAGATATAAATTTACATGGAACTTGAAGGTGCACAAGCTCGTGCACACGGGTGAGAGGCCTTATAAGTGTGACGTCTGCGACTTGTGCTTTATCAGAAGCAACGACCTGAAGAGGCACAAAATGATACACTCCGGAGATAAGCCGTACACGTGCAGAGTTTGTGCGTTGAGCTTCAACAGAAACACCCACCTAAGGAGGCACATGACGATACACACAAGAGAGGACCCGTACAAGTGCGATGTCTGCCCTTCCAGCTTCACCACTAACTTCACACTGACGAGGCATAAAGCAATACATAGTAAAGAAAATCCGTACATATGGGATAATTAAGGAGCAAAACCACAAAACTTTAATAAAGTGCCTAAATCTTGAATTACAGTCATCGTAGTCAAAAGGAGTTTTCTCAACAAATGTGAGAAAATACAATCACCCAATAGTTTACTGAAATTACGCACTTATCATTATATTAATGAATAGGTAGTTTTTATTCATGTTTTATCAAATAATTATTAATAAGTAGTTATTTAAATATTGTGATAAAGTATTAAATTATGTGCATTAAAATACAGTTAAGTATTTTTATCGCAATTTTTACATTAAATATGAATAATATAACACGTAAAATAGCCGATAACGCTAACATTATAATAATTTGTATTGTACCGTTAAGTAAGCACCATTTATATTTACCTCATAATTAATGTTCAGATTAATGCAATCAATTATTGTTTACAATTTTTACATTAAATATGAATAATATAACACGTAAAATAGCCGATAACACTAACATTATAATAATTTGTATTGTACCGTTAAATAAGCACCATTTATATTTACCTCATAATTAATGTTCAGATTAAGCAATCAATTATTGTTTGTCGGTAGTACGAAGTATACTGCTAAATTACCACCCGAATCGATAAATGAAGTTTGTAAATAACTGCGGTAACAAATTAGGCAGAATTATAATTACATGTAATTTATTTCCTGTAAACACAATGGGCATTATAATTAATGAATAAATCATTAATCAGCCAGGATGAGTAAACAGTTCCTCGTTTATGAATAGTAGCCTGACCCAAATATGTCAATTTGATAACATGATTGTTATTCGCGCAGAAAGGTAATTATTATTTGAAGCGTTTTGACGCGAAAGCAGAGTAGTTTTGAGTAAAATGCAAATAAAAAACTACCAGAACATTAAAAGCTAATCATGCAGCTTTGATTTTAATGCGACCGCAGTCATTTTCATATTTGGTTCAAGGGGTTCGGATTTTCTTGAACATACACTTGGGTGCAAATAAACCAAACTTCTAACATTGAACTCAATGCATATTTTTGTTCACAATTTCGACTACAAGCATTGATTGACTAAATACATAATTTAATTATTATAATAATATAATTATAAAATAATTATAATTTCTATACTCACTGCTACAAGGCGTATCAAATTAAAGCACCCAAATTTCCATTTCCGTCCACCAGATGGCGCTTATTTAGGGTAAAATAAAAATAAGTAAATCTGGCAACTAAGCTAAAATAGAGAACAGATATCTGTAATACCGATCGATTGTCATGTCATTGCTGTCAATGTCATCAGTTAAGTTTAAAGATTTATAATAAATCGGTGTTATTTGTATGTCTTACTTGGAATTGATGCAACCACTTCACAATTGAAACTTTTTTACGTAAATTAATTCAAGGCATAATTGGTAAATATATGAAATTGTTTTAAACTGACAGTGACAGCTGTCACATTTGAAATAATAAAAAAATTACGCAGTTGCCAGAGTTCTGTTTTTAACTTTTGTTTACTGAAAGATAATTGCCATCTGGTCGCCCTGTATGACCCTGCACTGCTGTATGCTCTATTACTAATTATTATTAATATTATTAATAGAAGATTAATAGAATTAATTAATTAAGAATTAATAATAATAGAAGATTAATATTAATAGATAATATTATTAATAGAAAAATTGCTATTAGAATGTTCAGCATGCGTTCATGTCGTGTGGATCATTTTGTGTTTCTTCAAATTAAAGTTTCTAGTAAAACTTGAGGCGCATTGATCACACTTGAAGGGCTTTTCTCCTGTGTGGATCATCTTGTGCCTATTCAAATCACTTGATGAGGTGAAAGTTGTGGTGCATTCATCGCATTTGAAACGCTTTTCCCCTGTGTGTAACATCATGTGTCTCTTCAAATTTCCCAGTAAAGTGAAACTTGTGGAGCATTCATCACAAGTATAACTTTTATCCCCTGCGCGGATTATCGCGGGTTTCTTCAAATCACTTTGTGTGGAGAGACTTGAGGTGCATTCATCACCATTGAAGGGTTTTTCTCCTGTGTGGATCACATGGTGTTTCTTCAAATCACTTGGTGGCGAGAATCTTATGGTGCATTCATCACCATTGAAGGGCTTTTCTTCGGTGTGGATCACCTGGTGTTTCTTCAAATCACTTGGTGTGGCAAAACTTGTGGAGCATTCATCGCATGTATAACTTTTATCACCTGTATGGATCATCGCATGTTTCTTCAAATGACTTTGCGAGGCAAAACTTAATGTGCATTCATCACCATTGAAGGGCTCTTCTCCTGTGTGGATCATCTGGTGTTTCTTCAAATCACTTGGTGTGGCGAAACTTGAGGTGCATTCGTCACATGTATAAGTTTTTTCCCTTGCGTGGATCAGTTTGTGTGTCTTCAATTTACACGATGTAGTGAAACTTGAGGTGCACTCATCACATTTAAAAGGCCTTTCTTCTATGTGGGTCATCTTGTGTACCTTCAAATGATCTATTCGCTTGAAACTGGACGGGCATTCGTCACATTTGTAAGGCCTTTCTCCAGTGTGGCTCATCATGTGTCTCGTCAAATTAAATTTGTCAGTGAAACCTAAGCTACATACAACACACTTGAAAGGCATTTCTCCTGTGTGGACTACCTTGTGAATCTTCAAATCATATTGTTTAATGAAACTTGCCGTGCATTCATCGCACTTGTAAGGCCGTTCTCCCGTGTGCCTCATTTTATGATACTTCAATTGACTTGGTTGAGTAAAAACTAAGGTACATTCATCGCATTTGAAAGACTTGTGACGCTTTTGCCCTTTGTGGGTCTTCATGTGTTTCTTTAGGTAAATGTTTCGAGTGAAACTTATGTTGCATTCATCACATTTGTAAGAACATTCCTTTGTGTGGGTCAGCTTGTGCTTCTTCAATCTATCTTTTTGAGTGTAACTTGAGGTGCATTCGTCACATTTATAAGGTCTTTCTCCTGTATGAGTAATTTTGTGTGTCTTCAGATTATGTTTTTGAGTGAAACTTAAGCAGCATTCATCACACTTGAAAGGCCTTTCTCCTGTGTGGATTACTTTGTGTATCTTCAAAATGCATTTTCGATTGAAACTTAACGTGCATTGATCACACTTGAAAGGCCTTTCTCCTGTGTGGATCATCTTGTGTCTGATCAATAAACTTTTGGCAGTGAAACTCGAGGTGCACTCGTCACATTTGTAAGACTTTTCTAGTCTGTTACTCATTTTGTGTGTTTTCGAATGGCTTGTTGGAGTGAGAGTTGAGGTGCGTTCATCACAGTTTTGAGGTTTTTCACCTGTTGGAACAGTTTCGTTGGACCTGTAAAAATAATTCAATTTGATGAAATCTTACAATACTACACTTTAATATTGTGAAAGAATTGTGAAAAGAATTGTGAAAGAATATTGTGAAAGATTGTGAATTGAAACAAAATGTTATACAGGCGAGTTTTTTAGGTAAGCTATGGACAAAATATGTTACAGCGATAAAATAGCGGCATGAAGACAGCTGTGCCAAGCTCTACTAAAAAAAGGAAGGTACTTGAGAATCAATAACAGAGGGGCAGAACTCAAAACTAAAATTAAAACTCTGATTTCCTTTTTCACAAAAGACATTTATTATTGGTTAAATGTACATTTTGTTCGCCTTACGAACATCTTCAGTAAGAATATACAAACAAAGAGTTTCCGATCCACACATAAGAATATACAAACAAAGAGTTTGTATATTCTTACTGAATATGTTTCACGTGAACGAGTACATTTAAACAGTAAAAAATGTCTTTTGTCAAAAAGGAAATCTGAGTATTAATTTAAAAACTTTCGCAAGCTCCCATCACCTAACTCAAAACTAGAGAAACCAGAAACGGAACTCATGGATAAAGGCCATAGGGTGCGACAGGTTGACGTGCCCTTGGACTTTTGTGCCACAAAATTGTATATAAATAGAAATATCTAAGTAATTCTTATAGAATATGTTCAGAGGAGCAAATAACGGATGAAGGGAGAAGAAAGAAAGACAACACCGATAAACTATTAAAAAAACCTAGAAAGACTCACAGGACCCCAAGTAAAGGTGAAGATTCAAAAATCTGTGGGGAAAATGTGAGCGCGGAATAGGTGCGCTGCTAACTCCGTTGTTAGCGTTAAAAGCGCTGTTAGTTAAAAACGCTTAAAAGCGGAGTTAGCAGCGGGCGGAGAATACGGGCCAATATGATGGTACACACGAGAGAAATGATGAGCTTATTGAAATACCTGTCGGACGATGTAAATGAGATGAAAAACCTTCAGCATACTAATAATGTAGAGATGAAAACACTGCAAGGAGGCATACAAATCTCGAGAGACGAACAAAGATAATTTAAAGAAGCAATAAACCAACTAAAGAAATAGTAACGAAAAAGCAATGGAGAAAATAAGCATTCTTAAGGCCGAGGTGAAGACGTCGCAGGAAAACATAGAAAAACTTGAAGGAGAAATGAGAAAGAAAAATATAATAATCCAAGGAATCAAATTGGGAATCAGGTGGGAGGTGAAGACGTCGCAGGAAAACATAGAAAAGGTTGAGGGAGAAATGAGAAAGAAAAATACAATCATCCAAGGAATCGAATTGGGAATCAGATACAAGAAACCCTAGAATAATGAAAGAGAAAATTGAAAATGTATAGAGAAAACGCTAGGAGTAGAAATAAAAGTGGAATTGGCAAGTAAACTAGGAGGGAAAACATACTGGTTAGAACTAAACACAGCAAGGGAGATAAAAATAGTCATGACCAAGCTACGAAATGGCGGTAAAGAAATACATATTAATGACGATCTAACAAAGAGTGGCAGAAGCAAAAATAAGAAAAAACGCAAAAGTAGAAACAGGTAAAGGTAAAAACAGTCAGAATTGGCTTCCAAAAGTTAACAATAGACTTGAAATTGGGGATACCGAAAAATTGGAGAGGAAAAATAAACACCGAAACCTACCAAGTCAAAATGTTACAAACAACTAGTAAATACAAGAATTGAAGAGAGCGCAAATACAACGACCAGGCAAAGAAAAGGCACGCGAAACACAAATTAATATGGAAATAAATTGTCCCCTACGGAAACGCGGTGCCTGCATGACTGACGCATACTGGCAGAGGCAGGTTTTGAATATTTTTCTTACATCTCACGTTGCTCGGCGTCTCTTTCAGAATTACCATGTTCTTCATCTAAGTGCACCTCGTAACTTGCCAGGCCGTCATACGAAGTATTACACATTTCACATGTGTATGGTGTGACCTCGTTGAACTGCACCGTCTTCTCTTCTATCTTGACTAAATATGAATTGTCCTGAAAATGTGGGCGCGTTCAAAAATTTATAATTTTCATCTAGTCTTCTACGCACCTGTGGATCACATTCTTCATCTGAGCTGCGGTTGTTTGTATAATTCGATAAACCTACGAGTAGTGGGAACACTGAAAATAAATAGAAATGGTGTTACGTTGGAAATTGTTAATAAACTGAAAATGTTGTCGTTTTAAATTCTGTAAGCATACCTTGTTTCGAATCGTCTGCTTCGAATACATCCTCAATATTTCCTTCAGAAGAGTAGTTTTCAGATTTAATTTGGATACTTGTAAGACTTAAATCCGTTTCGTCTTCAGATTTCAGGAAATCCATTTTCAGTGTTTACCTAGTGCTTTTCGCAGCTTCTTTGTGATGCCAATGCAGTAACCAGTTGCTACACAAATTGGGCAAGACTTGCAACAGATTATTCCCAATGAAAACTTTATGAAATACAATTGGAAATAAAAATCAATCAACACTGAGGTTACAACCTGAAACCAGAGTTGCCAACCTAAGCGGGAAGCGAAATAGTACATTATATTCTATAATTATAATACAGTTTGCAACACTGCTTAGTGTAGCAGTGTAGCCAATTTGACGGATTTCCCGCTAAAATTGTGATACGATTTGTATCAATTTGTTGCGAAAACTGATCAAGGTCTTAAGGCGTACCCATCTCGATATATTCTAGGAAATCCCCGATCCCTAACGTAAGTTAGAAAATTTGAAAATAACGTTTCGAAAATCATGAAAACATCATGAAGGTCTCTGGCTTTTGATGTGAATACGATTAAAAATTAGAGGATTTTATTTTTTTACAATGTTAATTAGAGATCCACAAATATTATAAATGGTTAAGCTGCTGAAAATGTGCATCTGAAAATTTAAAACGTGTAAAATATACTTTTTAAATGTTACTCTTCTATTTAGAGACACTATTCTAATGTTTGAAGGGCTTTTCTTCTGTGTGAATCATCTGGCATTTCTTCAAATCACTTGGTGTGACGAAACTTAGGGTGCATTCATCACCATTGAACGGCTTTTCTTCCGTGTGGATCATCTGGTGTTTCTTCAAATCACTGGGAGTGGCGAAACTTGTGGGGCATTCATCACATGTATAACTTATATCCCCTGCGTGGATCATCGCGTGTTTCTTCAAATCACTTTGTGCGGTGAAACTTGAGGTGCATTCATCGCCATTGAAGGGCTTTTCTTCTGTGTGGATCATCTGGTGTTTCTTCAAATCACTTGGTGAGGTGAAACTTGCGGTGCATTCGTCACATGTATAAGTTATGTCCCTTGCGTGGATCAGTTTGTGTGTCTTCAATTTACACGATGTAGTGAAACTTGAGGTGCACTCATCACATTCAAAATGCCTTTCTTCTGTATGGGTCATCTTGTGTACCTTTAAATGATCTATTCGCTTGAAACTGGATGCGCATTCGTCACATTTGTAAGGCCTTTCTCCAGTGTGGCTCATCTTGTGTCTCGTCAAATGAAATTTGGCAGTGAAGCCTAAGGTGCATACATCACACTTGAAAGGTGTTTCTCCTGTGTGGACTAGCTTGTGAATCTTCAAATCATATTGTTTAATGAAACTTGACGTGCATTCATCGCACTTGTAAGGTCGTTCTCCTGTGTGCCTCATTTTATGATACTTCAATCGACTTATTTGAGTAAAAACTAAGGTGCATTCATCGCATTTGTAAGATTTGTGACGCATATGCTCTTTGTGGGTCTTCATGTGTTTCTTTAGATAAGTGTTTCGGGTGAAACTTATGTTGCATTCATCACATTTGTAAGAACATTCTTTTGTGTGGATCAGCTTGTGCTTCTTCAAACTATCTTTTTGAGTGTAACTTGAAGTACATTCGTCACATTTGTAAGGTCTTTCTCCTGTATGAATAATTTTATGTGTCTTCAGATTTTGCTTTTGAGTGAAACTTAAGCTGCATTCATCACACTTGAAAGGCCTTTCTCCTGTGTGGATTACTTTGTGTATCATTAAAACACATTTTCGATTGAAGCTTAAGGTGCATTGATCACACTTGAAAGGCCTTTCTCCTGTGTGGATCATCTTGTGTCTGATCAATAAACTTTTGGCAGTGAAACTCGAGGTGCACTCGTCACATTTGTAAGACTTTTCTCGTCTGTTACTCATTCTGTGTGTTTTCGAACGTCTTGTTGTAATGACAGTTGAGGTGCGTTCATTACAATCGTGAGGTTTTTCACCTGTTCGAACGGTTTCGTTGGACCTGTAAAAATTATATAATTTAATGAAATCTGAAACTACTACACTTTTACTATTGTGAAAGTTGAATTGAACTTGAATGCTATACAGACAATTTTTTTAGGTAAGCTATGGACAAAATAGGTTAATGCGATAGAAAAGCTTGTTAGAACTAAACACAGCAAGGGAGATAAAAATACAGTCGTGACCAAGCTACGAAATGGCGGTAAGGAAATGCATATTAATGAAGATTTAACAAGGGAAGAAAGAGTGGCACAAGCAAAAATAAGAAAAAACGCATACGTAGAAACAGGTAAAGGTAAAACGGTCAGAATTGGCTTGCAAAACTTAATAGTCGATGAGGAGACTTTAATTGGGGATACCCAAACATTGGAGAAAAAAAATAAACAGCGAAACCTACTAAGTCAAAATGTTACAAACAACTAGTAAATGCATTTTCAATGACCAGGCAAAGAAAAGGCACGCGAAACACAAATCAATATGGAATTAAATTGTCCCCCCCTACGGAAACGTGGTGCCTGCATGACTGATGCATACTGGCAGGCAGGGTCTATATATTTTTCTTACATCTCACGATGCTCGGCGTCTTTTTCAGAATTACCATGTTCTTCATCTAAGTGCACCTCGTAACTTGCCAGGCCGTCATACGAAGTATTACACTTTTCACATGTGTATGGTATGACCTCATTGAACTGCACCTTCTTCTCTTCTATCTTGACTAAATATGAATTGTCCTGAAAATGTGGGCGTATTCAAAAATTTATAATTTTCATCTAGTCTTCTACGTACCTGTGGATCACATTCTTCATCTGAGCTGCGGTTGTTTTTATAATTCGATAAACTTACGAATGTTGGCAACACTGAAAATATATAGAAGTGGTGTTAGATTGGAAATTGTTAATGAACTGGAAATGTTATCGTTTTAAATTCAATAAGCATACCCTGTTTTGAATCGCCTGTTTCGATTAGATCCTCAATATTTCTCTCAGAAGAGTAGTTTTCAGTTTTAATTTGGATACTTGTGAGACTTAAATCCGTTTCGTCTTCAGATTTCATGAAATCCATTTTCAGTGTTTAACCTGGTGATTTTCGCAGCTTCTCTGTGCCTATGTGATGCCTATCCAGTAACTATTTACTACAGAAATTGGGTACCACTTGCAACAGTTAACTGATTTATGGAGAGGAACTTTATGAATTACAGTCGGAAATGAAAATCAATATGTGGACGCCACGAAAGTTGTAACCGAAATGGCCGAAAGGTGTCAGAGAAATCTGCAGTCTTGCCAACCGAAGAATATATTAGCACACATTGGCGTACAAGGTTTGCGTCAAGTAGTGGCCAAAGGTAAACTTTGGTTTCGACCGTCAAACTCTTGGCAATTTCTACACGTTTAAGGTATATTTACAAATAAAAAGCTTGGTATAACTTTCGGTTGGTGTAATATATAACGAATTTGTCGTTAACCGCCGCAAAACTCAGTAAACTTGCCCCTCCTGCGAAAATTTCTGCGGGCGCCCATGGTTGTTCATATAGTTGCCATGGTAACTGGGTAGCGTCCCCACAATTGTTTATTTCCCCATAAATCTGGTGAATTTGAAATCAATTCAAATGCATTCACGGGTTAGCAGGGAGCGGTAGTTTTACATAAATACATTCATACATACATACATACCTTAACAAGCTATAAAAAACTACTTACATTATTTATAAAAATCCTGTAACGTGTGTCGACACTTGAATCAATAGCAGGAACATTAGCTTTTCGCTTGTTGGGGTCACTGAGAAATCTGGTGATAAAACTTGAAATCATTGCTGCCAACATATATAACCCCTGGCTGCCAATGTGTTGCTAACTTCGCACCATTCTTTTCACATGTCCTCATTCGCTTTCGCGAAAAGACATATTCTTTGGTTACAACAATAACCCGAATAAAGTTCAGCCTGCATACAGGAAACGGCAAACAGACAGAATGAGCTCTACTCATTGTAAAGAGGAAATGATCAGCTCTGAGATTGAAGACGTAAACATTAAAATCGAAAGCTGCATATCCGAGGAGGACAACGATGATCCATTAAATGTATTTGATGCTGCACACGGTAAGTTATTAAAGTCAAATTAAATTGCATTATAACTAAGCGTTAGATATGATTGTTTAATAATTATGATTGAACAACAGTCCTTGATCCTTGTGCCTGTATTTACCCGGTTTTATTCCAGTCTCGTCATAAATTAGCGAAAACCCAAGTGGCTGTGCTACATATTAATATATTACCATTTTACTACCTGATAATACCATAAATTTATGTTTTTCAGGTTTAGAACTACAAATAGATTTTGTCAATTGCATATCTAACTGGAAGTCGGGTGAAGACGGTGATTCAGAGGTAGGTTAAAGTGTAAACGAGAATTATACAGTTCCTTTAAGCACCATGTACCTATTTTCAGGATAATGATTGCATTGTAAAGACCGAAGAAGAGACAGTGCAGAACAACGAAGTCGTACCATACACATGTGAAATATGTAGTGCTACGTATGATGGCCTGGCAAGTTATGAGGTGCACGTGGAAGAAAAACATGAAATGTAAGAAAGATATTAATCATGCTGTGTAACCCATCAAATACAAGTTAATTTAATGGGTACGTCCTCCTAGAAAACATGTTTATTGAAAGTCTTGTAAGAATAGAGATGGATACTGCACTTTGTAAAGATCCTTGTTTTTTATAGTTAAAACAGAAAAATAGGCCCGCATTCTTTGCCTGCAATTAGTAGGACACTGCTTGCTAACTTTAGCAGCGTGCTATTAAGAAAACCTCGTTTGCGGTCCTTTTATCGCATTTCAATCAATAACAGGAACATTATGTTTTCGCTTGTTGGGGTCACTGCGAAATCTGGTAAAAAACTGAAATTGAAATTCTCCTACTCAAAGACTTTCCTTCTGTGTCTTTTGACTTGTGACTTTTCGTAATCAAGACATGTTCAGTTTTATTTCTTTTATAACTATTGAGGTTTCTTATATAGTAGCACTCATTGTTACAATTTTATTTTTACAGGCACAACATCGTCCATACAGATGAAAAACTCTACGAGAGCGATGAATGCACACCAAGTTTCATAGCAAGCGATGTTTTGAAAAAGCACAAAAGGATCTACACAGAAGAAAAACCTTACAAATGCGATGAATGCACATCAAGTTTCGCAGAAAGTGGTAAGTTGAAAAGGCATAAGATGATGCACACAGGAGAAAAACCTTACAAATGTGATGAATGCACATCAAGTTTCATTGAATCAAGTGATTTGAAAAGGCATAAGAGGATCCATACAGGACAAAAACCTTACAAATGTGATGAATGCACATCGAGTTTCACAGTAAGTGCTCATTTGAAAACGCACAAGAGGATCCACACAGGAGAAAAACCTTACAAATGCGATGAATGCACATCAAGTTTCGCAGAAAATGGTAGTTTGAAAAGGCATAAGATGATGCACACAGGAGAAAAACCTTACAAATGTGATGAATGCACATCGAGTTTCACAGTAAGTGCTCATTTGAAAACGCACAAGAGGATCCACACAGGAGAAAAACCTTACAAATGTGACGAATGTACATCAAGTTTCACTGAAAATGGTGGCTTGAGGAGACACAAAATGCTCCACACAGGAGAGAGACCTTACAAATGTGATGAATGCTCTTCAAGTTTCACACAAAATGGTTATTTAAAAACACATAAGAGGATCCACACAGGAGAAAAACCTTACAAATGTGATAAATGCACATCAAGTTTCACAGTAAGTGGTAAGTTGAAAAGGCATAAGATGATGCACACAGGAGAAAAACCTTACAAATGTGATGAATGCACATCAAGTTTCATTGAATCAAGTGATTTGAAAAGGCATAAGAGGATCCATACAGGACAAAAACCTTACAAATGCGATGAATGCACATCAAGTTTCGCAGAAAGTGGTAAGTTGAAAAGGCATAAGATGATGCACACAGGAGAAAAACCTTACAAATGTGATGAATGCACATCAAGTTTCATTGAATCAAGTGATTTGAAAAGGCATAAGAGGATCCATACAGGACAAAAACCTTACAAATGTGATGAATGCACATCGAGTTTCACAGTAAGTGCTCATTTGAAAACGCACAAGAGGATCCACACAGGAGAAAAACCTTACAAATGCGATGAATGCACATCAAGTTTCGCAGAAAGTGGTAAGTTGAAAAGGCATAAGATGATGCACACAGGAGAAAAACCTTACAAATGTGATGAATGCACATCGAGTTTCACAGTAAGTGCTCATTTGAAAACGCACAAGAGGATCCACACAGGAGAAAAACCTTACAAATGTGACGAATGTACATCAAGTTTCACTGAAAATGGTGGCTTGAGGAGACACAAAATGCTCCACACAGGAGAGAGACCTTACAAATGTGATGAATGCTCTTCAAGTTTCACACAAAATGGTTATTTAAAAACACATAAGAGGATCCACACAGGAGAAAAACCTTACAAATGTGATAAATGCACATCAAGTTTCACAGTAAGTGGTCATTTGAACAGGCATAAGAGGATCCACACAGGTGAAAAACCTTACAAATGTGATGAATGCACATCAAGCTTCACCAACAGTAGTAATTTGAAAAGGCACAAAATGATCCACACACGAGAATAACTTTACAAATGTGATGAATGCATATCAAGTTTCAATAAAAACATTATTTGTTATTATTTCGTTGGAATTAGTTGGAAAAGTTGACACCACTTTCTTGAACACAAAGAAGTCAAAGAAATTCATGAATTTATTCATGAATAAATTGAAAATATGAAGGCATATTACACAGTCAAATTTTTGCCAACTGTAAACTTGGAACTTCTGCACTGTCTGTTGCCAACTTTCAGTGAAACTTTCTTCTCATCTTGTCTATGTGTTAAAAATGAAAGTAGGAAAAGTAGCAAAAAAGACGTTGCGCTGCCTTGTATGGGGCCAAATTATAAGAGAATTGTTGGAGTAGCACGGGGGTGCTCTCACAATCATGGGGGCCAAATTATAATAGAATTGTTGGTGTAGCACGGGGGTGCTCTCATAATCATGGGGGCCAAATTATAATAGAATTGTTGGTGTAGCACGGGGGTGCTCTCATAATCATGGGGGCCAAATTATAAGAGAATTGTTGGAGTAGCACGAAGAAAATTTCGTTCCGCTGTTGTTGGAGAGAAGTAGAGGTCAGTAATGAAAGTAGAGGCAAATAATGTGACTTTCAAACTTTTAAATTAACACTTTCAAACTTTTAAAAACTCAGCAATGATATCATTACATATACGGTTGTGAATAAAAGCTTTATCTATCCTTACTGTAATACTGCGTAGCCTTATCTACCCTTGTGGTTCTAGTGCCATTCGATCTGTTGATTAAAGTTGTACAAACCACACTTTGCTATAGTAACATAGTAACATTTAGTAGTAACAACTATAGTAAAAAAAATGTGATGAATGGGCTAATTCGACTTGTGTGCAATATTAAGTGACTATTTGAAAACTGCTTTCAATCTGATTACACGTTTTAAATTCAATTTTAATAAGCATACACTGTTTGGAATCGACTGCATTGATAAGATCCTCCATCTCCTCCTCCGAAGAGTCGTTTTCAGTTTTAATTTTTATACTTCTGTGACCCAAGTCCGTATCATATTCAGATTTCAAGAAATCCATTTTCAATGTTTAAATGCCTCTTCAGCAAATTTTACAGTTTAAATAAAAGTCGATAAACATTGAGGTTAGGACCAGTGTTGCCACAATGAAAATTTCAAATGCACCAGGTACAGCCTGTAAAGAGCTAGAAATGTACCAGATTGGTTCAAAAAGTACTAAATCAATCAGATATACATAATGAAAATAAATCAACATAGAGGTTATAACCAGTGTTGCCAAAATTAAAATTTCAAATGTAGCAAGTACGTCTGGAAAAGTCCGTACACAAATTATGTTGGTAGTACTCCAAAGTTTTCCAATTACAGTTGTCAACACTGACTTTTGGCTGTCATTGTGACAACATGCAGTGGCGTGCCCATAGCATTATTAAAAATGGTCTTCTATACTATTCCAAAATGTTTACACCAATATTCGTAATGATATTCATCACATTATGTAACATATCTTAATATGATAATGATTTTCGATCGAAATTGTGACAAATTTATAATAATTATCATATTTAAAAGTAGAAGATGCGTATTTCCGAAAGGCCCATTTTAGGAATGCTCAAACACAAAATCCAACAGATATAATGAATTATTTTTATTTATTTTCATATTGTCGTTTTCAAAATCACTATTATTTATTTTTAGATGAATTTTTTAATGGCTTTTTGTTGAATTCAATAAAATCTAACCAATCATACCCATCCAACAAAGACTGGATAAACTACGAAATAAATTTCAACAAAAACAGGACAATACTCGACGAACTATGTATCTTGTAATACATAGTTCGTCGAGTATTGTCCTATTGTCCTACAAGACAAGACAAACGAACTACAAAATTACATCCGACAAAAACGCCAAAAAAAATAATCATATTACACTTCATACACTCTCTTATCAAAACAATCACTCATATATCACATGTATGTAATGTAATATAATATAATATGTAATGTAATGTATATGTTAGATATATGTTAATGTTAGACAAGGCGGAAAGACCCCATGGGGTCGATAGCCCAATAAAGATTGTTTATATATCTAACCAATAAACAAATATATTAGTTTCATTCAATATTATCATTATTAAATTTTGAGGAAGACGGTGCCAAATGATAAAAAACTGAAGTGGGTTCCATGAACTTTGAAAAATGAACTGAGGGCTCTGCGATAAAAAAATGTTAGGAAACACTGGCAACACAACATTGTGTAGGTATTTTCATCACATTTATTGCCAAGCCAAGACTCTCTATTGCTATGTAACACTGATTGGGGCTCCAATCACGATGGTAGCACAGAAAATTCATAACAGTGGAACACCCTGTTCTGTATGCAGGAAAATTATTTTACGAATATCCTGCACGGCTCGCCTTCCGTGAGTACGCTCCTCAATGCTATCCTAGAATGCCATCACACTTGTAAGGCTTGTACTCTCTTGTGAATAAACTTGTGTTTCTTCAAACTACTTTTTTTAGTGAAACTTGAGGTGCATTCATCACAATTGAAA
Organism: Othius punctulatus; assembly: GCA_951805005.1. Lineage (NCBI taxonomy): Eukaryota > Metazoa > Arthropoda > Insecta > Coleoptera > Staphylinidae > Othius > Othius punctulatus. Next base: position 47,413,878 of record OX638146.1, read on the forward strand.
AGCATTTCCCCTCTGTGGAGCATTTTGTGTTTCTTGAAGTTAGATTTATTATTGAAACACAAGGTGCATTCATCACATTTGTAAGGCTTTTCCCCAGCGTGGATGATCCTCATGTGTTTCTTCAAACTGGCCTTTACAGTGAAACATGACGTGCATTCATCACATTTGTAAGGTTTTTCCCCTGTGTGGATCATTTTGTGTGCCGTCAAATTTGATTTTACATTGAAACTTGAGGCGCATTCATCACATTTGTGAGGTTTTTCCCCTGTGTGGATCAGTTTGTGTGTCTTCAAACTACTTCTAACGGTGAAGCTTGAGGTGCATTCATCACATTTGAAAAGGCCTTCTCCTGTGTGGGCCATCATATGTGTGTTGAAAGATTCTTTTCGCCTGAAAGTTGATGTGCATTCGTCACACTTGAAAGGCTTTTCCCCTGTGTGGATCATTTTGTGTGTCTTCAATTTATTTGGTTTATTGAAACGACAGGTGCATTGATCACATTTGTACGGTCTTTCAACTGTTCGAGTGGTTTTGCTGTGCCTGTAAAAATAATATAATTATAATATAACATATAACACAAAATCTAACAATACTACACTTTTAACATTTTGTAATTTCACGCGCTTATGTTGATGTTTTGAACATGAAATTTAAGAGGCTCGGTTTAAATTTCACTATTCGCATTACGCCACCGGTGCGTGTTTTGAAGCAATCAAGCGTGTACCGCCTACAAGATTTGGTCAACTGCGAATCCTCAGTCCGTGCCAGGCTATAATATTCGTGCTGTATTATTGCTAGAAGCAATAGAAGTTGTATCATAAAATGTACGGTCGGGGCCAAAAAAAAGTGAGACAAAATGTGCTATGTGCTCTATGACTTAAGTCATAGAGAATTTGTGTAAAATTAAGCTGTATAATTAAGTCATTCGCCTGCAAAGAAATATAAATCATCGTCTGTGCTATAAATACATGTCTGTATGCATACTGGCAGATGTATAATATATTTCTTACATTTCACGTTGCTTGGCATCTATCTCAGAGTGACAATGTTTTTCCTCTAGGTGCACCTCGTAACTAGACAGACCATCATATGTAGCATTACACATTTCACACGTATATGATGTGACCTCATTGCACTGCACTGTCTCCTCTTCTATCTTGACTAAACATGATTTGTCCTGAAAATGTAAGTGCGTTGAAAAATATATAATTCTCATCAAGTCTTGTACTTACCTGTGGATCACTTTCTTTATCTGAGCTGCGGTTGTTTATATAATGCGAAAAACTTCTCAGTAGTGGTAACACTGTAGAGAAATAAGAATGGCGTTAGATCGGAAATTGTTAATGAAATAAAAATTTCGGTTACGATGTTTCCAATTTCCCATTGAATCTTAGGACATAACCATTTTTTTTTATAATGACATTGTAGTATCTTTGCAAGTTGAACATGTGGTTTGCATTGCAAAGTAAAACAAAAACTTCAAATGTTAGAACTGTTTTGCTACCAACAGACTCGGTCTTTCTTGATCTCACTGTATTTTCAATACCTATTTTGGGCAACTTTATTTAAAAATAAGTTACTTGTTATAATGTTAGTAATATGTGCTGCCCTGACTCTAATAGTATATTTTTCTTTTGACTTGTGTAAAACTGCACAGTTACTGAACACCAATAAATACTATTACTATTACTATTACTATACAAGATGATAAAATTGTATTTGATAAGTGAAAGGTTTTTATTTTCATGAGAGAGTATGCTTTAATGCCTGTCAATCAATTCATTCTTTCGACCAACATTTGCGATGCAATTGCATAGTTCAGCCCGCATTCGAATATCGGAAAATTAAAAAAAAAAAACGGCTTCATCTACCCTTGCTCTTAGGGTTTAACAAGTGACTTTACTGCACATGGAACAACTGTTCCGTGGCAGGGCTTGTTCCTGGGACAAGTGACGAAACCGTTTTACAATGATATGCACACGTTGTAATTGCTGTGCCTGGAATAAGACATCCAATTCATTAGGTTGGAAGCGAAACATAACATTTCGCATGCTACAAACCGTCGATGGGTAGTTAGTTTATGCCACAAATGATAGATTTATCACCAGAATCGGCAAATCATAGAAATCCATAGCCATTTATACATTACAAGAGGACGAAGAATAACAAAAACCTGAGATCTCAGATCATCAATCATATCAACAAATGACAACTCGCGACTTATTTGTTCCAGATATGCCTAGGAATCCTGCGGACTATTTTGTTCCGTGGAACTAGTTGTTCCACGCTTATCTCGACAATGTAAAACGTACACATGCTGTTTGTTCCTGGAACAGTACTGTTCAGGGCCTATTCCTCTGCTGTAATACCGGGCCTTAAACCATCACTTTATCTACCCTAAAGGTTAAATTAACACTTGATCTGTTCATTGCAGTTGTAAGATGCACACTAAACATTTGCACACCTTGTTTGCAATCGTCTGCTTCGATTAGATCCTCAATCTCCTCCTCAGAAGAGTCGTTTTCAGTTTTAATTTGAATACTTGTGTGACTTGAATCTATTTCATCTTCAGATTTCAAGAAATCCATTTTCAATGTTTAACCTGGCGCTTTCACAGCTTATTTGTGCCTGTATGATGCCTATCCAGTAATCCACATACAACTTATATTCAGTAACCAGTCACTGTACAAATTGGGTACCACTTGCAACAGTTAACTGATTAATCTTCAATGAGAGGAAATTTCATGAAACACATAAGAAATACAGTTGGAAATAAAAATCAACAGCATCGAGATTATAACCAGTGTTCTCAAAATGAAAATTTCAAATGCCCCAAGTACGTAAGCTTGTGTCTAGAAAAACCCCTACGCAAATTATATTGGTATCACTGCAAAGTTTCCACTTACAGTTGTTAACACTGTTTTTTTGGCAGTTTGGCTGTCAATGTGACAGCTTCCAGCGGCGTGCCTATAGGATAATTAAAAACAGTCTTTTAGACTATCCTAAAATGTGTACACGGGAACATGATGGGTACATCTTAAAGGCACATTTCATAAGTGCAACGCAAAACCCAAACGGATCATGGGGCTTCAATCCTGTTTCTATTATATTACCAATATTGGCAGGGTATGTTATTCGCCCCGTTGAAATTACCCGCACGCCACTGAACAGTACCAACTGAAGAACATTAAAATCCAAGATACCAACATAATAGGCGTATGGTCTTTTCCACAGATCTACAAATGTACCAGATCGGTTAAAAAAATACTAAATCCTAAGATATAAACTAAACCAAAAATAAAAACCAAGATAACTTAATTCCTCAATTCTTTTTCAGTTTTCATTTTTAAACCCGTCAGATGAAGATTGCTGGTAGTCATCAAAGCAAATAATAGTATACACCAAGCCGTACATACCAAGTATACTATTTTAATCATGAGGATGGTTTTGATGTTTACTACGTGGTAGCCCATATTTAAAAACAGAGAAACAAATACATTTTGCTATGTTTTTACCACAGAATGTTTATTGATATATAGCCATATATTCAATAGTTGATTATGTACGATAAATTATGTACTTATTACATAAATAGCTATAATACAAAAGTTGTGTACAATAATGAGTTGCACTTCACAAAAGTAATGAAATTTATGTGAATTATGTCATCACATTTGTAAGGCTTGTACTCTCTTGTGCATCATCTTGTGTTTCTTCAAACTGACCTTTACAGTGAAACATGAAGTGCATTCATCACATTTGTAGGGCCTTTCCCCAGTGTGGATCCTCTCATGTGTCTTCAAATGAGATTTTTTTGTGAAACATGAGGTGCATTTATCACATTTGTAAGGCTTTTCCCCCGTGTGGATCAACTTGTGACTCTTCAAACTGCCCTTTACAGTGAAACGTGAGGAGCATTCATCACATTTGTAAGGTCTTATCCCTCTGTGGGTCATCTTGTGTTTATGCAAACCCGCCTTTACATTAAAACATGAGGAGCATTCATCACATTTGTAAGGCTTTCCTTCTGTGTGGATCTTCTTGTGTTTGTTTAAATAATCTTTTTGCTGGAAACTCGATGTGCATTCGTCACATTTAAAAGGCTTCCCCTTCGTGTGGATCATTGTGTGTCTCTTCAAATCAGCTTGTGCAGTGAAACATGCGATGCATTCATTACATTTGTAAGGCCTTTCTCCCGTGTGCCTCATTTTATGATACTTCAATTGACTTGCTATAGTAAAACTTAAGGTGCATTCATCACATTTGAAAGCCCCGTCTCCTGTGTGGGTTATCTTGTGATTGTTTAAATGCATTTTAGACCTGAAACTTAATGTGCATACATCACATTTGTACGGCTTTTCCCCCGTATGGATCATCTTGTGTATCTTCAAAGAAGATGTTGCATTGAAACTGGAGGCGCATACATCACATTTGTAACGCTTTTCGCTTGTGTGGACCAATCTGTGTCTCCTCAAATCAGTTTGTGTAGTGAAACACGAGGTGCATACTTCACATTTGTAAGGTCTTTCCCCTGTGTGGACCATTTTGTGTCTTTTCAATAGACATGGCATAGTGAAACTTGATGTGCATTCATCACATTTGTAAAGCCCTTCTCCTGTGTGGGTTATCATGTGTATGTTTAAACGATCTTTTCGATTGAAACTTAAGGTGCATTGATCACACTTGAAGGGCTTTTCCCCTGTGTGGGTCATTTTGTGTGCCTTCAATTTACATGGTTTGGTGAAACTTAAGGTGCATTCATCGCATTTGTAAGGCTTGATAGGCCTTTCCTCTTTGTGGATCTTCTTGTGTTGGTTAAGATAACTTTTTTGTTTGAAACTTGAGGTACATTCATCACATTTGTAACGTTTTTCACTTGTTTGAAGGGTTATCTTGTATCTGTAAAGATAATATAATTGGGTGAAATCTGACAATACTACACTTTTGACATATTGAATGTTGAAAATTGAACTTGATAACTTTACTTCGATGATCGCTTATTGGCTATGAAATAATGCAGAAACATTTTTAAAGAATAAAATTTTCTGATAAGTTAATAATAAAATATTTTTCCATATTGTTATTGTCATAAAAAAGGTATACTTCTTGGATTTGGAGATATTCGAGGTTAAACTATTGACATTGCTTATTATTTACTCTCATCACCTGTATTAACTATTAATACTAATATTAATAATAATAATAGTCGCTAATGTATTGCACCAATGGACATTATTATTATAACTAATAATAATTAACTCTCGAAGTACCACACAGTATTGTGAACTGTAATTGTGCCTTTTTCTTGCATAGAAGTGAAGAAAAAAATGTTTTCATTTATTCCTCCACAGGCCTATGAAAAAATACAACCTATTCTAGATACCTATAAATAATAATAAACTTCCCTAAATAAATATTAATAATGATAATTGCAAATATTTTATTCACTGTCCTCGAATTTAGATGTTGTAACTTAACAAGTTTTACACTCGGACGCTTCAAATACTGAATGATTAAAAACAAATTGCTAAAATTGTTCGTTTTTCAAGCATTTCAAGTTAACTACCCTATGCTCTCAGTACTTCACGCTTTTCATTTCGATCGATCCTTTCCTATATCTATCTTCTATCATCCAGTCCATCATTTTATACAGTCACGGTCTGTAATTACTTTTAAAAATCAACTGGTTAAGCTGCATGCATATTGACAGTGGAAGATTTTTAATATTTTTCTTACAGTTCACTTTGCTTGGCGTCTATCTCAGAGGGACCATGTTTTTCCTCTACGTGCACCTCGTAACTAGCCAAGCCATCATATGTACAATTACACATTTTACATGTGTATGATGTGATCTCATTGAAATGCACCGTCTCCTCTTCTATCTTGACTATACATGAATTGTCCTGAAAATGTGAGTGTGTTGAAAAACATATAAATCTCGTCTTTTTTTTTTATGGATCTGTGTATCACTTACTTCATCAAAGCTGCGGTTGTTTGTATAGTTCGGAAAACTTCTCAGTGGTGGCAACACTGAAGAGAAATAAGAACAGTGTTAGATCGGAAATTGTTAATGAAGTAAAATTTTCGGTTACGATGTTTCCAAATTCCCATTGAACCTTTCTTAGCACACAACCTATTTTTTTCGATAAATGTGCTCACATATTTTCCCGAAAAGAGCATTTGAAAATGTGAATCAGGTGTTTACAAATTCCCAATGAAAGTTTCTTAGTACATTACCAATCATTTTCGATAATATTATAGCGTCATTCCATCAAAACAGATGTTTGAATTGTTTTGCTACCAACAGACTCGGTCCTTCCTGATCTTGCTATGTTTAGAATATTTTGTTCGACTATATTTAAAAATAAGAGTTATTTGTTATACAAGATGATAAAATTGTATTCGACACGTGAAAAGTTTTAGCAACAAAGGAACGAAGGAATTAAGTTTCATAAGAGAGTGTGCTTTGATGCCTATCAATCAGATAGTTCTTTAAACTACAGACATGTGCAATGATGTTTCGGCGCTATTGCACAGCGTCGAACCCCAAATCGGTTAAAGTGTAATCGCATTTGTCGGCCTTTATTGCAGCCGATACATTTGTAGTATTAAGATTGTAAAGACAATTTATTGGGGTGGCTATTATTTAGCCATTATGTTCACCAAGAAGTGCTTAAGTAAAGTACGGTGTGCATGAAGATCAATAGGCACATTAAGCCGTTTATTGAGCAAGGATTGCCACATCGGCAAATACAATTAGCGACCAGGAAATCCCAAATATATTTATTGGACGGCATTAGGAATCCTCAGAAATGCCAGATAGAGGAATTAACCACGGCTTGTGATAACCAAGTGTGGCAACATGGCTTACCGAAACGAAATGCCGCACCAATCAGGAATCATCTTCAAGCCACCCCTCGCGGTGCACAATTCAAATTGCACCCCACCCCAAAAACTCAAAGATTTAATTGTAAGAATGCAGAGCAGACGACACTTCAATTCGTTACCTTCACCGGTGTACATCGCTTTGTATTAATTATTGTTACGCATTAAATTATAGTCCACTTTATTTCCAAAACGACAAGTTTTAATTACCTTATCATTTAAATTGGCGATCTATCAATCAGATAGTTCTTTAAACTACAGACATGTGCAATGCGACTGCACAGTTCGGTCTGCCATTCGAATATCGGAAAATAAAAAAGTAAATATCTTTATCTACACTTGCTGTTAGGGCCAGTTATATAAGTGACTTTAGTGTACATAGAACAACTGTTCCGGGACAAGGATTGTTCCAAGGACAAGTGACGAAACCGTTTTATAATGATATGCATGCGTTGGAATTGCTGTCCCTGGAATAAGTCATCCAATGTGTTCGGTTGGTAGCAAAACATAACATTGCGCATGCTATAAACCATCGATGGGTAGATAGAATATGCCACAATTGATAGATATACGGCCAGAATCGGCAAATCAAAGAAATCCATAGCCTTAGAAAAATTGGTTGGTTTATAAGAGGACGAAGAATAACAATAACTAGATGAGTAACTGTTGACGGCTCTACTTTGTGATACATTTGTGATACAATGTACATTGTACGTTCGAAATTGACACGCTAATTGTCGAAACTATAGTCACGATTTAATAAACTCAAGTGATATAAACAAAGTAATCTGCGTTTAATTTTACCTAATAACAATAACCTCAGATCTCAGATCATCAATTAACTCATCAAATGACAGCTCGCGACTTATTTGTTCCACATATGCCTTGAGATCCTGAGGACAAATTTGTTCCGTGGAACTAGTTGTTCCAGGCTTATTCCGACAATGTAAAACGTAGACATGCTGTTTATCCCTGGAACAGTACTGTTTAGGGCCTATTCGTCTCTTAAATTGACACTTGATGTGTTCATTGCAGTTGTACAAAGCACATCAGCATTAGCCATAAAAAAGATAATTAGATGTACGGCTAATTCGACTTGTGTGCAATATTAATCGACTATTTAAAAACAGTTTTCAATCTAATTACAGCGTATAAATTCAATTTCATTAAGCATACCGTGTTTGGAATCGTCTGCTTCGATTAGATCTTCAATCTCCCCCTCAGAAGAGTCGTTTTCAGTTTTAAATTTAATAATTATGTGACCTGAATCCATTTCATCTTCGCATTTCAAGAAATCCATTTTCAATGTTTAACCTTGCGCTTTTCACAGCTACTTTATGTCTATATGATGCCTATCCAGTAAGCAGCTACTACACAAATTGGGTGCCACTTGCAATAGTTAACTGATTAATCTTCTGTGAGGGGAAATGAAAATGTAAGTTAGAAATGAAAATAAACCAATGTTGAGATTATTACCAGTGTTACCAAAATGAATATTTTATATGTACCAAGTACGTAAATGTGTCTGGAAAAAACATGCACGCAAATTATGTTGGTACCACTCCAAAGTTTACAAATACAGTTGTCAACACTGACGTTTCCTAGTTTGATTAATAACATCCTAATAGCCCATTTCAGGAGTGCAACTCAAAACCCAAGTTATTCTCTTCAATCCTGTTTTTTTTATTCCCAATGTTTGTGGGTTATATTAGTAGACACCGTTGAAATTGCCTGCACGCCACTGAACAGTACCAACTGAAGAAAAATAATAATCAAGATGCCAACATAATTGGCGTATGGTCTTTCCATACACCCGATGTTACTAACGTAATAGACTGGCTACACTGATTGTCACCATAGAATAGGTGCTTTCCTTTCACACAGAATCTCAGCTCATTTTGAGATTTATGACCTCCCTTTTGTTGAATTCAATAAAATCTTACTCATAAACAAATATATTTGTTTAATTCAATATTATATTAAATTTCGGGGAGGACGGGGTCTAATATTCAACAACTATAGTAAGTTTCGTTAACTTTGAAAAATGTTTTGACGGTTCTGCATTAAAAAATGTTTAGGAAACACTGGCCTACAGTATGCATAAGGTGGTGTAGGTGTTTTCATGATATTTATTGCTAAGCCTAGACTCTCTAATTGCTATATAATGTTGAACTCTGGGGCTCCAATCACGGTGGTAGCACAGAAAATTCATAAGACGGGTAACTGCGGATCAACCTCTTCTGTATGCAGGCAAATTATTTTACAAAATGGTGCACGGCTCGCATTCTCAGAGTAAGCTCCTCAATGCTATCCTATGTCATCACACTTGTAAGGCTTGTACTCTCTTGTGAATCATCTTGTGTTTCATCAAACTACCTTTTTGAGTGAAACATGAAGTGCATTCATCACATTTGTAAGGTTTTTCACCTGTGTGGACTATCTTGTGTTTTGTTAAACTAGTTTTTACAGTGAAACAAGATTTGCATTCATCACATTTGTAAGGTTTTTCCCCAGTGTGGGTCTTCTTGTGCATTTTCAAATTAGATTTATGTATGAAACGGGAGGTGCATTCATCACATTTGTAAGCCCTTTCTCCTGCATGGGTCCTCTTGTGTTTCTTTAAAGATTCCTTTTGTCTGAAAGTTGATGTGCATTCGTCACATTTGAAAGGCTTTTCCCCTGTGTGGATCATCTTGTGCGAGTTCAATTTACTTGGTATAGCGAAACGTAGGTTGCATTCTTCACATTTGTGAGATTTTATATGAATCTTTTTGTGTGCCTTCAACTGACTTGGAATAATGAAACTTAAGGTGCATTCGTCACATTTGAAAGGTCCGTCTCCTGTGTGGGTTATCTTGTGTGTGTTTAAACATATTTTAGACCTGAAACTTGATGTGCATTCATTACATTTGTAAGGCTTTTCCCCTGTGTGGATCGTCTCGTGCATCTTCAAACTCGATTTATTAACGAAACTTGAGGCGCACTCATCACATTTGTAGGGCTTTTCCCCTGTGTGGATCATTGTGTGTCTCCTTAAATCACTTTGTGTGATGAAACATGAGGTGCATTCACCACATTTGAAAGGTTTTTCCCCTGAGTGGATCATTTTGTGTGCCTTCAATTTACTTGGTATAGCGAAACTTAAGCTGCATTCATCACATTTAAGTCCTTCTCCTGTGTGGGTTATCAAGTGTGTGTTTAAATATTCTTTGAGCCTGAAAGTTAATGTGCATTCGTCACATTTGAAAGGCTTTTCTCCTGTGTGGATCATTTTGTGCATCTTCAATTTACTTGATTTAGTGAAACATAAAGTGCATTCATCACATTTGTAAGGTTTTTCCGCTGTGTGTATATTCTTGTGTTTCTTTAGATACACTTTTCGGGTGAAACTTGAGGTACATTCATCACATTTGTAAGGTTTTTCAGCAACGTGGATCTTCTTGTGTTTCATCAAATTAGATCTATTATTGAAACATGAGTTGCATTCGCCACATTTGTAAGCTCTTTTTCCTGCATGGGTCATCTTGTGTGTGTTTAAATATTCTTTTTGCCTGAAACTTGATGTGCATTCGTCACATTTAAAAGGCTTTTCCCCATTGTGGATCATCTTGTGTAACTTCAATTTATTTGCTCTAGCGAAACTTAAGGTGCATTCATCACATTTGTAAGGCTTTTCCCCTCTGTGGACCGTTGTGTGTCTACTCAAATCACTTTGTGTAATGAAACTTGAAGTGCATTCACCACATTTGTAAGGTTTTTCCCCTGTGTGGATCATTTTGTGTGCCTTCAATTTACTTGGTATAGCGAAACTTGAGGTGCATTCGTCACATTTGAGCCCTCCTCTTGTGTGGGTTATCATGTGTGTGTTTAAAGATTCTTTGAGCCTGAAAGTTGATGTGCATTCGTCACATTTGAAAGACTTTTCCCCTCTGTGGATCGTTGTGTGTCTCCTCAAACCACTTTGTGTAATGAAACTTGAAGTGCATTCACCACATTTGTAAGGTTTTTCCCCCGTGTGTATCATTTTGTGTGCTTTTAATTTACTTGGTATAGCGAAACTTGAGGTGCATTCATCACATTTGAGCCCTCCTCTTGTGTGGGTTATCATGTGTGCATTTAAAGATTCTTTGAGCCTGAAAGTTGAGGTGCATTCGTCACATTTGAAAGGCCTTTCCCCTGTGTGGATTACTTTATGTCTTTTCAAATGACCATTTTGAGCAAAACTTGACGGGCATTCATCACATTGGTAAGGTTTTTCCCCTGTGTGGATTATTTTGTGTGCCTTCAATCGACTTGCTTTAGCAAAACGTAAGGTGCATTCATCACATTTGTAAGGTCTTTCCCCAGTGTGGATCATTTTGTGCATCTTCAATTGACTTGGTTTAGTGCAACGAAAGGTGCATTCTTCACATTTGTAAGACTTGTTAGGCTTTTGCTCTTTGTGGATCTTCTTGTGGTCCCTTAGATATCTTTTTTGGTTGAAACTTGAGGTACATTCATCACATTTGTAAGGTTTTTCACCTGTTTGAGGGATTATCTTGTACCTGCAAAGATAATATAATTTGGTGAAATCTGACAGTACAACACTTTTAACAATATGAATGTTCAATTGAACTTTAATGGCATACAGGCTGGTCATATGAAAAAAAAAAAAAAAAAAAAAAAAATGGTTTGCGCATTTTGTAGGCCAGGTTGCGCTTGACAGTTCTTATCAAACTTTTTTTGTATCTCCAATACTACAGCAGATATAAGCTGGACAATAAATAATCAGCCATCCTGTATATCAGGAGTCCCCAACCTTTTTGCCATACAAATATCGAGCGTACAACAAAAATCGACAACGAAGTTGGAGTTGGAAATCTCAAGTCATATCTGCACTAAGATCACACTCCATGCATGCAATGTTGGCTGTCATGAAAACCTTTTCTACAGAGTCACTGCTTAATTACATTACATTACATTTTAATTACATTATTAATTACTTTACTTAATTAAATTAATTAATTAATGTAATTACAATTACAATTAATTTTAAAATCGACTGGTTAGTCTGTATGCATACTGACAATGGCAGATTTCTAATATTTTTCTTACATTTCACGTTGCTTGGCGTCTATCTCAGAGTGACCATGTTCTTCATCTAAGTGCACCTCATAACTTGCCATACCATCATATGTACAATTACACATTTTACATGTGTATGGTGTGGCCTCATTGTACTGCACCGTCTCGTCTTCTGTCTTGACTATACATGAATTGTCCTGAAAATGTGGGGATGTTAAAAAATATGTAACTCTCATCAAGTCTTCTACGTACCTGTGGATCACTTTCCTTAGCTGAGCTGCGGTTGTTTGTACAATGCGAAAAACTTCTCAGTGGTGGCAACACTGAAGAGAAATAAGAATGGTGTTAGATCGAAAATTGTTATTGAAGTAATATTTTCGGTTCCAAATTCCCAATGAACCTTTCTTAGTACACAACCTAATTTTTTCGATAAATGTGCTCACATACGTTCCCGAAAAGAGCATTTGAAAATTTGAATCAGGTGTGCCTCACGGAGAATCGTAGTTTATTCACATGCCTGATCGGTACGGTAAGTACAACAAATGCATCTCCAACATCGTGGTTAGCGCAGCCCGAGCAAGCTGTATACACATTTCTACAATCTTCGTGAATTGCACTTGATTCACACGCTTGATCAGCATCGTAATTTACATCTGATGCGTCTTGTATCATAGTGAATCAGGTACTTAGATGATATTTAAGTTCAGGTTGTCTTTATTTGAGAAGGAATAAACTTGTTTGTTTCACGCATATTACAGGTATTTTATTGTTTTATTTAGCACTGCAATGTAATGAGGCACATAAAAATGTTAATATTCAATGTTCTATTCAAAAACAAAACAAAGAACTTTCATAAAAAAAATTGCGGGACTGAGATCATATATTTGTTCACCAAGCCACACTCATCCGTTACCCATAAGCCGTGCACTCTAATGTGAAGCATAACAGATTCACACGGCCTGAACTACAAATTAGTATGTGAATCGTAGGCGATGTGAATTAGTATGTGAATCGTAAGTTTGCCTCAGGTGGTGTCTAAGTGTGAATCGTATATGATTCATACGGCAGTCAACGTGTTAAATTGAAACTTGATCTATTGTTTTGAATTGTACAAAACTCTCTAGCAAACTTTATCATTTGCTATCATTTAATGTATGGCTAATTCAACATGTGTGCAATACTACTCTTTGAAAACCGCTTTCAATCTAATTTGCTCATCTAATACACGTTTTCATTTCAATTTCAATAAGTATACCATGTTTGGTGTCTGCTTCGATTAGATCCTCAATCACCTCCTCCAAAGGGTCGTTTTCAGTTTTAATTTGAATACTTGTGTGACCTAAGTCCGTTTCATCTGTAGATTTCAAGAAATCCATTTTAATTTTTAACCTGGCGCTTTCACTTCTTTGTGTCTGTTTGGTGTTTATCTAGTAATCCACAGACAAGTTATATCCAGTAACCAGTCACTGTACAAATTGGGTATCACTTGTAACAGTTAACTGATTAATCTTCAATGAGAGGAACTTTATGAAATGTACAAGAAATACAGTTGGAAATAAAAATCAATCAACATTGAGGTTATAACCAGTGTTGCCATATTGAAAATTTCAAATGCACCAAATACGTAACCTTGCTTGAAAAACCCGTATGCAAATTATGTTGGTATCACCCCAAAGTTTCCAAATACAGTTGTCAACACTGATGTTTTGGCAGATTGGCCGTCGATGTGACAGCTTCCAGTGGCGTCCCTATAGCATTATTAAAAACCATCTAGACTATCTCAAAATGTTTACACCAGAACAAAATGACATCCTAATAGCCCACTTTACGAGTACAATGCATAACCCAAACGGTTCATGAAGTTATTCACTTCAAATGTACCAAGAATCTGGTGTCTGGAAAAATAAGTTATTGCCCCTCCAAAGTATCAAATTACAGTTATCAACACTGACGTATTGACAGTTTGGCTGTCAATGTGACAGGATGTCGTATTTATATTTTTCCCATAACCTAAAATATTTAAGTTTTTTTTAATTATCAAGAATACGAGTATGTTTGTTAACTAGACATAACCAAAACAATTAAACATTCCGCAGGGATATTAAATATACTTTAATACTGTATTAAATGTCATTATGCATAACAATAAAACGTAAAATTCTACTAGAAGAGGCGAGTAGCAGCATCTTGGCAGCTACTACCTACACTATGCATACGGATATAGGTTTCACTGTATTGATAGAATAAACCTCTACAATTGTTTCGGCCTCACGACCATTCTCAAGAGTACAGAGATACTAAAATTAAAATTTAACAAATGTGCAATATATACTAAGCTAGACAAATTTTACAACATGGCAATAAATGAATTACAGTCTTGGTTTTTCCGAACGGATGCCGCATAACAAAGGCGTATTATCAAAGATTAATTGTTCATTCACAATATTGTCCCCATTAGTGACCGCTTTTCGAATTTCTAGGATTTCGAGTAAATCCAGCCGTATCCCTTTGTGTCCGGTGTGCATTACCTCCAGGCTGTCATTTCTGAAGAAATGATTATTCTCAATGCAATGATGCGCTAATCCCGTGTCCTCCTTGTTTTGTATAGGTGTTTTGATGACAACTGTACAGCTGAGAGTCTGTAATTGCTCTGCTAAGCTAAACTTTGGGGCTCCAATCATGATGGCAGTACGGAAAATTCATAAGATAGGTAACTGTGGTTCACCCTGTTCTGTATGCACAAAATTTACTAAGAATGTCCTGTACCGCTCACCTTCTTTGAGTAAGCTCCTCAATGCTATCCTCCTATGTCATCACACGTGTAAGGCTTATACTCTCTTGTGAATCATTTTGTGCTTTTTCAAACTACTTTTAACAGTGAAACACGAGGTGCATTCATCACATTTGTAAGGCTTATCCCCAGTGTGGGTCTTCTTGTGTCTCCTCAATACACTTATTGTAATGTAACTTGAGGTGCATTCGTCACATCTGTAAGGCTTTTCCCCTGTGTGGATCCTCTTGTGTTTCTTCAAACCACTTTTATCAGTGAAACATGAGGTGCAT
Organism: Othius punctulatus; assembly: GCA_951805005.1. NCBI lineage: Eukaryota > Metazoa > Arthropoda > Insecta > Coleoptera > Staphylinidae > Othius > Othius punctulatus. The sequence continues at coordinate 47,428,890 of OX638146.1, forward strand.
TCGTCACATTTGTAAGGCCTTTCCCCAGCGTGGGCCATCTTGTGCAACCTCAAACCTCTTTCAACAGTGAAACATGAGGTGCATTCATCACATTTGTAAGGCCTCTCCCCAGTGTGCATCATCTTGTGCGACTTCAAATGACCATTTTGATTGAAGCCTGAGGTGCATTCGTCACATTTGTAAGGTTTCTCTCCTGTGTGAATCCTCTTGTGTATCTTCAATTTATGTGGTGTAGTGAACGTTGAGGTGCATTCATCACATTTGTAAGGTTTTTGATTTGTTTGAAGGGCTATGTTGTGTCTGCAAGAGTAATACAATTAGGTAAAATCTGACATACTAACTTTTATAGTAATTTGCATTATACATTATTATAGGGGGTAACTACAATAATTGTGGCATATGGACCAAACCAAGATGAAAACACAAAAACACAACAAAAGTTGACGAAATTGTGCCTAAAATGTATTATACCGGGTGTATATTTCAAAACTAGCCGGAAAAAATTATATAAGTAAACTAAAATTATGTTTACAAAATAAGTACATTTGATTAAGGTTTTCTTATAAATGGAATATCTAGATGGATATTAATCGAAATAAAATTGTTGTTATTGAAATCAAACGAAACGATATAAACATTTTGTTCATAGTGCCTGCTTACAATTACTTTTTTAAATCAAGGGATTAGTAAGTATGCATACTGGCAGAGGCAGGTTTTTAATATCTCTCTTACATTTTACGTTGCTTGGCACCTCTCTCAGAGTGACCATGTTTTTTCTCAAAGTGCACCTCATAACTTGCCAGGCCATCATATGTACAATTACAAATTTTACATGTGTATGGTGTGACCTCATTGAACTGCACAGTCTCCTCTTCTATCTTGACTATACATAATTTGTTCTGAAAATGTGTTGAAAAATATATAATTCTCATCAAGTCTTCTACGTACCTGTGGATCACTTTCTTCATCTGAGCTGCGGTTGTTTGTACAACGTGAAAAACTTCTCAGTGGTGGCAATACTGAAGAGAAATAAGAATTGTGTTCGATTAGATATTGTTAATAAAGTAACATTTTTGATTACGATGTTTCCAAATTTCCTATGAATATTTCTTAGCACATAACCAAAATATTTCGATATGGGTCTTAGGTAAAATAATTTAATGGATGGCTAATTTGACTTGTGTGCAATATTACTAAACTATTTGAAAACTGCTTTAATCTAATTACACGTTTTCAATTCAATTTTAATAAGCATACCCTGCTGAAACCCTATGGAAACGTCTGCTTCGATTAGATCCTCCATCTCCTCCTCAGAAGAGTCGTTTTCAGTTTTAAATTGAACAATTGTACCACCTAAGTCCATTTCATCTTCAGATTTCACGAAATCCATTTTCAATGTTTAACCTGACGCTTTCGAAGTGCTTCTCACACAATAATCAACATATATAACCTATAATCAACATTATAGGTTATAACACAGGTTATAACCAGTGTTGCCAAGATGAAAATGTCAAATGTACCAAGAACAGATTAAATGTACAGATCGGTTCAAAAAGTACCAAATCAGTGATTCTTATACTCCTTAATTCTTTTTCAGTTTTCATGCTTTAGGTCGCCAGATGAAGATGTTGGTAGTCATCAAAGCAATTAAAACTATTTTAAATACATAAATACCGTGTGTCTAGAAATACCCGAACGCAATTATGTTGGTAGCACTACAAAGTTTTCAATTACAGTTGTCAACACTGATAATTGTTTTAGTAGTTTGGCTGTCAACGTGACAGCTTGCAGCGGTGTGCAGTGAGCATTATTGAAATCCGTCTTCTAGACTTGGAATACTAGACTTATGTTTACACCAGAACAAGATGCTTACAACCTAATGGCCTATTTTAGGAGCGCAACTCAAAACAACAAACAGATCATATAGTAATTCTCTTCAATACAGTTTTTATTTGATTCCCAATATTTGTTGGTTATGTTATTCGACCCTGTTGAAATTAGCTGCACGCCACTGAACAGTACCAACTGAAGAAATATAAAATCCAAGTTACCAAAATTATTTTCGCTTCATTTTGGGAATTTGTACCCAAAATGTTTTAAATTGTATGTATGACACCATTTCCTAGATTTATGCAATTATTTATGTAAATATATAGGGAATAAAGATATCTATCTATCTATCTATTGGCGTATGGTCTTTTCTACATATACACCCGATATTTAATAACATGAAATAATCTATATCCGTACTTGTGACACTCGCATTAGGCATTGTGCCCCAAACATCCCTTCGTGCATTATATCCACACTTGTTATGCAACGAAAAATATTAATAATGTTACAGTTATGACTTTTTCCATAACCTAAAATATTAGACAAATTATTTTAAGTATAAATGAGTAATTAGAAATAACAAAGTCAATTAAAAATTCCACTGGGGTATTAAAAATACTTTATTACTGTGTCAAATGTCTTATGAATAACGATTAAACTTAAAACCCTACCACCGTATGTTCATCAAAACAGTCCCTCGTCTTTTATGAACATATGGTAGACGAGGTTAGTAGAATCTTAGTAGCTATTAGCATAAACGGGTGTAGGTGTATTCATTACAGTTATAGTAAAGCTGAGTCTGTAATTTGCTATGTCGCTCTGAACTTTGCGCTCCAGAAACAAAGGCAGCACGGAAAATTCATGAGATTTGTAAGAATGCCCTGCACGGCTCGCCTTTCGTGAGTACGCTCCTCGATGCTATCCTCCTATGTCATCACACTTGTACGGCCATCCTCGTGTGCATCATCTTGTTAGTTGCCCCCTCACACTGATTTCTGGGGTTACTACTGACGATGGCAGCACTGACAATTCATTGGGCGGTGAACCACCCAACTGCGGACCGCCCTGTTTTGTTTGCATTATGATTATTTTGCGAACGTTCTGCCCGCCTTCCGTGAGTATGCTCCTCGATGCTATCCTCCTTTGCCTCGACACAATTAACGCCATTCTCCCGTGGACCTCCTCGTGCTTCTTCAAATCAAATTCCAGACAAAAACTCGAGGGGCACTCATCGCATTTGTAAGGCTTTCCCGCCGAGTGGATCACCTTGTGCTGCTCCAAAAGACAGCTCGTGGTGAAACTCAGTGCGCAATCATCACAATTGTTTGGGCTTTCGGCTGTGTGGATCTTTTTGTGCGCCGCCATTTGAGTGCTTGTCAAGAAATTTGAGACGCACTCGTCGCACTTGAAAGGCCTTTCCGTGGTGTGGATGAGCTGGTGCTTCGTCAATTCGTAATTCATAAGGAAAGTTGCGGCACATTTGTCACATTTGTGAGGCTTTTGCTCCGCGTGTTTTATTTTGTGCATGCTCATTTGACCACTGCTATAGAAACTTAAGGTGCACTCATCGCAATTGAACGGCCGCTGTCTTGGTCCACTGTGTCTTACCAGCTTGTGCCTCTGCAGATAATTTGGTTTCGTGAAACTTGAGGCACATTTGTAATCCGTTACCCCTACGTTTATCACATTGTGCTTAAGTCCCATATGACTCACTTTGTGTACCTTCAAACTACTGTTTGTTTTGTAACTTGATTCGCATTCATCACATTTGAATGGTCTGTCTGCCGAATGGGTCCTCCTGTGCGCTTTCAAATGACTGCGTAGATGAAAACTTGATGCACATTCATTACATTTGTAACGTTTCTCTCCTGAGTGGTTCTTCTTGTGTATTCTCAAATTATTAATTTTAGTGAAACTTAATGCGCATTCATCACATTGGTAGCGTTTTTCTATTTTGTGGATCAACATGTGCTTCGTCAAACTAGACTTTGCAGTGAAACTTGCAGCGCATTGATCACATTTATGAGATATTTTTACTGCGTGGGTCCTCTTGTGTCTCCTCAAATCAAATCTGCGAGAGAAATTTGCCGTGCATTCATCACATTTTAACAGTCTTTGTCTTTCATGGGTCATCTTGTGTCGCTTTAGACGGTTTTGAGTGAAACTTAAGTCGCATTCGTCGCATTTGTAACACTTTTCCGCTGCGTGCATCTTCTTGTGCTTCTTCAAATGAGATTTTCTTGTGAAGCACGAGGCGCATTCATCGCATTTGTAAGACGCTGTGTGGGTCATCTTGTGCTTCTTCAAATTAGCGTTTTTTCTGAAACACGAGGTGCATTCATCACATTTGTAGGGCTTTTCCCCTGAGTGGATCATTTTGTGTCTCTTCAAATACGTTTTATCGGTGAAAGATGAGGTGCATTCGTCACATTTGTAAGGTCTTTCGCCCGTGTGCATCATCTTGTGCTTCTTCAAAATAGATTTTTTTATGAAATAAGAGGTGCACCTGTCACATTTGTAAACCACTATGGTGCGGATCCTATTGCGCTTCTCCAGTTTTTCTCCTTCATGACGGGTTTTGTGCGCATTCAATGTTCTCTTTGTAGTGTAACTTGATGTACATCTATCACATTTGAAACGCTTTACTCCCACGTGGAAAACATTGTGTCTGCTCAAATCACATAGTCTGGTGAAATATTTAGTGCATTTATCACATTTGTAAGGTCTATGGACCATTTTGTGTTCCCTCAAATGACCTGCTCTATTGAAACTTGAAATGCATACGTTACATTTATAAGGTCTGTCCCATGTGTGGCTCACCATGTGCTTCTTTAAAGTAGTTTCACTACTGAAATGTGTGGGGCATACATCACATTTCAACGGTTTTTGTCCTCTATGGATCACCAAGTGATTCTTTAGATAACACTTTTGAGTGAAACTTAGGGTGCATGAAGTACATTTGTAAGGCCTCTCTCCTGTATGAACCGATTTGTGCATGTTCAAATAAGCACTTTTAGTGAAACTTGAGGTGCATTCGTCACATTTGAAAGGTTTCTCCGCATTGTGGATCCTCTGGTGCCTTCTCAAATTTGTTTTCAAAGTGAAACTTGATCTGCATTCATCACATTTGAAACGGTTTTCACGTTTTTGAAGGGTTACGGTGGACCTGTAAAAATAATATTATTTGGTGAAATCTAAATTACGCTTGAAACGTTTTGAATTTTGAATAGTGACCGTAAGAAATCTATGAATCAGCCTTAACACTAGAAATGATAAAGTAAGAAACTATACGATAAAAACATTTCTGGTTATAATTACTTTTTGGAATCAACTGGTTAGTCTGTATGCAAACTGGTAGAGGCAGGTTTTTATATTTTTTCTTACATTTCGTGTTGCTTGGCGTCTTTCTCAGAGTGACTATGTTTTTCCCGTAAGTGCACCTCGTAACTTGCGAGGCCATCATATGTAGCATTACATGTTTCACATGTGTACGGTGTGACCTCATTGTACTGCAGTGTATCCTCTTCTACCTTGACTATACATGAGATATCCTAAAAACGTGGGTGTGTTAAAAAATATATAATTCTCGTCTAGCCTTCTACGTACCCGTGGACCACTTTCTTCATCTAAGCTGCGGTTGTTTGTACAAAGCGAAAGACTTGCGAGAGGTGGCAACACTGAAGAGAAATCGGAAATTGTCAATAAAGTAAAATTTTTTTGTTATGTTGTTTCATAATTTCGAATTAATCTTCCTCAGCACTTAAGGAAGCCAACAATACATACATATTATGTATGTATTGTATATTTTGTATATTGTGGCTAGGTGGAAATAAATGAATATGAATATGAATATGAATTAACATTTATGTAAATGAATTACCCAAGCAATGACATTTTTTTAAAACTCTGATAAACGATATTCACGATATTACACGAAATTGGAAACAATATTCTACAATACACATGAATAAAGTAATACTATCCACTCAAAAACATTATCGCACTCGTTTCGCCTCGGGTGCTAAAGTATTTTTTCGAGGATAAAAATCAAGTGTATCATACAATATTGTTTCCAATTTCGTTGTCCGATTTTTCATAAAAATGTATTGCTTAGGTAATTGATTTACATAAATATTAATAAAATCGGCAAATTGAAGAAATTGCGTAAAGTGGCACTATTTTATAAACAATAAATATTTCAAAGATGGTGCGAATTTTATTTGTTTTTCTTTATTCGTGTTGTCAATAGCAGTGAAGCTATCAACATTCCATTCATACTTTTGATTAAACCGTTGTTTTAATAGAGAGATTATAAAATGAGCATATAATACGAATTGGAAAAATAGCTATTATCCACCTTTGCTGATAAACCATTACTTTATCAACCCTCGAGGTTAAATTGGCATTTAATCGTTATTTTCAGTTGTGCGAAGCACACTTTATCATTTGCCATAGAAAAATTAATTTATGTATGGCTGATTTGATATTGTGCAAAATTTACAGGACAATTTGAAAACTGCTTTCAGTCTAATTGCAGCTTTTCAATTCAATTTCAATAACCATACCCTGTTCGAAAACGTCCCCTTCGATTAGGTCCTCAATCTCCTCCTCCGAAGAGTAGTTTTCTGTTTTAATTTGGATACTTGTGTGACACAAATCCATTAAATCTTCGGGTTTCAAGAAATCCATCTTCAAGGTTCGTTCACCTTTAGTTTTCTTTAGTATATTCTTTGCGTTCACCTGGAGATTTTCGCAGCTTCTGTCAAGTCAGTATGATGCTTATCCAGTAACCAGTTACTACACAAATTGGGCCTCACTTGCATCAGTTGAGTTGTTAATCTTCAATTACAGGAACTTTGTTAAATTTAATTGAGTATAACAATGATTCAACATTGAGGTTATATCGTGCTACAGATGATTTATTAAAAGCACTGATTTAAAGCGACTGAAGCGGGAGTCATGCAGTGTTGCCAACCTGATGTGTTTCATTGAACCCAATTTAGCGCCAGAAAGTCCCCGTTTAGCGGGGGCGGGAATTCTAGTTTAAGCGCTGGATCACATCGCTCCCATAGCATTATCATCGACATAACGCTCTTGGTACATAAATAACTATTTAGCTCGTTATTCGTCTAAGTTGAACTAGGAAATTCTGGAATAACATGAGTTGTAGTACTAATATTGGCAACTCTGTTCTTTCTCGAAACGAGGTTAGGGTTCAATATGTAGTGATTTTTGTTTTGACCAACATAAAGCAACAGGTGGTGGATCGTAAAAATAATAAACAGAACCATTATATCTTATATCTTTAGTATATTCTTTGACCATTATAGTTATTTTCTATTTTAGAATTTCAAGACACTATCCTGATGCATCAAAATTCCCTTTTATAACCTAAAATATTTGACCATTATTTTTAACATCAAGCATGCAAGTACATTTAGTATTCTTCATTCTCATATGTGTGGAACCGCTTGTGCACTTTCAAGTTGGTCACTTTCTGTGAAACTTGATGTGATGTGCCTGCGTGGACCCTCTTGTGCTTCTTCAATTTAATTTTAGAGGTCCAACTTGATGTGCATCGATCACACTTGAAGGGTGTTTCAACAGCGTGGATGCTTTTGTGCTTTTTTAATTGATTTTTAGAAGTAAAACTTGATGTGCATTCATAACACTCGTACGACTTTTTGTGGGTCATCTTGTCCATTTCCAAACTACTATTTGTACGGCTGTAAGGCTCACATTTGTAAGGCCTTTCTTCTGTGTGAATCGCCTTGTGCGTTTTCGAACTACTACTTTGTGTGAAACTTGAAGTGTATTCATCAGATTTGTAAGGTCTTTCTGCCGCGTGGATCCTCTTGTGCGCTTTCAATTGGTCGCGTTCTGTAAAACGTAAGTTGCATTCATCACACACGTAAGGCTTTTCGCCTGTGTGTGTCCTCTTGTGCTTCTTCAAGTCACTATTATAAGGGAAACATAATGTGCATACGTCACACTTGAAAGGCTTTTTGGCCATGTGGATCCTCTTGTGCTTCTTCAATTGATTTTTATAAGCGAAACTTAATGTGCATTCATCACACTCATATGGCTTTTCGCCTGTGTGGATCATATCATTGTTCTCCTGCTTTATTCCCATAAGACTCACTTCGGGTACTTTCAAACTACTGTGATGCACCTCATTAAAGTGCTCTGTACCCTTTTCTAATTTGATTCTGAATGAATTGACCTGAAAACGTGGGTGTGTTAGAAAACATATGATCCTCATTTAGTCTTCTACGTACCTGTGGACCACTTTCTACATCTGAGCTGCGGTTGTTTGTAAATTGCGAAAAACTTGCGAGTGGTGGCAACACTGAAGAGAAAGAGGAATGGTTTTATATCGGGAATTGTTAATGAAGTTACATTTTTGGTTGTCATGTTTTTAAATTCCCAATTAATCTTCCATAGCACATTTATAATATTAGTCCTGTATCGAATGGCTCACCTTCTTAGATAGCTGAGCAGATCTGATCTGAGTGAGCAATAAAAGAACGACCAATCAAGGCGCTGTGTTTTGCAGATTAGACGTAAACGTTTGTTTGTAATGGTAACCATGGAAACGCACGTTTGACAGCTCCTTTTCTGTTCACTTTCGAACTGATACCCCCGCAAAAACGCAGGGGTACCATCTACTCTTTTATTTTGCACTGCTAACTGTTGCTTAGCAAACTCTCCCACCTTCCCGATGCGGATAGTTTGCTAAGCAAAAGTTAGCAGAGTAATATAAAAGAACGCCGACATTTTCCAACTGATCTGAAATTAACCGAGCCTAGCTAAGCAAGTTCCGGTAAAGAACACGACTATTATCTACCATTGAGGAGAATAAATTGACACTTCATCTGTTGTTATGAGTTGTACAAAGCACACTATATATATATATATATATATATATATATATATATATATATATATATAATCAATAACCTTTTACCGTAAGGTGTAAGATGACTTTAACATTTACTGTAGAAACATTAATTTGATGTACGGCTGATTTGGTATTGTGCAATATTTACTGGACTATTTGAAAACTGCTTACAATCTAATTACAGCTCATCAATTCAATTTCAACAAGCATACCCGGTTTGAAATCGTCAGCTTCGAACAGGTCCTCAAGCTCCTCCTCGGAAGATTCGATTTCAGTTTTAATTTGCATAGTTGTGTAACCTAAATCCGTTTTATCTTCAGATTTCAAGAAATTCATATTCAATATTTAATATGTGTCTTTGCAGTTGGAAATCAAAATTAATAAACAATGAGGTTATAAAATATAAAGCTGTGCACAAAAATCAACATCGAGGTTATAATCAGTGTTGCCAACTTATTGCATTAAGCTATAGTGGCGCCATCTCGTGTGTCTTTTGTTACGAAAATGGTACGAACATGCAAATCATAGAGGGCGCAAACGCGACAAATGTTTTTTTACAGAGAGTTGCCTATCTGTATCTGTGGTTGCCAAAATAAAAATATCAAATGTACCAAGTACAAGTACAGCTTAGATGTACCAGATCGGTTCGAAAAGTACTAAATAAGTCGGATATCCTTATATTTCTTGATTCTTTTTGAATTTTCGTGCACCGCCAGATGAAGATTGTTGCTGATCCTCTCAGCAAATAAGACTATTCTATTTCAAATACGATTTTAAATCCGTAAATATATGGTGTAGAAAAGACCATACGCAAATTATGTTGGTATCATGGATTTTATTTGTCTTCAGTTGGTACTGTTCAGTGGCGTACGGGGAAATTTCAACAGGGTCGAATAACATAATTAACAAATATTGGGAATCCAATAAAAACAGGATTGAAGAGAATAACTCCATGATCCGTGTGGGTTTCGCGTTGCACACCTAATCAAATAATATACCCAATATTTGGAATAAAATAGAAACAGGATTGAAGCTCCATGATCCGTTTGGGTTTTTGGTGGCAACCAGTGTAGCCAGTTTATTACGTTAGTAAAATTGGTGTGTCTGAAAAAGACCAGAGGCCAATTATGTTGCCATCTTGGGTTTTATTTGTCGTCAGTTGGTACTGTTCAGTGGCGTGCGGGGTAATTTCAACGGGGTCGAATACCATAAACAACAAATATTGGTAATCAAATAAAAACAGGATTGACGACTATGATCATTTTCTTTTTGAGTTGCACTCCTGAAATGGGGTATTAGGATGTACGCATCTTGTACTGGTGTAAACATTGTGGGATAGTCAAGAAGCCGATTTTTAATAATGCTATCGGCACGCCACTGCAAACTGTCACATTGACAGCTAAACTGCCAAAAGGTCAGTGTTGATAACTATAATAAGAAAGTTTGCAGTGCTACCAACATAATTTGTATGCGGGGTTTTCCACACACCCAGAAATAAATTATTTCGGCATTTGCAATGGTATTTATTAAATGGCAAACATGTCTTCGTGCGATACGGGCATCATGTCCACGGGTCATTTTGTCTAAGTCATCTTTCCTGCATGTATTTTGTTTAGATTCTATGTTCTTTTCCACTAGTTCCATGTATTTGTTACTTATTTACTATTTCAGTATAATTGCGTATATTTGGTTGCGTTTGATGCATAAACATTTATGAAAATATGCAACCAAATATACGACTTGACTCGAACTCGTGCTCAATTAGGGACTATAAATACAAGCCTTAATCTGTGTAAATTCTATTTGCATTGTCTTGCTATCATCTCTTGTCATGTTTTGTTCTTTGATTGTTGCTACCACTAGATAGTGGTCACTCCCAATTTCCGGATCTCTTCTTACTTTGGTGCCTAATACTTCTTTTCTGTGTTCTCTTTTGACCTAAACATTTTTAGCACCATTTCTTTGAGTTTTTTCGAATTACAATTTCAGTATAATTGCGTATATTTGGTTGCGTTTGGTGCATAAACATTTATAGAAAATATGCAACCAAATATACGACTTGACTCGAACTCGTGCTCAATTAGGGACGATAAATACAAGCCTTAATCTTTGTAAATTCTATTTTCATTGTCTTGCTATCGTCTCTTGTCATGTTTTGTTCTTTGATTGTTGCTACCACTAGGTAGTGGTCACTCCCAATTTCCGGATCTCTTCTTTCTTTGGTGTCTAATACTTCTTTTCTGTGTTCTCTTTTGACCTAAACATTTTTAGCACCATTTCTTTGAGTATTTTTCGAATTACAATTTCAGTATAATTGCGTATATTTGGTTGCGTTTGGTGCATAAACATTTATAGAAAATATGCAACCAAATATACGATTTGACTCGCACTCGTGCTCAATCAGGGACTATAAATACAAGCCTTAATCTTTGTAAATTCCATTTGCATTGTCTTGCTATCATCTCTTGTCATGTTTTGTTCTTTGATGGTTGCTACCACTAGGTAGTGGTCACTCCCAATTTCCGGATCTCTTCTTACTTTGGTGTCTAATACTTCTTTTCTGTGTTCTCTTTTGACCTAAACATTTTTAGCACCATTTCTTTATGTATTTTTCGAATTAAAATTTCAGTATAATTACGTATATTAGGTTGCGTTTGGTGCATAAACATTTATAGGAAATATGCAACCAAATATACGACTTGACTCGAACTCGTGCTCAATTAGGGACTATAAATACAAGCCTTAATCTTTGTAAATTCTATTTGCATTGTCTTGCTATCATCTCTTGTCATGTTTTGTTCGTTGATTGTTGCTACCACTAGGTAGTGGTCACTCCCAATTTCCAGATCTCATCTTACTTTGGTGTCTAATACTTCTTTTCTGTGTTCTCTTTTGATCTAAACATTTTTAGCCCCATTTTTTTGAGTATTTTTCGTATTACAATTTCAGTATAATTGCGTATATTTGGTTGCGTTTGGTGCATAAACATTTATAGAAGATATGCAACCAAATATACGACTTGACTCAAACTCGTGCTCAATTAGGGACTATAAATACAAGCTTTAATCATTGTAAATTCTATTTGCAATGTCTTGCTATCATCTCTTGTCATGTTTTGTTCGTTGATTGTTGCTACCACTAGGTAGTGGTCACTCCCAATTTCCGGATCTCATCTTACTTTGGTGTCTAATACTTCTTTTCTGTGTTCTCTTTTGATCTAAACATTTTTAGCACCATTTCTTTGAGTATTTTTCGTATTACAATTTCAGTATAATTGCGTATATTTGGTTGCGTTTGGTGCATAAACATTTATAGAAAATATGCAACCAAATATACGACTTGATTCGGACTCGTGCTCAATTAGGGACTATAAATACAAGCCTTAATCTTTGTAAATTCTATTTGCATTGTCTTGTTATCATCTTTTGTCATGTTTTGTTCTTTGATTGTTGCTACCACTAGGTAGTGGTCACTCCCAATTTCCGGATCTCTTCTTATTTTGGTGTCTAATACTTCTTTTCTGTGTTCTCTTTTGACCTAAACATGTTTAGCACCATTTCTTTGAGTACTTTTCGAATTACAATTTCAGTATTAATGCGTATATTTAGTTGCGTTTGGTGCATAAACATTTATAGAAAATTTGCAACCAAATATACGACTTGACTCGAACTCGTGCTCAATTAGGGACTATAAATACAAGCCTTAATCTTTGTAAATTCTATTTTCATTGTCTTGCTATCATCTCTTGTCATGTTTTGTTCTTTGATTGTTGCTACCACTAGGTAGTGGTCACTCCCAATTTCCGGACCTCTTCTTACTTTGGTGTCTAATACTTCTTTTCTGTGTTCTCTTTTGACCTAAACATTTTTAGCACCATTTCTTTGAGTATTTTTCGAATTATAATTTCAGTATAATTGCGTATATTTGGTTGCGTTTGGTGCATAAACATTTATAGAAAATATGCAACCAAATATACGACTTGACTCGAACTCGTGCTCAATCAGGGACTATAAATACAAGCCTTAATCTTTGTAAATTCTATTTGCATTGTCTTGCTATCATCTCTTGTCATGTTTTGTTCTTTGATTATTGCTACCACTAGGTAGTGGTCCCTCCCAATTTCCGGATCTCTTCTTACATTGGTGTCTAATACTTCTTTTCTGTGTTCTCTTTTCACCTAAACATATTTAGCACCATTTCTTTGAGTATTTTTCGAATTACAATTTCATTATTAATGGGTATATTTGGTTGCGTTTGGTGCATAAACATTTATAGAAATTATGCAACCAAATATACGACTTGACTCGAACTCTTGCTTAATTAGGGACTATAAATACTAGCCTTAATCTTTGTAAATTCTATTTGCATTGTCTTGCTATCACCTCTAGCCATGTTTTGTTCTTTGATTGTTGCTACCACTAGGTAGTGGTCACTCCCAATTTTCGGATCTCATCTTACTTTGGTGTCTAATACTTCTTTTCTGTGTTCTCTTTTGACCTAAACATTTTTAGCACCATTTCTTTGAGTATTTTTCGAATTACAATTTCATTATTAATGGGTATATTTGGTTGCGTTTGGTGCATAAACATTTATAGAAAATATGCAACCAAATATACGACTTGACTCGAACTCTTGCTTAATTAGGGACTATAAATACAAGCCTTAATCTTTGTAAATTCTATTTGCATTGTCTTGCTATCATCTCTTGTCATGTTTTGTTCTTTGATTGATGCTACCACTAGGTAGTGGTCACTCCCAATTTCCGGATCTCTTCTTACTTTGGTGTCTAATACTTCTTTTCTGTGTTCTCTTTTGACCTAAACATTTTTAGCACCATTTCTTTGAGTATTTTTCGAATTACAATTTCAGTATAATTGCGTATATTTGGGTGCGTTTGTTGCATAAACATTTATAGAAAATATGCAACCTAATATACGACTTGACTCGAACTCGTGCTCAATCAAGGACTATAAATACAAGCCTTAATCATTGTAAATTCTATTTGCATTGTCCTGTTATCATCTCTTGTCATGTTTTGTTCTTTGATTGTTGCTACCACTGGGTAGTGGTCACTCCCAATTTCCGGATCTCTTCTTTCTTTGGTCTCTAATACTTCTTTTCTGTGTTCTCTTTTGACCTAAACATTTTTAGCACCATTTCTTTGAGTATTTTTCGAATTACAATTTCAGTATTAATGCGTATATTTGGTTGCGTTTGGTGCATAAACATTTATAGAAAATATGCAACCAAATATACGACTTGACTCGAACTCGTGCTCAATTAGGGACTATAAATACAAGCCTTAATCTTTGTAAATTTTATTAGCATTGTCTTGCTATCATCTCTTGTCATGTTTTGTTCTTTGATTGTTGCTACCACTAGGTAGTGGTCACTCCCAATTTCCGGATCTCTTCTTACTTTGGTGTCTAATACTTCTTTTCTGTGTTCTCTTTTGACCTAAACATTTTTAGCACCATTTCTTTGAGTATTTTTCGAATTACAATTTCTGTATAATTGCGTATATTTGGTTGCGTTTGGTGCATAAACATTTATAGAAAATATGCAACCAAATATACGACTTGACTCGAACTCTTGCTTAATTAGGGACTATAAATACTAGCCTTAATCTTTGTAAATTCTATTTGCATTGTCTTGCTATCACCTCTAGCCATGTTTTGTTCTTTGATTGTTGCTACCACTAGGTAGTGGTCACTCCCAATTTTCGGATCTCATCTTACTTTGGTGTCTAATACTTCTTTTCTGTGTTCTCTTTTGACCTAAACATTTTTAGCACCATTTCTTTGAGTATTTTTCGAATTACAATTTCAGTATAATTGCGTATATTTGGTTGCGTTTGGTGCATAAACATTTATAGAAAATATGCAACCAAATATACGACTTGACTCGAACTCTTGCTTAATTAGGGACTATAAATACTAGCCTTAATCTTTGTAAATTCTATTTGCATTGTCTTGCTATCATCTCTTGTCATGTTTTGTTCTTTGATTGATGCTACCACTAGGTAGTGGTCACTCCCAATTTTCGGATCTCATCTTACTTTGGTGTCTAATACTTCTTTTCTGTGTTCTCTTTTGACCTAAACATTTTTAGCACCATTTCTTTGAGTATTTTTCGAATTACAATTTCAGTATAATTGCGTATATTTGGTTGCGTTTGGTGAATAAACATTTATAGAAAATATGCAACCAAATATACGACTTGACTCGAACTCTTGCTTAATTAGGGACTATAAATACTAGCCTTAATCTTTGTAAATTCTATTTGCATTGTCTTGCTATCACCTCTAGCCATGTTTTGTTCTTTGATTGATGCTACCACTAGGTAGTGGTCACTCCCAATTTCCGGATCTCTTCTTACTTTGGTGTCTAATACTTCTTTTCTGTGTTCTCTTTTGACCTAAACATTTTTAGCACCATTTCTTTGAGTATTTTTCGAATTACAATTTCTGTATAATTGCGTATATTTGGTTGCGTTTGGTGCATAAACATTTATAGAAAATATGCAACCAAATATACGACTTGACTCGAACTCTTGCTTAATTAGGGACTATAAATACTAGCCTTAATCTTTGTAAATTCTATTTGCATTGTCTTGCTATCATCTCTTGTCATGTTTTGTTCTTTGATTGATGCTACCACTGGGTAGTGGTCACTCCCAATTTCCGGATCTCTTCTTACTTTGGTGTCTAATACTTCTTTTCTGTGTTCTCTTTTGACCTAAACATTTTTAGCACCATTTCTTTCAGTATTTTTCGAATTACAATTTCTGTATAATTGCGTATATTTGGTTGCGTTTGGTGCATAAACATTTATAGAAAATATTCAACCAAATATACGACTTGAGTCGAACTCTTGCTTAATTAGGGACTATAAATACTAGCCTTAATCTTTGTAAATTCTATTTGCATTGTCTTGCTATCATCTCTTGTCATGTTTTGTTCTTTGATTGTTGCTACCACTAGGTAGTGGTCACTCCCAATTTCCGGATCTCTTCTTACTTTGGTGTCTAATAATTCTTTTCTGTGTTCTTTTTTGACCTAAACATTTTTAGCACCATTTCTTTGAGTATTTTTCGAATTACAATTTCATTATTAATGGGTATATTTGGTTGCGTTTGGTGCATAAACATTTATAGAAAATATTCAACCAAATATACGACTTGAGTCGAACTCTTGCTTAATTAGGGACTATAAATACTAGCCTTAATCTTTGTAAATTCTATTTGCATTGTCTTGCTATCACCTCTAGCCATGTTTTGTTCTTTGATTGATGCTACCACTAGGTAGTGGTCACTCCCAATTTCCGGATCTCTTCTTACTTTGGTGTCTAATACTACTTTTCTGTGTTCTTTTTTGATCTAAACATTTTTAGCACCATTTCTTTGAGTATTTTTCGAATTACAATTTCAGTATAATTGCGTATATTTGGGTGCGTTTGGTGCATAAACATTTATAGAAAATATGCAACCAAATATACGACTTGACTCGAACTCTTGCTTAATTAGGGACTATAAATACTAGCCTTAATCTTTGTAAATTCTATTTGCATTGTCTTGCTATCATCTCTTGTCATGTTTTGTTCTTTGATTGATGCTACCACTGGGTAGTGGTCACTCCCAATTTCCGGATCTCTTCTTACTTTGGTGTCTAATACTTCTTTTCTGTGTTCTCTTTTGACCTAAACATTTTTAGCACCATTTCTTTCAGTATTTTTCGAATTACAATTTCTGTATAATTGCGTATATTTGGTTGCGTTTGGTGCATAAACATTTATAGAAAATATTCAACCAAATATACGACTTGAGTCGAACTCTTGCTTAATTAGGGACTATAAATACTAGCCTTAATCTTTGTAAATTCTATTTGCATTGTCTTGCTATCATCTCTTGTCATGTTTTGTTCTTTGATTGTTGCTACCACTAGGTAGTGGTCACTCCCAATTTCCGGATCTCTTCTTACTTTGGTGTCTAATAATTCTTTTCTGTGTTCTTTTTTGACCTAAACATTTTTAGCACCATTTCTTTGAGTATTTTTCGAATTACAATTTCATTATTAATGGGTATATTTGGTTGCGTTTGGTGCATAAACATTTATAGAAAATATTCAACCAAATATACGACTTGAGTCGAACTCTTGCTTAATTAGGGACTATAAATACTAGCCTTAATCTTTGTAAATTCTATTTGCATTGTCTTGCTATCACCTCTAGCCATGTTTTGTTCTTTGATTGATGCTACCACTAGGTAGTGGTCACTCCCAATTTCCGGATCTCTTCTTACTTTGGTGTCTAATACTACTTTTCTGTGTTCTTTTTTGATCTAAACATTTTTAGCACCATTTCTTTGAGTATTTTTCGAATTACAATTTCAGTATAATTGCGTATATTTGGGTGCGTTTGGTGCATAAACATTTATAGAAAATATGCAACCAAATATACGACATGACTCGAACTCGTGCTCAATTAGGGACTATAGATACAAGCCTTAATCTTTGTAAATTCTATTTGCATTGTCTTGCTATCATCTCTTGTCATGTTTTGTTCTTTGATTGTTGCTACCACTAGGTAGTGGTCACTCCCAATTTCCGGATCTCTTCTTACTTTGGTGTCTAATACTTCTTTTCTGTGTTCTCTTTTGACCTAAACATTTTTAGCACCATTTCTTTGAGTATTTTTCGAATTACAATTTCAGTATAATTGCGTATATTTGGTTGCGTTTGGTGCATAAACATTTATAGAAAATATGCAACCAAATATACGACTTGACTCGAACTCGTGCTCAATTATGGACTATAGATACAAGCCTTAATCTTTGTAAATTCTATTTGCATTGTCTTGCTATCATCTCTTGTCATGTTTTGTTCTTTGATTGTTGCTACCACTAGGTAGTGGTCACTCCCAATTTCCGGATCGCGTCTTACTTTGGTATCTAATTCTTCTTTTCTGTGTTCTCTTTTGACCTAAACATATTTAGCACCATTTCTTTGAGTATTTTTCGAATTACAATTTCAGTATAATTGCGTATATTTGGTTGCGTTTGGTGCATAAACATTTATAGAAAATATGCAACCAAATATACGACATGACTCGAACTCGTGCTCAATTAGGGACTATAGATACAAGCCTTAATCTTTGTAAATTCTATTTGCATTGTCTAGCTATCATCTCTTGTCATGTTTTGTTCTTTGATTGTTGCTACCACTAGGTAGTGGTCACTCCCAATTTCCGGATCGCGTCTTACTTTGGTATCTAATTCTTCTTTTCTGTGTTCTCTTTTGACCTAAACATATTTAGCACCATTTCTTTGAGTATTTTTCGAATTACAATTTCAGTATAATTGCGTATATTTGGTTGCGTTTGGTGCATAAACATTTATAGACAATATGCAACCAAATATACGACTTGACTCGAACTCGTGCTCAATTAGGGACTATAAATACAAGCCTTAATCTTTGTAAATTCTATTTGCATTGTCTTGCTATTATCTCTTGTTATGTTTTGTTCTTTGATTGTTGCTACCACTAGGTAGTGGTCACTCCCAATTTCCGGATCTCTTCTTACTTTGGGGTCTAATACTTCTTTTCTGTGTTCTCTTTTGACCTAAACATTTTTAGCACCATTTCTTTGAGTATTTTTCGAATTACAATTTCAGTATAATTGCGTATATTTGGGTGCGTTTGGTGCATAAACATTTATAGAAAATATGCAACCAAATATACGACTTGACTCGAACTCGTGCTCAATTAGGGACTATAAATACAAGCCTTAATCTTTGTAAATTCTATTTGCATTGTCTTGCTATCATCTCTCGTCATGTTTTGTTCTTTGATTGTTGCTACCACTAGGTAGTGGTCACTCCCAATTTCCGGATCTCTTCTTACTTTGGTGTCTAATACTTCTTTTCTGTGTTCTCTTTTGACCTAAACATTTTTAGCACCATTTCTTTGAGTATTTTTCGAATTACAATTTCAGTATAATTGCGTATATTTGGTTGCGTTTGGTGCATAAACATTTATAGACAATATGCAACCAAATATACGACTTGACTCGAACTCGTGCTCAATTAGGGACTATAAATACAAGCCTTAATCTTTGTAAATTCTATTTGCATTGTCTTGCTATCATCTCTTGTCATGTTTTGTTCTTTGATTGTTGCTACCACTAGGTAGTGGTCACTCCCAATTTCCGGATCTCTTCTTACTTTGGGGTCTAATACTTCTTTTCTGTGTTCTCTTTTGACCTAAACATTTTTAGCACCATTTCTTTGAGTATTTTTCGAATTACAATTTCAGTATAATTGCGTATATTTGGGTGCGTTTGGTGCATAAACATTTATAGAAAATATGCAACCAAATATACGACTTGACTCGAACTCGTGCTCAATTAGGGACTATAAATACAAGCCTTAATCTTTGTAAATTCTATTTGCATTGTCTTGCTATCATCTCTCGTCATGTTTTGTTCTTTGATTGTTGCTACCACTAGGTAGTGGTCACTCCCAATTTCCGGATCTCTTCTTACTTTGGTGTCTAATACTTCTTTTCTGTGTTCTCTTTTGACCTAAACATTTTTAGCACCATTTCTTTGAGTATTTTTTGAATTACAATTTCAGGATAATTGCGTATATTTGGGTGCGTTTGGTGCATAAACATTTATAGAAAATATGCAACCAAATATACGACTTGACTCGAACTCGTGCTCAATTAGGGACTATAAATACATGCATTAATCTTTGTAAATTCTATTTGCATTGTCTTGCTATCATCGCTTGTCATGTTTTGTTCTTTGATTGTTGCTACCACTAGGTAGTGGTCACTCCCAATTTCCGGATCTCTTCTTACTTTGGTGTCTAATACTTATTTTCTGTGTTCTCTTTTGACCTAAACATTTTTAGCACCATTTCTTTGGGTATTTTTCGAATTACAATTTCAGTATAATTGCGTATATTTGGTTGCGTTTGGTGCATAAACATTTATAGAAAATATGCAACCAAATATACGACTTGACTCGAACTCGTGCTCAATTAGGGACTATAAATACATGCATTAATCTTTGTAAATTCTATTTGCATTGTCTTGCTATCATCGCTTGTCATGTTTTGTTCTTTGATTGTTGCTACCACTAGGTAGTGGTCACTCCCAATTTCCGGATCTCTTCTTACCTTGGTGTCTAATACTTCTTTTCTGTGTTCTCTTTTGACCTAAACATTTTTAGCACCATTTCTTTGAGTATTTTTCGAATTACAATTTCAGTATAATTGCGTATATTTGGTTGCGTTTGGTGCATAAACATTTATGAAAATATGCAACCAAATATACGACTTGACTCGAACTCGTGCTCAATTAGGGACTATAAATACAAGCCTTAATCTTTGTAAATTCTATTTGCATTGTCTTGCTATCATCTCTTGTCATGTTTTGTTCTTTGATTGTTGCTACCACTAGGTAGTGGTCACTCCCAATTTCCGGATCTCTTCTTACTTTGGTGTCTAATACTTCTTTTCTGTGTTCTCTTTTGACCTTAACATTTTTAGCACCATTTCTTTGAGTATTTTTCGAATTACAATTTCAGTATAATTGCGTATATTTGGTTGCGTTTGGTGCATAAACATTTATAGAAAATATGCAACCAAATATACGACTTGACTCGAACTCGTGCTCAATAAGGGACTATAAATACAAGCCTTAATCTTTGTAAATTCTATTTGCATTGTCTTGCTATCAACTCTTGTTATGTTTCGTTCTTTGATTGTTGCTACCACTATGTAGTGGTCACTCCCAATTTCCGGATCTCTTCTTACTTTGGTGTCTAATACTTCTTTTCTGTGTTCTCTTTTGACCTAAACATTTTTCGCACCATTTCTTTGAGTATTTTTCGAATTACAATTTCAGTATAATTGCGTATATTTGGTTGCGTTTGGTGTATAAACATTTATAGAAAATATGCAACCAAATATACGACTTGACTCGAACTCGTGCTCAATAAGGGACTATAAATACAAGCCTTAATCTTTGTAAATTCTATTTGCATTGTCTTGCTTATCATCTCTTGTCATGTTTTGTTCGTTGATTGTTGCTTCCACTAGGTAGTGGTCACTCCCAATTTCTGGAGCTCTTCTTACTTTGGTGTCTAATACTTCTTTTCTGTGAGTGTGCCATTCTTTTTCTTTTTGCCTAACAGTTCTGAGAGTACATTTTCCCTACGGTTTCCCTCCTTTTTCTATTTATTATTAGCTTCCGGTATTCTGTCCTTACAGAATTTCGTTCACCTCTTTCTTGTATTGCAATGCTTCTAATTTCTTTCTATGTTTCCCCTTCATTCTTTGTCATGCCATTATCTGTGTACACTTTACTGTTTTTGCTTTTGTTCTATGCCCTTATTATTTCTATTTTCTTGTCGAATGACTAATTATGCAACTAAACTTACTCATTATGCATTAAAAGTTTAAATTTGGCGCCTAATTTATGAGTGATGTGGGCCAATAGCAGTCCGACAAATTTTATTCAGTCAGCACATATTAATCCGGGCTTTGAAAGTCCCAAAACCTGTCAACGTGTTAGAACAAAACCTATTTTTATATTTAGTAATATTAAATAAGTGAGACAGGAAGGAATCAAATACTCAGGTAAAGCCGGCGAAGATTTTGAACGCTCGTTTTCTGCACAGAGCACGTATTTGCGCGAGAAATCCGCCAACACTCTTCTTAACCTTAAAACCTAACGGCACTTTATCCGCAGGAATCGTAGAAATATGGAGCTACAAGTATATTTTCTGGTTATTTTCGCCTCTATAGTGGCTGTGAATTCGCTGAAGCCGGGCGAGTGTGAAGGTAAGGCTCCGGATAGGTGTGACCTGAGGGGGGCGTAAATTAATACCGTTTGATTGCAGTGTGCGTGAAGATGCTCGAGAAGTTCTCCTCCAAGCTGGACGACAAGACCAAAAGTGATCCGAAGAAGATCGAGGTCGAGTTTAAAAAATACTGTAAAACCGCCAAAGATAAGGAAAACAGATTTGTAAGTATCGCGACCTGCCGACGTATTTTGTGGATTATAGGGCTCAACTCGATTCATATATAATATTCAATAGAACTAGCGAAACAAGTTTAATACAGCTGGGATTGCGCGACAACTGCTCCGTGGTAACTTAATTTATATAATTTAGTTCCCACTTTGTGTTTGTGACACTGTTTTTTTTAATTTCAAAAATATTGTGGTCATACTGACAGAACTACGATAAACATTTTTGACAATACTCAACATTGACAGGCAATGCTGCCAATTGCTGCAGGTTACCAACCTAAATTACAGTTACAATTACAGTCATTTGTTTCAGTATTTTTCGAGACACGTGTAGGCATATTTTTTTCTGAAAAATATTAACTTCAGCTTCAATGTTCTGAAATATGCTCTTATGCTAAAATATGCAAAAAAATATGCACTAACAAATTGGGCTCAAAATTCACAGTTTTGCATGAAACACATTTGCTCCATTCTTCTATTAGTCGCAAGTAAATAGACATATTAATTTGCATATGATTGTTCGGCATAAAAATACGCAACTTTGCGCCCAGATTTAACAGAATTTGTATCTCTTAGGGCAATCAAGAACACCCTGTACAGTCTGCAATAAAATAATAATAAAAATAATAAATAATAATAAATAATTTATTGGCAAATATGTATGTATAGAATATATTTATTCTATACTTCTAATTTATCATCGTTCGTCATCCCAGTGATGGTTAAAGTTGATGAATTTGGGGTTAAAGTTGATGACTTAGGGTTAATATTGAAGTTATTTGCAAGATTGACATTCCCACAGGAAGGTTAATGTGTTACCAATGTGTTACAATATCTAAAACAGCTAAGTTAAGTTGCGTTTAGTTGAGTTGAGAGCTGTCAAACGAAGGTGACACTTGTGAAGTGAATGTGACAGCTGTCAAGCAAATGGGACAGCCGTCAAGTGAATGTGACAGGCGTCTAGTGAATGTGACAGCCGTCAAGCAAATGGGACAGCCCTCAAGTGAATGTGACAGCTGTCAAGCAAATGGGACAGCCCTCAAGTGAATGTGACAAGCGTCAAGTGAATGTGACAGCTGTCAAGCAAATGGGACAGGCGTCAAGTGAATGTGACAGCTGTAAAGCAAATGGGACAGGTGTCAAGTGAATGTGACAGCTGTCAAGCTAATATGACAGCGGTCAAACCAATGTGTAAAACTCAAAAAAAGAAAAAAAAATAATAGAATTGTTAAGAAAGTAATGTAATAATTAGGAAATGATTAACAATTCAGTTTCAGTTTCAGTGTTTAAATCTAGGAACTTGTTCAGTTTTGTCAGTGACAATGTGTCAGTGACTAAAACATAAGGTCTTGTGGACAAAAGTAGTCGGAACACTTAACAATGATACAAAACTTTCCTCAGCAACTGGAAAACTTTGCAGCTGGAAGACACTTTGACTCCCGACGTTACGATTAATAAAACAACCGGTTTATCCTTAAAATCTCTGCAGAGATGTCCAGATTACGTGAGAAACCCATTCCGGAATTCATTTTTTTCAATAGACCAAATAACTTCTGATCCCAATAGTTACATTAGATGCTATTGGGCAACAGCAATTATACGGAAATAAATATACAATACAATTGAAATTTCACAGCTATGAAATGAACTTGACAGCTATGATACGAATCTGACGGCTTTCAAATGAATCTGACAGCTTTCAAATAAATCTGATAGCTTTCAAATAAATCTGATAGCTTTCAAACGAATCTGACAGCTGTCAATCGAATCTGACAGCTGTCAAACGAATCTGACGACTGTCAAACGAATCTGACGACTGTCAAACGAATCTGACAGCTGTCCAACGAATCTGACAGCTTACTCTAGTTGTATAGGAAAACAACTGACAATAATTTAATTACCAACTTGAAGGGTGAAGATTGCTGACGACTCTTACAGCTGTCAAACGAATCTGACAGCTGTCAAACGAATTGGACAGCTTATTCTAGATGTATAGGAAAACAACTGACAATAATTTAATTACCTACTTGAAGGGTGAAGCTTCCTGACGACTCTGACAGCTGTCAAAGGTATCTAACAACTTTCAAACGAGTTTGACAGCTTTCAAACGAATCAGAGAGCTTTCAAACGAATCTGACAGCTTTCAAATGAATCTGAGAGCTTTCAAACGAATGTGACAGCTTTGAAACGAATGTGACAGCTGTCAAACGAATCTGACAGCTGTCAAACGAATCTGAGAGCTAGCTGTATAGAAAACAACTGACAATAATTTAATTACCAACTTGAAGGGTGAAGATTCCTGACGACTCTGACAGCTGTCAAAGGAATCTGATAGCTTTCAAACGAATTTGACAGCTTTCAAACGAATCAGAGAGCTTTCAAACGAATCTGACAACTTTCAAACGAATTTGAGAGCTTTCACACGAATCTGACAGCTTTCAAACGAATGTGACAGCTGTCAAACGAATCTGACAGCTGTCAAACGAATCTGACAGCTGTCAAACGAATCTGACAGCTGTCAAACGAATCTGAGAGCTAGCTGTATAGAAAAGAACTGACAATAATTTAATTACCAACTTGAAGGGTGAAGATTCCTGACGACTCTGACAGCTGTCAAAGGAATCTGACAGCTTTCAAACGAATTTGACAGCTTTCAAACGAATCAGAGAGCTTTCAAACGAATTTGAGAGCTTTCAAACGAATCTGACAGCTTTCAAACGAATGTGACAGCTGTCAAAGGAATCTGACACCTGTCAAACGAATCTGAGAGCTAGCTGTATAGAATACAACTGACAATAATTTAATTACCAACTTGGAAGTATGAAGATTCCTGATGACTTATTGGTATTGGTTTATTGATGTGTCACCTATAATGTTCATTTGTTAAATCACAGATTTGTCATTGCTAGACGAAACGCTCAAAGGGTTCCGTGTTGGCAGGAAATTTAAAAATTACAACTCTGCAAGTGGGACAAGACGCGGCTTCAACGGGGCAGCGTTTTATAAATTTTATATAAATTCTGTCGTATAGATATCCAGAACAATTGACAAACGCCTGCTGTTATCCATGTTTTCTAGTGCACCAGAAGAAATGAAATCTTAGAATAATCTTCGAATGAATGAAATTAAAAACTGTCCCAAGCAATTAAAAAATATGAAAGCTTTGACATTTGACATTTATATATAAAAATAAATTTGGCTGTAGAAATGTTCAGAACAAGTGACACACGTTTTCTGGCAGCTGTGTTTTCTAGTACATCACAAAAATTGTAATCTTAGAAAGAGAAAACTTAAAAACTTTCTAGGGTAAGTGAAAAACATGGAAGCTTTGACATTTGACATAATTCCGGATATTTGTATTACCATTTGCGATAAATTGATAGCCTATTGGCTGGTTCTCTATGATTTAACCAATAAAATGAAAGGTTCTTGGGGGGAAATTTAAAAATTTGTACCCCAATTGAGACAAGAACAGTGTTTTTGATAGGCATTCTATACCTTTGGCAGCTACTGTTTCTTGTTCCTAGATTAGCTTCTTGTTGTCCGCTATTTAAATAATAAAATTGCATATTTTTAAAGAACAATTTCAAAATCTGTATCAGTTGAAAGCTGTTAGATTCATTTGACAGCTGTCAGTTTCATTTGAAAGCTGTCAGATTTGTGTGACAGCTGTCAGATTTGTGTGACAGCTGTCAGATTTGTGTGACAGTTGTCAGATTCGTCTGAAAGCTGTCAGATTTGTGTGACAGCTGTCAGATTTGTGTGACAGCTGTCAGATTTGTGTGACAGCTGTCAGATTTGTGTGACAGCTGTCAGATTTGTCTGAAAGCTGTCAGATTCGTTTGATAGGTGTTAGATTCGTGTGACAACGATCAGATTTGTTTGACAGCTGACAGCTGTCAGATTGTATTGAATATATATATATATTTTTTAAATTATGTGACTGCGTTTGTCTGGAAGGGTTCTTGACGCTCTCGTTGTTTCAGTGTTACTACTTGGGCGGCCTGGAGGAGAGCGCGACCGGCATCCTGGGCGAGGTGTCGAAGCCGCTCTCGTGGTCGATGCCGTGCGACAAGATCTGCGAGAAGCTGCGCAAGATGGACGCTCAGATCTGCGACCTGAGGTACGACGTCCAGATCGACCTCAACACCGTCGACCTGAAGAAGCTCAAGGTGAGGGACCTGAAGAAGATCATCAACGACTGGGGCGAGGACTGCACGGGCTGCATCGAGAAGTCCGAGTACATCAAGAGAATAGAGGAGCTGAAGCCGATCCACACGGAACTGTAGATCGCGTCAGACGAAACCTTCTAATTTATTTATTTAGTGCATATAACTTGTTTAAACTACATTTGTAAGCGTCGTCACGGATGCTGATGTTACTCCTTGGTTTTCATGTGTAGAGGCGGATTTACGACGCGTGAGTATGACCGATGTCGCCGCCGCGGCCGCCACTCATCTCTGTGTCAATTCCGGCGGCCGCCGTGCTCAGACTTATACACTCGGCAATAGTCATACTCATTAAATGTGAACTGTGGATGGAAATGTGATCCAATAATTGTAACGTTTTGATAGGATGTTAGCTTAATTCCGATTTTATCGTTCCATTCCTGCGTTTATTTCCCGTTTCGCCTTCCGCACGACTGATGCGCACCATTTTAGATGCACTTGTATCGCTTCCTCAATGTACAAATGTGTTTCTTTAATAGGTGTGATGGCATTGCAATTTAAAACACTGTGCTGAGCGGTGCACATTAAGTCTCGCTGCGGAAGGCTGCTGGATTCATTTACAGTACCTTCCTATTTTAAAAGGAATGTTTTTGAAACCGCAAGTGATTGTTGTATCTTAAATTAATTTCCTCTGCGATCGTCGTCTATACTACACTGTGATCAAATAATCTTATCGTCTACTGCATATGAACTTGAATTTATTTTTGACTTGAAAAATACACTACTATTGACCGTGTATATATTTGGCATTTTTAAAATTCAAAATGAGGGAATATTTGATCACTTTGTTTTAGTATGGTTCTAGACGATTGATGTTTTACACACAAACTATGGTCTATTGTATAAAATGATTCGTTCGTTAATAATTGTAACTGGGCATCGACAAAACTGATGCACGATTGATTATAAATGTGGATGCTAAAGAAGTCTTGTAAATTTACATATAAAAAACTACTTACACGATCAATTTGGTTCGTTGGTTGCAACTGTAATAATTGGAAATATTGTTTTGTATTTGAGGTATGAAAATGTTTTCGAAATGTTTTATGTTTGATATTAAAGTATTAAACAGAAAGATTTGTTATTTATATATATACAGGGTGTCCCAGATATAGTGCTCAACATAGGGATCTCGTTAACCCTAAGAGATGGAGAGTTGATTATGTTAGACAAAATAATATTGAGGCTATACTTAGCCGGAAAAGTAAAAAATTGTCCCAAAATTGGATGGTTTGGCTGCCGTTTGTGAAAAAATAGGAAAACTGCATTTTCATTTTTACCTCGTTTAGTCAGTTTTATATTGAAACGATATTTTGACATTTAGGCAAGTTTTTAAATCGAATTCAAGTATGTTATTTAAGAAAATTGGGAAATTTTGAACAAAAAACAGATATTTGGTACGATTTTTTATACCACAGATGACTTGTCTTAACTTAACTCGTCTTAAATATAATAGATAACTTTAGTTATCTGTGATTATACTATTACGAAGTTGAATTTGCCAGAAAACATCTTTAAAATGCTTAATAATGTCACAAATTATAATAATAGATTTCTATTCAGGGGCGGATGGGCCATACGGGAAAATGGGAAATTTCCCGGTGGGCCGGTAGCCATTCCGAATGTTGGGCCGGAAGCCCCAGAATTTTGGGCTGGCAGATCCGACGACAAGTTTATTAATAATTTTGATTTAATGTATTAACACAAGGCGGAAAGACCCCATGTGGTCGATAGCCCAATAAAGATTGTTTATATATGTATTAACACAGTGGTTCCCAAACTTTTTCACCTCGCAGCTCTCTTTTTGAACCAGGATTTTCCATGGATCCATTCCATTTCCATAATATTTTTTGCAAATTTTTATGAAATATGAAATAATTTGGCGAGGAATATAAATTGTGTAGATAGCCGTTATAATTCTTAACTAAAAATTGACAGGTTCCATTAATCTTTGTAATTTATAAAAAAAATGGTATTTCTAATAAAAAAATGTATTGAAAATTTTGAAGCTTTTGTAAATTTAATTTACAATCGACATGATATAATTTTAATATGTTGTGGTTTGATTAGCTTTTTGCAATTTTTAATAAAATTTTCAAATTTGTAAGGAAAAATGTATATGTAGTAAAATTTTGATATTTATAATAAGAATTTCATAATTTCTAATAAACATTTTGTAGTCTCTAATGAAAATTTCGTAATTTCCACCTAAATTTATTTTCATAAAATTTTCTACAAATAACTATAAACATTTTAACAACTCGACACAAATTTTGGAAATGCCAATGACATTTTGCATTTTATAGTGAAATTTTGGCAATTTACAATAAAATTTTCATAATCGCTGCTGAAATGTAGTAATTTATAATACGAATGTTGAATATTTTACATTTTACAGTGAAATTTATCAATTAACAATAAAATTTTCATAAAGTTATTGCAATTTTGTAATTTAGAATGATGAATGATGAAAGTCACAACGAAAATTACATAATTCCAATAAAACTTATTTATTTCTTTAATTACTTATTAGCTTATTTATTATTGCATTTGTTATAGTGTTAATGTAAACTCATTTATACTTTATGATTGTTTTCTAATTCCATTGAAATATTGTATATATAATAAAAACTTTGCAATTTTCACTACAATGTTCCAATTTATATTCAACGTTTACAAATTCTAAAACTTTTGAAATTTATAATTAATTCTTCATAATTTCTATTGAAATACTGAAATCCATCATCAAAATTTCGTAACATTCATCATAATGCTATTACTATTTATAGGATTTTCGAAAAAAAATCTGTAATGTGTAGTTAAAATGCGAAAATTTCATTGTTTTTGTTGAATTTAAAAACATTTTAATCAACATTTTACACCATCCATTATATTTTTTGCGAATTTCTATGAAATGGTTAATACATTTGCAAGGAATATGATTTCTAGGGAAAGACGTTATAAATTAGAATAAAAAAACTTGCAGATTCCATTGATCTTTACAATTTATGAAAAGTCTAGTAATTATATCAATAAATTCTAACGAAAATTTTGTAATTTCCAATTCATTGCCGTTTACAAGCGAGATGTTTCAATGAGAATTTTATGTTTTGATGAACTTGCAATTTGTAATAAAATATCAAAATTTGTCATTTGCAATGAAAACTTCATAGCTTCTCTTTGTAATTTTGTACATAATTTTGTATTTTGCATTAATATTTTTGCAAATTTCTGTCAGAATATTAATAACTTAGTGAGTTATATGTTTTAAATATACAGTTTTTTTATAATTTATACTAAATATTTCAAATTTTAATTTAACATTGAAATTTATAATTAATATTTTCGTATTTACTATAAGAATTTTATAATTTCCAACTAAATTCTATCATTTATCATGATAACTTTGTTATTTCATTTGAGTTTTGGAATTCATAATGTACATTTTTTACTTTCATGTAAAAATTCAAACAAGTTTCAAGTTCATTTTCATTTAGTAAGTTTTAATTTTTATGTGTATATTATGCAGGTTTTCACGCTATTAAATATTATTATTATTATTATTATTATAATTTTCAATATAAATTGTATAATGCAAATGACGATTTTGTGTTTTGATTAATATTTTACAATTTAAATTATAATTTGTAATGTAAAATTTGTAAAAGTAATAATGTTGAAAATTACATTTAAATTTGTTTAATTATTAATTTTTTTCTTTCATGTTCAATAATATTCTGCAAATAACATTTTAACAACTTTGTGAGGGATATGCTTTCGGAATAAAACTCCAATAATTAAAAAAAAAATTGCTGGGTCTAATAAAACTTTGTAATTTTAATGAAGATTTTATAATTACTATTAAATTTTCTTAGTCAAAGCATGAATTTTAATTACCTAATCTTTTTCATATTTTATTTAATATGATTGAAAGCAGTACAGTAAACGCACACTTTAGGAACCTCTGTATTAATAAATAAATAAGTATTATGAAAACTTACGGTATTAAATTTTGTATTGATTTTTTCTTTATGGGGAGTACTTTCTCTTAGTTATGTAATCTTTTTATTTGATGTTCTTCACCCAACTTGTTTCGGCTTTTATTAGCCATCCTTAGAGGAGTTATGTCTCTGATAATATGTTTTAATATATTTTAAAAATAAAAATAATATTCTAATTTTAAATTATTTATTGTAAAGTATTTTTGATTTTTACATATTTGTCAAATTTTGAAGTATGATTATTGTTTTGATTATATGGTATTATTGCAATTTTATGTGAATGCAAAATGGGCCGATAAAAGTTTGTTCCCGGGCCGCTTGTATGTTGCCCATCCGCCCCTCTTTCTATTCATGTCCAAATTTATACATATACATTAAACATCTAAAATACATTCATTAACAACAAATAATGCGTAAGTGAAATAAGTATACAATATACTTATTACCTGTGTAATCTTTTATTTCGATAATTGCAGGTTACTAAAACGTATAGGAAATGTAAACGGTTCATCAATCAAACACATACATTTATAGCTGTGATAATGTATCTTTAAGCAGGTATACATTTGTAAGACATTGCAATTTAGTAATTTGTCGTTTTATTTATAGAAACTGGTTACTAAAGGCTTAAAGAACCTAGCACTGGTTCTAAAATCAAGGATATATAATAGTAATTTACAATCTCGACAAACATGTAAAATTATTTGACTGCAAGAAATTTTGATACCTAAAGCAATCTTGAATAAAAGTTGATTGCAAGTTTACCAATTACAAATCGCCAATATGAGATACTTGATAATTATTTTGGTACTGATAAGGGAAGTCCATTGCGAATTGCAACCACCGAAGCAAGAAATATCTGTAGAACTTATGAATTACTTTAATAATACGAGGATTGGATTTCGATCGGCACATAATACTGTTGGTGAGAATTAGTATGTTATGTAATATTTTATGAAGTTAAGAGCAGTAAAAATTAATTTTTGTATCATATCTACCTGCATCATAATTTTTGGTTATCGAATAAAAAGCGTGCGAAAATCCGTCTTTCTAGCACGGCGTGTTTTAAAGTTGCCTAGTTTATTATATTATATTATATTTATTTATTTATTTATATATAACACATTTATTGACCAAGTTGAGCGTCAGGCAGTAATATTATCAAACTGCCATTGTTTCAGAAAAATTACAGAAATGCTATATCTGTCAAAATTTCTATTGTTTTTATCAAATATCTTAATATTTCTTTCAAAGTTTCCATTGTTTCCATGAAATCGCCATTGTTTTTGAAAAAAATCTATCGTGTCTTACTGAAATGCTATAATATCTGTAAAAATTTCTATTGTTTCTGTCAAATATCTTTATGTTTCATTCAAACCTTATGTTTCGATGAAACTGCAGTTGTTTAAAAAAAATCTATTGTTTCTTACAGAAATGCTGTAATATTTGTCAAAACTTCTATTGTTTCTGTTAAATATCTTAATGTTTCTTTCAGAGCTTCTATTGTTCCGATAAAACTGCCATCGTTTAAAAAAAAAAAAACTATTGTTTCTGACAGTTATGCTATAATATCTGTCAAAACTTCTATTGTTTCTGTCAAATATCTTAATTCTTCTTTCAAAATATTGTTTCGATGCAACTGTAATTGTTTCAGAAAAAAATCTATTGTTTCTTAGAGAAATACTGCAAAAACTTCTATTTTTGATTAGCTTTGATTTGAAAATCATACAAATCAAAGGTAAACTTAGGAAGTTTCTTGCAGAAATTAAAATTTCCTTGTAAATTCGCAAAAATTCTAGGCGAATTAAGAAATTTCCTCAATAGCATTGGTAACATTCATGTTAAATATCCAGTTATTAATGACCAGTTATATATATATATATATATATATATATATATATATATATATATATATATATATATATATATATATATATATATATATATATATATATATATATATATATATATATATATATAAATATCATTAACCTACTTAAATATCATGATTTAGGAAAAATTATAAAAGATTCTTTTGCAATTTGAAAATTAATGCCAAAATTATGAAGACTCCAGAAGTTAAAATTTCGTAGAAAATTGATAAGAATTAAAGACGTGTTCAAAACGTTTCTTAATAAAGTAAAGAAGTTAATAAACAAATTGAAAGGTAAACATTTATTGGCAAATTAAAAGAAATTCCTTTAAAATTAGAAACAATCAATTAGCTAATGAATAGAATGAATAGAAACAAAGACAATCAATCAAATTATAGCACCTTTCTGAAGTTCCAATTTCGTAGAAAATTGGCGAAGATTCAAGACATGTTGAAGGAGTTTCTGTATAAAATTGGAAAAATTCAAAAAAGATCAAAATTCCCAAAAAATGTACAAAGTTTCTTCAAGATATAATATTATACAAGCATGCTGAAGATTTAAGAGGAATTCATGACAAAACGAAAAATATATATTCCTATTGTTTTTGTTATATATTTTTTGGTAGGTGTTTACTCAGACGAGGTTGAGTGTAGACTGTCTTTATTAATGTCGATCACACATGTTCATATATCAAGTAGGCAACCCGATGTCCACGTATGTTGGGTAGCATATATAACAGTTTTAGAAAAAAATCATGTTAAATTATCCAAGCTTCTTCAAGCACTTTGATAACAGGAAAGTTGTGAAGATTAGAAGATTTGTTCCCCAAATCTACTATCCATTTTCTAATCTTGGATCTCTTCTGTGGATCTCCATTCTTGTTCTTAAGAAAATCTGCGCTCTCTTGATAACTTTTGTTGCCTTTGAAATTAGTCTTCTTTAAAATAAGATTTACTAATAAGATTTATTTACGTTTTGTCTTCTTGTTTCAATGTTTTCTATTTCCTTCTTTGTTATGTATCTCTGTTATGAATCTTTGTTCTCTGTCTCGTAAGTTTTCGGTTACTAATAAGATTTATTTGTGTTTTGTCTTCTTGTTTCAATGTTTCCTATTTCCTTCGTTGTTATGTATCTTTGTTATGTATCTTTGTCCTCTGGCTCGTCAGTTTTCGGTTACAATCATTTTTAATCTAGTTTCTCGTATGTTCTTCGAATAATCTTCTTCAATTGTTATTCACATTTTTTGTAGAACTACCTTTTCTTTAGTTTCTCTGTTTTCTCTCTATATGCTTCCTCTGTTTGCGTTATTCTTCTACTTATATCTTCCCATAGTTCATTTATACAGTGAGCGGCAAAAGTAAGGAATACATATATTATCTTCAAATTAGAAAATATTTGACAAAATTCCTCGAAAATTTCTAATTTTGAAACTACACATTATAGCATAAAACAAAACAAAAATTACTTCCAACTACATTCTAGCTATGATGTTATCTTTATTTAAAAAAAAAAAAATTGGAACTTTGCTACTAACTTAGAAAATTAGCTGCAAAATAAGTGTAAAATTTTTTTTTGTTTTATGCTAAAATGTGTGTTTTCAAAATTAGAAATCGACATATTTTCGACTGATTTTCTATTTCGAATATAATGATTTTATTCCTTACTTTTTCCGCTCGCTGTATTACCGTTCCTATCTAACTTTTCTAGTTCGTTTACTCGTTTCTCTTCATATTCGTTTACTTCCTCTCTTTCTTTGCTATTACCACAGACTATTACTATGAATCCACGACCTTTTTTTCTTCGTTTTGTTATTTTTAATTCGTATTTCTTTATTCTTGTTGATACATGTAGTTTATTGTGGGGAAGTTTCTTATTGCTGTTTATAAATTCCACCTTTCTATAATATCGTGTTCTCCCTTATTGTGATGCCCGCAGGCCAGGTGGGTTAGCCGCGGGATTACTTATCACAAGCAAAAGTTACGTTCCTAATGAGCAAACACTGGCCGAGCGGTAATGACATGTGTTTGATCATATGGTCGGCGATATGTGGGGTTCGACGTAGCCTAGGAGTTGCGTACTGATACATTTATGAACTAAACTTTAAATCTCACTTACCTTTTAAACCCTGATGTCCCATTCCACTGTTCATCTCGAAGGCACTGCTTAAAACGAGTTAAGCGGGAAAATGACGAGACTCATAAAAACGTTTAACACTTATATTAATTTAAGATTTAACATACAATAATGACCGCGAGTAAATTGAGCAACATTATGAAAATAATGAGCGCGGAGTAAGTGCCGAAAATGAGCGCGGAGTATGAGAGCCGACAAAATGAGAGCGAGTGAGCATTGACTCGCCTTTATATAATGTTTCCGAAGAACAAAAGAGTGTCAAAGGTCCAAACCAGGGTTCGACCACGTTGTGACTTACACATCCGTATATTTAGAGTAACAATGTTTATTCAGATTATTTTAGGATCTAATTCACTTGCTCCTGCTCAATAGGATATATACTATTAACCAGGGGCGGATGGGCAACATACAAGCGGCCCGGGAACAAACTTTTATCGGCCCATTTTGCATTCACATAAAATTGCAATAATACCATATGCTCAAAATAATAATCATACTTCGAAATTTGACAAATATGTAAAAATCAAAAATACTTTACAATAAATAATTTAAAATTAGAATATTATTTTTATTTTTAAAATACATTAAAATATATTATCAGAGACATAACACCTCTGAGGATGGCTAATAAAAGCCGAAACAAGTTTGGTGAAGAACATCAAATATAAAGATTACATAACTAAGAGAAAGTACTCCCCATAAAGAAAAAATCAATATAAAATTTAATTGCGTAAGTTTTTCATAATACTTATTTATTTATTAATACAGAGGTTCCTAAAGTGTGCGTTTACTGTACTGCTTTCAATCATATTGAATAAAATACGAAAAAGATTAGGTAATTAAAATTCATGCTTTGACTAAGAAAATTTAATTGTAATTATAAAATCTTCATTAAAATTACAAAGTTTTATTAGACCCAGCAATTTTTTTTGAATTATTGAAGTTTTATTCCGAAAGCATATCCCTCACAAAGTTGTTAAAATGTTATTAGCAGAAAATTTATTGAACATGAAAGAAAAAAAATAATAATTAAACAAATTTAAATGTAATTTTCAACATTATTACTTTTACAAATTTTACATTACAAATTATAATTTAAATTGTAAAATATTAATCAAAACACAAAATCGTCATTTGCATTATACAATTTATATTGAAAATTATAATAATAATAATAATAGTAATATTTAATAGCGTCAGAACCTGCATAATATACACATAAAAATTAAAAATAAAAACTTACTAAATGAAAATGAACTTGAAACTTGATTTGAATTTTTACATGAATGTAAAAAATGTATATTATAAATTCCAAAACTCAAGTGAAATAACAAAGTTATCATGGTAAATGATAGAATTTAGTTGGATATGATAAAATTCTTATAGTAAATACGAAAATATTAATTATAAATTTCAATGTTAAATTAAAATTTAAAATTTTTAGTATAAATTATAAAAAAACTTTATATTTGAAACATATAACTCACTAACTTATTAATATTCTGACAGAAATTTGCAAAAATATTAATGCAAAATACAAAATTATGTACAAAATTACAAAGAGAAGCTATGAAGTTTTCATTGCAAATGACAAATTTTGATATTTTATTACAAATTGCAAGTTCATCAAAACATAAAATTCGCATTGAAACATCTCGCTTGTAAACTGCAATGAATTGTAAATTACAAAATTTTCGTTAGAATTTATTAATATAATTACTAGACTTTTCATAAATTGTAAAGATCAATGGAATCTGCAAGTTTTTTAATTCTAATTTATAACGTCTTTCCCCAGAAATCATATTCCTTGCAAATGTATTAACCATTTCATAGAAATTCTCAATAAATATAATGGATGGTGTAAAATGTTGATTAAAATGTTTTTAAATTCAACAAAAACAATGAAATTTTCGCATTTTAACTACACATTACAGAAATTTCTTCGAAAATCCTATAAATAGTAATAGCATTATGATGAAAGTTACGAAATTTTGATGATGGATTTCAGTAATTCAATAGAAATTATGGAGAATTAATTATAAATTTCAAAAGTTTTGGAATTTGTAAACGTTGAATATAAATTGGAACATTGTAGTGAAAATTGCAAAGTTTTTATTATGAATACAATATTTCAATGGAATTGGAAAACAATCATAAAGTATAAATAAGTTTACATTAACACTATAACAAATACAATAATAAATAAGCAAATAAGTAAATAAAGAAATAAATAAGTTTTATTGGAATTATGTAATTTTCGTTGTGACTTTCATCATTCATCATTTTAAATTACAAAATTGCAATAACTTTATGAAAATTTCATTGTTAATTGATAAATTTTAAAGTATAAATATGTTTACATTAACACTATAGCAAGTACAATAATAAAGAAGTAAATAAGTAAATAAAGAAATAAATAAGTTTTATTGGAATTATATAATTTTTGTTGTGACTTTCATCATTCATCATTCTAAATTACAAAATTGCAATAACTGCATAAAATTTTTTATTGTTAATTGATAAATTTCACTGCAAAATGTAAAATATTCAACATTCGTATTATAAATTACAACATTTCAGCAGCGATTATGAAAATTTTATTGTAAATTGCCAAAATTTCACTATAAAATGCAAAATGTCATTGGCATTTCCAAAATTTGTGTCGAGTTGTTAAAATGTTTATAGTTATTTGTAGAAAATTTTATGAAAATAAACTTAGGTGGAAATTACGAACTTTTCATTAGAGATTACAAAATGTTTATTAGAAATTATGAAATTCTTATTATAAATACCAAAATTTTACTACATATACATTTTCCTTACAAATTTGAAAATTTTATTAAAAATTGCAAAAAGCTAATCAAACCACAGCATATTAAAATTAAATCATGTCGATTGTAAATTAAATCAACAAAGGCAAAATTTTCAATACATTTTTTTATTAGAAATACCATTTTTTTTATAAATTACAAAGATTAATGGAACCTGCCAATTTTTAGTTGAGAATTATAACGGCTATCTACACAATTTATATTCCTCGCCAAATTATTTCATATTTCATAAAAATTTGCAAAAAATATTATGGAAATGGAATGGATCCATGGAAAATCCTAGTTCAAAAAGAGAGCTGCGAGGTGAAAAAGTTTGGGAACCACTGTGTTAATACATATATAAACAATCTTTGTTGGGCTATCGACCACATGGGGTCTTTCCGCCTTGTGTTAATACATTAAATCAAAGTTATTAATAAACTTGTCGACGGATCTGCCAGCCCAAAATTCTGGGGCTTCCGGCCCAACATTCGGAATTTCTACCGGCCCACCGGGAAAATTCCCATTTTCCCGTATGGCCCATCCGCCCCTGCTATTAACGCTTATACACCTGTGCTTACTTGATATAATGTTGTACTTAAAAGGTCGCCTAATACGCCTTTAATTACCTAGTTTAAACACTGCGAGCTGTAAACAGCTTATCTATTCGCATAATTTGTGCGATTTTAATACAATATACTTATTTACTTAACAGGTTTTCTACCTGTTACCTTCATGCGATTACAAACTAATGAAGTAGAAGTTAGAAACTAATGAATTGCCTGTATTTAAATTATCATCTCTTGTTATTCATACGTTTGGATTTCATTCCACAATAAAGTTATTATCAGTTAAATATTAATTAAAACACTTGTAGGGTTTTAACATAGGCAACCCAATTTACACTTGTGTACTGTAACTATTTATAATTAAGGTATTAAACGTAACATGCAATGTGCGGGGCTGCGTCAGTGAGTTTACCTCACATTATTAGTTCTTTATTCTTGATATGTTCGAAAA
The DNA here is from genome assembly GCA_951805005.1 of Othius punctulatus. NCBI lineage: Eukaryota > Metazoa > Arthropoda > Insecta > Coleoptera > Staphylinidae > Othius > Othius punctulatus. The sequence continues at coordinate 47,466,727 of OX638146.1, forward strand.
CTATCTTGATCTTAAGAAATTCAACCTTCTCTTGATAACGTCTCCTTTTCCTTTTAAAGGCTGGGTATAAATTTCTAGTTTCTTAATTTTGTAGCTCTCTGGTACAATTTGTTTTCTTTATGTTTTGTTTTCTTATCTCACAGTTTGCATTTCCTCCATTGTTCAATAAACTGTTCTCTGCCTTGTATGCTTCTGGTTATTATTATTCTTAATCTAGTGCTACTTTTCTTCCTCAGTTCTTCTTCCCATTTCTTGTGGTTCGTGGTTCCTTTTTTTGTTCCCCTGTGTTGCCTTTAGGTATATGTTTTCTCTATTTCCGTTTCTCTTCTACTTATATCTTCCCATTGCCGAACTTGTATCTTATCCAACCACATTTTCTTTTGTTCCCCTGTTTTGCCTCTAGGTACACGTTTCCTCTATTTCCATTTCTCTTCTACTTATATATTTCCATTGTTCTTCTATATTATCGTTGTCCTCTATCTTTTCTAGTTCGTTTACTATTATCTCTTTATATTTATGTTTTACTTCCTCTCTTTCTATGAAAATACTACGAATCTACATTCACTGTCCTTCATTTTGTTATTTTTAATTCGTAAATCTTTTTTTTGTCGATACATGTAGGATCATGTGTGTTTCTGTGATATTTTTGAGTATTGATCTGACTTCAATAGAGATATCTCAAAAATTAGCGTATCAATATTAGTTCAATTTATTGTTATTGCCTAGCGATATGGTTGGTTTTAATGAGTTGAATTGGATTAATATTCAATGCGTGATTCTAGAGATATTTGCATTTCAGTAAAATGATGAACTTTTCAATGATATTCGTAAATATTTCTTTTACTTTAGTAGTGATATCTTAAAATCTGACGTATCAATGTTAATACAATTTATTGCTGATATTGAGTAATATGTTGGTCTTCTGTTGTTATATATCTAGGAGTGGATCTAGGAATCGACTGAACAACACAACTGCCATGTGTATACTGTCTTTATTAAACTTGTATGCGTGGTCGTTGCGGTAGGTTAGACAACCTTCTTTACCTCTAAGGCACATACATTACATCTATATTACATACATCTATTACATCTCCCTTATTATGTTACATAGTCATACAGTCTTTTTGGTTTTCTGGTTACTCTTTTACAGTTCACTCTTTTTACAATGCTATCATCTACAAAGTTATCATTTACAATACAATCATCTGTAATGTTGTCATTTACAATTTTATCATCGGTAATGTTGTCATTTACAATATTATTATTATATACAAAAATTGAACGTTGTATCACTTCGTTTGAACCTTTGAAGTTTTTAATGTAAACACTATTTCTTATTATACATCTTCCATCCTCTTTTTCTATTTCGTAAGTTCTTTCTCTTATTTTATTCTTAATTTTTCCTAGTTCCCAAGTGCTTTTAGGCTTTTCTTGGAAACAAACTTGCATTCCATTTCTAAGTTCAACGTTTGAACGTACACCTGATTTGTCATAATAATTTTTTTATTTGATTTGTCTTGTGTCAATTTTGTTCTTTAGTTTTGTCTTATTTATAATTTGAGAATTTAGTTTGTTTTCATTAATGGGTAAGTTGTCTCTTAAGTATCGTGACATTAATATCTGAGATGGTGTGTAGGTATCATAGACAGGGGTGTTACGGTAACTTAATAAAGCTAAGTATATGTCTTCTTTATTTTCTGATGTCTTTTTAATTAATTTCTTAATGGTTTGAATTGATCTTTCTGTAAAACCGTTGGATTGTTGGTGATATGGGGATGATTTAGTTATTTGAAAATTCCATTCTTTGGAAAATGTTTCATATTCTTCACTGATGAATTGTCTTCCACTATCTGATACAACAATTTTGGGTATTCCATGTCTAGCAAATATGGATTTTAATTTGTTGATTACATTTTTGGAAGTTAGATTTTTGTTCAACGTCATAATTTCGGGATATTTTGAGTAGTAATCCACAGCAATAAGGAATGTTTCACCTTGTATTTCAAATAAGTCAATTCCTATTTTTTGCCATGGTTTTTTAATTGTTTGATGATTTATCATAGGCTCTCTTCTATTCGAGTTTGAATATTTATTACATACGTAACATCTATTAATTACATTTTCTATATGTGTTATCATATTAGGCCAATATACTGCAAATTTTGCTCTCAATATGCATTTATTTATACCTAAATGATCTGTGTGTATGTCTTCAAGGACTTTGTTTCTCCATGATTTTGGTATAATGACTCTTTGATTCATATATATTAAGTTATTGTTTCCCATTGTTATTTCTGACTTTAATTTGTAAAATGGTTTCAAATTTACTGTCATTTTATTTATGCTTTTTGGCCATCCATCCTTAATAAAGGTTTTTATCATTTTTAATTCTTCATCATCTTCAGTTGCTTTTATCAATTGTTTTAACCTGTCCTCTTTAATTGTTAAATTTTTTTCGATTAGGCATACTTGAGCGTTTAATTCTAAATTATCTTCGAATACTTTATTTACTGTTGCTCGTGATAATGTATCAGCTATTATTAGATATTTGCCTGGTTTGTAAACTAAATTTATTTTATATTTTTGTAATGTAAAAAGCATCCTTTGTAATCTAGCTGGGCATGAGTTTAATGATTTTTTGAATATGGAAATTAATAGTTTGTGATCGGTTTCAACTGTAAACTCTCTTCCATAAACATATTGATAGAACTTTTGTACGCCAAAACATATTGCTAATAGTTCCTTCTCTATTTGAGCATATCTTTGCTGAGTTTCTGTCATAGCTCTAAAAGCATATGCACATGGTTTTTCATTTTGCAAAAGTGCTGCTCCTAAGCCTGAGCTAGATGCATCAACTGATATTGTTATTTGCTCTCTTGGATTAAAATACTTCAAAATTGGTTCTTGTGAAATTATCTTTTTTAATTCGTTAAATGCTTTTTCTTGAGGGTGTTCCCATGAATATATATTGTTATCTTTAATTAAATCCCTTAATGGTTGAGTAATTTCTGATAAGTTTGGAATAAATTTTCCTACATATGTTATGAAACCAAGGAATCTTTGGACATCTTTTTTATTAATTGGTTTGGGCATTCCTACGATGGCTTCAATTTTATCTTCATCCATTGATATACCTTTATTTGAAAACTTATGTCCTAAATACTTAACTTCATCTAGACCAAATTTACATTTGTTTCTATGAAATTTTACATTTTTTTCTCAAGCTATCTTAAATACTTCTTCCAATATTTTGTCATGTTCTTCTTCAGTCTCGGCATGAATTAAAATATCATCGACATAGATTACTACACCTTTTATATGAAAAATTTCTTGAAAAGTTTCTTGGAATACCTCACTAGCAGTTTTAATACCAAATGGTAGTCTATTGAATTTGTATCTACCATGAGGGGTTGCAAAAGTGCATAACTTACTAGATTTTTCATCTAATGGAATGTTCCAAAATCCACTAGCTGCATCTAATATTGTGAATATTTTTGAACCATTCAAATTTCTTGTTATTTCGTCCATGTTTGGTATTTTTTATTTTCTATCTATTATAACTTCATTTAAATCTCTAGGATCTAAGCAGATTCGTAGAGAACCGTCTTCTTTTCTAGCTAGTACATATGAATTTATCCATTCTGAGCTGCCTTGAACTTTTTCTATTATTTTTAATTTTTCTAAATTTTCTAAACATTTTTTAAATTGATCTTGTATAGCAAAAGGTACATTTCTTATTGGATTTGCTACTGGTTTTGCATGTTTTTGTATTTCAATGTGATATGGCTTACTTGTTTTACCTACAAATACATCTTTATATCTATTGGTTAATTCTTCAAAATTTTTAATTTGGTTTTTATATACTGTATTAATGAATTTAATATCCTCATCATTTTTTATGTTTACTATTCCTAAATGAATACATGTTTTTAAACCTAAGATTGACCCATTATTACTTTTGTCTACAAAGAATTCAGTTTTCTTGAAACAATTTCCATTATAGTATAAATCTAGATAACATTTTCCCAATATAGGAATTTTATCTCCAGTAAATGTGACTAAGTTTTCCTTAATGTTCTCAATATTTTTTTAATTAAATTTACACGCTTTTAATTCAAAGTAGGAAATTATATTGACACTTGCTCCCGTATCTATTTTAAATTTAGCCTTTATATATGCATCTTCACCTATACTCAACTCTATAATGCAATGATTAAAATTATTGAGGTTTTTGTTTCCATTATTAATTGTGTCTATACTCAAGTGATCATTACAATTATCCGATTGATTCACTTGGTTTACAGATTTATTCCTACATTTATTTGCAAAGTAATTGTCCTTTTTACATTTTAAACATTTTTTACCGTATGCTGGACATTTATTTATCGGATGTGATTTACCACATCTTTAATTTCTCTTTGTACCTGATTGTAATTTCTATTTTCGTTCGATCTTGAAGAATCTTCTCGGAATGTTTGTGTTGTTTTCTTCTGATTTCTTACTTGATCCACTTCTTTGTAATTTCTTGTCTTGTCTCCACTCGTTGATTGTTTCATATCCTGATGCTGCAGTCTGGATGTTTCGGTTAACACACATGTCTCGATTGCTTTTTCCAGTGTGTACTCTTGAAGTTGTAGAAGTTGCTCTCGAACCTTCTCATCTTTTATCCCAATGATTAGCATCGTTTTTATTAATTCCGTTTTAAAATTTTCAGGGAATTCGCACTGTTTTGCTTGGTTTTTTAATGACGTAACATACTGTTCTGTGCTTTCCTCATTTTGGCGGGACGTGAAGAATTTATATCTCTCGTAGGTTAGGTTCTTTTTTGGAATGAAATAGTCATTAAATTTCTTCTTTAGTACAGTAATTTTGTCCTTATCATCGTCACTAAATGTGAAGCTATTGTAGATTGCAATGGCTTCTTCGCCCATTAAATGCAGTAAATGTGCGTTTTTTCTGGTTATGAGTCTAATTCTACAGCGGCGGAGTATATTTCATACCTCTGCTTCCATTGTCTCCAATTCTCACTGAGATTGCCGTTTACTTTAATTGGTTGGATTCCTCTGCTTTCCATTTTCACGTCTTCTTTATATTTCTCCTTTTAATGTCCGTTAAGCTGCGCCATGTTATATATCTGGGAGTGGATCTAGGAATCGACTGAACCACAGAACTGCCATGTGTATGCTGTCTTTATTAAACTTCTCTGCGTGGTCGTTGCGGTAGGTTAGTCAACCTTCTTTACCTCTAAGGCACATACATTACATAGTTCAATTTTTGTTTTTACGTAGCGATATGTTTGGCATTATTGAGTTGAATTGGATTAAAAGTCAATATGTGAATCTAGAGATATTTGCATTTCAGTGAAATGATGAATTTTTCAATGATATTCGTATATATTTATTTTACCTAAACATTGGTATCTCAAAATCTGACGTATCAATGTTAATACAATTTATTGCTGATATTGAGTAATATGTTGGTCTTATGTGTACTTAATTAGGTCAATATTCAATGAGTGATATGCCATTAATGGTGCTCATGTTTGTTCCTGTGATATTTTTGAGTATTGATTTGACTTCAATAGAGATATCTAAAATCAAATATACCAATTAATCACCTGTATCACAAGTATTATTCTTTTTTGCAGGCACTATAGTTGTTAATAACGAGTATCCAATATTGGTACTGAACTGGTTTTTGAAATACAGAAATCATTATCCAGCGCTAATAGGACAAGCCGATTTTCCCTTCGTCGAACACATCAAACCAGACAAAACGGACAATCTGTTCTGCTTTGTGGAAAGCGTTAGTCATTTCAATGACATAATAGAATACATTAAAATCAATCCATTCTTCAGAAGGGACGGAAACGTACAGTTCATTATAACCAAGCCTGTAGTAAATAGGACATGGCTAAGAAGTAATATCGGTGAGTACATGCTTTTTAAATATTAACATTGTAGTAATCTATGCATTCGCAGAATATATTTGGGAAAATAGTATACTTAACTTCATAGTTGTTTACCAAATTAATAATACGGTAGAGACCATTGGGTATAATCCGTTTAATAGCACGTATTACAACTTTACCAATCACAAGAAGCGAGCTGTTGTATTTCCGGACAAGTTAAAGGACATGCATGGATATCGCTTAGTTGTAGCTATGATGGTTGATGTGCCAAGGAACTACCTGGATATGAGTAACGAATCAAGACAACAATTGTTTATACAATATAACATATTTCAATTGTAGGTGGACTCAGAGGTGAAGATGCTGTAATAGTTGTGGAAGTAGCCAAGAGAATCAACGCTAAACTGGAGTACCTCATAGTACCAGATTACCCCAGCATAAGGGCTGCCATTACGACCGGAGCAGCAAACTTTTCTTTTACCAAACACATAACTACGCCTTCACCCAAATTCATCATTAACCCGGGTTACCCTCTTCGTTTCGACTACATGGTCTTCGTTGTACCCACTGCAGACCTCAAACCTCAATACCAAAGCCTCTTTCTTATATTCTCAGAAAATCTGTGGATATCGCTCATGATTGCCTTCTTGATAATGACCGGTTCGTGCTTCGTTATCGCCAGGACATCGAAACTCCAACATTTATCCCTGACGGAATCGTTCTTTATAATCATGCAAATTTTGATGAACTATCCCTATTTGAATTTGCGAAAAGCTCAAGCGGCGTTGAAGATCTTCCTGATATCATGGGCATTGTTTTCATTGCTGATAACCACCGGGTTCAATTCAGAATTAAGAAGCTCACTTGTAACACCAAAGTACGATACTGAAATTATGACCGTCGACGACTTAAGGAGGAGCGGACTAAAGATATCGGCTCAAGGTTTTGTCGCAGCGGAAATTCTGAAGGTGTACCCTGAACTTCAGGGTCATATCTTACAGGCAAATTCGGTAATTCCCATCATTCTGTCGTTCAATAAAAACACGGCGTTTTCATTGCAACTGAGTTATCTGGAGAATATCGTTTTAAAGCGGGACAAGAATAAACGGCTAATATATAGGATCCTGAGGGAGTATGTTATAGGAGGGCATAGCGTCTACAATTTCCCCAAGCATTCTCCGTTCATGGCCAAAATTAATTCGTTGGTTATGCTGTTTAGAGAGTATGGAATGGACCAGTTTGGTGAGAACGTTAGTTTTGGCGAGACGGCATCAACGGCTTCGCAAGACGCAGTTATTCTCACCTTGCAACATTTGCAAACTGCTTTCTATGCGCTCATCATAGGGTATATTATGAGCTTCATAATTTTTGCCAGCGAATGGGTTCAATTCAAAAAGTGGATATCGTACCAGAAAGCAACTTAATATATGAATCTGTAAATTAGTCTGGTGTATATTTATGTTTATTGATATTTCAGTATTAAGGAGGTATGCGCATTTTACAATCGAAGATAGTTTGCTGGTTTAAATTATCCTTTTGTAAATTGAAGAAGTACCAAACGCTCTTGCCTTTAAAAGTTGATGCTATAGGTACTATGTGGTGCACTGCACTCGTAAGCAGAAGAGCCCATATCTCAACCTTCGTAGTTTTGGAGAAACCTAGCTTTGTATAAAATCTATACTATTACAATAATAATACTATTTTGGTTCAAATGAAACTTACGTTTGTGCACAATCGCCGGTAGCGGCCATCTTTGCGGAAACCGCGCCACGGTTCGAGTCCATCAAGTGTGCCCTTCAATTTTGTACGAGTCATTCTTTCGTCCATATTTACTATTCAATAAATTCATGTTGTTGTGGGACTTGATTTCGTGATTTAAATTGGCTACAATTCCCGAGTTCACCCTATTACCTCTATTACCCCTATTAGCCCCCCCCCCCACATCTAGTTAGGTGTAAGGACCGTCACACCGTCTTCACTTAGCTGGCCAGGGCCGATTTAGTGTTTATAGGGACGAACGAGAATGAACGCAAAATGAATAATTCTTTCGTCCATATTTACTATTCAATAAATTCATGTTGTTGTGGGACTTGATTTCGTCATTTAAATTGTCTACATTCCCGAGTTCACCCTATTATCTCGTTAGTAAATCACCTGGAGTCACGCCCCCATATCTAATTAGGCCTAAGGACCGTCACACCGTCTTAACTTAGCTGGCCAGGGCCGAGGTAGTGTTTATAGAGACAAACGAGAATGAACGCAAAATGAATCATTATTTCGTCCATATTTATTATTTAATATATTCATGTTGTTGTGGGACTTGATTTCGTGATATAAATTGAGTACAATTTCCCAGTTCACTCTACAATCTCGTTACTAAATAGTTAAGCCTACTAGTTAGGCCTAAGGTCCATCACACCGTCTTCACTTAGTTGGCCAGGTCCGAGGTAGTGTTTATAGGGACGAATGAGAATGAACGCAATATTAATCATTCTCTCGTCCTTATTCACTATTCAATAAATTCATGTTGTTGTGGGACTTGATTTCGTGATATAAATTGAGTACAATCTCCCAGTTCACTCTACAATCTCGTTAGTAAATCACCTGGAGTCACGCCCCCATATCTAATTAGGCCTAAGGACTGTCACACCGTCTTAACTTAGCTGGCCAGGGCCGAGGTAGTGTTTATAGAGACAAACGAGAATAAACGCAAAATGAATCATTATTTCGTCAATATTTATTATTTAATATATTCATGTTGTTGTGGGACTTGTTTTCGTCATTTAAATTGGCTACAATTCCCTAGTTCACCTTATTACCTCTATTACCCCTATTACCCCCCACCCCCCAACATCTAGTTAGGCTTAAGGACCGTCACACCGTCTTCACTAAGCTGGCCAGGGCCGAGGTAGTGTTTATAGGGACGAACGAGAATGAACGCAAAATGAATAATTCTTTCGTCCATATTTACTATTCAATAAATTCATGTTGTTGTGGGACTTGATTTCGTCATTTAAATTGTCTACATTCCCGAGTTCACCCTATTATCTCGTTAGTAAATCACCTGGAGTCACGCCCCCATATCTAATTAGGCCTAAGGGCCGTCACACCGTCTTCACTTAGCTGTCCAGGGCCGAGGTAGTGTTTATAGGGACAAACGAGAATGAACGCAAATTGAATCATTATTTCGTCCATATTTATTATTTAATATATTCATGTTGTTGTGGGACTTGATTTCGTGATATAAATTGAGTACAATTATCGAGTTCACCCTACAATCTCGTTAGTAAATCACCTGGAGCCACGCCCACATATCTAGTTAGGCCTAAGAACCGTCACACCGTCTTCACTTAGCTCGCCAGGGCCGAGATAGTGTTTATAGGGACAAACGAGAATGAACGCAAAATGAATCATTATTTCGTCCATATTTATTATTTAATATATTCATGTTGTTGTGGGACTTGTTTTCGTCATTTAAATTGGCTACAATTCCCTAGTTCACCTTATTACCTCTATTACCCCTATTACCCCCCCCCCACATCTAGTTAGGCTTAAGGACCGTCACACCGTCTTCACTAAGCTGGCCAGGGCCGAGGTAGTGTTTATAGGGACGAACGAGAATGAACGCAAAATGAATAATTCTTTCGTCCATATTTACTATTCAATAAATTCATGTTGTTGTGGGACTTGATTTCGTGATTTAAATTGGCTATAATTCCCTTGTTCACCCTACTACCTTGATACTAAATCACCTGGAGCCACGCCTCCATATCTAGTTCTGCCTAAGGACCGTCATACCGTCTTCACTTAGCTGTCCAGGGCCGAGATAGTGTTTATAGGGACAAACGAGAATGAACGCAAAATGAATCATTATTTCGTCCATATTTATTATTTAATATATTCATGTTGTTGTGGGACTTGATTTCGTGATACAAATTGAGTAAAATTACCCGGTTCACTCTACAAGCTCGATACTAAATCACCTGGAGCCACGCCTCCATATCTAGTTCTGCCTAAGGACCGTCATACCGTCTTCACTTAGCTGTCCAGGGCCGAGATAGTGTTTATAGGGACAAACGAGAATGAACGCAAAATGAATCATTATTTCGTCCATATTTATTATTTAATATATTCATGTTGTTGTGGGACTTGATTTCGTGATACAAATTGAGTAAAATTACCCGGTTCACTCTACAATCTCGATACTAAATCACCTGGAGCCACGCCTCCATATCTAGTTCTGCCTAAGGACCGTCATACCGTCTTCACTTAGCTGTCCAGGGCCGAGGTAGTGTTTATAGGGACGAACGAGAATGAACGCAAAATGAATAATTCTTTCGTCCAAATTTACTATTCAATATATTCAAATTGTGGTGGGACTTGATTTCGTCATTTAAATTGGCTACAATTCCCTAGTTCACCTTATTACCTCTATTACCCCTATTACGCCCCCCCCACATCTAGTTAGGCTTAAGGACCGTCACACCGTCTTCACTTAGCTGGCCGGGGCCGAGGTAGTGTTTATAGGGACGAACGAGAATGAACTCAAAATGAATCATACTTTCGTCCATATTTAGTATTCAATAAATTGTTGTTGTGGGACTTCTTTTCGTTATTTAAATTGACTACAATTCCCGAGTACACCCTATTATCTCGTTAGAAAATCACCTGGAGTCACGCCCCCATATCTAGTTAGGCCTAAGGACCGTCACACCGTCTTCACTTAGCTGGCCAAGACCGAGGTAGTGGTTATAGGGAACGAGAATGACCGCAAAACAACAACTCAGGTATAGTATAGTGGAGATAAGAGAGATAGAAAGAGGTGTTGCAAATTAATAGTAATAGATTTAAATTTTATTATTATTATTATAATCTTTCTTCTTTTACCCTTTCTGGTGTCGAATCATTTAAATTTTACAGTACAATATTTACAGTACAGTACAGCAGCAATATAGTAATAAACAAGAACATAAAACGATTATTTTGAGATTATTAACACAATAACTACATAAGTGAAAATTGAAAACTAAAGAAAACGAAGCGATTCTTCAGAAATTAATAATAATACCTTTATTCTTTGAGACACAAAGTATAGGAAACGACAAATATTACAATTTTATTACATATATTGCACAAGATATCATATTTCGTCATGTGATCACAGCAAATGTTCAGTAAATGAGTAGTAAGATTTCTCTATTAAGAACACATTTAAGTCAGACTTGAACTGCCTTACATGACCAAATATTATCTGGGTAATACCTAAATTACTAATATTAATGATGATTATTATTATAAACTTGGAAAATCCTCATGATTATCATTAAAAACTTTTACAATCATCAGGATTATCATTATAAACTTTTACAATTATCAGGATTATCATTACAAACTTTGAAAGTATTTAATGTTATCATTATAAATTTTGAAAATCCTCATGATTATCTTGAAGATTAGGTATCATCAATCTAACAATTAAAGTCAATTTTGAAAACATTAAAAATTCTCGCGATTATAATTATATACTTTGCAAATCCTCATGAATATCATTATAAACTTTGAAAATCCTCTTGATTATCATTATTAACTTTGATAATTCTCATGATTATCTTGAGGATTATCATCAATTTAACAGTTAAAATCAATTTTGAAAACATTAAAAATCCTCACGATTATCGTTATATACATTGAAAATCCGCATGATTATCATTATAAACTTTGAAAATCGTCTTGATTATCATTATAAACTTTAAAAATCCTCATGATTATCAATATTAAGTTTGAAAATCCTCATAATTATCTTGAGGATTATCATCAATCTAACAGTTAAAATCAATTTGAAAACATTAAAAATTCTCACGATTATCGTTATATACTTTGAAAATCCGCATGATTATCATTATAAACTTTGCAAATCCTAATCCAAGATTCCCAAATATTCCTAAATGTCATCATTATAAGCTTTTACAATCATCAGGATTATCATTATAAACTTTGAAAATCTTTAATGTTATCATTATAAATTTTGAAAATCCTCATGATTATCTTGAAGATTATCATCAATCTAACAATTAAAGTCAATTTTGAAAACATTAAAAATCTTCACGATTATCATTATATACTTTGAAAATCCTCATGATTGTCATTATAAACTTTGAAAATCCTCTTGATTATCAATATTAAGTTTGAAAATCCTCATGATTATCTTGAGGAATATCATCAATCTAACAATTAAAGTCAATTTTGAAAACATTAAATATCCTCACGATTATCATTATAACTTTGAAAATCCGCATGATTATCATTATAAACTTTGAAAATCCTCTTGATTATCTTTATTAACTTTAAAAATTCTCATGATTATCTTGAGGAATATCATCCATCTAATAGTCAATTTTGAAAACATTAAAAATCCTCACGATTATCATTATAAACTTTGAAAATCCTCTTAATTATCAATATTAAGTTTGAAAATCTTCATGATTATCTTGAGGATTATCATCAATCTAACAGTTAAAATCAATTTTGAAAACATTAAAAACCCTCACGATTATCGATATATACTTTGAAAATCCGCATGATTATCATTATAAACTCTGAAAATCATCTTGATTATCATTATAAACTTTGAAAATCCTCTTGATTATCATTATTAACTTTGAAAATTATCATGATTATCTTGAGGATTATCATCAATCTAACAGTTAAAATCAATTCTGAAAACATTAAAAATCCTCACGATTATCGATATATACTTTGAAAATCCGCATGATTATCATTATAAACTCTGAAAATCATCTTGATTATCATTATAAACTTTGAAAATCCTCAAGATTATCTTGAGGATTATCATCCATCTAACAGTTAAAATCAATTTGGAAACATTAAAAATCCTCACGATTATCATTATATACTTTGAAAATCCGCATGATTATCATTATAAACTTTGAAAATCCTCTTAATTATCATTATAAACTTTGAAAATCCTCATGATTATCTTGAGGATTATCATCAATCTAACAGTTAAAATCAATTTGAAAACATGAAAAATTCTCACTATTATCGTTATATACTTTGAAAATCCGCATGGTTATCATTATAAACTTTGAAAATCGTCTTGATTATCATTTTATCACTTTGAAAATCTTCACAGCTATCATTATAAACTTTGAAAATCATCATGGCTGTCTATCTAACAATTAAAATCAACTTTAAAAACTTCAAAGATTCTCATGCTTATCATTGTCTATAAACTTTGAAAATCCTCATGATTATCATCATAAACTTTTGAAAATTCTTAATTTTATAAATATAAACTTTAAAAATCCTCAAGATGATCATTATAAACTTTAAAAATCGTTAAATTTTTTATCATAAAATCCTGATTATTATCATTTTATACTTTGAAATCCTTAAAATTATCATTGTATACTTTGAAAATATGCATCAATATCAATGTAACAAATAAAAGCAACTTTAGAATTTACAAAAATCCTCATGATTATTATTATAATCTTTGAACATCCTTAGGAATATCATTATAAATTGAAAATCCGCATAATTACCAATATAACAATAAAAATCAATTGCAAAAACTTTGATTCAATCAAAGTCAGTTTTGAAAACATTAAAAATCTGCACGATTATCGTTATTTACTTTGAAAACCCTCATGATTATCATTATAAACTTTCCAAATCCTAATCCAAGATTCCCAAATATTCTTAAATGTTATCATTATAAACTTTTACAATCATCAGGATTATCATTATAAACTTTGAAAATCTTTAATGTTATCATTATAAATTTTGAAAATCCTCAGGATTATCTTGAAGATTATCATCAATCTAACAATTAAAGTCAATTTTGAAAACATGAAAAAGTTTATTTTATTATAAACTTGGAAAATCCTCATGATTATCATTATAAACTTTGCAAATACTAATCCAAGATTCCCAAATATTCCCAAATATTATCATTATAAGCTTTTACAATCATCAGGATTATCATTATAAACTTTGAAAGTCTTTAATGTTATCATTATAAATTTTGAAAATCCTCATGATTATCTTGAAGATTATCGTCAATCTAACAATTAAAGTCAATTTTGAAAACATTAAAAATCCTTACAATTATCATTATATACTTTGAAAATCCGTATGATTATCATTATAAACTCTGAAAATCCTCTTGATTATCAATACTAAGTTTGAAAATCATCATGATTTTCTTGAGGATTATCATCAATCTAACAATTATAGTCAATTTTGAAAACATTAAAAATCCTCATGATTATCGTTATATACTTTGAAAATCCGCATGATTGTCATTATAAATAATGAAAATCGTGTTGATTATCATTATAAAATTTGAAAATCCTCTTAATTATCAATATTAAGTTTGAAAATCTTCATGATTATCTTGAGGATTATCATTAATCTAACAATTATAGTCAATTTTGAAAACATTAAAAATCCTCAAGATTAAAGTTATATTAAGTTAAATATTAAGTTTGAAAATCTTCATGATTTTCTTGAGGATTTTCATCAATCTAACAATTATAGTCAATTTTGAAAACATTAAAAATCCTCATGATTATCGTTATATAGTTTGAAAATCCGCATTATTGTCATTATAAACTTTGAAAATCGTGTTGATTATCATTATAAACTTTGAAAATCCTCATGTTTATCTTGAGGATTATCATCAATCTAACAGTTAAAATCAATTTTGAAAACATTAAAATTCCTCACGATTATCGTTATATACTTTGAAAATCCGCATGATTATCATTATAAACTTTGAAAATCCTCTTGATTATCAATATTAAGTTTGAAAATCCTCATGATTATCTTGAGGAATATCATCAATCTAACAATTAAAGTCAATTTTGAAAACATTAAAAATCCTCATGATTATCGTTATATAGTTTGAAAATCCGCATTATTGTCATTATAAACTTTGAAAATCGTGTTGATTATCATTATAAACTTTGAAAATCCTCATTATTATCTTGAGGATTATCATTCATCTAACAGTCAATTTTGAAAACATTAAAAATCCTCACGATTATTATTATATACTTTGAAAATCCGCATGATTATCAGTATAAACTTTGAAAATCCTCTTAATTATCATTATTAACTTTGAAAATCTTCTCATGACTATCATTATAATTTTTGAAAATCATCATGACTGTAGATCTAACAATTAAAATCAACTTTAAAAACATCAAAGATTCTCATGTTTATCATTATCACTTTGAAAATACCCATGATTATCACCATAAACTTTGAAAATTCTTAATTTTATAAATATAATCTTCAAAAATCTTCAGGATTATCATTATAAACTTCAAAAATCCTAAAAAATATTATTATATACTTAAAAAATCCACATCATTATCATTTTATACTTTGAAAATCCTTAAAAGTATCATTAGATACTTTGAAAATCTAAGAATTAAAGTCAACTTTAGAAACTACAAAAATTCTCATGATTATGATTATTAACTTTAAAAATCCTCCTGATTATCATATATAACAATTATAATCAGCTTTGAAAACTTCTATTGATTATTATTACCTATACACTTTGAAAATCCTCATGATTATCATTACAAACTTTTAAAATCTTCATGACTATCAATCTATCTCATGACTATCATTATATATTTTTTTTAAAACTCATATTTATCAATCTAACATTGAAAATCAAATTTGAAAACTTTTAAAATCCCCATGATTATAATTATGAACTTTGATAACTTTCATGCTTATTATTATAAACTTTGAAAATCCCAATAATTGTCAATCTAAAAATAAAAATCAACTTTGAAAAACTTTGAAAATCCTCAAGATTATCATTATAAACTTTGAATATTCACACGATTATCATTATTAACTTTGAAAATCCTCATGATTATCATTTTATACCTTGAAATCTTTAAAAGTAGCATTATAAATTATGAAAAGCTCTATAACCTCATTTTTAATCTAACAATTAAAATGAACTTCAGAAACTCAAAAAATTCTCATGATTATCATTATAAACTTTGAAAATCGTTAGGATTATCATTTTAAACTTTGAAAATTCTTAAGATTGTCTTTATAAAGTATAAAAATTCTCATGTATACAATCTTACAATTATAATCAATTTTGAAAACTCGAAAATCATCATGATTATTATTAGAAACTTCGAAAATCCTAATAAATACCAATCTAACAATAAAAATCAACTTTGAAATCCTCATGATTAGCATTATAAACTTTGATTATCCATACGATTATCATTATTAAGTTTGAAAATCTTCATGATTATCATTTTATACCTTGAAATTTTTAGGATTATCATTATAAATTGAAAATCCTTAAAATTATCAATGTAAACTGAAAGTTTTCATAATTATCAATCTTACAATTAATAAATAATCGTGATACCTTTTCTTCACGATATTTATTTGTTTATTACAATACGTTTTGAAAACTTTGAAATTCTTCATGAATATCATTATAAACTTTGGAAATCCATATAATTATCAATCCAACAATTAAAATCAACTTTGAAAACTACGAAAGTTCTCATGATTATAATTATAAACTTTGAATATCCTCATGATTATCATTGTAAACTTTGAAAGTCCTTAAGATTATCATTAGAAACTTTAAAAATCCTCACAATTGTCAATCTAATAATTAATATCAACTTTGAAATCTTTGATAATCCTCGCGATTATTATTAAAAACTTTGAAAATCCTCATAATTATCATTTGAAACTTTGAAAATCCTTCAAAGTATCATTACAAACTTTGAAAATCTCCGTAACATCATTTTCAATCTAACAATTTTAATCAAGTTTAGAAACTACAAAAAAACTCATCATTATCAGTATAAACTTTGAAAATCCTTATAATTATCAATCTAATAATTATAATCAACTTTGAAATCTCTGACAATCCTTCAAAGTATCATTACAAACTTTGAAAATCTCCGTAACATAATTTTCAACCTAACAATTATAATCAAGTTTAGATACTACAAAAATTCTTATCATTATCAATATAAACTTTGAAAATCCTTATTATTATCAATCTAACAATTAAAATCATCTTTGAAAACTACGAAAATTCTCATGATTATAATTGAAAACTTAGAATATACTCATGGTTATCATTATAAACTTTAAAGGCCCTTAAGATTATCATTATAAACTTTGAAAATTCACATAATTGTCAATCTAACAATTAAAATCAACTTTTAAATCTTTGAAAATCCTCATGATTATTATTATAAACTTTGAATATCCTCATGATTATCATTATAAACATTGAACATTCTCACAATTGTCATTAGAAACTTTAAAAATTCTCATGATTATCATTAAAAACTCTGAAAATCCTCATAATTATCAATCTAATAAATAAAATCAACTTTGAATACTACGAAAATTGTCATGCTTATCATTATAAACTTTGAAAACTCTCATAATTATCATTATATACTTTGAAAATTATTAAGATTGGAAACTTGGAAAATCCTTATGACCATGATTAAAAATTTCTCCTCCCGAATATTATAATAATAGAACATTGAAGATAATTGTCAACAATAAAGATGAAAATAAAGATTGATACTATTAAAGCTGAAACTGATATTAAATTTAAAAAAAATAACCATAAACCAATATTAAAGTACCAAATCATCATGACAATCAATTTACAAATTGAAAACCTTCATAATTGCTAAACTTAAGACAAGCTAATAATCCAAAATCGTGGTGATTTTCAATATTTGAAGCTGAAAATCATTGTGATTGCCACTATTACAATTGAAAATTATAGAAAATGACTCAATATTAAAGTTAAGAATAAGGACGACTCTCAATATATGAACATAAAATTTTGACTGTCGATATGAAGATTGAAAATCACAGACAATAAATATATAGAAGTGAATCTGAAAACTGCTAAAGGTCTAAATTATCTTTGCTTGCAAATCTGAGACTTTTTTTTGTCAGATTATCAATATCAAGATTTAGAAAAGTGTCGATAGTCATTTGAAATATTGTAAATCGTGGCTATTGCCAATATTTAAAGTTGAAAATAGTTGTGATCGTCACTATTTCAGTTGAAAATTATTCATGTCATCGTGCCTCAATATTAAAGTTGAAAAGGAAGACGACTTTTTATCTAAAAATCAAAAATTATAGTGACTGCTAAAGTAAATATCGAATATCATAGTTAATATGTAGATGTCTATTTAAAAACTGATAATTACAGTTTTAAATTATCGTTCTTGTCAAATTTAAGACAAAATAAGTAATTCAAATTTTACTTTGTACGTCATTTGAAATATTAATAATATGGCGATTATCAATTGTCAATTGTCAATCCCATTGTGAATATTTAAAACTCAAAATCATTGTGATTGTCATTAATACAGTTGAAACATATTGAAAGACAGTGTGACTCAAATTACGACAATTTACAATTGTACATTATACAATTATCACTTCGACTGCAGTTACGTATTAGTAATTAATAAATTCATCCATTGCAAGTGTATTTATTGAAAATTTTAGTTTATATTTTGTAATAGGCCCAAATATACGCCCAGTATAATACGCATTTACGCAATAAAGTGACTCATATTCTAAAAATCATGAATACAACAAAATAATTAAATTAATTCTTTTACAAATAATCCCAGGGTGAAATGTGATAAATAGCCATCGCAAATCGCGCCAGAGCGTCGCCAAATATCTCAAGAGCCGAGGCCTGCATATGCACGGTTCTGGAAGATTCCATGTCGTGGTGTCACATAAACAATTTGGGTATCAGCGCCCCTTAGAAACGAGCAACCGCCAGGCACGTAAAAATCACCTCGAATGGCAACTCTTTAAGTTAAGTGTAAAACTCTGCGCTGAAAACGCATTAATACCACACGCACACTCAAGATTAATAATCACCATGATAACTATGGGATGGGGGCGAATATTTAGCAGTAGATATGTGAGGGGAGTGGAGATTTGAAGCTGAAAAAAACCTACTTAAGCACAAGCCACACACGAGCGAGATCAGTAAGAAAGTTGCGTCGGCCACGGGCAACGCACACGACATTCGCGGTTTTGAGTATGTAAATTCACGTCGGTTTATAATTAAATTAACGATTGCATATAACGTTGTAAAAAACGCAAAGTTGAATAAAAATTTGAATAAATCGAAAAACGTACAATTCTAGGTACAAAGTAATTTATTTTTTATTAACAACGATAATATAAAGTTGTTAAACCGGTCTCATTATAAATTCACGGGCGTGCTTATTCCTTTCAATCAACCCTAAGTTACCTATAAATACCAAACACCGATTACCTATTCCTGTCAGTAAACAAAGGCGGCTCGTACGCTATTCGTGTATACGAATCACTAGAGGAAGCAATAACAGGTGTAATTGACGCCCACCCGCGCACTTCGTTCACACACCTGTTATTGTGGAATCACCTCCTCCACTAGAATCAAATCGTCGTCAGCATCATAACATTTAAACATATAAACTCATCATACATCGCGCCCGCGATCGCAAACTAACGTGGCTGTATTCACCATAACTATAACAACTAATCAAGGCATTCAGTGTTACCCTCCGACATACATCATCATATTCAAATAAAAATAATTCATAAAAATGATGGCTTCTTCATTTTAAATCATAAATGAGCACATAACGTGCATATTATTGGGCAGAGTGATTTATAATTGTATAAATAAATAAGTTGGATTAAATCATAATAATTTAAAAACATGATGTATAAAAATACTGGTTTCTTTATTTCAAATCATAAAACAAGCACGTAACGTACCTATTATTGGGCAGAGTAATTTAGAATCGAACAGATAAAATAGGCTGGATTAAATCTCAATAATTTGAAGACATAATGACAATTTATGGTTAAATATCGTAAACAAGAAATAAGTGGAATTATTAAAACCCCGTATAAACAGAGAAAATGATAAACGAGAGAATGAAGCTTGGTATAATCACAGGAGAAGTTATTAATAATCTCCAATGTTCCTAATAATAATATATTATAACATTACATAAACATTTCTGATTGAGATAGCAGAACTGTTATTTGACACAACTTGTAACATGTCTGTCGGTGATGACTACTTGTGACATTGGTGCTTGCTGTGGTCGTGGGTAGAATTACTAATTTACCTCAATCAACGTAAAAAATGGGGCTCCAATAATTACATTATTGTGTGGACACCGACACAACCATGAAAGATTGCGAGATACCTTTAGTAATCATTCATGAATTATTGGGGATATTTCAACATCTTTAAATAGTTCTATTTTTGATCATATCACTTTCCCGTAGTTAAATGGAGTGAAAGGGCATGGTAATAAATGGTCTAAGAAACTAGAGAAGCACGTGCATATATAACAAACTCTCGTAAATAAACTTCGTAGTCATAACCATTTTCAAACTATCAATTGAATAAATAAGAGAATTTACAAATTCATTAAAAGGTCAACGAAATCTAGAAATAAATCAACTCTTGTCATAATCGTCAACCTGTGTTTTATTTTCCTGTATGTTATAATTATATAAATTAATTTACATCATCGTCAACCTGTGTTTTATTTCCCTGTGTCTTACAATTTCAGCGTGTCTATTATTAAATAAACAAAACAAATCCTAAATTTGGTGCTTTCTTGTATTAATCCATTATTAGTGTACGTTAATTAACACATTACCAATAGCAAAGTACCTTGAGAGTAATCACGGTAGTAAAATTAAACGTCACGACGTGTAAGTACTAAATACGATCACAAATCACGAGCCAAAAATAACTAAAACATTATATAATAAATCACGAGCCAAAATAATCAAGTAATTATAAAATAATTTCACGATAAAAACGACGAATAATAAAATAAATATAAAAAAATAATATCGGAGCGTTACAATTTTAAGTACGAACATATTTCAATATTGAAGCATTAAGGAGAATGATAATATACTTCTTAACTGTGATATGTAAAAAGATACGTTTTAACTCCATTTCGATAATTGCAGTTCACTAAAATATACATTAAATGTATAAAAGGGACATTAATCATTTATAAAATATGGCAAGTTATGATAAAATATGTGTAATAAAATATAACACATTTTGTATGACAGTGAAATTACACAGCAGTAATAGATATTTTATTTCCGCCCATACAATAGTTACTTTTAAAATTTAGTATTTTTAATTCACAATTTGAATACACGAATTTCAATAATGTATTACCTACTTGCAAGATATTTAGTACGGAAATAATTCTGGATAGAAACTGATATTGTTTTGTGTATCTAAACGTATTTTATTTATTTTAAATCTTAGATCTTTAAATTTTAGAGATGTTATATTTGGTATACATCTTATTACTGACAAAGGACATGTATTGCAAATTGGAACCAGTAAAAGAAGAAATATCGATTGAAATGAAGGATTACTTGAATAGAACTAGGGTAGGATTACGAGCTGCACATAATACTATAGGTGAGCAAGTACTTGTGATTGTGATACAGATATTAGCAGCGATTATATGCAAGTAGATAGGCTAGGACACTTCTGGGCCATTTTCCCATAAGGCAGGAAATTCTCTCGATATTCATATATCATATTCATATTCATGTATCACACATATTGTTATTTATTTATAGGTACTATAGCCGTTAACAATGATTATGCATTACTAGTGTTAAACTGGTTTCTGAGCTACAGAAATCATCATCCTTCAGTTATTGGGCGGGCCACTTATCACTTTATTAAGCTGATTGGCGCAGATACAACGGATAATTTGTTTTGTTTTATGGAAAACGTGAGCCATTTTGAGGACATTATAGACTACATTAATGTTAACCCTTTCTTCACTAGGGACGGAAATATACAATTTATTATAACTACGCCCGTCGTAAATAACAATTGGCTTCGAAGTAAAGCAGGTGAGTCTATAATGGAATATTATTTAACGAGCACATAACGTACGCTATAACTCACGAGGGTGAAGTTTATGCACGAGCCGAAGGCGAGTGCATAATCACCCGAGTGAGCCTGAGTCATCAAAATATATCGTTCCATCAATGACTTTTTAAATAAAACAAGAAACTCTTCACACAGTTATTAATCTTCGGAAATTATTACAAACAAATAATAATGATAATAATAACTAATTAATAATAATAATAATAATAATAACTAATCTCTTGATGTTCAAAAATAACGAAACAGTCAGCAACCGTTAGGAACATCCTTAGCAACCACGTAGAATGATGACTTCATTCAATTTCGTTGTTGTGATGACAGTTGCCCGTGTTTTATAATTCATAAAACACCGGTGAATTATGAAGGACATTATGTTACCATAGTTACGTACGTAATGCATGTTTTATTTACGAGTCATGGATAAATGCTATTTATATAATGATAAATATGTATTTCCAGAATATATTTGGAAAAACAATATCCTCAATTTTTTAATTGTGTACCAAATTAATAGTACCGTAGAAACCATTGGGTATAATCCATTTGATGGCACGTTTTACAACTTTACCAACCACAAGAAACGCAGCATTGTGTATCCAGACAAACTTAAAAATTTGCATAGATATCGCCTAGTTGTAGCTATGATGGAAGATAAGCCGAGGAACTATATAGATTCTGGTAAGTTCTTCAGTTCAATATTATGCATAGCAATAATAGATGCCTTTTGCTTGGTAGAAGAATTTTTAGTTTCTAATGTAATTGTGTAGATTTAGTTGTGTAATGTGTGTCTAAAAGAATATCTATTATGAAATATATACTCTGTCACCTGACATAAGTAACGTGACGTTTTTATAACTGGTGCTGGAAATTTCACAGAAAATTTGGCAGAATTTGGTAGATTTTGGCAGTTGCTATTATATATTGTACTAATTTGTATAGCTGATGCATATGGTTTGAGAATAACGAAATATATGACTGATTTCAATTGTTATAGTTGTAAATTTGACAAAATTTAACAGGTGAGGCTAAAAATTAATAAATTTTGATAAATGCATTTGAATATTTGATAAATTTTAACGATTTCAATTGAAAATGTAACATGTTTGCAGAGTTCAGTTGGTAAATATGCCAGATTTTGTCTGTTGCAGTTAATTTTTTTATAGATTTTCATATTTGGTGAAAAATTACAGAAAATTTGCCAGAATTTGGTAGATTTTGGCAGTTTCTATTATATATTGTACAAATTTGCGAATGACGAAATGTATGACAGATTTCAATTGTTATAGTTGAAAATTTGACAAAATTTAACAGGTGAGGGTAAAAATTAATAAATTTTGTCAAATGCAGTTGAAAATTTGGTTAATTTTATCGATTTCAATTGAAAATGTAACATGTTTGCAGAGTTCTGTTGGTAAATATGCCAGATCTTGTCAGTTGGTGTCGAAAATTTTATAGATTTTCATATTTGGTGCTGGAAAGTGCACAGAAAATTTGGCAGAATTTGGCAGATTTTCTCAGTTGCTATTATAGATTGTACAAATTTGCATAGCTTATGCTTATGGTTTGAGAATGATGAAATATATGACAGATTTCAATTGTTATAGTAGTAAATTTGACAAAATTTAACAGGTGAGGCTAAAAATTATTAGATTTTGATAAATGTATTTGAAAATTTGATTAATTTTAACCATTTCAATTGAAAATGTAACACGTTTGCAGAGTTCTGTTGATAAATATGCCAGAATTTGTCAGTTGGTGTTGAAAATATTATAGATTTTCATATCAGGTGATGAAAAATTCACACAATTTTTGGCAGAATTTGGCAGAATTTGGCAGTTGCTATTATATATTGCACAAATTTTCATAGCTGATGCTTATGATTTGAGAATGACGAAATATATGATAGATGTCAATTGTTATAGTTGTAAATTTGACAAAATTTATCAGGTGAAGCTAAAAATTAATAGATTTTGAGAAATGCATTTGAAAATTTGATCAATTTTACGATTTCAATTGAAAATGTGACATATTTGCAGAATTCTGTTTGTAAATATGCTAGATTTTGTTAGTTGGAGTTGAAAATTTTATAGCTTTTCATATCTGGTGCTGGAAAATTCACAGAAAATTTGGCAGAATTTGGCGGATTTTGGCAGTTGCTATTATATATTGTACACATTTGCATAGCTGATGCTTATGGTGTGAGAATGACGTAATATGTGACAGATTTCAATTGTTATAGTTGTAAATTTGATAAAATTGAACAGGTGACGCTTAAAATTTAGTGTTTAGAAATTTTAGATACGCCGGGTAGCAAATTTTCATTATGGTGGATGCGCCGGGTAGAATATTTTCATTATGGTGGATGCGCCAGGTAGCAAATTTTCGTTATGGTGGATGCGCCGGGTAGAAAATTTTTCATTATGGTGGATGCGCCGGGTAGCAAATTTTTCAAGATTTATTGTAGTGAAAATTAACTATTAAGAGAAATATGTACAAATATATACTTTTTTCATAATTTATAGATTTCGACCCCCTAATTTTTCAATCTCGCTTATTCTGAGGATAAGATATTAAAAGACACACTTAGGTATACATGCTGTGTGATTCTGAAATCATTTCAATAACTAATAAGAGAAATATGTACAAAAATATACTTTTTTCATAATTTATAGATTTCAACCCCCTAATATTTCAATCTCGCTTATTCTGAGAATAAGATATTTAAAGACACATTTATTTATATTTGCTGTGTAATTTAGGGATTTTTGTAACGTGTAATAAGTGAAATATATTCATAAGTGTTCTTTGTTTACAAAATTATCAGAGGTTATTAAATCAAATTTTGTAATCTCGCTTATTCTGAGTATAAGATGTTAAAAGACACATTTTGGTATACATGCTGTGTGATTCTGAAATTTCAATAACTATTAAGAGAAATATGTACAAATATATACTTTTTTCATAATTTATAGATTTCAACCCCCTAATTTTTCAATCTCGCTTATTCTGAGAATAAGATATTAAAAGACACAATCAGTTGTACTTGTTGTGTGAATTAGGGATTTTTGTAAAGTGGAATAAGTGAAAAATATACATAAGGGTTCTTTGTTTACAAAATTATGAGAGGTTATTAAATTTCGACCCCCAAATTTTGTATTCTCGCTTATTCTGAGTATAAGATGTTAAAAGACACATTTAGATATACAGGCTGTGTGATTCTGAAATCATTTCAATAACTAATAAGAGAAATATGTACAAAAATATACTTTTTTCATAATTTATAGATTTCAACCCCCTAATATTTCAATCTCGCTTATTCTGAGAATAAGATATTGAAAGACACATTTATTTATATTTGCTGTGTAATTTAGGGATTTTTGTAACGTGTAATAAGTGAAATATATTCATAAGTGTTCTTTGTTTACAAAATTATCAGAGGTTATTAAATTTCGACCCCCAAATTTTGTAATCTCGCTTATTCTGAGTATAAGATGTTAAAACACACATTTAGGTATACATGCTGTGTGATTCTGAAATCATTTCAATAACTAATAAGAGAAATATGTACAAAAATATACTTTTTGCTTATTCGCTTATTCTGAGGATAAGATATTAATAGACACATTTAGTGTTTAGAAATTTTAGGTGCGCCGGGTAGCAAATTTTCATTATGGTGGATGCGCCGGGTAGAATATTTTCATTATGGTGGATGCGCCGGGTAGCAAATTTTTCATTATGGTGGATGCGCCGGGTAGCAAATTTTTCATTATGGTGGATGCGCCGGGTAGCAAATTTTCATTATGGTGGATGCGCCGGGTAGCAAATTTTTCATTATGGTGGATGCGCCGGGTAGCAAATTTTTCATTATGGTGGATGCGCCGGGTAGCAAATTTTTCATTATGGTGGATGCGCCGGGTAGCAAATTTTTCATTATGGTGGATGCGCCGGGTAGCACATTTTCATTATGGTGGATGCGCCGGGTAGAAAATTTACATTATGGTGGATGCGCCGGGTAGCAAATTTTCATTATGGTGGATGCGCCGGGTAGAATATTTTCATTATGGTGGATGCGCCGGGTAGCAAATTTTCATTATGGTGGATGCGCCGGGTAGCACATTTTCATTATGGTGGATGCGCCGGGTAGCAAATTTTTCATTATGGTGGATGCGCCGGGTAGCAAATTTTCATTATGGTGGATGCGCCGGGTAGAATATTTTTCAATCTCGCTTATTCTGAGGATGAGATATTAAAAGACACATTCAGTTATACTTGCTGTGTAATTTAGGGATTTTTGTAAAGTGGAATAAGTGAAATATATTCATAAGGGTTCTTTGTTTACAAAATTATCAGAGGTTATTAAATTTCGACCCCCAAATTTTGTAATCTCGCTTATTCTGAGTATAAGATGTTAAAAGACACATTTTGATATACAGGCTGTGTGATTCTGAAATCATTTCAATAACTAATAAGAGAAATATGTACAAATATATACCTTTTTCATAATTTATAGATTTCAACCCCCTAATATTTCAATCTCGCTTATTCTGAGAATAAGATATTGAAAGACACACTTATTTATATTTGCTGTGTAATTTAGGGATTTTTGTAACGTGTAATAAGTGAAATATATACATAAGGGTTCTTTGTTTACAAAATTATGAGAGGTTATTAAATTTCGACCCCCAAATTTTGTAATCTCGCTTATTCTGAGTATAAGATGTGAAAAGACACATTTTGGTATACATGCTGTGTGATTCTGAAATCATTTCAATAACTAATAAGAGAAATATGTACAAAAATATACTTTTTGCTTATTCGCTTATTCTGAGGATAAGATATTAAAAGACACATTTAGTGTTTAAAAATTTTAGATGCGCCGGGTAGCAAATTTTCATTATGGTGGATGCGCCGGGTAAAAGTTTTTCATTATGGTGGATGCGCCGGGTAGCAAATTTTTCATTATGGTGGATGCGCCGGGTAAAAGTTTTTCATTATGGTGGATGCGCCGGGTAGCAAATTTTTCATTATGGTGGATGCGCCGGGTAGCACATTTTCATTATGGTGGATGCGCCGGGTAGCAAATTTTTCATTATGGTGGATGCGCCGGGTAGCAAATTTTCATTATGGTGGATGCGCCGGGTAGCACATTTTCATTATGGTGGATGCGCCGGGTAGCAAATTTTTCATTATGGTGGATGCGCCGGGTAGCAAATTTTTCATTATGGTGGATGCGCCGGGTAGCAAATTTTCATTATGGTGGATGCGCCGGGTAGCAAATTTTTCATTATGGTGGATGCGCCGGGTAGCAAATTTTTCATTATGGTGGATGCGCCGGGTAGCAAATTTTTCATTATGGTGGATGCGCCGGGTAGCAAATTTTTCATTATGGTGGATGCGCCGGGTAGCACATTTTCATTATGGTGGATGCGCCGGGTAGAAAATTTACATTATGGTGGATGCGCCGGGTAGCAAATTTTCATTATGGTGGATGCGCCGGGTAGAATATTTTCATTATGGTGGATGCGCCGGGTAGCAAATTTTCATTATGGTGGATGCGCCGGGTAGCACATTTTCATTATGGTGGATGCGCCGGGTAGCAAATTTTTCATTATGGTGGATGCGCCGGGTAGCAAATTTTCATTATGGTGGATGCGCCGGGTAGAATATTTTTCAATCTCGCTTATTCTGAGGATGAGATATTAAAAGACACATTCAGTTATACTTGCTGTGTAATTTAGGGATTTTTGTAAAGTGGAATAAGTGAAATATATTCATAAGGGTTCTTTGTTTACAAAATTATCAGAGGTTATTAAATTTCGACCCCCAAATTTTGTAATCTCGCTTATTCTGAGTATAAGATGTTAAAAGACACATTTTGATATACAGGCTGTGTGATTCTGAAATCATTTCAATAACTAATAAGAGAAATATGTACAAATATATACCTTTTTCATAATTTATAGATTTCAACCCCCTAATATTTCAATCTCGCTTATTCTGAGAATAAGATATTGAAAGACACACTTATTTATATTTGCTGTGTAATTTAGGGATTTTTGTAACGTGTAATAAGTGAAATATATACATAAGGGTTCTTTGTTTACAAAATTATGAGAGGTTATTAAATTTCGACCCCCAAATTTTGTAATCTCGCTTATTCTGAGTATAAGATGTGAAAAGACACATTTTGGTATACATGCTGTGTGATTCTGAAATCATTTCAATAACTAATAAGAGAAATATGTACAAAAATATACTTTTTGCTTATTCGCTTATTCTGAGGATAAGATATTAAAAGACACATTTAGTGTTTAAAAATTTTAGATGCGCCGGGTAGCAAATTTTCATTATGGTGGATGCGCCGGGTAAAAGTTTTTCATTATGGTGGATGCGCCGGGTAGCAAATTTTTCATTATGGTGGATGCGCCGGGTAAAAGTTTTTCATTATGGTGGATGCGCCGGGTAGCAAATTTTTCATTATGGTGGATGCGCCGGGTAGCACATTTTCATTATGGTGGATGCGCCGGGTAGCAAATTTTTCATTATGGTG
This sequence comes from Othius punctulatus, assembly GCA_951805005.1. Taxonomy (NCBI): domain Eukaryota; kingdom Metazoa; phylum Arthropoda; class Insecta; order Coleoptera; family Staphylinidae; genus Othius; species Othius punctulatus. The sequence continues at coordinate 47,495,227 of OX638146.1, forward strand.
GATGCGCCGGGTAGCAAATTTTCATTATGGTGGATGCGCCGGGTAGCACATTTTCATTATGGTGGATGCGCCGGGTAGCAAATTTTTCATTATGGTGGATGCGCCGGGTAGCAAATTTTCATTATGGTGGATGCGCCGGGTAAAAGTTTTTCATTATGGTGGATGCGCCGGGTAGCAAATTTTTCATTATGGTGGATGCGCCGGGTAGCAAATTTTCATTATGGTGGATGCGCCGGGTAGCAAATTTTCATTATGGTGGATGCGCCGGGTAAAAGTTTTTCATTATGGTGGATGCGCCGGGTAGCAAATTTTCATTATGGTGGATGCGCCGGGTAGCACATTTTCATTATGGTGGATGCGCCGGGTAGCAAATTTTTCATTATGGTGGATGCGCCGGGTAGCACATTTTCATTATGGTGGATGCGCCGGGTAGCAAATTTTTCAAGATTTATTGTAGTGAAAATTAACTATTAAGAGAAATATGTACAAATACTTGTTTCATAATTTATAGATTTCAACCCCCTAATTTTTCAATCTCGCTTATTCTGAGGATAAGATATTAAAAGACACATTCAGTTATACTTGCTGTGTAATTTAGGGATTTTTGTAAAGTGGAATAAGTGAAATATATTCATAAGGGTTCTTTGTTTACAAAATGATCAGAGGTTATTAAATTTCGACCCCCAAATTTTGTAATCTCGCTTATTCTGAGTATAAGATGTTAAAAGACACATTTAGGTATACTGTTTGTTGTCAGTTGGTGTAGAAAATATTATAGATTTTCATATTTGATGCTGGAAAATTCACAGAAAATTTGGCAGAATATGGCACACATTTACATTCACATATTATATATTGTACAAATTTGCATAGCTGATGCTTATGGTTTCAAAATGATGAAATATACAGGGTGGCAATACTAAGTTGTAACACCCGTAAAAGGCAGTTAGAACTCATTGAAACAGACAACTTTTCTTAGTTAAAATTTTTGAATTGGAGCCCAAGTTCATAGTTATTAGCGTTCTTTTGTTTTTAGAAAAATCGTCATTACTCCCTTATTTTAAGGAATATTAAAAATATACAAAAACTTTCAACATGCGCTTTCGGTTCTCTAAAACATTTGTATTTACAATTATTTTCTATTTTAATACATAACAAAATGGCCACCGGTTAAATATTTCTAAGCAAGATATATTGAAAACCAATCGATCGATTTTTGAAAATAAAACATTTATAAAATCCTTGAACTATCTTATAACATTTGTCTCTTATGATAATTATGCATTTTCATACACAAATTATGCAAAATTCGTAAACAAATGATAAACGTGACAGAAACTTTTTAAGATGAAGCAGAAATTTCTGAAGAACAAGATCAAAAAGTATTTAAATTTGAGCGTACAAACTAGAAAACTCGTGCCTCAACTTGTTTAATGTTCTAACTTAAGGTTAGCCAAGTTTGTTTTAAATGTTTGTTGCAGTTTGTTAAAATTTATCTGGTAATTCAATTTGAATAATGACTTTTTTGGACAGATCGAAAAAAATTTTTCAGACAAATGTTATAATATAGTTTAAGGATTTCATAAACGTTTTATTTTCAAAAATCAATCGAGTGATTTTCTAAATATCTTGTTTTGAAATATTTCTTCGGTCGCCATTTTGTTATTTGATAAAATAGAAAATAATTGTAAATACAAATGTTTTAGAGAACCGAAGGCGCATGGCGAACGTTTTTGTATTTTTTAAATATTTCTTAAAATAAGGGATTGCACAAATTTTCATAGCTGATGCTTATGGTTTGAGAATGACGAAATATATGATAGATGTCAATTGTTATAGTTGTAAATTTGACAAAATTTATCAGGTGAGGTTTGAGTTGAAAATTTTATAGCTTTTTATATCTGGTTTTGGAAGACCAAATCTTTATTAATTACTAGCATAACTAAATTTTGCTTTAATTTTTCTAGCAGGGTAGTCTAGAATTTTATTTGTAAGTATAATATGTTTGCTTCTAGAGGGACTTAAAGGCGAAGATGCTACCATGGTGGCAGAAATATCAAAGAGGCTTAATGCTAGCTTACAATACCTCATGGCCGAAGATTCCCAAGCCATAAAAGCCGCCCTCATGAATGGATCTGCCAACTTTTCCTTTACCAAACACATGACTTCGCCCGTCCCCAAATTCATCATTAACCCGAGTTATCCTCTTCGGATTGAGTACATTGTGTTTGCCGTTCCCACTGCAGGCTTAATTCCGCAGTATGAAAGCCTCTTCCTTGTATTTTCGGCAACTTTATGGCTATCACTGATGGCTGCCTTCTTTGTAATGGCAGTTCTGTGCTTCTTGATTGCGAAAACCACCAAATTTGAGCTACACTCAGCTGTGGATCCGCTCCTTATAATTATGCAGATATTGATAAACCATCCCTATTTATATTTGCGTAGAACCCAAGGGGCAATGAAGGCATTTCTGATGTCATGGGCGATATTTTCGCTGCTAATAATCACAGGATTTAACACACAATTAAGGAGTTCACTAGTGACTCCAACGTACAGTGATGACATCACCTCAGTTGATGACTTAATAAATAGCGGAATAATGATCGGCGCCAATCAAAATAACTTTGCAAGCATCCTGCAGAAATTCCCCAAGCTTCAAGGTCACGTCTTACCGATAAAATCTGTAATTCCTGCAATTATGACGTTCGATAAAACCATGGCATACATATCGCCCTTAACGTATTTGGAACACATCGTTTATAAGCGGGACAAGAACAACCATCTCATCTACAGAATTCTGAAGGAGTACATCACAGCTGGCCACAGCGTCTACAATTTCCCGATGAATTCTCCGTTTTTAAATAAAATGAATAAATTGGTTGCGTTGTTTAGAGAATTCGGAATAGAGAAGTTCGGCGTCAGGAAAATTTCTAATGAAGAGAAGTCATCCAGTGATGTGGTCATCCTCACTCTGAAGCACACGCAGACTGCTTTCTACGTCCTCATTGTGGGGTGTATAATTAGTTCCCTAATTTTCGTCAGCGAATGGGTTTCCTACAAGAAATGGGGAAAACATTTAGCATTATGTAAAGGCAGAAATGGAGTTACGAATCTATAGTGTAAATTTGCAATTTCATATCAGTGTACATCATTATATTTTATAGAAAATCAGCTGTTAAATAATCAATAATTATTAAAGAGATACGTAGACTAAATATGTACAATAGTCTGTCATATTTCAAGATAGAGCGCACGCAAACAAATTCAAGTAGACGGGGACAATTTACAGGGCTGAATCTACACGCCACGAGTCTAATGATTCCAATGATCAAAACTGCGAACAGACGCCAAAATACAATTTTTATAGTGATTTTAGCATTTTTAGCCAAAGAATTCGTCGGTAGGAACATTAGCCTTATACAATAATTTATTCAAAATACATAATTTATTAAGAATATATAATTTCATACAACTTATGTTAAAACAATTTTTCGATATGATGTATTAGAACAGCTCCACAATGGTTAACTTCGAAAATTCCATTCATTCGTTTTCTTTCTTTCATTCATAACATTCAGCTAGAAAATTCAGCTAGATCAACAAACCGGGGTGGTAGAATATGGAGGGAGAAAAGGTATGCATTCAGTTGAGTTCGGAATTTTATCCGATCAGTTAGAAATAAGCACCAGCGCAGAACGTTACCCTGCTCGACGAAGTCGCAGAGGTTGAGCATTAATCTTTCAGGTAATTATATGAACGACGATATGAAATGTACACATAATTAACCAATTATAAAGTTATTTGTCCCTAGTGAATCGAAGTTTAATAAAGGTAGAAATGTAGGCTTCTGTCGCCGGATACTGCGTGGTCGAGCTTTACTGCTTTTCATACCTTGTCCTGACAATACCTTGTCCATTGTCCTCGTAGATTCAGGGAAAAGGTATTTATGATCATAACACCTTATTAACCAATTATAAAATCATTTGTCCCTAGTGAATCGTAGTTTAATATAGGTAAGGCTTCTGCCGCCGGATACTGCGTGGTCGAGCTTAACTGCTTTTCATACCTTGTCCTGACAATACCTTGTCCTTTGTCCTCGTAGATTCAGGGAAGAGGTATTTATGATCATAACACCTTATTAACCAATTAAAAGTCATGTTTCCCCAGTGAACTGAAGTTTAATAGAGGTAGAAATGTAGGCTTCTGTCGCCGGATTCTGCGTGGTCGAGCTTTACTGCTTTTCATACCTTGTCCTGACAATACCTTGTCCTTTGTCCTCGAAGATTCAGGGAAAAGGTATTTATGATTATGACACCTTATTAACCAATTATGAAGTCATGTTTCCCAAGTGAATCGAAGTTTAATAAAGGTAGAAATATAGGCCTCTATCGCCGGATACTGCGTGGTCGAGCTTATCTGCTTTTCATACCTTGTCCTGACAATACCTTGTCCTTCGTCCGCGTAGATTCAGGGAAAAGGTATTTATGATCATAACACCTTATTAACCAATTATAAAATCATTTGTCCCTAGTGAATCGTAGTTTAATATAGGTAAGGCTTCTGCCGCCGGATACTGCGTGGTCGAGCTTAACTGCTTTTCATACCTTGTCCTGACAATACCTTGTCCTTTGTCCTCGTAGATTCAGGGAAGAGGTATTTATGATCATAACACCTTATTAACCAATTAAAAGTCATGTTTCCCCAGTGAACTGAAGTTTAATAGAGGTAGAAATGTAGGCTTCTGTCGCCGGATTCTGCGTGGTCGAGCTTTACTGCTTTTCATACCTTGTCCTGACAATACCTTGTCCTTTGTCCTCGAAGATTCAGGGAAAAGGTATTTATGATTATGACACCTTATTAACCAATTATGAAGTCATGTTTCCCAAGTGAATCGAAGTTTAATAAAGGTAGAAACATAGGCCTCTATCGCCGGATACTGCGTGGTCGAGCTTAACTGCTTTTCATACCTTGTCCTGACAATACCTTGTCCTTTGCCTCGTAGATTCAAGGAAAAGGTATTTATGATCATAACACCTTATTAACCAATTATAAAATCATTTGTCCCTAGTGAATCGTAGTTTAATATAGGTAAGGCTTCTGCCGCCGGATACTGCGTGGTCGAGCTTAACTGCTTTTCATACCTTGTCCTGACAATACCTTGTCCTTTGTCCTCGTAGATTCAGGGAAGAGGTATTTATGATCATAACACCTTATTAACCAATTAAAAGTCATGTTTCCCCAGTGAACCGAAGTATAATAGAGATAGAAATGTAGGCTTCTGTCGCCGGATTCTGCGTGGTCGAGCTTTACTGCTTTTCATACCTTGTCCTGACAATACCTTGTCCTTTGCCTCGTAGATTCAGGGAAAAGGTATTTATGATCATAACACCTTATTAACTAATTATAAAATCATTTGTCCCTAGTGAATCGTAGTTTAATATAGGTAAGGCTTCTGCCGCCGGATACTGCGTGGTCGAGCTTAACTGCTTTTCATACCTAGACCAGACAATACCTTGTCCTTTGTCCTTGTAGATTAAGGGAAAAGGTATTTATGATCATAACACTTTATTAACCACTTATAAAGTCATTTGTCCCTAGTGAATCGAAGTTTAATATAGGTAAGGTTTCTGCCGCCGGATACTGCGTGGTCGAGCTTAACTGCTTTTCATACCTTGTCCAGACAATACCTTGTCGTTTGTCCTCGTAGATTCAGGGAAAAGGTATTTATGATCATAACACCTTATTAACCAATTATAAAATCATTTATCCCTAGTGAATCGAAGTTTAATAAACGTAGAAATGTAGGCTTCTGTCGCCGAATACTGCGTGGTCGAGCTTTACTGCTTTTCATACCTTGTTCTTACAATACCTTGTCGTTTGTCCCCATAGATTCAGGGAACTGGTATTTATGATCATAACACCTTATTAACCAATTATAAAGTCATTTGTCCCTAGTGAATCGTAGTTTAATATAGGTAAGGCTTCTGCCGCCGGATACTGCGTGGTCGAGCTTAACTGCTTTTCATACCTAGACCAGACAATACCTTGTCCTTTGTCCTTGTAGATTAAGGGAAAAGGTATTTATGATCATAACACTTTATTAACCACTTATAAAGTCATTTGTCCCTAGTGAATCGAAGTTTAATATAGGTAAGGTTTCTGCCGCCGGATACTGCGTGGTCGAGCTTAACTGCTTTTCATACCTTGTCCAGACAATACCTTGTCGTTTGTCCTCGTAGATTCAGGGAAAAGGTATTTATGATCATAACACCTTATTAACCAATTATAAAATCATTTATCCCTAGTGAATCGAAGTTTAATAAACGTAGAAATGTAGGTTTCTGTCGCCGGATACTGCGTGGTCGAGCTTTACTGCTTTTTATACCTTGTCCTGATAATACCTTGTCCTTTGTCTTCGTAGATCAGGGAAGAGGTATTTATGATCATAACACCTTATTAACCAATTATAAAGTCATTTGTTCCTAGTGAATCGAAGTTTAATAAAGATAGAAATATAGGCTTCTGTCGCCTGATACTGCGTAGTCGAGCTTGACTGCTTTTCATACCTTGTTCTGACAATACCTTGTCCTTTGTCCTCGCAGATTCAGGGAATAGGTACTTATGATCATAACACCTTATTAACGAATTATAAAGTCATATTTTCCGAGTGAACCGTAGTTTAATAAAGGTAGAAATGTACGTTTCTGTCGCCTGATACTGCGTGGTCGAGCTTTACTGCTTTTCATACCTTGTCCTGACAATGCCTTCTCAGGGAAAAGATACTTATGATCATAACACCTTATTAACGAATTATAAAGTCATGTTTTCCTAGTGAACCGAAGTTTAATAAAGGTAGAAATATAGGCTTCTGTCGCCTGATACTGCGTGGTCGAGCTTTACTGCTTTTCATATCTTGTCCTGACAATACCTTGTCCTTTGCCTTCGTAGATTCAGGGAAAAGGTACTTATGATCATAACACCTTATTAACGAATTATAATGTCATGTTTTCCTAGTGAACCGAAGTTTAATAAAGGTAGAAATATAGGCTTCTGTCGCCTGATACTGCGTGGTCGAGCTTTACTGCTTTTCATACCTTGTCCTGACAATACCTTGTCCTTTGTCCTCGTAGATTCAGGGAAAAGCTACTTATGATCATAACACCTTATTAACGAATTATAATGTCATGTTTTCCTAGTGAACCGAAGTTTAATAAAGGTAGAAATATAGGCTTCTGTCGCCTGATACTGCGTGGTCGAGCTTTACTGCTTTTCATACCTTGTCCTGACAATACCTTGTCCTTTGTCCTCGTAGATTCAGGGAAAAGATACTTATGATCATAACACCTTATTAACGAATTATAATGTCATGTTTTCCTAGTGAACCGAAGTTTAATAAAGGTAGAAATATAGGCTTCTGTCGCCTGATACTGCGTGGTCGAGCTTTACTGCTTTTCATACCTTGTCCTGACAATACCTTGTCCTTTGCCTTCGTAGATTCAGGGAAAAGGTACTTATGATCATAACACCTTATTAACGAATTATAATGTCATGTTTTCCTAGTGAACCGAAGTTTAATAAAGGTAGAAATATAGGCTTCTGTCGCCGGATACTGCGTGGTCTAGCTTGACTGCTTTTCATACCTTGTCCTGACAATACCATGTCCTTTGCCTTCGTAGATTCAGGGAAAAGGCACTTATGATCATAACACCTTATTAACGAATTATAATGTCATGTTTTCCTAGTGAACCGAAGTTTAATAAAGGTAGAAATATAGGCTTCTGTGGCCTGATACTGCGTGGTCGAGCTTTACTGCTTTTCATACCTTGTCCTGACAATACTTTGTCCTTTGCCTTCGTAGATTCAGGGAAAAGGTACTTATGATCATAACACCTTATTAACGAATTATAATGTCATGTTTTCCTAGTGAACCGAAGTTTAATAAAGGTAGAAATATAGGCTTCTGTCGCCTGATACTGCGTGGTCGAGCTTTACTGCTTTTCATACCTTGTCCTGACAATACCTTGTCCTTTGCCTTCGTAGATTCAGGGAAAAGGTACTTATGATCATAACACCTTATTAACGAATTATAATGTCATGTTTTCCTAGTGAACCGAAGTTTAATAAAGGTAGAAATATAGGCTTCTGTCGCCTGATACTGCGTGGTCGAGCTTTACTGCTTTTCATACCTTGTCCTGACAATACCTTGTCCTTTGTCCTCGTAGATTCAGGGAAAAGGTACTTATGATCATAACACCTTATTAACGAATTATAATGTCATGTTTTCCTAGTGAACCGAAGTTTAATAAAGGTAGAAATATAGGCTTCTGTGGCCTGATACTGCGTGGTCGAGCTTTACTGCTTTTCATACCTTGTCCTGACAATACCATGTCCTTTGCCTTCGTAGATTCAGGGAAAAGGCACTTATGATCATAACACCTTATTAACGAATTATAATGTCATGTTTTCCTAGTGAACCGAAGTTTAATAAAGGTAGAAATATAGGCTTCTGTCGCCTGATACTGCGTGGTCGAGCTTTACTGCTTTTCATACCTTGTCCTGACAATACCTTGTCCTTTGCCTTCGTAGATTCAGGGAAAAGGTACTTATGATCATAACACCTTATTAACGAATTATAATGTCATGTTTTCCTAGTGAACCGAAGTTTAATAAAGGTAGAAATATAGGCTTCTGTCGCCTGATACTGCGTGGTCGAGCTTTACTGCTTTTCATACCTTGTCCTGACAATACCTTGTCCTTTGCCTTCGTAGATTCAGGGAAAAGGTACTTATGATCATAACACCTTATTAACGAATTATAATGTCATGTTTTCCTAGTGAACCGAAGTTTAATAAAGGTAGAAATATAGGCTTCTGTCGCCTGATACTGCGTGGTCGAGCTTTACTGCTTTTCATACCTTGTCCTGACAATACCTTGTCCTTTGCCTTCGTAGATTCAGGGAAAAGGTACTTATGATCATAACACCTTATTAACGAATTATAATGTCATGTTTTCCTAGTGAACCGAAGTTTAATAAAGGTAGAAATATAGGCTTCTGTCGCCTGATACTGCGTGGTCGAGCTTTACTGCTTTTCATACCTTGTCCTGACAATACCTTGTCCTTTGTCCTCGTAGATTCAGGGAAAAGGTACTTATGATCATAACACCTTATTAACGAATTATAATGTCATGTTTTCCTAGTGAACCGAAGTTTAATAAAGGTAGAAATATAGGCTTCTGTGGCCTGATACTGCGTGGTCGAGCTTTACTGCTTTTCATACCTTGTCCTGACAATACCATGTCCTTTGCCTTCGTAGATTCAGGGAAAAGGCACTTATGATCATAACACCTTATTAACGAATTATAATGTCATGTTTTCCTAGTGAACCGAAGTTTAATAAAGGTAGAAATATAGGCTTCTGTCGCCTGATACTGCGTGGTCGAGCTTTACTGCTTTTCATACCTTGTCCTGACAATACCTTGTCCTTTGCCTTCGTAGATTCAGGGAAAAGGTACTTATGATCATAACACCTTATTAACGAATTATAATGTCATGTTTTCCTAGTGAACCGAAGTTTAATAAAGGTAGAAATATAGGCTTCTGTCGCCTGATACTGCGTGGTCGAGCTTTACTGCTTTTCATACCTTGTCCTGACAATACCTTGTCCTTTGTCCTCGTAGATTCAGGGAAAAGCTACTTATGATCATAACACCTTATTAACGAATTATAATGTCATGTTTTCCTAGTGAACCGAAGTTTAATAAAGGTAGAAATATAGGCTTCTGTCGCCTGATACTGCGTGGTCGAGCTTTACTGCTTTTCATACCTTGTCCTGACAATACCATGTCCTTTGCCTTCGTAGATTCAGGGAAAAGGCACTTATGATCATAACACCTTATTAACGAATTATAATGTCATGTTTTCCTAGTGAACCGAAGTTTAATAAAGGTAGAAATATAGGCTTCTGTCGCCTGATACTGCGTGGTCGAGCTTTACTGCTTTTCATACCTTGTCCTGACAATACCTTGTCCTTTGCCTTCGTAGATTCAGGGAAAAGGTACTTATGATCATAACACCTTATTAACGAATTATAATGTCATGTTTTCCTAGTGAACCGAAGTTTAATAAAGGTAGAAATATAGGCTTCTGTCGCCTGATACTGCGTGGTCGAGCTTTACTGCTTTTCATACCTTGTCCTGACAATGCCTTCTCAGGGAAAAGATACTTATGATCATAACACCTTATTAACGAATTATAAAGTCATGTTTTCCTAGTGAACCGAAGTTTAATAAAGGTAGAAATATAGGCTTCTGTCGCCTGATACTGCGTGGTCGAGCTTTACTGCTTTTCATATCTTGTCCTGACAATACCTTGTCCTTTGCCTTCGTAGATTCAGGGAAAAGGTACTTATGATCATAACACCTTATTAACGAATTATAATGTCATGTTTTCCTAGTGAACCGAAGTTTAATAAAGGTAGAAATATAGGCTTCTGTCGCCTGATACTGCGTGGTCGAGCTTTACTGCTTTTCATACCTTGTCCTGACAATACCTTGTCCTTTGTCCTCGTAGATTCAGGGAAAAGCTACTTATGATCATAACACCTTATTAACGAATTATAATGTCATGTTTTCCTAGTGAACCGAAGTTTAATAAAGGTAGAAATATAGGCTTCTGTCGCCTGATACTGCGTGGTCGAGCTTTACTGCTTTTCATACCTTGTCCTGACAATACCTTGTCCTTTGTCCTCGTAGATTCAGGGAAAAGATACTTATGATCATAACACCTTATTAACGAATTATAATGTCATGTTTTCCTAGTGAACCGAAGTTTAATAAAGGTAGAAATATAGGCTTCTGTCGCCTGATACTGCGTGGTCGAGCTTTACTGCTTTTCATACCTTGTCCTGACAATACCTTGTCCTTTGCCTTCGTAGATTCAGGGAAAAGGTACTTATGATCATAACACCTTATTAACGAATTATAATGTCATGTTTTCCTAGTGAACCGAAGTTTAATAAAGGTAGAAATATAGGCTTCTGTCGCCGGATACTGCGTGGTCTAGCTTGACTGCTTTTCATACCTTGTCCTGACAATACCATGTCCTTTGCCTTCGTAGATTCAGGGAAAAGGCACTTATGATCATAACACCTTATTAACGAATTATAATGTCATGTTTTCCTAGTGAACCGAAGTTTAATAAAGGTAGAAATATAGGCTTCTGTGGCCTGATACTGCGTGGTCGAGCTTTACTGCTTTTCATACCTTGTCCTGACAATACTTTGTCCTTTGCCTTCGTAGATTCAGGGAAAAGGTACTTATGATCATAACACCTTATTAACGAATTATAATGTCATGTTTTCCTAGTGAACCGAAGTTTAATAAAGGTAGAAATATAGGCTTCTGTCGCCTGATACTGCGTGGTCGAGCTTTACTGCTTTTCATACCTTGTCCTGACAATACCTTGTCCTTTGCCTTCGTAGATTCAGGGAAAAGGTACTTATGATCATAACACCTTATTAACGAATTATAATGTCATGTTTTCCTAGTGAACCGAAGTTTAATAAAGGTAGAAATATAGGCTTCTGTCGCCTGATACTGCGTGGTCGAGCTTTACTGCTTTTCATACCTTGTCCTGACAATACCTTGTCCTTTGTCCTCGTAGATTCAGGGAAAAGGTACTTATGATCATAACACCTTATTAACGAATTATAATGTCATGTTTTCCTAGTGAACCGAAGTTTAATAAAGGTAGAAATATAGGCTTCTGTGGCCTGATACTGCGTGGTCGAGCTTTACTGCTTTTCATACCTTGTCCTGACAATACCATGTCCTTTGCCTTCGTAGATTCAGGGAAAAGGCACTTATGATCATAACACCTTATTAACGAATTATAATGTCATGTTTTCCTAGTGAACCGAAGTTTAATAAAGGTAGAAATATAGGCTTCTGTCGCCTGATACTGCGTGGTCGAGCTTTACTGCTTTTCATACCTTGTCCTGACAATACCTTGTCCTTTGCCTTCGTAGATTCAGGGAAAAGGTACTTATGATCATAACACCTTATTAACGAATTATAATGTCATGTTTTCCTAGTGAACCGAAGTTTAATAAAGGTAGAAATATAGGCTTCTGTCGCCTGATACTGCGTGGTCGAGCTTTACTGCTTTTCATACCTTGTCCTGACAATACCTTGTCCTTTGCCTTCGTAGATTCAGGGAAAAGGTACTTATGATCATAACACCTTATTAACGAATTATAATGTCATGTTTTCCTAGTGAACCGAAGTTTAATAAAGGTAGAAATATAGGCTTCTGTCGCCTGATACTGCGTGGTCGAGCTTTACTGCTTTTCATACCTTGTCCTGACAATACCTTGTCCTTTGCCTTCGTAGATTCAGGGAAAAGGTACTTATGATCATAACACCTTATTAACGAATTATAATGTCATGTTTTCCTAGTGAACCGAAGTTTAATAAAGGTAGAAATATAGGCTTCTGTCGCCTGATACTGCGTGGTCGAGCTTTACTGCTTTTCATACCTTGTCCTGACAATACCTTGTCCTTTGTCCTCGTAGATTCAGGGAAAAGGTACTTATGATCATAACACCTTATTAACGAATTATAATGTCATGTTTTCCTAGTGAACCGAAGTTTAATAAAGGTAGAAATATAGGCTTCTGTGGCCTGATACTGCGTGGTCGAGCTTTACTGCTTTTCATACCTTGTCCTGACAATACCATGTCCTTTGCCTTCGTAGATTCAGGGAAAAGGCACTTATGATCATAACACCTTATTAACGAATTATAATGTCATGTTTTCCTAGTGAACCGAAGTTTAATAAAGGTAGAAATATAGGCTTCTGTCGCCTGATACTGCGTGGTCGAGCTTTACTGCTTTTCATACCTTGTCCTGACAATACCTTGTCCTTTGCCTTCGTAGATTCAGGGAAAAGGTACTTATGATCATAACACCTTATTAACGAATTATAATGTCATGTTTTCCTAGTGAACCGAAGTTTAATAAAGGTAGAAATATAGGCTTCTGTCGCCTGATACTGCGTGGTCGAGCTTTACTGCTTTTCATACCTTGTCCTGACAATACCTTGTCCTTTGCCTTCGTAGATTCAGGGAAAAGGTACTTATGATCATAACACCTTATTAACGAATTATAATGTCATGTTTTCCTAGTGAACCGAAGTTTAATAAAGGTAGAAATATAGGCTTCTGTCGCCTGATACTGCGTGGTCGAGCTTTACTGCTTTTCATACCTTGTCCTGACAATACCTTGTCCTTTGTCCTCGTAGATTCAGGGAAAAGGTACTTATGATCATAACACCTTATTAACGAATTATAATGTCATGTTTTCCTAGTGAACCGAAGTTTAATAAAGGTAGAAATATAGGCTTCTGTGGCCTGATACTGCGTGGTCGAGCTTTACTGCTTTTCATACCTTGTCCTGACAATACCATGTCCTTTGCCTTCGTAGATTCAGGGAAAAGGCACTTATGATCATAACACCTTATTAACGAATTATAATGTCATGTTTTCCTAGTGAACCGAAGTTTAATAAAGGTAGAAATATAGGCTTCTGTCGCCTGATACTGCGTGGTCGAGCTTTACTGCTTTTCATACCTTGTCCTGACAATACCTTGTCCTTTGCCTTCGTAGATTCAGGGAAAAGGTACTTATGATCATAACACCTTATTAACGAATTATAATGTCATGTTTTCCTAGTGAACCGAAGTTTAATAAAGGTAGAAATATAGGCTTCTGTCGCCGGATACTGCGTGGTCTAGCTTGACTGCTTTTCATACCTTGTCCTGACAATACCATGTCCTTTGCCTTCGTAGATTCAGGGAAAAGGCACTTATGATCATAACACCTTATTAACGAATTATAATGTCATGTTTTCCTAGTGAACCGAAGTTTAATAAAGGTAGAAATATAGGCTTCTGTGGCCTGATACTGCGTGGTCGAGCTTTACTGCTTTTCATACCTTGTCCTGACAATACCTTGTCCTTTGCCTTCGTAGATTCAGGGAAAAGGTACTTATGATCATAACACCTTATTAACGAATTATAATGTCATGTTTTCCTAGTGAACCGAAGTTTAATAAAGGTAGAAATATAGGCTTCTGTCGCCTGATACTGCGTGGTCGAGCTTTACTGCTTTTCATACCTTGTCCTGACAATACCTTGTCCTTTGCCTTCGTAGATTCAGGGAAAAGGTACTTATGATCATAACACCTTATTAACGAATTATAATGTCATGTTTTCCTAGTGAACCGAAGTTTAATAAAGGTAGAAATATAGGCTTCTGTCGCCTGATACTGCGTGGTCGAGCTTTACTGCTTTTCATACCTTGTCCTGACAATACCTTGTCCTTTGCCTTCGTAGATTCAGGGAAAAGGCACTTATGATCATAACACCTTATTAACGAATTATAATGTCATGTTTTCCTAGTGAACCGAAGTTTAATAAAGGTAGAAATATAGGCTTCTGTGGCCTGATACTGCGTGGTCGAGCTTTACTGCTTTTCATACCTTGTCCTGACAATACCATGTCCTTTGCCTTCGTAGATTCAGGGAAAAGGCACTTATGATCATAACACCTTATTAACGAATTATAATGTCATGTTTTCCTAGTGAACCGAAGTTTAATAAAGGTAGAAATATAGGCTTCTGTCGCCTGATACTGCGTGGTCGAGCTTTACTGCTTTTCATACCTTGTCCTGACAATACCTTGTCCTTTGTCCTCGTAGATTCAGGGAAAAGGTACTTATGATCATAACACCTTATTAACGAATTATAATGTCATGTTTTCCTAGTGAACCGAAGTTTAATAAAGGTAGAAATATAGGCTTCTGTGGCCTGATACTGCGTGGTCGAGCTTTACTGCTTTTCATACCTTGTCCTGACAATACCATGACCTTTGCCTTCGTAGATTCAGGGAAAAGGCACTTATGATCATAACACCTTATTAACGAATTATAATGTCATGTTTTCCTAGTGAACCGAAGTTTAATAAAGGTAGAAATATAGGCTTCTGTCGCCGGATACTGCGTGGTCGAGCTTGACTGCTTTTTATACCTTGTCCTTTGTCCTCGTAGATTCAGGGAAAAGGTATTTATGATCATAACACCTTATTAACCAATTATAAAGTCATTTGTCCCTAGTGAATCGTAGTTTAATAAAGATAAAAATGTAGGCTTCTGTCGCCGGATGCTGCGTGGTCGAGCTTTACTGCTGTTCATACCTTGTTCTGACAATACCTTGTCCTTTGTCCTCGTAGATCAGGGAAGAGGTATTTATGATCATAACACATTATTAACCAATTATAAAAACATTTGTCCCTAGTGAATCGAAGTTTAATATAGGTAGGCTACTGCCGCTGGATACTGCGTGGTCGAGCTTAATTGCTTTTCATACCGTGTTCTGACTATACCTTGTCTTTTGTCCTCGAAGATTTAGGGAAAAGTTATTTATGATTATAACACCTTATTAACCAATTATAAAGTCATGTTTCCCTAGTGAATCGAAGTTTAATAAAGGTAGAAATGTAGGCCTCTGCCGCCGGATACTGCGTGGTCGAGCTTGACTGCTTTTTATTAACACCTTATTAACCAATTATAAAGTCATTTGTCCCTAGTGAATCGTAGTTTAATAAAGATAAAAATGTAGGCTTCTGTCACCGGATGCTGCGTGGTCGAGCTTTACTGCTTTTCATACCTTGTTCTGACAATACCTTGTCCTTTGTCCTCGTAGATCAGGGAAGAGGTATTTATGATCATAACACCTTATTAACCAATTATAAAGTCATTTGTCCCTAGTGAATCGAAGTTTAATATAGGTAGGCTTCTGCCGCTGGATACTGCGTGGTCGAGCTTAATTGCTTTTCATACCTTGTCCTGATAATACCTTGTCCTTTGTCTTCGTAGATCAGGGAAGAGGTATTTATGATCATAACACCTTATTAACCAATTATAAAGTCATTTGTTCCTAGTGAATCGAAGTTTAATAAAGATAGAAATATAGGCTTCTGTCGCCTGATACTGCGTAGTCGAGCTTGACTGCTTTTCATACCTTGTTCTGACAATACCTTGTCCTCTGTCCTCGTAGATTCAGGGATAAGGTACTTATGATCATAACACCTTATTAACGAATTATAAAATCATGTTTTTCTAGTGAACCGAAGTTTAATCCAGGTAGAAATGTGGGCTTCTGCCGCCGGAAACTGCGTGGTCGAGCTTAATTGCTTTTCATACCGTGTTCTGACTATACCTTGTCTTTTGTCCTCGAAGATTTAGGGAAAAGTTATTTATGATTATAACACCTTATTAACCAATTATAAAGTCATGTTTCCCTAGTGAATCGAAGTTTAATGAAGGTAGAAATGTAGCCTCTGCCGCAGGATACTGCGTGGTCGAGCTTTACTGCTTTTCATACCTTGTCCGCTGAACTTGGCCAAATTCCGCAGACACGAATCGCGTAATGTAAACTACTAATGGAAATACCTCTTTTGCAAGGGCACAGGAATACGTAGGATACAATAACGCCGCAATACACACAAAAGGAATGTAGTAAGTAATGATGTTAATGAAAAATAAGTAAAAAGAAGTTATGATAAATAAGAAGTTATAGTAATTAGTAGAAGTAATGATGTTAATGAAAAATAAGTAAAACTAAGTTATGATAAATAAGAAGTTATAGTAATTAGTAAGTAAGTAATTTCGCGTAAAATTAAACCCCACGCGCTAAAACTATTCATGGTCAATTAGGAACCGTTACACATAGTAAATAAGAGGGGGATAACAAATGCACAAGTGAAGGCAATAGCAAGAAACAAGAAACGGTGGAACCAAATGATAGAAGAAAATAGGCAACATGAAGAAAGATAACACCACCTCGACACCCGAAAGGGTAAAAGAAGAAAGATTATAATAATAAAAAATAATTGATATAAATAAAATGATAAATAAATTAATTTAATAAATACACACCTCATGAAACTAAACGTTTATTTGTAATAACAATAATAATTCTACGGAATACATTAAGGCTCGTCGATATTAAAAACTGCTTTATTTAGTTTGATGTCTCCATGCTCAGTAGAAGTGTCTTCTGGTTGGACTGCAGGTTTTGTATTCATTTCATTTGAGTTGTTTTCAACCTCCTGACGGAGTAAGTCTGTAGAACCAGACCAATAATGTCTACCATACCGACGTGCATTGCAGCAGATGCGCAAGGAGAAGAAATATACAGTTTCGAATATTGAGAGGAACGAAAATCCGATGAAAAGCCCGAGATGGCCTCCACACTCTGCGATAAATTCTGTCCATCCGTAGTTTACTTTGCGCGTGAAAGCCATAAACTCTTTACCTTTTACTGTAAATGTAAGATTCGTATATCTGTAAGTATAATAAATACATATACATAATTATAAATATAAATAATATTCTGTAGTCGTATGCATGATAATACGTACATTGGATCGCTTTGAATTTCTCTGGCATTATTTACCTCCACACTGTACTTTACATATGAGCACGAGGGCATACAATTACAGAAACCAAATTTCAGTGCATCGTCCGAATAAGCATATAGCTCCAAGCAACTAATTCGTTCTAAAATTAAGCAGTTATACAACTTAACGTTATACAATTCAAACTGTTATTGTTGTCTGTGATTTTAAAACTAACAGTAGACCTAAGGGCACTTGCGTTTACTATTTCTCCATAAAGAATAACATGGGAGTTCCCCCCTCCACTTTCCCCAGCCAGCCAGCCGTGCCCCTTAGGAGTCAGGAGGGAGTTTGAGGTTATGTGATATATAAACAGGCTGATTATATCAGTCTGTTTATATCAGCCTGTTTATATTAGCCTGTTAATATCAGCGTGTTTATATCACATAACCTCAAACTCCCTTCTGACTGATAAAGGGCAGGGCTGGCTGGCTGGGGAAAGTAGAGGGGGAAACTCCCATGTTATTCCTTATAAAGAAATAGTAAACCCTAGAACACTAAGAAATAGGACAGAGATGAAATAAAACCATATGTTTGGTTACTCAATTAAATTACCCATTACTTATTAATAACGACCTACCGATCGCTCACCAACATCACATGGTATCAGACGTGAAAGTCAGAAGTGTATAAAGGCCAAAAGAAGGTAAAATCAAAAGCAAAAATGCAAAACGAAGCAGGCGACGCAACTAACCTACAAAATGCAGCAGTAGCAGGAATAAGACCGCCAATAGCTTTAATATTTTCCAACGACACGAAAACGCTGACAATTAACTCAAAAAATTGGATACAACAATTTGAATGGAATGCAATAGCCTGACAACTAAGCAACAAGCCAGGAATGGTGCAAACAACTACGTTTATGGCAACAATTGGTCCAGATGCAATACAAATATTTAACAACTTTTTTCTAAGCGAAGAAGAACAAAAGAAAATAGTAATAATAAAAGATAAATTCAAAAATTATTTTATTCCTAAAACAAACGTATCCTTTGAAAGATACAATTTCTTCAAGCTTACACAAAAAGAAGGTGAGTGCCTTGATTATTTTCTAAATATAATCAAAACTCAAGCAAAAACATGTGAGTTTGAAACTCTTAATGATAGCTTACTGAAAGACAAGTTAGTATTTGGTATCCGATCCGACAAGGTTGAGAAAAACAACTACTGAAGACGACTTGACGTTAGAAAAAGCAATAGCCATTTGTAAAGCAAGTGAGCAAGCAATAGAACAAATTAAAGAAATTCAGAATGTGGAAGTAGATAGAAATAATGTGGTAAAGAGTAATAAACAAAGTAAAATGAATAACAATCAAGAATTTGATTGTAAAAGGTGCCAAGCATAAAAAACAAGAATGTTCGCCATATAAACAAATATGTAAGAAATGCAGAAAAACGGGGCATTTTGAAAATAAATGCTGGTCAAGGAACCAGAAACAAGTCAATGATATAGCAGAGGAATCGAGTGACTCTGGCAAGGGAGAGTTTTTTGTACAGCTAGTACGGGATACCGAGAGAAATGATTGGAACGAAAAAGTCAAAGCCAAAAATAAAGAATTCATTGCTAAACTAGATACAGGAGCACAGTGCAATGTATTACCTAAGCACATAGCAGATCAATAAGAAGCAAAGATACAACAATCAACCACTAAAAAGTTAATCAGCTTTACAGAAGATAAAATACAAGTCTTAGGACTGCACTATAAAGAAGCAAAAAGTCAAAATAATGTTCAAAGTAGTAGCAGAAAAAGTCCCAACTAAATTAGGAAGAATATCATGTGGGAAATTGGGATTAATAAAAAGAATTAATGAAATATCGCAGCTAGAGATAACTGATGTGTTCTGAGGTTTAGGGTGCCTAAAAATTTACGAATATGACATTGACCTAATAGAAGATCCAAAGTTCAAAATCAGACCTGCAAGAAGAATACCACATTCAATCAGAGAGGCAGTCAAAAAAGAATTGGACTTGATGGTTAAACTTGAAGTCATAAAACCAATGAAGGAGCCAACTCCAGTAGTGAGTCTAATGGTAATAGTAAGAAAAAATAAAAAAACTTCGAGTATGCATAGATCCAACAGACGTAAATAATAAAAACATATTAAGAAGACATTATCCGTTAAAAACCATTGAAGAAATATCAGCAAGAATAAATAAATTAATTTTCTTCACACTGCTCGATTGCAGAAGAGGATTTTGGCAAAGTTAAGTGAGCGAACGAACACAAAAATATTTAATATTTTCAACTCCATGGGGGACATATAGCTGCCTAAGACTTCCGTTTGGGTTAAGCTCAGCCGCAGAAGTTTTCCAAGAACTAATGAATTATGTGCTAAAATACATGAAAAACGTCGAATGTTCAATGGACGACATTTTAGTACATGCAGAATCTCTGGAAGAATTGAAAGTATTACGGAAAAAGTCGTAAAAAAACTACATGGAGCAGGACTGAGATTAAATAAAGAAAAATGTGTATTCCAAACAAGGAAAGTTAAATTCTTAGGTCACATTCTGTCAGAAAAAGGTTTAGAACTGGATACACAAAAAGTGTTAGCAATAAAAAATATAAGATAACCGACCAACAAAGAGGAGCTACAGAGACTATTAGGCATAGTTACCTATTTAAATAAATAGGTAGCAAACATGTCCGAGCTTACAAAACCATTAAGAATTCGGTTGATAAAAGAAACAGTGGTTCTGGGATGTTGAGCAAACCAGAGCTTTTGAAAATATTAAACAGACACTCTCAACACCACTGGTACTCTAGTTCTATGAAGTAAACAAAGAAGCAACACTGTCGGTAGATGTGAGTTCAAAAAGCATAGGCGCAGTATTACTACAAGATAATCAACCAGTGGCCTATGCAACAAAAGCATTATCACAGAGCCAGCAAAACTACCCACAAATCGAATAAGAAGCGACAGCAATAAAATTTGCGTGCCAGAAGTTTCATGAATATGTCTATGTCAAACATAGAAATAGATCACAAGCCATTGGAATCAATATTTAAAAAAACAATCCAATATGCACCACCGAGACTTCAAAGAATACTGTTTGATGTAATGCAGTACTCGCCAAAAATTAAATACATAAAACGTACAGAAATTCCCATAGCAGATACGTTATGTAGAGATTGTGATCAAACAAACATATAAAACCCGAAAGAAGAAGAAACGGAGATTCAGATAATATTAGAAATGTCAAAGGAAGCTAGACAGATATTAATCGACGCTACCAAAGAAGATAATGAACTGCAAGTATTGATAAAGTACATCTATGATGGCTTCCCCGACTCATGCAACAAACTACCAGAATCAGTAAATCATTACTTTAATTTTTGAGATGAACTCTCATACTATGAAGGACTTATATTTAAAAGTGACAAAATAATAGTTCCAAAATCACAGATATCAAAAATGCTGACACAAGTACATACAGGACACTTAGGAATTCAAAGTTGTACGAAACATGCCCGTCAGTTACAGTATTGGAAAAACCAGTACAAAGATATAGTTAACTTAGTAGAAAGCTGCAACATATGCCAAAAACAACAGAGAGCAAACTATCAAGAATCAATAGTGATTAAGCAATTTCCCAAATTACCTTGGCAAATAATAGCAACGAACCTGTTTGACTGTCAATGCCAAGAGTACATAGTTCTAAGTGATAGCTACTCCAGATTTATAGATTACAAGTTATTAAAAAATCAGACGTCAAAGGAGACCATTGAAGACTGGTTCAGTGTACATGGTATCCCAGAAGTGTTCAGTGGTAGTGGTAGTCCCAGTGGTAGTCCAGAAGTCAGACAATGGTAGACAATTCGACTCCCAGGAGTTCAAGAAAACTTTGTGCTTTGAACACAGAACTTCAAGTCCGTACCATTTAAGAGGAAATGGACTAGCAGAACGAAATGTACAAATAGCAAAAGACATTCTAAGAAAGTGTACGATAGATGGATCAGATACTCGACTCGCACTATTAAACTTTAGAAACACTGCAAGAAATGTATTTATTGGTACTTCGAAGCAACGACTGATGAGCAGAATGATCAGAACAACACTGCCCATAACCCGAGAAAATCTGAAACCAAAAATAATTCAAAACATGCATAAAGAACTGAAAAAAACTTAGACAAAAATGACAGTCATATGCAAATAGACAAACCAAGCCACCACAGGTATTGAAAAAAGGTGAGAAAATAAGAATTCAGTTTGGACATAGGAATTGGAAAAGAGGAGAGATATTAGAACAACACAATACTGACACTATATACACTATACTATAAAATAACACTATACACTATACTACACTGCTGATTTCATTTTGTACACATGGTTGTAAAAACATGTTTATATTGCTATGATCTTCTAATAATTCATTGCCATATGTGTTTTATTATGTCATTTAATGCTTCTATTTTTTTAATCCATTTAATTTAATATGATTTTTTAATTTAATTCAAATTTTAATCCAAAAAGTTTTGATATTTCCAAATTCCAAAATGATTATAATTGATTCCTGCATCTAACAGATTACCGCAAATACTAATACTGATAAGAAAACAGAATTATTAAGAAATACATCTGCTAGTACTAACCCTGAATGTTCTTTGCGCATGTTATTTTACCAAGTCCGCAGATTTCGGTGGTGTTGTTATCTAAAACCAAAGTTGAGATAATTCGTGAGTAGAATTCAAGACACATAAATACTCACGTGGCATCCAGATTGAGACACATCCGCATTCGTCTAGAGTGGAATTGGTAAGGCATTCAATTTCACAGTTTCTCTGCGTGTAATTTTGGTAGTAGCGCAATGGGCGTTCAGAGGAGAAGTAGCAATTTCTAGTCTTCGGATCATACTGTCGGATTGCTTCCTCTGCAACCATCACATCTGGTGTAATAGTTATAGCAACGCCTGTATTAAATCCCACATCTATTGTTGCCATATTACTCGATGGAACTTCGGCAGGATTATGTACTATTAGCTACATAGAATAATTGATTAAAAAATGAATGAGAACAAAATTAGTTGCGAACCTGAAAGCCTGTACGGGAATATTCTATTTGATCTAGCGTGTTGGCACTTAACTGAACATGAAATCTAATTGACTCACGTAATAGGGCTCTACTGGGATAGGTATGTCTGTAGTTTCCCGAAAATCCACCGTCTAATGTCCAGCCATGCTTAATGCGACTTTTCATCAAATAGTCAGTTATATCTCTAAAACCGATTCAGTAAGCTTGATCAAATTTATATTAATGCAACTGGTGAAACCTAAGGGTCAAATATTCTAACAAAAATTTTAATTTACGAAATGAGGTAGATAAAATACAATGCAAATGCAAATATTTGAGATGGAATATGAAATCCCATCAAATATTTTAAATGTAGTTAAAATGACGCGTATTTAAGAAAAGATGCAAGGTCACGCATCACGGAGAGGTCGATGAGTTCATAATTGTTTAGTTTAAATAGGGCGTGAGAACGGAAATTGATTCGGGGAAATCGCTGAAAATCAAATAATTAGGGGAAGTCCCTATACTACGAATATATGAAGTAAAATAAGGAGGGAATGGTACATAAAGCATGAATTCAGTTGATATCTGGCTAGTTTCTGGCCGAATTTCAATAGACCAACATCTGAGTAGAATTACTTTTGCGTGTATTCAAATTGTGGGCATCGAATGTTGTAGCTACGAGTATAATAAATTAATTAAGAACAATATTTCATTCATTCAATCAACCAAGATTGGTTAGAGTTAATATAAAATAATGCTTGATTTTGTTAGTGAGTACTTCGCGGCTTATAATTTCTTATTTTGAGTAAAATTGGTTAGGCAATACCGAGAAAATGATATATGAGTAGTGTTGTTTCTCCAATATTTAATAATTAGGTATATTTTACTTATAATCATAAATTCTTATAATTTATGATATCTGTTTTGGCTCGTGATTTATCTATTTTACTTTTATTTTGTGTGATCGCATAATGGCAGTACTTCTTTATGTTATGTTTGATATTAAATCATTATCGTG
The DNA here is from genome assembly GCA_951805005.1 of Othius punctulatus. Taxonomy (NCBI): domain Eukaryota; kingdom Metazoa; phylum Arthropoda; class Insecta; order Coleoptera; family Staphylinidae; genus Othius; species Othius punctulatus. The sequence continues at coordinate 47,518,779 of OX638146.1, forward strand.
ACAAATCCAACTTATTTTAGAGGTAATGCGTGTGTTAGAATTAGAATTAGAATTAGAATTCTTTATTGCGTGCTATTATACAAAGTATTTACACAGGTCAAGATACATATAATATATATAAAAACTATAAGTAATTTTCAATGGATACATTATTTTGTGGAAATGTAATTACAGTAAATCCGCTTGGGTAATCTTATAGATTAAATATTCATTTATAGTGTAGAAACATTTATCTATCAAAAACTTTTTTATTTTCCTTTTAAAAAGTGGGGTGGCGAGATTCCGTACGTCTAAAGGGATATTATTATAAAACTTGTATGCCCAATAGTTTGTTCCATTCATTGATTTGCTTAACCTAAAATTACGAATATCCACATCATGTTTATTTCTCGTACAATATGAATGAATATCGCAATGTTTATTTATTTTTAATATTCTTGAATGGGCATACATTATACAGTAAAATATGTACATGGATGGTAACGTTTGTATTTTTAGTTTAATATAAGACTCCCTACAATCTTCTCTGTATTTACAGTTATCTAATATTCTGATTGCTCGCCTCTGTAGAGCAAAAATTCTCTTTGATCCATACGAGTGTCCCCATAGGATTAAACCATATGTTATTTTGCTATGGCATAAAGCAAAGTACGCTGTTCTCAGAATCGAACTAGAAATTTCATTGGAGAGCATTCGCAATATAAATACGTTTGAGCTAATTTGTTTAGCTAAGAAATTGATATGTATGTCCCAGGTTAATTTGGTATTTATGTGTAATCCCAAGAATTTTATTGATCTGGTAACCATGTCATCTCTCTTTTTTAAGGAGAAGGCAAGTTGTTTTGTTTTTTCTGGGTTTAATGACAGTTTATTTAATTTGAACCACGTTTTCGCTTTTATCTCAGTTTCTTCGGTTTTTCTTACTGCCTCCTCTAATGCACTATCATTACATGAGAATGAGGTATCGTCTGCAAAGATTATCTCTAAATTGCTTTTTATAGTAGACGGTAAGTCGTTTATATATATAATAAACAACAGTGGTCCCAATATTGACCCCTGTGGGACACCAGTTTTTGTATTTAGGATTGATGACCTTTTCTCCATATATTCCACGATTGTTAGTAACAATGATATTAATAAAGACACATATTAATGGATTAAATGTTATTTATTCACTTTACAGGATTTTGCAACAATAATTTAACATCAATTTTGAATTTAATGACTTTCTTAAGTTAGTATTAGTTAGTTTTGGATAAAAGATGTACTTAATGTCAATGACTTCACACATTGTTCAATTCTACGTGTCCGCAAAACTGCTCAATGCATGTCATCACTTCATGAAATATGTCATTGTTTGTGCCTTCCAATGTCACATTCCATCTATTACTTCAGGATTCACTAACTAGATTTTGATAGAAAAAAATTTGTTAAATATATCCTGTAAATTGTTCGTATGACTGATATTAATGAATTTACAATAAGATTATTTATAACTCGTTTATACTCATTACACAAAACAGCCAATAATTTGCCACAGTATTGCCCAATTATTATGGATATTATACCTTAATATTTTATACTTATTCCCTGAAGAACATTATCGTTTTTAGATTTCAGCTTTAAATTTAGAATAAGATTTATTAAACAAGCAATTTCGATAACTTTATGGATTTCATTTAACTAACCTCTAGTTTTATATCTGTAATGTTTCTCATTTAAACTAAATCTTCATTTGATTCACATTCATGTTATTAATTACTCATAATTAAACAATGTTTTGCCATTTTAGTGAAGCGATATTATTTAGGTTATATTTTACTAATTTATACTTATTCCCTGAAGAGTATTATCCTCTTTATACTTCATTTTAAATTTTATTTAGTATTAATACTAGTATTAATTGTTCTGATGTATTTTCTTGCTAATAACTTAGTGTTGTATAAGATCCAATTTAACTGTTTGTAACAATGTTCGGATATTCAACTGTTTTCATGGCACTCTAGTTTTTTTTTTGAATTTTTAAATTCAGTTTAGTGTTAATTGTAGAATTTATTTATTTCCATAAAAAAAAAGAAACAAACAAACAAAAAAAACAATAGTATTAACGAGCAGAAATAAAAAAATACTTGAAAAATGCAGGTCCGTATTTAAAAATTTAAACTTGATGACGGTTGCACACACATGAAACGTCTGATATAATATTTAAAATTTCCTTGTCGGAGATGAGAAATAGTGGCAATGGAAATGTTGTATTTTTATATATTTTTAAAAAACAACAGAAAAAATTAATAATATTTTCGAAAATTTAATTACCTTTCAATTATTTTTTAAAAATTATCTTTATTGATGACTGATACGCATACGATTACGCGTTTTGCCCCAATTTAACCGACTTCGAATCTCTTCCCATTTCCGATATCCCTACAGTGATAATTGAATTTGAATAACCCTGTATATACAGGGTGGCCCAATATCCTCGCTCGGACCATTGCTGGTAGATTAATGAAAATGGAGGAAAACATCTGATTGGAAGTTATAGGACACTTGATGTGCTACTTTAAAAAATAAATTTCGAGTATACAGAGTGAACCATAAATCAGGGACACAACATTTGTTTTCTTTTTCAAATGGATCACCCTGTATATTATTTCATTTTTAGAATATGCTCCATGTGGGCTTCACAAATCATTTTTATTTTTAATGATTAGATGTTTCGAGATTCTTTCATTGATCTCTTATAATAAGGTTTTGTTGAATTTTTTTCCACGTCCATGATATTTCGTTAAATTTTATGAAAATATGATTAACTTGGCAACGTTGCATCTGATCCCTAAAAATAAAAATGATTGGTGAAGCCCACATGAAGCAGATTCTAAAAATGAAAGAATATACAGGGTATTTCATTTAAAAATGAGATCAAATGTTGTGTCCCGCATTTATGGTACACTCTGTATATTTTTTAATTTTTGGTATCTGCTTCAATTATAACTTCCAATCAGATATTGTCTTCCATTTTCATTAGTCTAGCAGCAATGGTCGGTATAACCTTGTATATATTTGTGTTTTACTCACTAACAAAAAATTGCTAACAGACACATTACCCATAAAACACTATCACTAAATCACAAGCCAAAAGTTTACAAGACTCAAATATTACTTGAATTATAAGAATTCATGTAATGTGCAGTGAAGGAATTAAATGTATTCAATTGTATTTTAGGATTAATTGGAGTTAAATAAATGCAATGATAAAGTCTTATTACAAATTATGAGAATTTGTACAACAATTGGGTTCGAACTATTACACAAATATTAATGTTTCTTATACAAGGTGTATACACCGCAAAATTATGTATAATATAAACAAATCCTAACCTCAAAGTTTTTATGCAGTAATAAACATAGAAGAACCCCTGTTTCTACGGCACTGTGTTTACTCAGATGATCGTATTTGTGAATATGTGGTTTGTTAGTGGGTGATTTCTCACAAAATATCAGATTTCCAAGTCTGCTCTAGTAGAAATGTTAATAAGAAAACTGATTTGCTAAGTAACACTTTAAGGTTCTACATTTTGGTAACAAAAGCGATTAGAAAAAAAAAACTATTTACATTTCCATTTAATTTTGCCTTTTTTTAGCATGCCCCTACATTTATGCCACTAAGTTATGGGACATCTTGTAATCTCTTATATATACGAAGAAAAATATAAAAGGACAAACATTGGAATAAAACAAGCATGTGTTTTAAGTGTACTATTATTCTCAGTAGTACAATACGAAGCAATAGAGAAATGGGTAGAAACCAGGTAACAAAAGAAAAACATCCTCAATATGACTATATCTATCGTCAGCACTTGAGTCTAAGTACGACTCAAGTCGTATATTTGGTGGTTGCGTACTTTCTATAAACGTTTCTGCACCAAACGTAACCAAATATACAACTTGAGTCGTATTCAAGTTCAAATATGGACTATAGATATGGACCTTACATCAATAGGCATATAATAATTTAATAATAATTAACGCACTTACACTTCGCTCTTAAATATGTCTCGTTTGTCGAGGAAATTAGTTGAGAAACATAAACCAATATCGGTGAGTACTGTGGAAAACAAGGGATGGCAGGGAGAAAAATCGTGTCGAGTCGAACATCCTATTATAGTTTGATCTATAGTCGGCGCAATCTGCAACAAGTATGTTAGTTGTGTACTGTATATGTAGTTTATAAGTGTTAATTACTTTTTCAATGAATTTGTAGATATTCGAGTCGATGGTATAATTAAGTCTATTTGGAACTGTTAGAATATCTCTAGTATATTTATAGTTTCTGCAGACTAAAACGGCGTCGTAGAATTCTTTCAACCTAGTGATGCCCAAGTATTTTATTAAAAAGCTGTGTGAGCATTTTGTGTCGTAAAATGGCCCTAAATGTACAGGATGGGAATATTTGTATGTCCGCAATGACTTAACAAACTTGATAAAACATTGGTGATACTACTTCGATATGTTTTTGCGATGCATTCAATGGGGGCAATAAAAATTAGCTATCGGATTGTGTTGTCGAGTTATAATGCAACATACAAAGAGTCGAGAACTCAATTTATCTTCAGGATCTAACACAAAAAGAATTAAAAGAACCTCATATTTAATTCAAAAACTGCTGATTTTTATATTAAATAAGTCGGTGTGCATTTTGGTCGCTACCTTCGTGGCGAACTGTAGCCCGGTTTGGACCTGGTGGGTCTTACCAGTACAGTGTGTCCGAATACAGGATGTCCTAAATAGAGTAGTATTGCATGGGTATCTTTATGGGTGTTTATGTGGGTGGTTGGTGCTACCCTAGCCGCCTAGAATTACATAGCGCATTAGAAACATCGCCACGTGTTTTACAAAAAACCAAGTCTCGTTTCTTCCAAGTACTTACTCTGAGCTGTTCTCGAGCGCGATTCAATAAATTCCCAGTCTTGTGCCAGTGTTTTAATCCTCTTAGTAGAGATGTTAGGGTGCACACGATTAAATCCCGGTTTTGGCAATTTAACCAACAAATTTCGCTGTGAGCCTGCACTGTGAACGTGACTGCTTGTTGAATCAAAGTGATAGAGGACAAGCGCTTTCTCGGCCTGTACCCGCTCGCGGCAGAAACGGAAGTCGTCTCCGAGATCCGGCCCCGCGTCGTCGCCAATTGTACTACCAACCTCCGCATCCCAAACGAACCATATTCATTGAAGAACCGTTACAACTTTCATTTCCTCTTTTTAACGATGTATAACAACCTATGTCAAAATAAAAAATATGGGATATATCAATTGTTCCAATTTTAATTTTTATTCTATAAATGATTTTTAAAACAAATGTATAATTTTTTTATAAAACCTAATACAACTAAGCAGTAAAATAACAATGAATTATAAAAAAGGTCTTACAGTTATTGGCCAAAACCCCTAAATGTTCGCCTATCAGAACATTTCAACTCGGCAAATAGAAAATCAAGTTAACATATCTAAATCTAGAACATCAACAAATTTACAAATGCACAAGTTTCATCCTCATAAGTTGCAGATTGCCCAGACTTTACAAGCAAATGATAACATCCGTAGATTAACATTTTGCAGCAGGTTAATCAACAAAATTATTGAAAATAGTCATTTTATAAGTACAATTTTATGGATAGATGCATACTACTTTCCTAATTATTGATTATTTAATCATCATAACGAACACTATTGGGCTCAGAACAATCCACACGTTAGTGGATAGTTTTTTGTGGCATATTGGGAAATTATTTACATGTTGCTATAATATTTCTAACTGCACAACGTCATTTGGAAATTCTTCAAACAACCTTATAAGATTTATTGGATGTAACCAGTACGAGTAGGATGGCGCTCCTCTACTCAATGCTAGATATGTTATTACTTATTTAAATAGCCGTTTTAATATCAAAGTAATAGCGACTAATACATCTTTTCAGTGGCCAACCAGATCTGCATACTTGATGCCTCTTGACTTTTATTTGTAGGGTACTTTAAAACACAAAATTTATGGAAGTAACTTCAATTATAATAATGTAGATAAACTTCGTGAAGCAATGACAGAGGCAATAAAAGGCGTTATTCGCAACAAATTGCGATAAGTAACTGGCAATATTCTAAAACGCTGTCAATTGTGTTTAAACTTGTTTTGGCCATTTAGCCAATAACAGTCAGAATTTAGAGATTTTTTTTTATAATTTATTGATATTTTACTACTTAGTTGTATTACGCTTTTTTATTTTTTGTTTACATTTGTTTTAGAAATTGTTTATAGAATCAAAATAAAAATAGGAACAATTGATATTTCCCACTTATTTATTTTTACATAGGTTGTTATACATCGTTGAAAAGAGAAACAAAAGGTCTATTTAGACGTGTAAAAATCAAATATGGTGGCCGTTTAAAATAAGAGAGTTGCTATTAATATCTCGAAAACCGCCATTTTGACTTTTGTTTTGACTTGATTCTTAAGTGTATGCAATCGAAATAAGTAACTTTTAATTGAAACTTATTTCCGCTACTTTAATAATTATGGATATATCGGAGTTTTTAGAAAACCACGTTTTTTAGTTTTTTTAGAAAACTTTCTAAACTGCTCGGACTTTAAAAATTTTTTCAACCTAATCTGAACCAGCATACAAAACTGCATGACATTGCCTATTTAACCAGATCTCTAGCTTTCAAAATAAGGAAGATACCCATGCAATCCTACTCCATTTAGGACACCCTGTATAGTTAACAAAATGCTTTTTTTTGCACACCGCTCCAAAAATGCCAAATGCACACCGCTCATGACTCATTAACCAGTGTTGGAATTTTAAGAATTGAGAGAACCATGTAAATGCCATCTCGTGGTAAAACCCAATTACTACAGGGCAACGACTACTACTTGTAACGATTGGAAGAATCATGTAAATGCCATCTCGTGGTGAAATACAATCACTATAGATATAACGACTCACACTTCTAGGTAGTTCTCAATTTTCAAAATTTCGGACTTCGAAAACGGTTCGCGTTACATTAAATAATGTAAAACATTCTGACTTGAAAGAAAATGGAAAATTTTGAGATGAGTCTCAGCGTGAAATTCGAGACTAAATTTTCAAAATTTCGTTATCTCGTAATTGGTGGGGGCCCAAAATCGAAACATACTTAACATTTAAATTTCTATTCTCACCCTGTACAGTCAGGAACCGGCAATAACTTATAACTAAAGACCGGATTAAAAGCATTAAAAAAACATCAAAGAAGCACCTAATAAAGAACATATTTTTGAAAAAAAAACATTAACCGGCAAAAACTTATTACTAAAGACCGGATTAAAAGCATTAAAAAAATATCAAAGAAGCACCTAAAAAGCACATATTTTTGAAAGAAAAAGCATTAACATACGCAAAAAAGAAAACATAACTTTACACAAAAAAGCACCAAAAAATGCAAAAACAAGCAAAATTTAAAAAGATGTTTATTTTTAATATTTATTTTTAATTTTAGATTATAAAAGTAGATACAGAATAGTATGGCAACCTTACCTAGATTATGGATGTGCGTTTTATTATTTTGTTCAAAATATAGAACAGTTGAAGAAAGCATTGACTGAAATAGCCTCGAGTTATAGATAGAACAATGAATTCAATTTGAAGCATTTATTTTTTTACATTTAATTTTAAACTTAAAAATATAAGTTTGTGGAAATAAATACAAAAATATCCTAAATATAGGTACTAATTTACAAAATCACATTCTAAAATGTGTAACCTCGACACCCAATGGGTAAAAGAGGGATGGATTATGTATGTATGTACATTCTAAAATACTTAAAAACAATTTACAATTAAATATTGCTCTAAATTTTCCATGATTAAATTGTGTCTTCTATGGCTCCAAATATATTTATAGACAGAGATACTTCTTTCAAAATCCACACTTGTTATAGGCGCACATTTAAAATTAACTATAGGTATGCTGATTTCAAAATCATCCACGTTTGCACCACCTAATTGTTTTCCAAAATTATTTAACGTTTGAAAATCTTTATTTTTTAAAGAAGCTTCATTTAAGTCTACAAGTATCTTCTCTCCAATTTTTCCCGGGACTCTAGAAATAGCTTGCATTGCACAAATTGCATCCGTTAATGGCATTCCTTGCTTCTCCAATGAGGTAACAGAATGACTCACAATATTATAGTGTGCCTTGATAAACTCTAAATTATTTTTTAATTGTTTTTGTCAATCTTTTGGCAAATGCTAAATTAGTCAGCAATATGTATAAACTTTGCAAAAATTACGTACATTGTCTGTTGACCTCAAATGCTGATATGAACCTATGGCATCGTAGATTAGGTCATATTAATTATAATAGTTTGGAGAAGATGAAAAAGAGAATGGTTGAGGGCATTAATTGTTGCCCTGTTAACCTACCTTGTGAATCATGTTGTAAAGGCAAGCAATCTAGACCACCATTCAAAACAAGTGATTCACGTGCAGACTCAATTTTGGACATCATCCATTCTGACGTTTGTGGACCAATGGAAATCACATCAATAGGAGGTGCAAGATATTTCTTTTTGTTCATGGATGATTGGAGCAGAAAAGTTTTCGTATATTTTCTCAAAACACGAGATGAAGTTTTAGACAAATTTAAAAATTTCGAAGCATTGGTGAAGAACTAGTGTCAGAAGAAAATAAAAATATTCAGGTCTGACAATGGCACAGAACATTTCAGCAGAGAGTTTGACGAATATCTTGCTAAAAGTGGCATCATACATCAAAAAAGTAATCAATATTCTCCACAACAAAATTAATCAGCTTAAAGAATGAACAGGACAGTAGTTGATAAGGCACGGTGTATGCTATCAGATGCAGAATTGGACAGAATATTTTGGGCAGAAGCTGTAAATACAGCAGTATATTTAATAACTCGATCATCTGCGTAGAGTCTAGCAAAAGAGAATAACACACCAAAAGAATGATGGACTGGCACAAAACCAAACTTGGAAAATCTAAGAGTTTTTGGCACATATGTAATGGTACATATGCCAAAACAAACACGATCAAAATGGGATCAAAAATCAACCACAATGATGTTCGTTGGATATGGCGATTGAATCAAATGGTATCGTATATATGGTCCAAAAAGAAACAAAGTAATGCACAGTCGTGATGTAGTATTCATGGAAAAGAAATGGAATACTCACTTTTATGCTAACGAAAAAGAAGACACCTTTCAAGTGGGGGAAAATGCAGTCGAGATCATTGAAGGCCAATCTAATACAGACATCCCCAGTGAAGAAGAGTTAGACCCCGAAGATGATGATCCAGATTACATAGATGAAGAGAAGAATCAAGAAAACAATGATCAAGAATTTAGACGAAAAAACCGCGTTCAAAAACCGAAGAAATATGATTATGTCACCTATTTAAGCAATGATAACATTGATACACAGACTGATCCAGACACACTTTGTTAAACAATGGAAAGTGTAAACAGTGAAGATTGGAAAATTGCGATGGGCGAAGAATATGAATCCAAAATACAAAACAAACAAAACCAGATAATTATAACATTAAGGCGGAAAGACCCCATTGGGTCGATAGCCTAATAAAGATTGTTTATATATATATATATATATATATATATATATAACATTATTAAGTGTAAGTGGGTGTTTCGGCGCTATTCCACAGCGTCGAACCCCAAATCTGTTTTAAAGTGTATTCTCGGTATTTGGCTTTTATTGCAGCAGACACATTTGTATAAAGATTGAAAAGACGAGTTATTGGAGTGGCTATTAGCTGCCCATTATATTCAAAGAGAAGTGCTTGAGTAAATTACGGTGCGCATATAGACCTATAGGCACCTTAAGCTGTTTATTGAGCAAGGATTGCCACTTCGGCAAATATAATTAGCGACCGGGAAATCCAAAACATATTTATTGCACCGCATTAGGAATCCTCAGAAATTCCAGATAGAGGAATTACCCAAGGATTGTAAGAACCAAGTGTGGCAACATGGTTTACCAAAACGAAATGCCGCACCAATCAGGGACCATCTTCAAGCCACCCCTAGCGGTGCATAATTCAAATTGCGCCCCACCCCAGTAACTCAAAAATTAGTTGTAAGAGAGCAGAGTAGACAACACTTCCATTCGTTACCTTCACCGGTATACCTCGTTGTGTATTTATTATTGTTACATATTAATTATAGTCCACGTTATTTTCAAACCTATGAATTTTAATTACCTTTTCATTTACATCGGCGATACAACTCGCCTGGTCCTTCGATTACGTAACAGACGAGTTACATAAATTATCAACATTTTTAAAAGGAGATTTCGTGGAAGATTTGCTGACAAATATTACAATTGTTCATAAATTTAAATATGCACCGATTACAAGTGCGGATGTGGAGAGAAGCTTTTCACACTTAAAAAATGTGCTCAGTGATAGGAGAATGGGATTTTCCGTTGAAAATTTAGAAAAACATTTAATTATTAGTTCATTTAAAAACGCGCAGTAATCATTATTTGTTATTAATTATTATTGTTATTAATATTAATCACCAAAACCTATGTTATTAAAACATTACTTTTATCTACCTATAGTGCGTTCTTGTTAATAAAATTATGTTTTGTTTTGTTTTTCTGTATTTTCATTTAAAAAAATGCATTTTCATGCTATTTCTGCGTTTTTGGGCTTATTCTAATCTTTATGCTATTTTAAATGCTTATTTTCTAAGATTTTTATGCAATTATAAGCGCTTATTTTGTAATTTTTTATGCTTATAAATCCGCGCTTTGCTTATAACACATATCTTACTCATTTTCGGGGATTCCACCTGATGCATTGAGTTTTAACTTCTCTTGATAATTATATATAGTATCTCTGCACCTGTTATTTGGGCATATTGTGAAAGCAGGATAAGGTATATAAGACAGTCGTGTCGGTTTGTCATCCAGACTAATAACAATTGGCGAATCGGCAAATTTACTGTACGACTTCAAAATAAACGTGATGCAAAAGTAGAGAGAAACAATGACCACTATCAGCCACCATAATCTTAAAACAAACCACAACTAAATCGGTACAAACTAAAACGTAAATCTTACTTACTTTTCCCAGATATTCCGTTTTCGCTCTCCTAAATAACGCACACCATGGAGGCTCGAATAATCCGCATATTCCATGCCATAGTTGGTCGCATTCTCCAGGAATGTTGGATGTTTGCTCTTGCCGTCACTGATATTTAAACTACGTTTTTGATTCATGGTTATATGTTCAATGGTAGCACAGCAACAATCACCAGGTTTTATATACGCGGATTTCAGCTGAATTTATATTTACAACCTTTAAGATTATGTTAATTGTCACTCCTTGAATAAATTGTTTAACTCAGATAATGTATAAATTTGGTAATCAATCATCTTAAAATTAATGGTGGTAAAATTTAATGAACAATTGACATCATTAGATATTAACGATGATTTCATTAATACTCCACAATTACTACTCCTACAATGCAAGATATGACCTGCTTGGAAAAATAAAAGTTCCCTTCTTAACCATTTAATGGACATATGAAAAGATGAGAAAGTTTTAACTTTAATTATACAAGGAGTGCTAAATTTGAGACTTATTTGAGTTTCTGTATACTAAATGTATATTTGTGAATTACACAATTATTTACAATTTCCACAAAATATTATTCTAAAATGTTAGACCGATCAGAAATTAGAATAGTAAACTACTCATAGTATAGTCAACATGACAAATAGGTCTTTCTAAACACTCTTTACACATACTTTAGGTTTTCTCCATCCGGCGGATAAAATTCAAATAATTGACCTCCGATATTTGAGGATTTATAAATAATACAAATGAGATGCGCAGATATGCCACTGACCTTAAAGGATAAGGACGAATTATGTATTACCTCATGCAAGTATTTGATTTATTTTGCAAGTATTTTACAATTACATTTTACAAATTAATGTGCCATACCATAAGATGGAATTTCAAATTATACCAGCAGAAAAAAAAAACAATTCTTGACAAAAAAGTTTATAATTAAATAATGCTAGAAATGAGTTCCTCATTTTTTTTAAATTTAATTTTTAATCAATGTTTGCAGAAACTCCTGCATCGAATTTGAAATAAAAACTTTTGCCAAATTAATTATCGAGGACTTATAAATCTAATAAACTATTATACCAGCATACACAGGGGCGGATGGGCAACATACAAGCGGCCCGGGAACAAACTTTTATCGGCCCATTTTGCATTCACATAAAATTGCAATAATACCATATAATCAAAATAATAATCATACTTCAAAATTTGACAAATATGTAAAAATCAAAAATACATTACAATAAATATTATTTTTATTTTTAAAATATATTAAAATATATTATCAGAGACATAACACCTCTGAGGATGGCTAATAAAAGCCGAAACAAGTTGGGTGAAGAACATCACATATAAAGATTACATAACTAAGAGAAAGTACTCCCCATAAAGAAAAAATCAATATAAAATTTAATACCGTAAGTTTTTCATAATACTTATTTATTTATTAATACAGAGGTTCCTAAAGTGTGCGTTTACTGTACTGCTTTCAATCATATTAAATAAAAGACGAAAAAGATTAGGTAATTAAAATTCATGCTTTGACTAAGAAAATTTAATTGTAATTATAAAATCTTCATTAAAATTACAAAGTTTTATTAGACCCAGTAATTTTTATTTGAATTATTGGAGTTTTATTTCGAAAGCATATCCCTCACAAAGTTGTTAAAATGTTATTAGCAGAAAATTTATTGAACATGAAAGAAAAAAATTAATAATTAAACAAATTTAAATGTAATTTTCAACATTATTACTTTTTCAAATTTTACATTACAAATTATAATTTAAATTGAAAATATTAATCAAAACACAATATCGTCATTTGCATTATACAATTTATATTGAAAATTATAATAATAATAAAAATATTTACTAGCGGGAGAACCTGCATAATATACACATAAAAATTAAAAATAAAAACTTACTAAATGAAAATTAACTTGAAACTTGTTTTGAATTTTTATATGAAAGTAAAAAATGTATATTATGAATGCCAAAACTCAAATGAAATAACAAAGTTATCATGATAAATGATAGAATTTAGTTGGAAATTATAAAATTCTTATAGTAAATACGAAAATATTAATTATAAATTTCAATGTTAAATTAAAATTTGAAATTTTTAGTATAAATTATAAAAAAACTTTATATTTAAAACATATAACTCACTAAGTTATTAATATTCTGACAGAAATTTGCAAAAATATTAATGCAAAATACAAAATTATGTACAAAATTACAAAGAGAAGCTATGAAGTTTTCATTGCAAATGACAAATTTTGATATTTTATTACAAATTGCAAGTTCATCAAAACATAAAATTCTCATTGAAACATCTCGCTTGTAAACTGCAATGAATTGGAAATTACAAAATTTTCGTTAGAATTTATTAATATAATTACTAGACTTTTCATAAATTGTAAAGATCAATGGACTCTGCAAGTTTTTTTATTCTAATTTATAACGTCTTTCCCCAGAAATCATATTCCTTGCAAATGTATTAACCATTTCATAGAAATTCGCAAAAAATATAATGGATTGTGTAAAATGTTGATTAAAATGTTTTTAAATTCAACAAAAACAATGATATTTTCGCATTTTCTATTTTCACATTACAGAAATTTCTTCGAAAATCCCATAAATAGTAATAGCATTATGATGAATGTTACGAAATTTTGATGATGGATTTCAGTATTTCAATAGAAATTATGGAGAATTAATTCTAAATTTCAAAAGTTTTAGAATTTGTAAACGTTGAATATAAATTGGAACATTGTAGTGAAAATTGCAAAGTTTTTATTATGTATACAATATTTCAATGGAATTAGAAAACAATCATAAAGTATAAATAAGTTTACATTAACACTATAACAAGTACAATAATAAAGAAGTAAATAAGTAAATAAAGAAATAAATAAGTTTTATTGGAATTATATAATTTTCGTTGTGACTTTCATCATTCAAAATTCTAAATTACAAAATTGCAATATCTTTATGAAAAGTTTATTGTTAATTGATAAATTTCACTGTAAAATGTAAAATACTCAACATTCGTATTATAAATTACAACATTTCAGCAGCGATTATGAAAATTTTATTGTAAATTGCCAAAATTTCACTATAAAATGCAAAATGTCATTGGCATTTCCAAAATTTGTGTCGAGTTGTTAAAATGTTTATAGTTATTTGAAGAAAATTTTATGGAAATAAACTTAGGTGGAAATTACGAACTTTTCATTAGAGATTACAAAATGTTTATTAGAAATTATGAAATTTTTATTATAAATACCAAAATTTTACTACATATACATTTTCCTTACAAATTTGAAAATGTTATTAAAAATTGCAAAAAGCTAATCAAACCACAACATATTAAAATTATATCATGACGATTGTAAATTAAATTTACATAAGCTTCAAAATTTTCAATACATTTTTTTATTAGAAATACCATTTTTTTTTATAAATTACAAAGATTAATGGAACCTACCAATTTTTAGTTGAGAATTATAACGGCTATCTACACAATTTATATTCCTCGCCAAATTATTTCATATTTCATAAAAATTTGCAAAAAATATTATGGAGATGGAATGGATCCATGGAAAATCATAGTTCAAAAAGAGAGCTGCAAGGTGAAAAAGTTTGGGAACCACTGTGTTAATACATATATAAACAATCTTTATTGGGCTATCGACCACATGGGGTCTTTCCGCGTTGTGTTAATACATTAAATCAAAGTTATTAATAAACTTGTCGATGGATCTGCCAGCCCAAAATTCTAGGGCTTCCGGCCCAACATTCGGAATGGCTACCGGCCCACCGGGAAATTTCCCATTTTCCCGTATGGCCCATCCGCCCCTGAGCATACATATACGAACAAGTGTTATATAATTGATATATTATTTACCTTGGTAAAAACCTCTGCAAATTTATGAATGGTTTCTTTCACTTATTTTATAATGTAATAAACAATGTTATACTCTGATTTTTCTAATCTGGCGTGCACGTCATCAAAATAATAATCATAATAATGATGGCACAATTTTACAAGGTTGCCAGTTGTCCTGGGTATTTAAAAATGGCTGCAATCAGCTGTTGCGCCCGTGCAATCTTGTGCGACAGTGCGCGGTTCGTATCAAATTCATCGACTTCTCTGCCGTTTTTCGTACAGATATCAATCTTGTGGTTATGGTTTAACATCTACAATGGCAAAATATGCATTGTAATAATCGATCAAATGTAACAAGTTAGACGTCAAAGAAGTTTGAAGCATTAGTGAAAAAGATGTGGCATCGTCGCCGAGAAAATATCGCCGTTGCCAACATAACATGATTTATTACATGATTGGCAGGCGAAAATTGTGTCCGCGGTTAATACACCGATTACCTATTTATAACCAACGGTGATCAGTGTTATGTAACAAATGATCTTCAGATTAATTTCGATTCTTAAACTATTGTTATGCATATTCTCGAAAACAATCACGTTGGTACGAAAAAACCTCATCGCACAGCTGTTTGATGACGTGCACGCCAGTTTAGAAAAATCAGAGTATACCTGGTGCATTTACAGATAACCATGTAACTAAAATATACAAATATACAAATATACAATATACTTTCCAGCAAACATAAATAATTGATATTGTATTTGACTCTCATTAAGGTATTTAGTCTATTCAGTAAAAAAAACGTGCACTTCCTTAATTAAATTAATTTTTTTTTTTTATAAAAATTGGTTTTGCAACCGGTTTCGACCAATTAATTGGTCATCATCAGGCAAAACTAAAACTTTTTACTGAATAAATAATTGATACAATATTTAATTTTCTATTTATTGCAATTCTAAATACAAACATAATAAATAATTTCGGGATTGGATCATACCTGTTGATATTTACGTTCTCTCCATCCGGATAAAATTCAACTCATTCACCTCGAAGATTTCCAAATAATATAAATTAGATGCGTAGAATTGCCCCTGAACTTAACGCTTAAGGAGAATGTGTCCGTGAACTGTACATATGAATATAAAAATGAACGTTGAAATGAGTTGAGAATATAAAAAGAATGAATATATTAGACATTTTTGTTAGTATTTTATCCATCTTACCAGATATTTTTGATTATTATTTGTTATTTGTTATTTTAAGTACTTTCTGGTATTTTCTACAACTTATTTATTTATTTTTCCCTACTAGTTTTAGCTTATCATTCAGCCATCATCAGAGGTTCTACAGAGAATATAAATAAATGTATATATATATATACAGGGTGGTCCCTTTTACGACGCCCACCATTAGGATATATTAAACGGAAAAACATACAGAGTTGGTCACATGGGATAAAAGTTTCTTATATTTGTACCTTTCAATATACTGAAACGAAAGCCGGGATATCTTGCACAGTTCCTGAAATATCGCTGAAAAACTGAAAAAGTGCCCTTTCATTTTCCTCTTATAACTCTTTTACTTTTGAAGGAAATTTCACAAAACTTGGCACGCTTATATTTTTCGACGTGAGCTTCCTGATGACAGTACCATACAGTTTTTGCGCCAACTAGATGCCCAAATTTTCATAATCAACTTTTGATTTTCTTATGGCAGCAATATTCGATTTTAATAGCATTCAAAAGAGCGAAAAATTCCAATTTCAACCAAGTATTTTTCTAAGTGTTTCAATAACAACAGCAGATAAAAATGCAGGATTAGTTATTCTTAACAAAACAAACTATATAACGAAAACGGAAATAATTATACAGGGTCCGTCATTTCACCTCCCGTCTTCAATAGCTCAGTTACTAATTGAGTTAGGATTTTGATATTTTGCAGACTTCAGTTGCTTTCTGGGGTGTATTTCAGGAAAATATTTTTGATTATACAAGGTGTCCCAAAAAAAGTGTGACGTCACCATGGTGTATATTTTTAGATTGCATGGTATATTTTTTGTCACTTATTTGGGTGCCTCTTATAGATGCCTACATATCCATAAAATTTTATTGAAATCGGTTTAGTGACATTAGCACAAAAAAATAAAAACTGAAAAAAATCAGTTTTGCACCATTGGTAAAGAAAATTAACAAGGGATAAAAATAGTGCCTCGTTAATAAAACCATACAATGTACTCATTAAATAAGGTCTGACTGTTGCGTTAACCAAGTTTTTTTGATATACATTGTACAGAGTGTCAAAAATTTAGTGTCAAACATTTCAAACTTTAAAGCACTTTATTTTTCTTATTTTAAATTGGAACCCCAGTATATTTTTATGTAATTCTATGCGGAATTAAAAGACAAACATTTTTCCTAATTACAGCCCTATCTCAAATCCTAACACATTCAAAGATATTTGCAGAAAACTCGTTTTATCAACAATTCCAATGGCCATTTAAATTAATCAAAATCGAAGGTGAGTTTGAAAAACAATTTATTGACATTAAAGTTTAACAAACTGACAAGAGCCAATGTTGACTGTAGTAATATAAAAGTTTAAAACTTTGTTAGCTAAGGTCTTTATACCCAAGATACCAAAATTACTTTTTGTCAAGGAAAATATGATATTTTCATAATATGACAAATATTATGACCTATATTGACAAATATTGATATGACTTTCATATTCGCATTTCAAAATATTACATTCAACCTGTTCTCGTCTTCGTTTGTGCCTTCAAGAGGGCGGAAGACATATAGAACATAAGTTCTAGCAATTAATTAATTTGAAAAATGCACAGTTATGTTATGTTTTTATGAAATTTTATTACTAAAACTATTTTTTAAACAAAACTTAATACTTTTACGATGTGTAATAGGTCTAGACGAAAATCTGTGAAAACTTTAATACTTTCGAGATATTAATTGTAACTACAAAACATGTTATGTCAATAAATTGTTTTTCAAAGTCACCTTCGAGTTATATTCATTAAACTGGCTATTGGAATAGTTGATAAATTGAGTTTTCTGCACATAAATTTATATGTGTTAGGAATTGCGATAGAGTCGGAATAAGGAAAAATGTTTGTCTTTTAATTCCACATAGAATGATATAAAAATATACAGGGGCTCCAATTTAAAATAAGAAAAATAATGTGCTTTAAAGTTTGAAAAGCTTGACACTAAATTTTGGACACTCTGTATAATTCATATCAATAACACTTGGTTAACCCAACTATCAGACCTTATTTAATGAGTACCTTCTATGGTTTTATTAACAAGGCATACCTTTACCTCTAATTTTCTTAACCAATGGTGCAAAATTGACTTTTTTCAGTTTTTATTTTTTTGTGCTAAAATCACTAAACCGAATTTAATAAAATTTCATAGGTATGTAGGTATCCATGAAGGGCACCCAAATAAACAACAAAAAATATACCATGCGATTTAAAAATACACATCATCATCACGTCACACTATTTTGGGACACCCTGTATAATCAAAAATATTTTCCTGAAATACGCCACAGAATGCAAGTAAAGTCTGCAAAATATCAAAATCCTAACTCAATTAGTAACTGAGCTATAGAAGACGGGAGGTGAAATGACGGACCCTGTATATTGTACAAATCTGCAAAGCTGATGCTTATGGTTTGCAAATGACAAAATATAAGACAGATTTCAATTGTTATAGTTGTAAATTTGACAAAATTTATCAGGTGAGGTTTGAGTTGAAAATTTTATAGCTTTTTATATCTGGTTTTGGAAAACCAAATCTTTATTAATTAATAGCATAACTAAATTTTGCTTTAATTTTTCTAGCAGAGTAGTCAAGAATTTTATGTGTAAGTATAATATGTTTGCTTCTAGAGGGACTTAAAGGCGAAGATGCTACCATGGTGGCAGAAATATCAAAGAGGCTTAATGCTAGCTTAGAATACCTCATGGCCGAAGATTCCCAAGCCATAAAATCCGCCATTATGAATGGATCTGCCAACTTTTCCTTTACCAAACACATGACTTCGTCCGTCCCCAAATTCATCATTAACCCGAGTTATCCTCTTCGGATTGAGTACATTGTGTTTGCCGTTCCCACTGCAGGCTTAATTCCGCAGTATGAAAGCCTCTTCCTTGTATTTTCGGCAACTTTATGGCTCTCACTGATGGCTGCCTTCTTTGTAATGGCAGTTCTGTGCTTCTTGATTGCCAAAACCACCAAATTTGAGCTACACTCAGCTGTGGAACCGCTCCTTATAATTATGCAGATATTGAAAAACCATCCCTATTTATATTTGCGTAGAACCCAAGGGGCAATGAAGGCATTTCTGATGTCATGGGCGATATTTTCGCTGCTAATAATCACAGGATTTAACACACAATTAAGAAGTTCACTAGTGACTCCAACGTACAGTGATGACATCACCTCAGTTGATGACTTAATAAATAGCGGAATAATGATCGGCGCCAATAAAAATAACTTTGCAGGCATCCTGCAGAAATTCCCCAAGCTTCAAGGTCACGTCTTACCGATAAAATCTGTAATTCCTGCAATTATGACGTTCGATAAAACCATGGCATACATATCGCCCTTAACGTATTTGGAGCACATCGTTTATAAGCGGGACAAGAACAACCATCTCATCTACAGAATTCTGAAGGAGTACATCACAGCCGGCCACAGCGTCTACAATTTCCCGATGAATTCTCCGTTTTTAAATAAAATGAATAAATTGGTTGCGTTGTTTAGAGAATTCGGAATAGAGAAGTTTGGTGTCAGGAAAATTTCTAATGAAGAGAAGTCATCCAGTGATGTGGTCATCCTCACTCTGAAGCACACGCAGACTGCCTTCTACGTCCTCATTGTAGGGTGTATAATTAGTTTCCTAGTTTTCTTCAGCGAATGGGTTTCCTACAAGAAATGG
This sequence comes from Othius punctulatus, assembly GCA_951805005.1. Lineage (NCBI taxonomy): Eukaryota > Metazoa > Arthropoda > Insecta > Coleoptera > Staphylinidae > Othius > Othius punctulatus. Next base: position 47,538,794 of record OX638146.1, read on the forward strand.
GGAAAACATTTAACATTATGTAAAGGCAGAAATGGAGTTACGAATCTATAGTGTAAAATTGCAATTTCATATCAGTGTACATCATTATATTTTATAGAAAATCAGCTGTTAAATAATCAATAATTATTAAAGAGATACGTAGAATAGATATGTACTATAGTCTGTCAAATTTCAAGATAGAGCGCTCGTAAATAAATTCAAGTGTACGGGAACAATTTACAGGGTCGAGTCTACACGCTACGAGTCTAACGATTGCAATAATCAAATCAACGAACAGACGTAAAAATACCATTTTTATAATGATTTCCGCATTTTCAGCTAAAGAATTCGTCGGTAGGAACATTAGCCTTATACAATAATTTATTCAAAATACATAATTTATTAAGAATATATAATTTCATACAACTTATGTTAAAACAATTTTTCGATATGATGTATTAGAACAGCTCCACAATGGTTAACTTCGAAAATTCCATTCATTCGTTTTCTTTCTTTCATTCATAACATTCAGCTAGAAAATTCAGCTAGATCAACAAACCGGGGTGGTAGAATATGGAGGGAGAAAAGGTATGCATTCAGAAGTTCGGAATTTTATCCGATCAGTCAGAAATAAGCACCAGCTCAGAACGTTACTCTGCTCGACGAAGTCGTAGAGGTTGAGCATTAATCTTTCAGGTAATTATATGAACGACGATATGAAATGTACACATAATTAACCAATTATAAAGTTATTTGTCCCTAGTGAATCGAAGTTTAATAAAGGTAGAAATGTAGGCTTCTGTCGCCGGATACTGCGTGGTCGAGCTTTACTGCTTTTCATACCTTGTCCTGACAATACCTTGTCCATTGTCCTCGTAGATTCAGGGAAAAGGTATTTATGATTATGACACCTTATTAACCAATTATGAAGTCATGTTTCCCTAGTGAATCGAAGTTTAATAAAGGTAGAAATATAGGCCTCTATCGCCGGATACTGCGTGGTCGAGCTTAACTGCTTTTCATACCTTGTCCTGACAATACCTTGTCCTTCGTCCGCGTAGATTCAGGGAAAAGGTATTTATGATCATAACACCTTATTAACCAATTATCAAATCATTTGTCCCTAGTGAATCGTAGTTTAATATAGGTAAGGCTTCTGCCGCCGGATACTGCGTGGTCGAGCTTTACTGCTTTTTATACCTTGTCCTGACAATACCTTGTCCTTTGTCCTCGAAGATTCAGGGAAAAGGTATTTATGATTATGACACCTTATTAACCAATTATGAAGTCATGTTTCCCTAGTGAATCGAAGTTTAATAAAGGTAGAAATATAGGCCTCTATCGCCGGATACTGCGTGGTCGAGCTTAACTGCTTTTCATACCTTGTCCTGACAATACCTTGTCCTTCGTCCGCGTAGATTCAGGGAAAAGGTATTTATGATCATAACACCTTATTAACCAATTATCAAATCATTTGTCCCTAGTGAATCGTAGTTTAATATAGGTAAGGCTTCTGCCGCCGGATACTGCGTGGTCGAGCTTAACTGCTTTTCATACCTTGTCTTGACAATACCTTGTCCTTTGTCCTCGTAGATTCAGGGAAGAGGTATTTATGATCATAACACCTTATTAACCAATTAAAAGTCATGTTTCCCCAGTGAACCGAAGTATAATAGAGATAGAAATGTAGGCTTCTGTCGCCGGATTCTGCGTGGTCGAGCTTAACTGCTTTTCATACCTAGACCAGACAATACCTTGTCCTTTGTCCTTGTAGATTAAGGGAAAAGGTATTTATGATCATAACACCTTATTAACCACTTATAAAGTCATTTGTCCCTAGTGAATCGAAGTTTAATAAACGTAGAAATGTAGGCTTCTGTCGCCGAATACTGCATGGTCGAGCTTTACTGCTTTTCATACCTTGTTCTTACAATACCTTGTCGTTTGTCCCCATAGATTCAGGGAAGAGGTATTTATGATCATAACACCTTATTAACCAATTATAAAGTCATTTGTCCCTAGTGAATCGAAGTTTAATATAGGTAAGGCTTCTGTCGCCGGATACTGCGTGGTCGAGCTTTACTGCTTTTCATACCTTGTCCTGACAATACCTTGTCCTTTGCCTTCGTAGATTCAGGGAAAAGGTACTTATGATCATAACACCTTATTAACGAATTATAAAGTCATGTTTTCCTAGTGTACCGAAGTTTAATAAAGGTTGAAATGTAGGCTTCTGTCGCCTGAAACTGCGTGGTCGAGCTCTACTGCTTTTCATACCTTAGCCTGACAATACCTTGTCCTTTGCCTCGTAGATTCAGGGAAAAGGTATTTATGATCATAACACCTTATTAACCAATTATAAAGTCATGTTTTCCTAGTGAACAGAAGTTTAATAATGGTAGAAATATAGGCTTCTGTCGCCGGATACTGCGTGGTCGAGCTTTACTGCTTTTCATACCTTGTTCTTACAATACCTTGTCGTTTGTCCCCATAGATTCAGGGAAAAGGTAGTTATGATCATAACAATTTATTAACCTATTATAAAGTCATTTGTCCCTAGTGTATCGAAGTTTAATATAGGTAAGCTTCTGCCGCCCGATTATGCGTGGTCGAGCTTAACTGCTTAACAATACCTTGTCCATTGTCTTCGTAGATTCAGGGAAGAGGTATTTATGATCATAACACCTTATTAACCAATTATAAAGCCATTTGTCCCTAGTGACTCGAAGTTTAATAAAGGTAGAAATGTATACTTCTACCGCCGGATACTGCGTGGTCGAGCTTTACTGCTTTTCATACCTTGTCCTGACAATATTTTCATCAAGACAGTAGAAAATTGTAAAATTCCTTCCTTCACTGCTACGAAATAAGTGAATGCCGATATAATAAATCAAGTTCATTTGCTAAAATCAAATTTGTTAGATATTCATATAAAATATCACACTGTATAAATCGCTCAATATAAATAATTCAATGATATTCTCTGTCAACGTAATTTCGTAAATAAAATGTTCAGCGTTTCGATACTCAAGGAATCTCAGCATTTCAAACCGAATAAATCGTATGATTGAATGTACATATGTATACAGGGTGTCCAAGATAATCATCAACAAACATGGGAATCTCGGAAACCATAAAGTTACAAAAGCGGTTAAATTAGAAAAAAAGTTGCGCAATTTAGTGGTCAGTAATATTCTGTTGAGAAAACCAGAATATTCCGCTTAGTTCTGGAGATATTGACGAAAAGCAAAATTTTGCGATATCGTTTTTAAATTTTGCGAAAAGATGAAAAGATGGGCGGAAAGACCGCATGGGGTTGATAGCCCAATTAAGATTGTTTATATATGTTTTGCTCAACTTTATAATTTTCGCATTTTATCGAATATCTCCGGAAGTAAGCGAAAATTTCTGGTTTTCTCAACAAAATATTATTAACCACTAAATTGCGCATTTTTTTGTAATTTAACCGTATTTGTAACTTTAACGGTTTCCGAGATCTCCATGTTGTTGATCCTTATCTTGGGCACCCTGTAGATGTGTGTAGAAGTAGAATTGAACCCGATAAAAATAAACTGTGACCCATTTTATTTAAATAATATTATTTCATAAAGTTGTAACGGATCATGTGGCTGATAATTTTAGTAGACACAAATGCTATTAATATCATGCGGTGATGATATACAGTGCTTATTTGTAATATTTTAAGATAAGTTATTGTATGAATTCATTTATGTGATTTGTTCCTATCCACAAGGTGGCGTTGAAATTCATTGGTAGCCACAAATGCTAACGAATTTATATGCAGTGATGACATGTATTGAAGGAACTTCTCGGTACAATCTGAAGATAATTTGGTCCATGAAGTCGCTAATCCCACTTAAAGAAGTTACATTTGAAATGAAGAAAAATATTGATAAAATTTGGGGAAATGAAAAATTCTGAGTTTTGTAACGTCAAAAACTTGCGTTTTTGACGCACACACAAAATGGCGGACCAAGTGTCACGCTGTCACCTGGAAGAAAATGTCTCCGCTGTGAAAGTAACTACGCCGCTTCCGCTGAACTTGGCCAAATTCCGCAGACACGAATCGCATAATGTAAACTACTAATGGAAATACCTCTTTTGCAAGGGCACAGGAATACGTAGGATACAATAACGCCGCAATACACACAAAAGGAATGTAGTAAGTAATGATGTTAATGAAAAATAAGTAAAAAGAAGTTATGATAAATAAGAAGTTATAGTAATTAGTAAGTAAGTAATTTCGCGTAAAATTAAACCCCACGCGCTAAAACTATTCATGGTCAATTGGGAACCGTTACACATAGTAAATAAGAGGGGGATAACAAATGCACAAGTGAAGGAAATCGCAAGAAACGAGAAACGGTTGAACGAAATGATAAAAGAAAATACATGAAGAAAGATAACACGACTTCGACATCCGAAAGGGTAAAAGAAGAAAGATTATAATAATAAAAAATAATTGATATAAATAAAATGATATATAAATAAATTTAATAAATACACACCTCATGGAACTAAACGTTTATTTGTAATAACAATAATAATTCTACGGAACACATTAAGGCTCGTCGATATTAAAAACTGCTTTATTTAGTTTGATGTCTCCATGCTCAGTAGAAGTGTCTTCTGGTTGGACTGCAGGTTTTGTATTCATTTCATTTGAGTTGTTTTCAACCTCCTGACGGAGTAAGTCTGTAGAACCAGACCAATAATGTCTACCATACTGACGTGCATTGCAGCAGATGCGCAAGGAGAAGAAATATACTGTTTCGAATATCGAGAGAAACGAAAATCCGATGAAAAGCCCGAGATGGCCTCCACACTCTGCGATAAATTCTGTCAATCCGTAGTTTACTTTGCGTGTGAGAGCCATAAACTCTTTACCTTTTACTCTAAATGTAAGATTCGTATATCTGTAAGTATAATAAATACATATACATAATTATAAACATAAATAATATTCTGTAGTCGTATGCATGATAATACGTACATTGGATCGCTTTGAATTTCTCCGGCATTATTTACCTCCACACTGTACTTTACATATGAGCACGAGGGCATACAATTACAGATACCAAATTTCAGTGCTTCGTCCGAATAAGCAAATACATCCAAGTCATCACTTTCTTCTAAAATTAAGCAGTTATACAACTTAACGTTATACAATTCAAACTTTTATTGTTGTCTGTGATTTTAAAACTAACAGTAGACCTAAGGGCACTTGGGTTTACTATTTCTCCATAAAGAATAACATGGGAGTTCCCCCCTTCACTTTCCCCAGCTAGCCAACCCCGCCCTTTAGGAGTCAGGAGGGAGTTTGAGGTTATGTGATATATAAACAGGCTGATTATATCAGTCTGTTTATATCAGCCCGTTTATATTAGCCTGTTAATATCAGCCTGTTAATATCACATAACCTCAAACTCCCTTCTGACTGATAAAGGGCGGGGCTGGCTGGCTGGGGAAAGTAAAGGGGGAAACTCCCATGTTATTCCTTATAAAGAAATAGTAAACCCTTGAACACTAAGAAATAGGACAGAGATGAAATAAAACTATGTGTTTTGTTACTCAATTAAATTACCCATTACTTGTTAATTACGACCTATCGATCGCTGACCAACATCACATGGTGTCAGAAGTGGGATTCCGAAGTGTATAAAGTCCAAAAGAAGATAAAATCAAAAGCAAAAATGCAAAAAGGAAGCAGGCGACGCAACGAACCTACAAAATGCAGCAGTAGCAGGAATAAGACCGCCAATAGCTTTAATATTTTCCAACGACACGAAAACGCTGACAATTAACTCGAAAAATTGGATACAACAATTTGAATAGTATGCAATAGCCTGACAACTAAGCAACAAGCCAGGAATGGTGCAAACAGCTACGTTTATGGCAACAATTGGTCCAGATGCAATACAAATATTTAACAACTTTTTTCTAAGCTAATAAATTCTAAAAAGATAAATTCAAAAATTATTTTATTCCTAAAACAAACGTATCCTTTGAAAGATACAATTTCTTCAAGCTTACACAAAAAGAAGGTGAGTGCTTTGATTATTTTCTAAATATAATCAAAACTCAAGCAAAAACATGTGAGTTTGAAACTCTTAATGATAGCTTACTGAAAGACAAGTTAGTATTTGGTATTCGATCCGACAAGGCAAGCAATAGTCATTTGTAAAGCAAGTGAGCAAGCAACAGAACAAATTAAAGAAATTCAGAATGTGGAAGTAGATAGAAATAATATGGTAAAAAGTAATAAACAAAGTAAAATGCAAAACAATCAAGAATTGGACTGTAAAAGGTGTGGAACCAAGCATAAGAAACAAGAATGTTCAGCATATAAACAAAAATGTAAGAAATGCAGAAAAACGGGGCATTTTGAAAATAAATGCTGGTCAAAGAACCAGAAACAAGTCAATGATATAGCAGAGGAATCGAGTGACTCTGGTAAGGGAGAGTTTTTTGTACAGCTAGTACGGGATACCGAGAGAAATGATTGGAACGAAAAAGTCAAAGCCAAAAATAAAGTATTCATTGCTAAACTAGATACAGGAGCACAGTGCAATGTATTACCTAAGCACATAGCAGATCAATTAGAAGCAAAGATACAAAAATCAACCACTAAAAGGTTAATCAGCTTTACAGAAAATAAAATATAAGTCTTAGGAGAAACTATCTTGGACTACACTATAAAGAAGCAAAAAGTAAAAATAATGTTCAAAGTAGTAGCAGAAAAAGTCCCAACTAAATTAGGAAGAATATCATGTGGGAAATTGGGATTAATAAAAAGAATTAATGAAATATCGCAGCTAGAGATAACTGATGTGTTCTGAGGTTTAGGGTGCCTACAAATTTACGAATATGACATTGATCTAATAGAAGATCCAAAGTTCAAAATCAGACCTGCAAGAAGAATACCACATTCAATCAGAGAGGCAGTCAAAAAAGAATTGGACTTGATGGTTAAACTTGAAGTCATAAAACCAATGAAGGAGCCAACTCCAGTAGTGAGTCTAATGGTAATAGTAAGAAAAAATAAAAAAACTTCGAGTATGCATAGATCCAACAGACGTAAATAATAAAAACATATTAAGAAGACATTATCCGTTAAAAACCATTGAAGAAATATCAGCAAGAATAAATAAATAGACTTTCTTCACACTACTCGATTGCAGAAGAGGATTTTGGCAAAGTTAAGTGAGCGAACGAACACAAAAATATTTAATATTTTCAACTCTATGGGGGACATATAGCTGCCTAAGACTTCCGTTTGGGTTAAGCTCAGCCCCAGAAGTTTTCCAAGAACTAATAAATTATGTGCTAAAAGACATGAAAAACGTCGAATGTTCAATGGACGACATTTTAGTACATGCAGAATCTCTGGAAGAATTGAAAGTATTACGGAAAAAGTCGTAAGAAAACTACATGGAGCAGGACTAAGATTAAATAAAGAAAAATGTGTATTCCAAACAAGGAAAGTTAAATTCTTAGGTCACATTCTGTCAGAAAAAGGTTTAGAACTGGATACACAAAAAGTGTGAGCAATAAAAAATATAAGATAACCGACCAACAAAGAGGAGCTACAGAGACTGTTAGACATAGTTACCTATTTAAATAAATTGGTAGCAAACATGTCCGAGCTTACAAAACCATTAAGAATTCTGTTGATAAAAGAAACAGTGGTTCTGGGATGTTGAGCAAACCAGAGCTTTTGAAAATATTAAACAGACACTCTCAACACCACTGGTACTCTAGTTCTATGAAGTAATCAAAGAAGTAACACTGTCGGTAGATGTGAGCTCAAAAAGCTTGGGCGCAGTATTACTACAAGATAATCAACCAGTGGCCTATGCAACAAAAGCATTATCACCGAACTAGCAAAACTACCCACAAATCGAATAAGAAGCGACAGCAATAAAATTTGCGTGCCAGAAGTTTCATGAATATGTCTATGGTAAACAGGTATGCAGAGAAACAGTTCACAAGCCATTGGAATCAATATTTTAAAAACCAATCCAATGTGCACAACCGAGACTTCAAAGAATACTGTTTGATGTAATGCTATACTCGCCAAAAATTAAATACATAAAAGTTACAGAAATTCCCATAGCAGATACATTAAGTAGAGATTGTGATCAAACAAACATAGAAAACCCGAAAGAAGAAGAAACGGAGATTCAGATAATATTGGCAATGTCAAAGGAAGCTAGACAGATATTAATCGACGCTACCAAAGAAGATAATGAACTGCAAGTATTGATAAAGTACATCTATGATGGCTTCCCCGACTCATGCAACAAACTACCAGAATCAGTAAATCATTACTTTAATTTTCGAGATGAACTCTCATACTATGAAGGACTTATATTTAAAAGTGACAAAATAATAGTTCCAAAATCACAGATATCAAAAATGCTGACACAAGTACATACAGGACACTTAGGAATTCAAAGTTGTATGAAACATGCCCGTCAGTTACAGTATTGGAAAAACCAGTACAAAGATATAGTTAACTTAGTAGAAAGCTGCAACATATGCCAAAAACAACAGAGAGCAAACTATCAAGAATCAATAGTGATTAAGCAATTTCCCAAATTACCTTGGCAAATAATAGCAACGAACCTGTTTGACTTTCAATGCCAAGAGTACATAGTTCTAAGTGATAGCTACTCCACATTTATAGATTACAAGTTATTAAAAAATCAGACGTCAAAGGAGACCATTGAAGACTGGTTCAGTGTACATGGTATCCCAGAAGTGTTCAGTGGTAGTGGTAGTCCCAGTGGTAGTCCAGAAGTCAGACAATGGTAGACAATTCAACTCCAAGGAGTTCAAGGAGTTCAAGAAAACTTGGTGCTTTGAACACAGAACTTCAAGTCCGCAATATTCAAGAGAAAATGGACTAGCAGAACGAAATGCACAAATAGCAAAAAACATTCTAAGAAAGTGTACGATAGATGGATCAGATACTCGACTCGCACTATTAAACTTTAGAAACACTGCAAGAAATGTATTTATTGGTACTTCGAAGCAACGACTGATGAGCAGAATGATCAAAACAACACTGCCCATAACCCGAGAAAATCTGAAACCAAAAATAATTCAAAACGTGCATAAAGAACTGAAAAAAACTTAGACAAAAATGACAGTCATATGCAAATAGACAAACAAAGCCACCACAGATTTGAAAAAAGGTGAGAAAATAAGAATTCAGTTTGGACATAGGAATTGGAAAAGATGGGAGATATTAGAACAACACAATATTGACACTATATACACTATACTATAAAATAACACCATACACTATACTACACTGCTGATTTCATTTTGTACATATGGTTGTAAAAACATGTTTATATTGCTATGATCTTCTAATAATTCATTGCCATTTGTGTTTTATTATGTCATTTAATGCTTCTATTTTTTTAATCCATTTAATTTAATATGATTTTTTAATTTAATTCAAATTTTAATCCAAAAAGTTTTGATATTTTCAAATTCCAAAATGATTATAATTGATTCCTGCATCTAACAGATTAACGCAAATACTAATACTAATAAGAAAACAGAATTATTAAGAAATACATCTGCTAGTACTAACCCTCAACATACTTTGCGCATGTTATTTTACCAAGTCCGCAGATTTCGGTGGTGTCGTTATCTAAAACCAAAGTTGAGATAATTCGTGAGTAGAATTCAAGACACATAAATACTCACGTGGCATCCAGATTAAGACACATCCGCATAATTTTAGAGTGGAATTGGTAAGGCATTCAATTTCACAGTTTCCGTGCGTGTAATTTTGGTAGTAGAGCAATGGGCGTTCAGAGGAGAAGTAGCAATTTCTAGTCTTCGGATCATACTGTCGGATTGCTTCCTCTGCAACCATCACATCTGGTATAATAGTTATAGCAACGCCTGTATTAAATCCCACATCTATTGTTGCCATATTACTCGATGGAACTTCGGCAGGATTATGTACTATTAGCTACATAGAATAGTTGATTAAAAAATGAATGAGAACAAAATTAGTTGCGAACCTGAAAGCCTGCACGGGAATATTCTATTTGATCTAGCGTGTTGGCACTTAACTGAACAATAAATTTATTTGACCCACTAAATAGGGCACTTCTGGGATAGGCATATCTGTAGTTTTCCGATAATCCACCGTCTAATGTCCAGCCATACTTACTGCGACTTTTCATCAAATAGTCAGTTATATCTCTAAAACCGATTCAGTAAGCTTGATCAAATTTATATTAATGCAACTGGTGAAACCTAAGAGTCAAATAATCTAACAAAATTTTTAATTTACGAAATGAGGTAGATAAAACACAATGCAAATGCAAATATTTGAGATGGAATATGAAATCCCATCAAATATTTTAAATGTAGTTAAAATGACGCGTGTTATGGTACACACAAATGCTGACCCATCAAAACAGAGATATTATATAATCTCCGGAGCCGCATCCCACGACAGTCCCTAGCATCGGTCGGCTCCAGCACATCGCTCAAATCGCGATAATACAATAATCAAACACATAATAATAATCAAATAACTCTTAATCAACTTAACATTAATAAATGTATTAATCCAATGTTCACTTAATAATAAAGTTTTTAAAAAACAATATTCCTGTTATCGGAATTTAACTGGCGCTGCGAACAGGATATCTGTAACGCATGCAATTCGGCGGTTCGTTTCAACGATTCGTGCAGATATCGAACAATCAATCAGTTAAGTGTAAAAGTTAATTAACTATCGAACTGTTAGTTAAGTGTGAAGTGAAGGGATCTTTTGGATTTACCCAGGATTTTTGGATTACCTACGACATGGTTCCAGAACTGCTAATGTAAGTGCAAACTTTTGCTACATTGCCAAAGCTCTTATGACGGATATTGATTACCTATCCCAATTAATAAGCTCCTTAACAATCATGCCATTCACTGTAAAGGATATCACTACCGTTTATCAAGACACCATCCCAATTTTCGACGGTGATTCGAACATATTAAATGCCTACATAGCGGCATGTGAGTTTTTAATCAAGACATTTTTAACAACTCCAAGTCCTGAAATTCAAGCCCTGCTGCTCCGAATTTTTCAAGGAAAATTAAGAGGTAAAGCATTACAAGCTGTCAGCAGCAATGAAGAAGTAGACACATGGACTGGCTTAAAAGAATTATTATTAAATCATTTCGGAGATCAACGAAGTGAGCAATGTTTGTTCGCTGATCTCGCGGCCCTACGCCCACATAAGAATGAAGGTTCATACAATTATGGGAACCGAGTTAAAGAAACGTTGCAAATTCTTCTGACTCATGTTAAACTACGCGATAATAATGACCAACGCAGAGCATTAAAGAACGCCAACTACAAAAACACTGCGCTTCAAATTTATCTCCAAGGTCTACTAGAGATAGATAACATCACGGGAATAATGGTACAAGTGAAACAGCCTGATAACTTAGAAACTGCAATGGGATATGTTATTGAAGTGGAAAATTTCAATTACCGCGCTGGGAGATTTAATAACTTGCAGCGCATAAGCCCGAAGAATGCTTACAGTGACAAGGTTAAACAACCGATAAGACCACATCTAATTCGTCCCGTTATTATGCCTCAACGTTACCCTAATAATTATAATAATAATTACCAACAACAACCAAGCTTCTACCAACAACAACCAAGCTTCTACCAACAACAACCAAGCTTCTACCAACAACGACCAAGCTTTAATCAACAAGCTGGCCCTTCAAGTACACGATGGCCTAACGCACCACAATTTGGGAAGCCCGGTAATGCTGCAAACACCGCCGCCTTGCCGAAACCAACGCCGATGGACGTGGACACAAGCGCTCGCAAGCGAGTCGCCTCCAATATAACAAATACAGCCAAGAAGCCAAATTGGGGACAAAACCGATTATACTATCAAGAAAATGAAGAGGAAGAAGGAAATGAATACCAACAGCCGGACGTATTTGCTGAAGAAAACACTGAAGAAATTGAACAAGGAACTCAGGAAGAAAACGAGTATGAAGATGAAAATTTTCACTTTCTCACCCTTTCTACCAGGAAGAAATGACCTGCAAGCAAAACGATAAAATAACGACCATCAATGTGAATAACATAAACTGCAATTTGCCCTATATAACATGTTTAGGACTAAAATTTCTCATAGATACAGGATCGACCAAAACGCTAATTAATTCTCGACTCTTTCACCAACTCAGAGAATACGCTGTCAAAATTCCATTCATAATCAAAACAGCTCATGCTGCAACTAAACACAATGATGCTGTAATTGCAGAAATTCCACCAATATTTCATTCAAACCTCCAACACACGTTTTTTAAATTCGACTTTAGTAAAAAATTCGACGGATTAATCGGAATCGACCTTTTAAACAAATTAAATGCAATTCTCGACATCCATAAAAAGGTACTTAAAACTCAAAATGCAAACATACCAATTCATCTAGACGTAGAAAAAATTTCTTTTGAACCACTACAAGCAAAACCAATTAAAATACCGGTCAATATAGAAAATGGTACTATTTATATACCTCCAATCGAATTTCGTCCAGGAATTACTGTAAAGGAATCAATAGCAAATGCAATTAACCACCAAGCTCTAGTTATTGCTGTAAATTATACCCAACAAAAGAAATCAATTAATATTTGTGACTCCTTACAAACTCACACGGTAAACGAAATTAACGAAATATACTCATACGAGCAAATGGATACAGATTACGACCCTGATTTAGAAGAAATACAAAGACAAAATGTAAATACTAATTTAAATACTAAAGGAATGAATATCGAAGAAAAATCTTTTATCAGAGCCTTTGCTGAAAAATACAAGCATGTCTTTCATGCAGAAGGGCAAAGATTGTCATTCACCCACTGCGTTAAACATAAATTGAACCTAAAAGATGAAACACCTGTTTATGTCAAAATGTATCGACAGCCAATAAAGACAAAAAGGGAAATCAAGAGACAAGTTTTAGAACTTCTAGACCAAGACATAGTACAAGAAAGTATTTCACCATGGAGTTGCCCTGTGAATATAGTCACAAGGACTACCAATGGCAAGACAAAAAAACGAATGGTTATCGACTACCGTCGTTTAAACGACCAAATGATAGAAGATAAGTATCCAATTCCTAATATAGCTGATATATTGGACAAATTAGGTAAATGCCAATATTTCAGTAGTATCGACTTAGCATCAGGCTATCATCAAGTAGAAATGGATCCAAGCGATACCGAGAAAACCGCATTTTCAACAGAGCAAGGACATTTCGAATTCAAGAGAATGCCTTTCGGATTAAGGAACGCACCAGCGACGTTCCAACGACTCATGGATAATATCCTGAAGGGATTACTAGAAGAAACATGCATGGTTTACTTAGACGACATAATTGTATATTCAGTCTCACTTCAAGAACATATGTCGAAATTAAATACAGTTTTCCAAAGATTAGAAAATGCAAATTTTAAAGTAAAACTTGAAAAATGCGAATTCCTCAGAAAAGAACTTAAGTATTTAGGACACTTAATTACGGAGAATGGAGTAAAACCCAATCCTGAAAAAATTGAAGCAATTAAAAATTACCCGCTACCAAAAACTCAAAAGGAAATCAAAGCCTTTTTAGGACTTGTCGGATATTATAGAAAGTTTATAAGAGATTTTGCTGGAATAACGAAGCCATTTACCAAATGCCTTAAAAAAGGATCACAAGTTGAAGCAGATAAAGAATATTTAGAAGCATTTACAAAATGCAAAGCTCTCTTAATGAACGAGCCAATACTTCAATACCCTGATTTTACACAAGAATTTATCATAACGACAGACGCTTCAAACATAGCCATTGGAGCCGTACTTTCACAAGGAAAGATAGGTCAAGATAAACCAGTTAGCTATGCCTCCCGAACATTGAGTGCTACAGAACAAAAATATTCCACAATAGAAAAGGAACTTCTTGGAATAATATATGCAGTCAAATATTTTCGACCATATATTTACGGTAGACATTTTAAAATTTATACTGACCATAGACCTTTAGTGTGGTTATGGAAATTAAAAGAACCAAATTCTAAATTGACTAGATGGAAATTGAAATTAGAAGAGTATGACTTCGAAGTAATTTACAAGAAAGGAAAATACAACACCAACGCAGACGCACTATCAAGGATCACACAAGAGCAACTATTTGCAATAGAAGATGACATAATATCACTGATGCCTAACCCAGATCCAGAAATGCATCGATTATTAGACGAAATCATACAAGATATACAACTAGACGATATTACCAACACACAAAATCTACCAAGTACATCATCTGTTAGAAAAGAACAACCTACCACCAGTGGCAAAAACCTCTCAATGTTACGTCAAGATTTAGAGATGAAAACCTCAAAAAGAAAAAGAACTCCAATGTTATCACCAAACGAGCAAGATAATACTAGTAACACGATTCGTTCCAATCAAGAATCTGAACCTACAACTGGAATTACCATATTAGACGAACTAATAAACGATAAGAAGAATCAATATTTTATCAGTAGTACAACAGCTGATACAAAAATTGACATTTCAAACGAAAATGGTAACAAGATCATCAAAGTAAAGATATCAACAAAGAATATCGAAACTGAAATCATAAATTTTATGAAAGAATACTTAATTGGCCCAGGAAAACACTACTTATACTTTGAAAAGGAAATTCTTTACCCAAACTTCTGTAAAATTTATATTCAACTCTTTAACAATGAAGGACCGAAGTTAATCAGATGTACACGAAACGTTATTGTACTAACTAGCGAGGCAGATCAAATGGAATTATTAGAATCACATCATCAAGGTAAAACTAACCACCGAGGAATAGAAGAAACTCTAGCTCAAATAAAAAGAAGATATTATTGGAAAGATATGAGAAAAATGATAACTGACTACATTAAAAACTGTTTAGTCTGTAACAAAACTAAATACGATCGACACCCTACTCAACCACCACTACAACTTACGTTTACGCCCGATAAACCATTCCGAAAGTTATTTATAGACACCTTTACAATAGGAAGCTCGAAATTCTTAACCATAATAGACACGTTCTCTCGATTAGGTCAAGCAATACCTATATCTTCTACAAATTCTGTAGAAATAGCTGACGCATTATTAGAATACTTCAAATACTATGGAGCACCAGAAGAAATAAGCTGCGATAGCGGAAAAGAGTTTAAAAACGATTTAATTATGAAACTATTAGAAATCCATAAAATTAAAGTACACTTTGGAACACCTTCGAACCCCTGTTCCCAAGGAAATATAGAGCGATTTCATTCGACAATCATCGAACAAATTAGATGTCTCGAACAAAGAAAGAAAGAACCTATAGAGCTACAAATGAAACTAGCAATTATCGCTTATAACAGTACAATTTCAAAACCAACATGTTTTGCTCCGATCGAACTTGCTTTCGGTCACACCGCCTTAAGAGACCCAATGGATTTACTTTATTCGAAAGATTATTACCATCAATACTTATCAGATCATAAAGAACGACTTCATCATCTTTATAAATCAGTTCAAGAGAAAAACATCAAACAAAAGGAAAAATATGTGGAGAAATCTAAACAGAAAGTAAAAGAAAAGCCTTTCAAAATTAACGAACTCGTATACGTTAAAAATAGTGGTAGAAATAAATTGGTAAACCCATATATAGGTCCATATAAAATAACAAAAATTAATGACGATTCAACTATAGAAGTCAAAACGAAAACAAGAATTAGAAAATTCCATACGAGAAACTTGAAACATTCTATTGTTTCAGACTCCTCGGATGTTGTGTCTCTCACATCAGAAGCGACGTTGCCTTAGAAGAGATCAAGGGCAGCACAGGTCTTTTCCCAATGAAATTAGGAGAAGCCCAAATAAAAACCAATCAGTGGAAAATTACAACTATATATCATCTCGATCATTTAATGCAAGAAATTACAAATCTTAATATCAACTACGATAATTGGATTACAATCCTAAAAAATGGTTCATTTAGCGGACCCTATAGTAAAGAAATGGCAAACTACATGTCCATATTAACAACAAAGAGAAATAAAATGCTGAAACAAGTTAATCAACTTCTGCCACAACAAGAACTGCACAGACCCAGAAGAGGAGCTGTTGATGTTCTAGGACAGATAATTAAAAGAATCACAGGAAATCTAGATAACGAAGATGCTGAAAAGTACGACAAGGAAATACAAAAAATAATCCAATCCCAATCTGGAATGCAATCGATAATGGAAAAACAAATTTCCCTATCCATCAAAACAATTGAAGAATTTAATAAAACTATATCCGATTTAAGAAGTAATCGGTTAGTACTAAATTCAAGAATACTACAAATCAACGAGTTTATCAAAAACGCCACGTTTTACCAACTACAAGAAGCTCATCGAATAACCATCTTCGCTATATTCAATCAGCTCATATTTCTAATAGACAACGCCAATGAAATATTGTATACATTGACAGATGCTGTAACTTTTGCAAAGTTAAACGTATACCATCCCTCAATAATGGATACCAAAAACCTTATCTTTGAACTGAAACATTAAAGCCAACTACTAATTAATGAAAAACTTCCACGAAAACCAAACGTAGAAAATATCTTTCTGCTGGAAAAAATAATCACAGTACGAGCTTACGTTAAGGATATTTCAATTATATTCATCCTAGAAATTCCTCTAGTTGAAATTTCCCCCTACTCATATTACCAATTATATCCTTTACCAGTTCGCAACAGTAATAATACCTTCCATTACATAAAACCAGAACATACGCATTTGGCAATCAATAGTGATAGATTTGTACCGCTCACCGACTCATGTCAAGAAATAGAAGCCACACACTACCTGTGTCAAACTTCGAGCAGTCTACAAATTACCTCAGACTCACCATGTGAAGTTCAACTGTTATCCTACACTGGTCACTACGCAACATTTTATACTTATCCGATGTAGAAAATTACAGTTTTTAGATTTCAGCTTTAAATTTAGAATAAGATTTATTAAACAAGCAATTTCGATAACTTTATGGATTTCATTTAATTAACCTCTAGTTTTATATCTGTAATGTTTCTCATTTAAACTAAATCTTCATTTGATTCACATTCATGTTATTAATTACTCATAATTAAACAATGTTTTGCCATTTTAGTGAAGCGATATTATTTAGGTTATATTTTACTAATTTATACTTATTCCCTGAAGAGTATTATCCTCTTTATACTTCATTTTAAATTTTATTTAGTATTAATACTAGTATTAATTGTTCTGATGTATTTTCTTGCTAATAACTTAGTGTTGTATAAGATCCAATTTAACTGTTTGTAACAATGTTCGGATTTTCAACTGTTTTCATGGCACTCTAGTTTTTTTTTTTAATTTTTAAACTCAGTGTAGTGTTAATTATAGAATTTATTTATTTCCATAAAAAAAAAGAAACAAACAAACAAAAAAACAATAGCATTAACGAGCAGAAATAAAAAATTACTTGAAAAATGCAGGTCCGTATTTAAAAATTTAAACTTGATGACGGTTGCACACACATGAAACGTCTGATATAATATTTAAAATTCCCTTGTCGGAGATGAGAAATAGTGGCAATGGAAATGTTGTATTTTTATATATTTTTAAATAACAACAGAAAAAATTAATAATATTTTCGAAAATTTAATTACCTTACAATTATTTTTTTAAAATTATCTTTATTGATTACTGATACACATACGATTACGCGTTTTGCCCCAATTTAACCGACTTCGAATCTCTTCCCATTTCCGATATCCCTACAGTGATAATTGAATTTGAATAACCCTGTATATACAGGGTGGCCCAATATCCTCGCTCGGACCATTGCTGGTAGATTAATGAAAATGGAGGAAAACATCTGATTGGAAGTTATAGGACAATTGATGTGCTACGTTTTTAAATTTTTTTCGAGTATTCAGAGTGTACCATAAATCAGGGACACAGCATTTGTTCTCTCTTTCAAATGGACCACCCTGTATATTATTTCATTTTTAGAATATGCTCCATGTGGGCTTCACAAATCATTTTTATTTTTAATGATTAGATGTTTCGAGATTCTTTCATTGATCTCTTATAATAAGGTTTTGTTGAATTTTTTTCCACGTCCATGATATTTCGTTAAATTTTATGAAAATATGATTAACTTGGCAACGTTGCATCTGATCCCTAAAAATAAAAATGATTGGTGAAGCCCACATGAAGCAGATTCTAAAAATGAAAGAATATACAGGGTATTTCATTTAAAAATGAGATCAAATGTTGTGTCCCGCATTTATGGTACACTCTGTATATTCTTTAATTTTAGGTATCTGCTTCAATTATAACTTCCAATCAGATTTTGTCTTCCATTTTCATTAGTCTAGCAGCAATGGTCGGTATAACCTTGTATATATTTGTGTTTTACTCACTAACAAAAAATTGCTGACAGACACATTACCCATAAAACACTATCACTAAATCACAAGCCAAAAGTTTACAAGACTCAGATATTACTTGAATAATAAGAATTCGTGTAATGTGCAGTGAAGAAATTAAATGTATTCAATTGTATTTTAGGATTAATTGGAGTTAAATAAATGCAATGATAAATTCTTATTACAAATTATGAGAATTTGTACAACAATTGGATTCGAACTATTACACAAGGATTAATGTTTCTTATACAAGGTGTATACACCGCAAAATTATGTATTATATAAACAAATCCTAACCTCAAAGTTTTTATGCAGCAATAAACATAGAAGAACCCCTGTTTCTACGGCACTGTGTTTACTCAGATGATCGTATTTGTGAATATGTGGTTTGTTAGTGGGTGATTTCTCGCAAAATATCAGATTTCCAAGTCTGCTCTAGTAGAAATGTTAATAATAAAACTGATTTGCTAAGTAACACTTTAAGGTTCTACATTTTGGTAACAAAAGCGATTAGAAAAAAAAAACCTATTTACATTTCCATTTAATTTTGCCTTTTTTTAGCATGCCCCTACATTTATGCCACTAAGTTATGGGACATCTTGTAATCTCTTATATATTCACGAAGAAAAATATAAAAGGACAAACATTGGAATAAAACAAGTATGTGTTTTAAGTGTACTATTATTCTCAGTAGTACAATACGAAGCAATACAGAAATGGGTAGGAACCAGGTAACAAAAGAAAAACATCCTCAATATGACTATATCTATCGCCAGCACTTGAGTCTAAGTACGACTCAAGTCGTATATTTGGTGGTTGCGTATTTTCTATAAACGTTTATGTACCAAACGTAACCAAATATACAACTTGAGTCGTATTCTAGTTCAAGTACGGACTATAGATATGGACCTTACATCAATAGGCATATAATAATTTAATAATAATTAACGCACTTACACTTCGCTCTTAAATATGTCTCGTTTGTCGAGGAAATTATGTGAGAAACATAAACCAATATCGGTGAGTACTGTGGAAAACCAGGAACGGCAGGGAAAAAAATCGTATTGGTCCGAACATCCTATTATAGTTTGATCTATAGTCGGCGCAATCTGCAACAAGTATGTTAGTTGTGTATTGTATATGTAGTTTATAAGTGTTAATTACTTTTTCAATGAATTTGTAGATATTCGAGTCGATGGTAAAATTAAGTCTATTTGGAACAGTTGGAATATCTCTAGTATATTTATAGTTTCTGCAGACTAAAACGGCGTCGTAGAATTCTTTCAACCTAGTGATGCCCAAGTATTTTATTAAAAAGCTGTGTGAGCATTTTGTGTCGTAAAATGGCCCAAAATGTACAGGATGGGAATATTTGTATGTCCGCAATGACTTAACAAACTTGATAAAACATTGGTGATACTATTTCGATATGTTTTTGCGATGCATTCAATGGGGGCAATAAAAATTAGCTATCGGATTGTGTTGTCGAGTTATAATGCAACATACAAAGAGTCGAGAACTCAATTTATCTTCAGGATCTAACACAAAAAGAATTAAAAGCACTTCATATTTAATTCAAAAACTGCTGCTTTTTATATTAAATAATTCGGTGTGCATTTTGGTCGCTACCTCCGTGGCGAACTGTAGCCCGGTTTGGACCTGGTTGGTCTTACCAGTACAGTGTGTCTGAATACAGGATGTCCTAAATAGAGTAGGATTGCATGGGTATCTTTTTGGTCGTTTATGTGGGTGATTGGTCGCTAACCTAGCCGCCTAGAATTACATGGCGCATTAGAAACATCGCCACGTGTTTTACAAAAAAACAAGTCTCGTTTCTTCCAAGTACTTACTCTGAGCTGTTCTCGAGCGCGATTCAATAAATTCCCAGTCTTGTGCCAGTGTTTTAATCCTCTTAGTAGAGATGTTAGGGTGCACACGATTAAATCCCGGTTTTGGCAATTTAACCAACAAATTTCGCTGTGAGCCTGCACTGTGAACGTGACTGCTTGTTGAATCAAAGTGATAGAGGACAAGCGTTTTCTTGGCCTGTACCCGCTCGCGGCAGAAACGGAAGTCGTCTCCGAGATCCGGCCCCGCGTCGTCGCCAATTGTACTACCAACCTCCGCATCCCAAACGAACCATATTCATTGAAGAACCGTTACAACTTTCATTTCCTCTTTTTAACGATGTATAACAACCTATGTCAAAATAAAAAATATGGGATATATCAATTGTTCCAATTTTAATTTTTATTCTATAAATGATTTTTAAAACAAATGTATAAAATTTTTATAAAACCTAATACAACTAAGCAGTAAAATAACAATGAATTATAAAAAAGGTCTTACAGTTATTGGCCAAAACCCCTAAATGTTCGCCTATCAGAACATTTCAACTCGGCAAATAGAAAATCAAGTTAACATATCTAAATCTAGAACATCAACAAATTTACAAATGCACAAGTTTCATCCTCATAAGTTGCAGATTGCCCAGACTTTACAAGCAAATGATAACATCCGTAGATTAACATTTTGCAGCAGGTTAATCAACAAAATTATTGAAAATAGTGATTTTATAAGTACAATTTTATGGATAGATGCATACTACTTTCCTAATGATTGATTATTTAATCATCATAACGAACACTATTGGGCTCAGAACAATCCACACGTTAGTGGATAGTTTTTTGTGGCATATTGGGAAATTATTTACATGTTGCTATAATATTTCTAACTGCACAACGTCATTTGGAAATTCTTCAAACAACCTTATAAGATTTATTGGATGTAACCAGTACGAGTAAGATGGCGCTCCTCTACTCAATGCTAGAGATGTTATTACTTATTTAAATAGCCGTTTTAATATCAAAGTAATAGCGACTAATACATCTTTTCAGTGGCCAACCAGATCTGCATACTTGATGCCTCTTGACTTTTATTTGTAGGGTACTTTAAAACACAAAATTTATGGAAGTAACTTCAATTATAATAATGTAGATAAACTTCGTGAAGCAATGACAGAGGCAATAAAAGGCGTTATTCGCTGTCAATTGTGTTTAAACTTGTTTTGGCCATTTAGCCAATAACAGTCAGAATTTAGAGATTTTTTTTTATAATTTATTGATATTTTACTACTTAGTTGTATTACGCTTTTTTATTTTTTGTTTACATTTGTTTTAGAAATTGTTTATAGAATCAAAATAAAAATAGGAACAATTGATATTTCCCACTTTTTTATTTTTACATAGGTTGTTATACATCGTTGAAAAGAGAAACAAAAGGTCTATTTAGACGTGTAAAAATCAAATATGGTGGCCGTTTAAAATAAGAGAGTTGCTATTAATATCTCGAAAACCGCCATTTTGACTTTTGTTTTGACTTGATTCTTAAGTGTATGCAATCGAAATAAGTAACTTTTAATTGAAACTTATTTCCGCTACTTTAATAATTATGGATATATCGGAGTTTTTAGAAAACCACGTTTTTTAGTTTTTTTAGAAAACTTTCTAAACTGCTCGGACTTTAAAAATTTTTTCAACCTAATCTGAACCAGCATACAAAACTGCATGACATTGCCTATTTAACCAGATCTCTAGCTTTCAAAATAAGGAAGATACCCATGCAATCCTACTCCATTTAGGACACCCTGTATAGTTAACAAAATGCTTTTTTTTGCACACCGCTCCAAAAATGCCAAATGCACACCGCTCATGACTCATTAACCAGTGTTGGAATTTTAAGAATTGAGAGAACCATGTAAATGCCATCTCGTGGTAAAACCCAATTACTACAGGGCAACGACTACTACTTGTAACGATTGGAAGAATCATGTAAATGCCATCTCGTGGTGAAATACAATCACTATAGATATAACGACTCACACTTCTAGGTAGTTCTCAATTTTCAAAATTTCGGACTTCGAAAACGGTTCGCGTTACATTAAATAATGTAAAACATTCTGACTTGAAAGAAAATGGAAAATTTTGAGATGAGTCTCAGCGTGAAATTCGAGACTAAATTTTCAAAATTTCGTTATCTCGTAATTGGTGGGGGCCCAAAATCGAAACATACTTAACATTTAAATTTCTATTCTCACCCTGTACAGTCAGGAACCGGCAATAACTTATAACTAAAGACCGGATTAAAAGCATTAAAAAAACATCAAAGAAGCACCTAATAAAGAACATATTTTTGAAAAAAAAACATTAACCGGCAAAAACTTATTACTAAAGACCGGATTAAAAGCATTAAAAAAATATCAAAGAAGCACCTAAAAAGCACATATTTTTGAAAGAAAAAGCATTAACATACGCAAAAAAGAAAACAACTTTACACAAAAAAGCACCAAAAAATGCAAAAACAAGCAAAATTTAAAAAGATGTTTATTTTTAATATTTATTTTTAATTTTAGATTATAAAAGTATATACAGAATAGTATGGCAACCTTACCTAGATTATGGATGTGCGTTTTATTATTTTGTTCAATATATAGGACAGTTGAAGAAAGCATTGACTGAAATAGCCTCGAGTTATAGATAGAACAATGAATTCAATTTAAAGCATTTATTTTTTTACATTTAATTTTAAATTTAAAAATATAAGTTTGTGGAAATAAATACAAAAATATCCTAAATATAGGTACTAATTTACAAAATCACATTCTAAAATGTGTAACCTCGACACCCAATGGGTAAAAGAGGGATGGATTATGTATGTATGTACATTCTAAAATACTTAAAAACAATTTACAATTAAATATTGCTCTAAATTTTCCATGATTAAATTGTGTCTTCTATGGCTCCAAATATATTTATAGACAGTGAAACTTCTTTCAAAATCCACACTTGTTATAGGCGCACATTTAAAATTAACTATAGGTATGCTGCTTTCAAAATCATCCACGTTTGCACCACCTAATTGTTTTCCAAAATTATTTAACGTTTGAAAATCTTTATTTTTTAAAGAAGCTTCATTTAAGTTTACAAGTATCTTCTCTCCAATTTTTCCCGGAACACCACAAATAGCTTGCATTGCACAAATTGCATCCGTTAATGGCATTACTTGCTTCTCCAATGAGGTAACAGAATGACTCACAATATTATAGTGTGCCTTGATAAACTCTAAATTATTTTTTAATTGTTTTTGTCAATCTTTTGGCAAATGCTGAATTAGTCAGCAATATGTATAAACTTTGCAAAAATTACGTACATTGTCTGTTGACCTCAAATGCTGATATGAACCTATGGCATCGTAGATTAGGTCATATTAATTATAATAGTTTGGAGAAGATGAAAAAGAGAATGGTTGAGGGCATTAATTGTTGCCCTGTTAACCTACCTTGTGAATCATGTTGTAAAGGCAAGCAATTTAGACCACCATTCAAAACAAGTGGAGACTCAATTTTTGGCATCATCCATCCTGACATTTGTGGACCAATGGAAATCACATCAATAGGAGGTGCAAGATATTTCCTTTTGTTCATGGATGATTGGAGCAGAAAAGTTTTCGTATATTTTCTCAAAACACGAGATGAAGTTTTAGACAAATTTAAAAATTTCGAAGCATTGGTGAAGAATTAGTGTCAGAAGAAAATAAAAATATTTAGGTCTGACAATGGCACAGAACATTTCAGCAGAGAGTTTTGTGACGTACCTGAAGGGCAGTCGGCGCGTTAGGCCGTGGAGCGAGTGGAGGGTCCCTTCGAAGTAGTGACGAGGGCCAGGCTCTCGGTGTCAGAGAGTGGGGGGGTTAAAAAAAGGCTCCACGTAATTTTACCTCGTTGCTACTTCGTCGCAAAGGGTGGCTCCACCCTACCTGCGTGGGTGGACGACAGACAGTCAGCGAAGTTCAGAAATCACGAACTGTCACAACGCTGACCGTTTGGCGCCAACACCACCAGATTTAAATCTCGCAGTGAGAATAGAAAACTGTAACTGAAATGAATGAGAAAACGTGGGGGGAACAAAAAATAACAGGTGTGAGTTTGTAGTGTAATATCGGCGTTTATTCACACACACAAACGACGGACACCGTGTCTGCGCTCCTGAAAACAAATACCTCCGAACGCCACCCTTTCGCGCAGGGCTCGCTCTATTCGGCCGAATATAGTAAGCTCCAAATCGCGCGATTGAAAGGGCCGACGGAGCAACTTTCTCTTACACAGCGCAAAACACGTACGGCACGAAACACGTACACGCAACTTATACACAAAAGAATAAACGATCTGGCTCAATTGAGCACACAAAAAAATATATATATTGGGATCTGGCCTGTGTTCTGGTGGTCTCGCTGGCGACTGCTACAGCTCCGGGAGGGCGACGGCTTGCGTCGTAGACGCCTGGTGCTCGTTCGCGGCCTCCAGCCAAGAATGTTCTGGTCGAGCTGCTTAGCCCGTAGCTAAACGCTCAGGTGTTATGAGCGTTTTAGTTCTCTGCCCCGTACTCGGTGCCTCAATCCCCTCAAGGGTGGTTAGCTGAGAACCGTTGATTATTCCCGTAAACCGGATGGTGATATACCTTATCTGCAACGGATCTTCTGGCACGGTCTGTACTAGGCACGAGTCAGCTGAAGTCTGCCTCTATGGCGGCGCCTCGCCGGAGAATTTAAAAATCGCACACATGGGAAACGCGTCACCATAACAAAAAAATGCGACCACGGTTGTCTACCGTGCAGGTCTATACGCCAATTAATTATTAAAAAGCAGTTTCTGCCAACGCTATTTCTGGACCGTTACAGTTTGACGAATTTCCTGCAAAAAGTGGCATCATACATCAAAAAAGTAATCAATATTCTCCACAACAAAATGGATCAGCTTAAAGAATGAACAGGATAGTAGTTGAGAAGGCACGGTGTATGCTATCAGATGTAGAATTGGACAGAAAATTTTGGGCAGGAGCTGTAAATACAGCAGTATATTTAAACCTCGATCATCTGCGTAGAGTCTAGCCAAAGAGAATAACACACCGGAAGAATGATGGACTGGCACAAAACCAAACTTGGAATATCTAAGAGTTTTTGGCACAGATGTAATGGGACATATGCCAAAACAAAAACGATCAAAATGGGATCAAAAATCAACCACAATGATGTTCGTTGGATATGGCGATTGAATCAAATGGTATCGTATATATGGTCCAAAAAGAAACAAAGTAATGCACAGTCGTGATGTAGTATTCATGGAAAAGAAATGGAATACTCACTTTTATGCTGACGAAAAAGAAGACACCTTTCAAGTGGGGGAAAATGCAGTCGAGATCATTGAAGGCCAATCTAATACAGACATCCCCAGTGAAGAAGAGTTAGACCCCGAAGATGATGATCCAGATTACATAGATGAAGAGAAGAATCAAGAAAACAATGATCAAGAATTTAGACGAAAAAACCGCGTTCAAAAACCGAAGAAATATGATTATGTCACCTATTTAAGCAATGATAACATTGATACACAGACTGATCCAGACACACTTTGTTAAACAATGGAAAGTGTAAACAGTGAAGATTGGAAAATTGCGATGGGCGAAGAATATGAATCCAAAATACAAAACAAACAAAACCAGATAATTATAACATTAAGGCGGAAAGACCCCATTGGGTCGATAGCCTAATAAAGATTGTTTATATATATATATATATATATATATATATATATATATATATAACATTATTAAGTGTAAGTGGGTGTTTCGGCGCTATTCCACAGCGTCGAACCCCAAATCTGTTTTAAAGTGTATTCTCGGTATTTGGCTTTTATTGCAGCAGACACATTTGTATAAAGATTGAAAAGACGAGTTATTGGAGTGGCTATTAGCTGCCCATTATATTCAAAGAGAAGTGCTTGAGTAAATTACGGTGCGCATATAGACCTATAGGCACCTTAAGCTGTTTATTGAGCAA
The DNA here is from genome assembly GCA_951805005.1 of Othius punctulatus. Lineage (NCBI taxonomy): Eukaryota > Metazoa > Arthropoda > Insecta > Coleoptera > Staphylinidae > Othius > Othius punctulatus. The sequence goes on from OX638146.1 coordinate 47,565,211, forward strand.
GGATTGCCACTTCGGCAGATATAATTAGCGACCGGGAAATCCAAAACATATTTATTGCACCGCATTAGGAATCCTCATAAATTCCAGATAGAGGAATTACCCAAGGATTGTAAGAACCAAGTGTGGCAACATGGTATACCGAAACGAAATGCCGCACCAATCAGGGACCATCTTCAAGCCACCCCTCGCGGTGCATAATTCAAATTGCGCCCCACCCCAGTAACTCAAAAATTAGTTGTAAGAGAGCAGAATAGACAACACTTCCATTCGTTACCTTCACCGGTATACATCGTTATGTATTTATTATTGTTACATATTAATTATAGTCCACGTTATTTCCAAACCTACGAATTTTAATTACCTTTTCATTTACATCGGCGATACAACTCGCCTGGTCCTTCGATTACGTAACAGACGAGTTACATAAATTATCAACATTTTTAAAAGGAGATTTCGTGGAAGATTTGCTGACAAATATTACAATTGTTTCCAAATTTAAATACGCACCGATTACAAGTGTGGATGTGGAGAGAAGCTTTTCACACTTAAAACATGTGCTGAGTAATAGGAGAATGGGATTTTCCGTTGAAAATTTAGAAAAACATTTAATTATTAGTTCATTTAAAAACGCGCAGTAATCATTATTTGTTATTAATTATTATTGTTATTAATATTAATCACCAAAACCTATGTTATTAAAACATTACTTTTATCTACCTATAGTGCGTTCTTGTTAATAAAATTATGTTTTGTTTTGTTTTTCTGTATTTTCATTTAAAAAAATGCATTTTCATGCTATTTCTGCGTTTTTGGGCTTATTCTAATCTTTATGCTATTTTAAATGCTTATTTTCTAAGATTTTTATGCATTTATAAGCGCTTATTTTGTAATTTTTTATGCTTATAAATCCGCGCTTTGCTTATAACACATATCTTACTCATTTTCGGGGATTCCACCTGATGCATTGAGTTTTAACTTCTCTTGATAATTATATATAGTATCTCTGCACCTGTTATTTGGGCATATTGTGAAAGCAGGATAAGGTATATAAGACAGTCGTGTCGGTTTGTCATCCAGACTAATAACAATTGGCGAATCGGCAAATTTACTGTACGACTTCAAAATAAACGTGATGCAAAAGTAGAGAGAAACAATGACCACTATCAGCCACCATAATCTTAAAACAAACCACAACTAAATCGGCACAAACTAAAACGTAAATCTTACTTACTTTTCCCAGATATTCCGTTTTCGCTCTCCTAAATAACGCACACCATGGAGGCTCGAATAATCCGCATATTCTAAGCCATAGTTGGTCGCATTCTCCAGGAATGTTGGATGTTTGCTCTTTTTCTCAACTGGTAAACAATTCTTGCCGTCACTGATATTTAAACTACGTTTTTGATTCATGGTTATATGTTCAATGGTAGCACAGCAACAATCACCAGGTTTTATATACGCGGATTTCAGCTGAATTTATATTTACAACCTTTAAGATTATGTTAATAGTCACTCCTTGAATAAATTGTTTAACTCAGATAATGTATAAATTTGGTAATCAATCATCCATTAAAACCATTAAACCATTACCACTACCATTAAAATTAATGGTGGTAAAATTTAATGAACAATTGACATCATTAGATATTAACGATGATTTCATTAATACTCCACAATTACTACTCCTACAATGCAAGATATGACCTGCTTGGAAAAATAAAAGTTCCCTTCTTAACCATTTAATGGACATATGAAAAGATGAGAAAGTTCTACCTTTAATTATACAAGGAGTGCTAAATTTGAGACTTATTTGAGTTTCTGTATACTAAATGTATATTTGTGAATTACACAATTATTTACAATTTCCACAAAATATTATTCTAAAATGTTAGACCGATCAGAAATTAGAATAGTAAACTACTCATAGTATAGTCAACACGACAAATAGGTCTTTCTAAACACTCTTTACACATACTTTAGGTTTTCTCCATCCGGCGGATAAAATTCAAATAATTGACATCCGATATTTGAGGATTTATAAATAATATAAATGAGATGCGCAGATATGCCACTGACCTTAAAGGATAAGGACGAATTATGTATTACCTCATGCAAGTATTTGATTTATTTTGCAAGTATTTTACAATTACATTTTACAAATTAATGTGCCATACCATAAGATGGAATTTCAAATTATACCAGCAGAAAAAAAAAACAATTCTTGACAAAAAAGTTTATAATTAAATAATGCTTGAAATGAGTTCCTCATTTTTTTTTAAAATTAATTTTTAATCAATGTTTGCAGACACTCCTGCATCGAATTTGAAATAAAAACTTTTGCCAAATTAATTATCGAGGACTTATAAATCTAATAAACTATTATACCAGCATACACAGGGGCGGATGGGCAACATACAAGCGGCCCGGGAACAAACTTTTATCGGCCCATTTTGCATTCACATAAAATTGCAATAATACCATATAATCAAAATAATAATCATACTTCAAAGTTTGACAAATATGTAAAAATCAAAAATACATTACAATAAATATTATTTTTATTTTTAAAATATATTAAAATATATTATCAGAGACATAACACCTCTGAGGATGGCTAATAAAAGCCGAAACAAGTTGGGTGAAGAACATCACATATAAAGATTACATAACTAAGAGAAAGTACTCCCCATAAAGAAAAAATCAATATAAAATTTAATACCGTAAGTTTTTCATAATACTTATTTATTTATTAATACAGAGGTTCCTAAAGTGTGCGTTTACTGTACTGCTTTCAATCATATTAAATAAAAGACGAAAAAGATTAGGTAATTAAAATTCATGCTTTGACTAAGAAAATTTAATTGTAATTATAAAATCTTCATTAAAATTACAAAGTTTTATTAGACCCAGTAATTTTTATTTGAATTATTGGAGTTTTATTCCGAAAGCATATCCCTCACAAAGTTGTTAAAATGTAATTTGCAGAATATTTATTGAACATGAAAGAAAAAAATTAATAATTAAACAAATTTAAATGTAATTTTCAACATTATTACTTTTACAAATTTTACATTACAAATTATAATTTAAATTGTAAAATATTAATCAAAACACAAAATCGTCATTTGCATTATACAATTTATATTGAAAATTATAATAATAATAAAAATATTTACTAGCGGGAGAACCTGCATAATATACACATAAAAATTAAAAATAAAAACTTACTAAATGAAAATGAACTTGAACTTGATTTGAATTTTTACATGAAAGTAAAAAATGTATATTATGAATTCCAAAACTCAAATGAAATAACAAAGTTATCATGATAAATGATAGAATTTAGTTGGAAATTATAAAATTCTTATAGTAAATACGAAAATATTAATTATAAATTTCAATGTTAAATTAAAATTTCAAATTTTTAGTATAAATTATAAAAAAAACTTTATATTTAAAACATATAACTCACTAAGTTATTAATATTCTGACCGAAATTTGCAAAAATATTAATGCAAAATACAAAATTATGTACAAAATTACAAAGAGAAGCTATGAAGTTTTCATTGCAAATGACAAATTTTGATATTTTATTACAAAATGCAAGTTCATCAAAACATAAAATTCTCATTGAAACATCTCGCTTGTAAACTGCAATGAATTGGAAATTACAAAATTTTCGTTAGAATTTATTAATATAATTACTAGACTTTTCATAAATTGTAAAGATCAATGGACTCTGCAAGTTTTTTTATTCTAATTTATAACGTCTTTCCCCAGAAATCATATTCCTTGCAAATGTATTAACCATTTCATAGAAATTCGCAAAAAATATAATGGATTGTGTAAAATGTTGATTAAAATGTTTTTAAATTCAACAAAAACAATGATATTTTCGCATTTTCTATTTTCACATTACAGAAATTTCTTCGAAAATCCCATAAATAGTAATAGCATTATGATGAATGTTACGAAATTTTGATGATGGATTTCAGTATTTCAATAGAAATTATGGAGAATTAATTCTAAATTTCAAAAGTTTTAGAATTTGTAAACGTTGAATATAAATTGGAACATTGTAGTGAAAATTGCAAAGTTTTTATTATGTATACAATATTTCAATGGAATTAGAAAACAATCATAAAGTATAAATAAGTTTACATTAACACTATAACAAGTACAATAATAAAGAAGTAAATAAGTAAATAAAGAAATAAATAAGTTTTATTGGAATTATGTAATTTTCGTTGTGACTTTCATCATTCATCATTCTAAATTACAAAATTGCAATATCTTTATGAAAAGTTTATTGTTAATTGATAAATTTCACTGTAAAATGTAAAATACTCAACATTCGTATTATAAATTACAACATTTCAGCAGCGATTATGAAAATTTTATTGTAAATTGCCAAAATTTCACTATAAAATGCAAAATGTCATTGGCATTTCCAAAATTTGTGTCGAGTTGTTAAAATGTTTATAGTTATTGGTAGAAAATTTTATGGAAATAAACTTAGGTGGAAATTACGAACTTTTGATTAGAGATTACAAAATGTTTATTAGAAAGTATGAAATTTTTATTATAAATACCAAAATTTTACTACATATACATTTTCCTTACAAATTTGAAAATGTTATTAAAAATTGCAAAAAGCTAATCAAACCACAACATATTAAAATTATATCATGACGATTGTAAATTAAATTTACATAAGCTTCAAAATTTTCAATACATTTTTTTATTAGAAATACCATTTTTTTTTATAAATTACAAAGATTAATGGAACCTACCAATTTTTAGTTGAGAATTATAACGGCTATCTACACAATTTATATTCCTCGCCAAATTATTTCATATTTCATAAAAATTTGCAAAAAATATTATGGAAATGGAATGGATCCATGGAAAATCATAGTTCAAAAAGAGAGCTGCAAGGTGAAAAAGTTTGGGAACCACTGTGTTAATACATATATAAACAATCTTTATTGGGCTATCGACCACATGGGGTCTTTCCGCCTTGTGTTAATACATTAAATCAAAATTATTAATAAACTTGTCGACGGATCTGCCAGCCCAAAATTCTGGGGCTTCCGGCCCAACATTCGGAATGGCTACCGGCCCACCGGGAAATTTCCCATTTTCCCGTATGGCCCATCCGCCCCTGAGCATACATATACGAACAAGTGTTATATAATTGATATATTATTTACCTTGGTTAACACCTCTGCAAATTTATGAATGGTTTCTTTCACTTATTTTATAATGTAATAAACAATGTTATACTCTGATTTTTCTAAACTGGCGTGCACGTCATCAAAATAATAATCATAATAATGATGGCACAATTTTACAAGGTTGCCAGTTGTCCTGGGTATTTAAAAATGGCTGCAATCAGCTGTTGCGCCCGTGCAATCTTGTGCGACAGTGCGCGGTTCGTATCAAATTCATCGACTTCTCTGCCGTTTTTCGTACAGATATCAATCTTGTGGTTATGGTTTAACATCTACAATGGCAAAATATGCATTGTAATAATCGATCAAATGTAACAAGTTAGACGTCAAAGAAGTTTGAAGCATTAGTAAAAAGATGTGGCATCGTCGCCGAGAAAATATCGCCGTTGCCAACATAACATGATTTATTACATGATTGGCAGGCGAAAATTGTGTCCGTGGTTAATACACCGATTACCTATTTATAACCACCGGTGATCAGTGTTATGTAACAATTGCTTCTCAGATTAATTTCGATTCTTAAACTATTGTTATGCATATTCTCGAAAACAATCACGTTGGTACGAAAAAACCTCATCGCACAGCTGTTTGATGACGTGCACGCCAGTTTAGAAAAATCAGAGTATACCTGGTGCATTTACAGATAACCATGTAACTAAAATATACAAATATACAAATATACAATATACTTTCCAGCAAACATAAATAATTGATATTGTATTTGACTCTCATTAAGGTATTTAGTCTATTCAGTAAAAAAAAACGTGCACTTCCTTAATTAAAATTAAAAAAAAAAAATAATAAAAATTGGTTTTGCAACCGGTTTCGACCAATTAATTGGTCATCATCAGGCAAAACTAAAACTTTTTACTGAATAAATAATTGATACAATATTTAATTTTCTATTTATTGCAATTCTAAATACAAACATAATAAATAATTTCGGGATTGGATCATACCTGTTGATATTTACGTTCTCTCCATCCGGATAAAATTCAACTCATTCACCTCGAAGATTTCCAAATAATATAAATTAGATGCGTAGAATTGCCCCTGAACTTAACGCTTAAGGAGAATGTGTCCGTGAACTGTACATATGAATATTGAAATGAACGTTGAAATGAGTTGAGAATATAAAAAGAATGAATATATTAGACATTTTTGTTAGTATTTTATCCATGTTACCAGATATTTTTGATTATTATTTGTTATTTGTTATTTTAAGTACGTTCTGGTATTTTCTACAACTTATTTATTTATTTTTCCCTACTAGTTTTAGCTTATCATTCAGCCATCATCAGAGGTTCTACAAAGAATTTAAATATATGTATATATATACAGGGTGGTCACTTTTACGACGCCCACCATTAGGATATATTAAACGGAAAAACATACAGAGTTGGTCACATGGGATAAAAGATTCTTATTTTTGTATCTTTCAATATACTGAAACGAAATCCGGCATAGTTCCTGAAATATCGCTGAAAAACTGAAAAAGTGCCCTTTCATTTTCCTCTTATAACTCTTTTACTTTTGAAGGAAATTTCACAAAACTTGGCACGCTTATATTTTTCGACGTGAGCTTCCTGATGACAGTACCATACAGTTTTTGCGCCAACTAGATGCCCAAATTTTCATAATCAACTTTTGATTTTCTTATGGCAGCAATATTCGATTTTAATAGCATTCAAAAGAGCGAAAAATTCCAATTTCAACCAAGTATTTTTCTAAGTGTTTCAATAACAACAGCAGATAAAAATGCAGGATTAGTTATTCTTAACAAAACAAACTATATAACGAAAACGGAAATAATTATACAGGGTCCGTCATTTCACCTCCCGTCTTCAATAGCTCAGTTACTAATTGAGTTAGGATTTTGATATTTTGCAGACTTCATTTGCTTTCTGGAGTGTATTTCAGGAAAATATTTTTGATTATACAAGGTGTCCCAAAAAAGTGTGACGTCATCATGGTGAATATTTTTAGATTGAATGCTATATTTTTTGTCACTTATTTGGGTGCCTCTTATAGATGCCTACATACCTATAAAAATAGATTGAAATTGGTTTAGTGACATTAGCACAAAAATATAAAAACTGAAAAAAAAAACAGTTTTGCACCATTGGTTAAGAAAATTAATAAGGGATAAAAATAGTGTCTCGTTAATAAAACCATACAATGTACTCATTAAATAAGGTCTGACAGTTGCGTTAACCAAGTTTTATTGATATGCATTATACAGAGTGTCCAAAATTTAGTGTCAAACTTTTCAAACTTTAAAGCACTTTATTTTTTTAATTTTAAATTGGAACCCCAGTATATTTTTATGTAATTCAATGTGGAATTAAAAGACAAACATTTTTCCTAATTACAGCCCTATCTCAATTCGTAACACATTCAAAGATATTTGCAGAAAACTCGTTTTATCAACAATTCCAATGGCCATTTAAATTAATCAAAATCGAAGATGGGTTCGAAAAACAATTTATTGACATCAAAGTTTAACAAAGTGACAAGAGCCAATGTTGACTGTAGTAATATAAAAGTTTAAAACTTTTTTAGCTAAGGTCTTTATACCCAAGATACCAAAATTACTTTTTGTCAAGGAAAATATGATATTTTCATAATATGACAAATATTATGACCTATATTGACAAATGTTGATATGACTTTCATATTCGCATTTCAAAATATTACATTCAACCTGTTCTCGTCTTCGTTTGTGCCTTCAAGAGGGCGGAAGACATATAGAACATAAGTTCTAGCAATTAATTAATTTGAAAAATGCACAGTTATGTTATGTTTTTATGAAATTTTATTACTAAAACTATTTTTTATACAAAACTTAATACTTTTACGATGTGTAATAGGTGTAGACGAAGATCTGTGAAAACTTTAATACTTTCGAGATATTAATTGTAACTACAAAACATGTTATGTCAATAAATTGTTTTTCAAAGTCACCTTCGAGTTATATTCATTAAACTGGCTATTGGAATAGTTGATAAATTGAGTTTTGTGCACATAACTTTATATGTGTTAGGAATTGCGATAGAGTCGGAATTAGGAAAAATGTTTGTCTTTTAATTCCACATAGAATGATATAAAAATATACAGGGGCTCCAATTTAAAATAAGAAAAATAAAGTGCTTTAAAGTTTGAAAAGCTTGACACTAAATTTTGGACACTCTGTATAATTCATATCAATAACACTTGGTTAACCCAACTATCAGACCTTATTTAATGAGTACCTTCTATGGTTTTATTAACAAGGCATACTTTTACCTCTAATTTTCTTAACCAATGGTGCAAAATTGACTTTTTTCGGTTTTTATTTTTTTGTGCTAAAATCACTAAACCGAATTTAATAAAATTTCATAGGTATGTAGGTATCCATGAAGGGCACCCAAATAAACAACAAAAAGTATACCATGCAATTTAAAAATACACATCATCATGACGTCACACTTTTTTGGGACACCCTGTATAATCAAAAATATTTTCCTGAAATACGCCACAGAATGCAAGTAAAGTCTGCAAAATATCAAAATCCTAACTCAATTAGTAACTGAGCTATAGAAGACGGGAGGTGAAATGACGGACCCTGTATATTGTACAAATCTGCAAAGCTGATGCTTATGGTTTGCAAATGACAAAATATAAGACAGATTTCAATTGTTATAGTTGTAAATTTGACAAAATTTAACAGGTGAGGCTGAAAAATTAATTAATATTGACAAATACATTTGAAAATTTGTGCATGTTTGCACAGTTCTGTTGGCAAATATGGCAGATTTTGTCGGGTGGAGTAGAAAATATTATAGATTTTCATTATCTAGTGCTGGAAAATCCACACAAAATTAGGCAGAATTTGGCAGATTTTAGCAGTTGCTATTAAATATTGTACAAATTTGCATAGCTGATGCTTATGGTTTAAGAATGACGAAATATATAACAGATTTCAATTGTTATAGTTGTAAATTTGACAAAATTTATCAGGTGAGGTTTGAGTTGAAAATTTTATAGCTTTTTATATCTGGTTTTGGAAGACCAAATCTTTATTAATTAATAGCATAACTAAATTTTGTTTTAATTTTTCTAGCAGAGTAGTCAAGAATTTTATGTGTAAGTATAATATGTTTGCTTCTAGAGGGACTTAAAGGCGAAGATGCTACCATGGTGGCAGAAATATCAAAGAGGCTTAATGCTAGCTTAGAATACCTCATGGCCGAAGATTCCCAAGCCATAAAATCCGCCATTATGAATGGATCTGCCAACTTTTCCTTTACCAAACACATGACTTCGTCCGTTCCAAAATTCATCATTAACCCGAGTTATCCTCTTCGGATTGAGTACATTGTGTTTGCCGTTCCCACTGCAGGCTTAATTCCGCAGTATGAAAGCCTCTTCCTTGTATTTTCGGCAACTTTATGGCTCTCACTGATGGCTGCCTTCTTTGTAATGGCAGTTCTGTGCTTCTTGATTGCGAAAACCACCAAATTTGAGCTACACTCAGCTGTGGATCCGCTCCTTATAATTATGCAGATATTGATAAACCATCCCTATTTATATTTGCGTAGAACCCAAGGGGCAATGAAGGCATTTCTGATGTCATGGGCGATATTTTCGCTGCTAATAATCACAGGATTTAACACACAATTAAGAAGTTCACTAGTGACTCCAACGTACAGTGATGACATCACCTCAGTTGATGACTTAATAAATAGCGGAATAATGATCGGCGCCAATAAAAATAACTTTGCAAGCATCCTGCAGAAATTTCCCAAGCTTCAAGGTCACGTCTTACCGATAAAATCTGTAATTCCTGCAATTATGACGTTCGATAAAACCATGGCATACATATCGCCATTAACGTATTTGGAACACATCGTTTATAAGCGGGACAAGAACAACCATCTCATCTACAGAATTCTGAAGGAGTACATCACAGCTGGCCACAGCGTCTACAATTTCCCGATGAATTCCCCATTTTTAAATAAAATGAATAAATTGGTTGCGTTGTTTAGAGAATTCGGAATAGAGAAGTTTGGTGTCAGGAAAATTTCTAATGAAGAGAAGTCATCCAGTGATGTGATCATCCTTAGCCTGAAGCACACGCAGACTGCTTTCTACGTCCTCATTGTAGGGTGTATAATTAGTTCCCTAGTTTTCGTCAGCGAATGGGTTTCCTACAAGAAATGGTTAAAAAATTTAGCATTATGTAAAGGCAGAAATGGAGTTACGAATCTATAGTGTAAAATTGCAATTTCATATCAGTGTACATCATTAAATTTTATAGAAAATCAGCTGTTAAAAATATATAAGCAAATCAATAATTATTAAAGAGATACGTAGATTAAATATGTACTATAGTCTGTCATATTTCAAGATAGAGCGCACGTAAACAAATTCAAGTGGAGGGGGACAATTTACATGGTTATGTCTACACGCCACGAGTCTAACGATTGCAATAATCAAATCTGCGAACAGACGTAAAAATACCATTTTTCTAGTGATTTTCGCATTTTTAGCTAAATAATTCGTCGGTAGGAACATTAGTCTTATACAATAATTTATTCAAAATACATATTTTATTATAATTTCACACAACTTATGTTAAAATAATTTTTCGATATTAAAACAGCTCCACAATGGTTAACTTCGAAAATTCCATTCAATCGTCTTGTTTCTTTCATTCATTACATTCAGCTAGAAAATTCAGCTAGAGTCATTAAACCGGGGTGGTAGAATATGGAGGGAGAAAAGGTATGCATTCAGAAGTTCGGAATTTTATCCGATCAGTTAGAAATAAGCACCAGCTCAGAACGTTACTCTGCTCGACGAAGTCGCAGAGGTTGAGCATTAATCTTTCAGGTAATTATACGAACGGCGATATCAAATGTACACCTTATTAACCAATTATAAAGTCATTTGTCCCTAATGAATCGAAGTTTAATATAGGTAAGGCTTCTGCCGCCGGATACTGCGTGGTCGAGCTTTACTGCTTTTCATACCTTGTTCTGACAATACCTTGTCCTTTGTCCTCGTATATTCAGGGAAAAGGTATTTATGATCATAACACCTTATTAACGAATTATAAAGTCAAGTTTCCCTAGTGAACCGAAGTTTAATAAAGGTAGAAATATAGGCTTCTGTCGCCTGATACTGCGTGGTCGAGCTTTACTGCTTTTCATAACTTGTCCTGACAATACCTTGTCCTTTGTCTTCGTAGATTCAGGAAAAAGGTATTTATGATCATAACACCTTACTAACCAATTATAAAGTCACGTTTCCCTAGCGAATCGAAGTTTAATAAAGGTAGAAATGTAAGCTTCTGTCGCCGGATACTGCGTGGTCAAGCTTTACTGCTTTTCATACCTTGTCCTCATAATACCTTGTCCTTTGTCCTCGTAGATTCAGGGAAAAGGTATTTATGATTATAACACCTTATTAACCAATTATAAAATCATTTGTCCCTAGTGAATCAAAGTTTAATAAAGGGAGAAATGTAGGCTTCTGTCGCCAGATACTGCATGGTCGAGCTTTACTGCTTTTCATACCTTGTTCTTACAATACCTTGTCGTTTGTCCCCATAGATTCAGGGAAAAGGTATTTATGATCATAACACCTTATTAACCTATTATAAAGTCATTTGTCCCTAGTGAATCAAAGTTTAATAAAGGTAGAAATGAAGGCTTCTGTCGGCGGATACTGCGCGGTCGAGCTTTACTGCTTTTTATACCTTGTCCTGATAATACCTTGTCCTTTGTCTTCGTAGATCAGGGAAGAGGTATTTATGATCATAACACCTTATTAACCAATTATAAAGTCATTTGTTCCTAGTGAATCGAAGTTTAATAAAGATAGAAATATAGGCTTCTGTCGCCTGATACTGCGTGGTCGAGCTTTACTGCTTTTCATACCTTGTTCTGACAATACCCTGTCCTTTGTCCTCGCAGATTCAGGGAATAGGTACTTATGATCATAACACCTTATTAACGAATTATAAAGTCATATTTTCCGAGTGATCCGAAGTTTAATAAAGGTTGAAATATAGGCTTCTGTCGCCTGATACTGTGTGACGTACCTGAAGGGCAGTCGGCGCGTTAGGCCGTGGAGCGAGTGGAGGGTCTTTTCGAAGTAGTGACGAGGGCCAGGCTCTCGGTGTCAGAGAGTGGGGGGGGTTAAAAAAGGCTCCACGTAATTTTACCTCGTTGCTACTTCGTCGCAAGGGTGGCTCCACCCTACCTGCGTGGGTGGACGACAGACAGTCAGCGAAGTTCAGAAATCACGAACTGTCACAACGCTGACCGTTTGGCGCCAACACCACCAGGTTTAAATCTCGCAGTGAGAATAGAAAACTGTAAATGAGAAAACGCGGGGGGGAACAAAAAAATAACAGGTGTGAGTTTGTAGTGTAATATCGGCGTTTATTCACACAAACCAATGACGGACACCGTGTCTGCGCTCCTGAAAACAAATACCTCCGAACGCCACCCTTTCGCGCAGGGTTTACTCTATTCGGCCGAATAAAATAAGCTCCTAATCGCGCGATTGAAAGGGCCGAGGGAGCGACCTTTCTCGTACACTAGCGCAAAACACGTACGACACGAAACACGTAGACGCAATTTACACACAAGAATAAACAGAAAAGTGGCTCAATCGAGCACACAAAAAAAAGAATTATATATATTGGGATCTCTGGCCTGTGTTCCTGAGGGTCTCGCCGTTGGCTGGGTTCAGCCCCGGGATGTCGGCGGTTTCCGTCGAGGACGCCTGGGCTTGGTCCGCGGCCTCCAGCCAAGAATGGTTTTGGCCGAGCTGTTTAGCCCGTAGCCAAACGCCTGGAAGCACATGGCCTTAATCAAAATGGCCGGACACGTGGCTTCACGAAGAGGAGAAGAAATAACTACTTACTCAGGTGTTATGAGCGTGTTCTCTGCCCCGTAGTCGGTGCCTCAATCCCCCTCAAGGGTGGTTAGCTGAGAACCGTTGATTATTCCCGTAAACCGGATGGTGATATACCTTATCTGCAACGGTTCTTCTGGCACGATCTATACTGGGCACGAGTCAATTCAGTTCTGCCTCGTGGCGGCGCTCCGCCGGCGAATTTTAAAAATCGCTCACGGGGAAACGCGTCACCACAACAAAAAAAACGCAAGCATGGTTGCCTACCGTGCAGGTCTATACGCCAGTTAATTCTTAAAAAGCAGTTCCTGCCAACGCTATTTTTGGACCGTTACAACTGCGTGGTCGAGCTTTACTGCTTTTCATACCTTGTTCTGACAATACCTTGTCCTTTGTCCTCGTAGATTCAGGGAAAAGGTACTTATGATCATAACACCTTATTAACGAATTATAAAATCATGTTTTTCTAGTGAACCGAAGTTTAATAAAGGTAGAAATACAGATTTCAGTCGCCGGATACTGCGTGGTCGAGCTTTACTGCTTTTTATACCTTGTCCTGATAATACTTTGTCCTTTGTCCTTGTAGATCAGGGAAGAGGTATTTATGATCATAACACCTTATTAACCAATTATAAAGTCATTTATCCTTAGTGAATCGAAGTTTAATATAGGTAGGCTTCTGCCGCTGGATACTGCGTGGTCGAGCTTAACTGCTTTTCATACAGTGTCCTGACAATACCTTGTCCTTTGTCCTCGAAGATTTAGGGAAAAGTTATTTATGATTATAATACCTTATTAACCAATTATAAAGTCATGTTTCCCTAGTGAATCGAAGTTTATTAAAGGTAGAATTGTAGGCTTCTGTCGCCGGATACTGCGTGGTCGAGCTTTACTGCATTTTATATCTTGTCCTGATAATACCTTGGCCTTTGTCCTCGTAGATCAGGGAAGAGGTATTTATGATCATAACACCCTAATAACCAATTATAAAGTCATTTGTCCCTAGACAAATGTCTAGGGACAAAATCCCTAGTCTAATTTGTCCTCATTAGAAATGTATAAATGTAGGCCGGATACTGCGTGGTCGAGCACTACTGCTTTTTATACCTCGTCCTGATAATACCTTGTCCTTTGTCCTCGTAGATCAGGGAAGAGGTATTTATGATCATAATACCTTATTAACCAATTATAAAGTCATGTTTCCCTAGTGAACCGAAGTTTAATAAAGGTAGAAATATAGGCTTCTGTCGCCTGATACTGCGTGGTCGAGCTTAACTGCAATTCATACCATGCCCTGACAAAATCTTCATCAAGGCTGTAGAATATTGTAAAATTCCTTCCTTTACTGCTACGAAATAAGTGAATGCCTATATTATAAATCAAGTTCATTTGCTAAAATCAAATTAGTTAGAGATTCATATAAAATATCACACTGTATAAATCGCTCAATATAAATAATTCAATGATATTCTGGGTCAACGTAATTTCGTAAATAAAATGTTTAGCGCTTCGATACTCAAGGAATCTCAGCGTTTCAAACCGAATAAATCGTATGATTGAATGTACATATGTATACAGGGTGTCCAAGATAATCATCAACAAACATGGGAATCTCGGAAACCATAAAGTTACAAAAGCGGTTAAATTAGAAAAAAAGTTGCGCAATTTAGTGGTCAGTAATATTCTGTTGAGAAAACCAGAATATTCGGCTTACTTCCGGAGATATTCGACAAAATGCAAAATTTTGCGATATCGTTTTTATGTTTTGCGGAAAGACGAAATGATAGGCGAAAAGACCCCATGGGGTTGATAGCCCAATTAAGATTGTTTATATATGTTTTGCTGAACTTTATAATTTTCGCATTTTAACGAATATCTCCGGAAGTAAGCGAAAATATCTGGTTTTCTCAACAGAATATTATTAACCACTAAAACCTTTTTTGTAACTTTTACGGTTTCCTTGATCCCCATGTTGTTGAACCTTATCTTGGGCA
This sequence comes from Othius punctulatus, assembly GCA_951805005.1. Taxonomy (NCBI): domain Eukaryota; kingdom Metazoa; phylum Arthropoda; class Insecta; order Coleoptera; family Staphylinidae; genus Othius; species Othius punctulatus. Next base: position 47,580,347 of record OX638146.1, read on the forward strand.
CCCTGTAGATGTGTGTAGAAGTAGAATTGAACCCGATAAAAATAAACTGTGACCCATTTTATTTAAATAATATTATTTCATAAAGTTGTAACGGATCATGTGGCTGATAATTTTAGTAGACACAAATGCTATTAATATCATGCGGTGATGATATACAGTGCTTATCTGTAATATTTTAAGATAAGTTATTGTATGACTTCATTTATGTGATTTGTTCCTATCCACAAGGTGGCGTTGAAATTCATTGGTAGCCACAAATGCTAACGAATTTATATGCAGTGATGACATGTATTGAAGGAACTTCTCGGTACAATCTGAAGATAATTTGGTCCATGAAGTCGCTAATCCCACTTAAAGAAGTTACATTTGAAATGAAGAAAAATATTGATAAAATTTGGAGAAATGAAAAATTCTGAGTTTGGTAACGTCAAAAACTTGCATTAATTTAACACACACACAAAATGGCGGACACAGTGTCACGCTGTCACCTGGAAGAAAATGTCTCCGATGTGAAAGTAATTACGCCGCTTCCGTTGAACTTGGCCAAATTCCGCAGACACGAATCGCGTAATGTAAACTACTAATGGAAATATCTCTTTTACAAGGGCACAGGAATACGTAGGATACAATAACGCTGCAATACACAGAAAAGAAATGTAGTAAGTAATGATGTTAATGAAAAATAAGTAAAAAGAAGTTATGATAAATAAGAAGTTATAGTAATTAGTAGAAGTAATGATGCTAACGAAAAATAAGTAAAAATAAGTTATGATAAATAAGAAGTTATAGTAATTAGTAAGTAAGTCATTTCGCGTAAAATTAAACCCCACGCGCTAAAACTATTCATGGTCAATTAGGAACCGTTACACATAGTAAATAAGAGGGGGATAACCAATGCACAAGTGAAGGCAATAGCAAGAAACAAGAAACGGTGGAACCAAATGATAGAAGAAAATAGGTAACATGAAGAAAGATAACACCACCTCGACACCCGAAAGTGTAAAAGGAGAAAGATTATAATAATAAAAAATAATTGATATAAATAAAATGATAAATAAATTAATTTAATAAATACACACGTCATGAAACTAAACGTTTATTTGTAATAACAATAATAATTCTATTGAACACATTAAGGCTCGTCGATATTAAAAACTGCTTTATTTAGTTTGATGTCTCCATGCTCAGTAGAAGTGTCTTCTGGTTGCACTGCAGGTTTTGTATTCATTTCATTTGAGTTGTCTTCAACCTCCTGACGGAGTAAGTCTGTAGAACCAGACCAATAATGTCTACCATACTGACGTGCATTGCAGCAGATGCGCAAGGAGAAGAAATATACAGTTTCGAATATTGAGAGGAACGAAAATCCGATGAAAAGCCCGAGATGGCCTCCACACTCTGCGATAAATTCTGTCCATCCGTAATTTACTTTGCGTGTGAATGCCATGAACTCTTTATGTTTTAACCTTAATGTTAGATTCGTAGATCTGCAAATATGATAAATATTAAGTTATGTAGTTGTATGCTTAATAATACGTACATTTGACCTGCTTGAATTTCTTTGGTATTATCTACCTCCATGTTGTACTTAACGTATGAGCACGAGGGCATACAATTACAGCTACCAAACTTCTGTGTATCGTTGTAAGACAAATAAGCATACTGTGCCAAGTTACGAAATACTTCTATAAATAAAGAGTTATACAAATGAACCTTACGCACTTCTAACTTATATTATTGTATGTGATTTTTAATCAAATATGAGGTTAGAGTGAGAAGCATACGTTGAAATTCGTTCCGGAAGTGAACTCGAATTCTACGGGAAATACCGAACAAATAAAACACAGAAGAGCGCACGATGAGCCAGCAGAAATTAAGATCACTCGAAACACATACGAAGTAAGTCAATTAGGTTAGAAAGGGTAAAGCAAGAATAAACAGCAATTAGAGGTTACACATCCGAAGGGAAGAACTGTGTGGCACCTCTAACTCCGGGCTTGGTAGTGGGTTGGGTTGCCTACAGTGAAGAGCACGCTTCAGAAAACTGAAGTAGGTTGGGTGGCATACAGTCAAGAGCAAATAAGCAAAGCAGAACAGAAATAACAACCCAAGCAGCGACTGGGGAAGCAACAAACAAATGAGCAGGAAGAGGGATAGAAATAGTGAAGAGAAAGATACTGCCGAAGGTGAAGAAATATTTAAACCAAATAAAAAATTATTGAGATCACCCGAGCATTCGTATCACGGATTCGTATAAAAAGTAATACTAATAAGATAACATTATTATTAACAATACATCTACGACTGTATAAAATAATGATAAATCAATACAAATGCATAGATAAACTACTAACCTAGAATATAGTCTGCGCAAGATATTTTACTAAGTCCGCAGATATTGGTGGTTGTATTACCTAAAACCAAAGTTGAGAAAATTCGTGAGAACTTCAAGACACAAAAATACTCACGTGGCATCCACACTGAGACACATCCGCATGCATTTAGAGTGGAATTGGTAAGGCATTCCGTTTCACAGTTCGCCTGTGTATAATTTCTGTAGTAGCGCAGATTGCGCTCAGAGGAGAAATAGCAATTTCTAATCTTCGGATTATACTCTCGCAGTGTTTCCTCTGCAATCATCACATCCGGTTTGATAGTTAATACAACGTCTGAATTAAATGCCGCATCTATTTTTGCCATATTATAAGATGGAACTTCGGCAGGATTATGCACCATTATCTACATATAAAATAATTGATAAATAAATAGTCGATGCAAAAATAGCTGCAAACCTGAAAACCTGTACGGTAATCTTCTATTTGATCTAGCATATTAGCACTTAAGAGAATAGTGAACTTGAATACTTCAATTGGTAGTGCTCTGCTGGGAAACTGATTAGGTTCGAAGGTTTTCGAATATCCGCCGTCCAACGTCCAGCCAACCCTGGTATGACTATTCATCAAATATTCGCTTACCTCTCTAAAAGCAATTCAGTGAGCCTGATAATATAAATATAAAAAGCAGAAAGCAGATATGCACATGGAGCATACGAAGTGTTATGGGATAAGAACAATTTGCAGAAGGTATAATAATGCACCAAGAAGATGTAAGGGAAGCACGGAAACAAAATAAAAATTAGAAAAAGCAACTCGCCCGAACCATCCTTACACCAATATAGGCATATAAGTAGAATTGCTACACCGATTCTGCCGCAAATTCCAATAAGGTTTACAAGGGTGGGGAGGGTTTAAATTCGCATTACTTCCGGTCGGGCGATCGTCGTATTAGGAGAGCGATTTTTGTACTGCGGGTTGTCTACGCGTGAGGCCCTATACCCTCCCATACCCTCCCAAAGGTGGTGGTGGTGCTGTAAAATATCTTCCCGATACCATCCTATACCCTCCCGATACGCTCCTAAAGGTGGTGGTTGTGTAAAATATCCTCCCGATACCATCTTATACCCTCCCGATACGCTCCTAATCCTAAAGGTGGTGGTGGTGTAAAATTTCCTCCCGATAGCATCCTATACCCTCCCGATACGCTCCTAAAGGTGGTGGTGGTGAAAAATATCCTCCCGATACCATATTATACCCTCCCGATACGCTCCTAATCCTAAAGGTGGTGGTGGTGTAAAATTTCCTCCTGATATCATCCTATATTCTCCCGATACGCTCCTAAAGGTGGTGGTGGTGTAAAATTTCCTCCCGATACCATCTTATACCCTCCCGATACGCTCCTAATCCTAAAGGTGGTGGTGGTGTAAAATATCCTCCCGATATCATCCTATACCCTCCCGATACGCTCCTAAAGGCGGTGGTGGTGTAAAATATTCTCCCGATACCATCTTATACCCTCCCGATTCGCTCCTATTCCTAAGGGTGGTGGTGGTGTAAAATATCCTCCCGTTAGCATCCTATACCCTCCCGATACGCCCCTAAAGGTGGTGGTGGTTTAAATATCCTCCCGATACGATCTTATACCCTCCCGATTCGCTCCTATTCCTAAGGGTGGTGGTGGTGTGAAATATCCTCCCGATAGCATCCTATACCTTCCCGATACGCTCCTAAAGGTGGTGGTGGTGTAAAATATCCTCCCGATACCATCTTATACCCTCCCGATTCGCTCCTATTCTTAAGGGTGGTGGTGGTGTAAAATATCCTCCCGATAGCATCCTATACCCTCCCGATACCCTCCTAAAAGTGGTGGTAGTGTAAAATATCCTCCGGATACCATCTTATACCCTCCTGATACGCTCCTAATCCTAAAGGTGGTGGTGGTGTAAAATTTCCTCCCGATAGCATCCTATACCCTCCCGATACGCTCCTAAAGGTGGTGGTGGTGAAAAATATCCTCCCGATACCATATTATACCCTCCCGATACGCTCCTAATCCTAAAGGTGGTGGTGGTGTAAAATTTCCTCCCGATAGCATCCTATACCCTCCCGATACGCTCCTAAAGGTGGTGGTGGTGAAAAATATCCTCCCGATACCATATTACACCCTCCCGATACGCTCCTAATCCTAAAGGTGGTGGTGGTGTAAAATTTCCTCCCGATAGCATCCTATACCCTCCCGATACGCTCCTAAAGGTGGTGGTGGTGAAATATATCCTCCCGATACCATATTATACCCTCCCGATACGCTCCTAATCCTAAAGGTGGTGGTGGTGTAAAATATCCACCCGATAGCATCCTATACCCTCCCGATACGCTCCTAAAGGTGGTTGTGGTGTAAAATATCCTCCCGATACGATCTTATACCCTCCCGATACGCTCCTAATCCTAAAGGTGGTGGTGCTGTAAAATTTCCTCCCGATAGCATCCTATACCCTCCCGATACGCTCCTAAAGGTGGTGGTGGTGAAAAATATCCTCCCGATACCATATTATACCCTCCCGATACGCTCCTAATACTAAAGGTGGTGGTGCTGTAAAATTTCCTCCCGATAGCATCCTATACCCTCCCGATACGCTCCTAAAGGTGGTGGTGGTGAAAAATATCCTCCCGATACCATATTACACCCTCCCGATACGCTCCTAATCCTAAAGGTGGTGGTGGTGTAAAATATCCACCCGATAGCATCCTATACCCTCCCGATACGCTCCTAAAGGTGGTTGTGGTGTAAAATATCCTCCCGATACGATCTTATACCCTCCCGATACGCTCCTAATCCTAAAGGTGGTGGTGCTGTAAAATTTCCTCCCGATAGCATCCTATACCCTCCCGATACGCTCCTAAAGGTGGTGGTGGTGAAAAATATCCTCCCGATACCATATTATACCCTCCCGATACGCTCCTAATCCTAAAGGTGGTGGTGCTGTAAAATTTCCTCCCGATAGCATCCTATACCCTCCCGATACGCTCCTAAAGGTGGTGGTTGTGTAAAATATCCTCCCGATACCATCTTATACCCTCCCGATACGCTCCTAATCCTAAAGGTGGTGGTGGTGTAAAATTTCCTCCCGATAGCATCCTATACCCTCCCGATACGCTCCTAAAGGTGGTGGTGGTGAAAAATATCCTCCCGATACCATATTATACCCTCCCGATACGCTCCTAATCCTAAAGGTGGTGTTGGTGTAAAATTTCCTCCTGATATCATCCTATACTCTCCCTATACGCTCCTAAAGGTGGTGGTGGTGTAAAATTTCCTCCCTATACCATCTTATACCCTCCCGATACGCTCCTAATACTAAAGGTGGTGGTGGTGTAAAATATCCTCCCGATATCATCCTATACCCTCCCGATACGCTCCTAAAGGCGGTGGTGGTGTAAAATATTCTCCCGATACCATCTTATACCCTCCCGATTCGCTCCTATTCCTAAGGGTGGTGGTGGTGTAAAATATCCTCACGATAGCATCCTATACCCTCCCGATACGCCCCTAAAGGTGGTGGTGGTGGTGTAAAATATCCTCCCGATACGATCTTATACCCTCCCGATTCGCTCCTATTCCTAAGGGTGGTGGTGGTGTGAAATATCCTCCCGATAGCATCCTATACCCTCCCGATACGCTCCTAAAGGTGGTGGTGGTGTAAAATATCCTCCCGATACCATCTTATACCCTCCCGATTCGCTCCTATTCTTAAGGGTGGTGGTGGTGTAAAATATCCTCCCGATAGCATCCTATACCCTCCCGATAAGCTCCTAAAGGTGGTGGTGGTGTAAAATATCCTCCCGATACGATCTTATACCCTCCCGATTCGCTCCTATTCCTAAGGGTGGTGGTGGTGTAAAATATCCTCCCGATAGCATCCTATACCCTCCCGATACGCTCCTAAAGGTGGTGGAGGTGAAACATATCCTCCCGAAACCATATTATACCCTCCCGATACGCTCCTAATCCTAAAGGTGGTGGTGCTGTAAAATTTCCTCCCGATAGCATCCTATACCCTCCCGATACGCTCCTAAAGGTGGTGGTTGTGTAAAATATCCTCCCGATACCATCTTATACCCTCCCGATACGCTCCTAATCCTAAAGGTGGTGGTGGTGTAAAATTTCCTCCCGATAGCATCCTATACCCTCCCGATACGCTCCTAAAGGTGGTGGTGGTGAAAAATATCCTCCCGATACCATATTATACCCTCCCGATACGCTCCTAATCCTAAAGGTGGTGGTGGTGTAAAATTTCCTCCTGATATCATCCTATACTCTCCCGATACGCTCCTAAAGGTGGTGGTGGTGTAAAATTTCCTCCCGATACCATCTTATACCCTCCCGATACGCTCCTAATCCTAAAGGTGGTGGTGGTGTAAAATATCCTCCCGATATCATCCTATACCCTCCCGATACGCTCCTAAAGGCGGTGGTGGTGTAAAATATTCTCCCGATACCATCTTATACCCTCCCGATTCGCTCCTATTCCTAAGGGTGGTGGTGGTGTAAAATATCCTCCCGATAGCATCCTATACCCTCCCGATACGCCCCTAAAGGTGGTGGTGGTGTAAAATATCCTCCCGATACGATCTTATACCCTCCCGATTCGCTCCTATTCCTAAGGGTGGTGGTGGTGTGAAATATCCTCCCGATAGCATCCTATACCCTCCCGATACGCTCCTAAAGGTGGTGGTGGTGTAAAATATCCTCCCGATACCATCTTATACCCTCCCGATTCGCTCCTATTCTTAAAGGGTGGTGGTGGTGTAAAATATCCTCCCGATAGCATCCTATACCCTCCCGATAAGCTCCTAAAGGTGGTGGTGGTGTAAAATATCCTCCCGATACGATCTTATACCCTCCCGATTCGCTCCTATTCCTAAGGGTGGTGGTGGTGTAAAATATCCTCCCGATAGCATCCTATACCCTCCCGATAAGCTCCTAAAGGTGGTGGTGGTGTAAAATATCTTCCCGATACGATCTTATACCCTCCCGATTCGCTCCTATTCCTTAGGGTGGTGGTGGTGTAAAATATCCTCCCGATAGCATCCTATACCCTCCCGATACGCCCCTAAAGGTGGTGGTGGTGTAAAATATCCTCCCGATACGATCTTATACCCTCCCGATTCGCTCCTATTCCTAAGGGTGGTGGTGGTGTAAAATATCCTCCCGATAGCATCCTATACCCTCCCGATTCGCTCCGATTCCTAAGGGTGGTGGTGGTGTAAAATATCCACCCGATAGCATCCTATACCCTACCGATACGCTCCTAAAGGTGGTTGTGGTGTAAAATATCCTCCCGATACGATCTTATACCCTCCCGATTCGCTCCTATTCCTAAGGGTGGTGGTAGTGTAAAATATCCTCCCGATAGCATTCTATACCCTCTCGATAAGCTCCTAAAGGTGGTGGTGGTGTAAAATATCCTCCCGATACCATCCTATACCCTCCCGATACGCTCCTAATCCTAAAGGTGGTGGTGGTGTAAAATTTCCTCCCGATAGCATCCTATACCCTCCCGATACGCTCCTAAAGGTGGTGGTTGTGTAAAATATCCTCCCGATACCATCTTATACCCTCCCAATACGCTCCTAATCCTAAAGGTGGTGGTGGTGTAAAATATCCTCCCGATACCATCCTATACCCTCCCGATACGCTCCTAAAGGTGGTGGTGGTGTAAAATATCCTCCCGATACCATCTTATACCCTCCCGATACGCTCCTAATCCTAAAGGTGGTGGTGGTGTAAAATTTCCTCCCGATAGCATCCTATACCCTCCCGATACGCTCCTAAAGGTGGTGGTGGTGTAAAATATCCTCCCGATATCATCTTATACCCTCCCGATACGCTCCTAATCCTAAAGGTGGTGGTGGTGTAAAATATCCTCCCGAGAGCATCGTATACCCTCCCGATACGCTCCTAAAGGTGGTGGTGGTGTAAAATATCGTCCCGATACCATCTTATACCCTCCCGATACGCTCCTAATCCTAAAGGTAGTGGTGGTGTAAAATATCCTTCCGATAGCATCCTATACCCTCCCGATACGCTCCTAAAGGTGGTGGTGGTGTAAAATATCCTCCCTATACCCTCCTATACCATCTTTATGCCCTCACAGACCCTTACATACCCTCCCGATACCCTCCCGGTTAGATTATGAGGTTAAGTTAAAATATCGGGAGGGTATGGAACGATATGGGAGGGTATAGGAAGGTATAGGGAGGATATTTTTCACTGCCTTTGGGATTATATCGATATTAATAGACGAAGTAAAATTAGTTGCAAACCTAAAAACCTGTACGGAAATGGTATAATTGATCTTGCATATTAGCCCTTAAGAGAATAGTGAACTTGAATACTTTCAATTGGTAGTGTTCTACTGGGAAACTGATTAGTTTCGAAGGTTTTCGAATATCTATCGTCTAATGTCTAAGGTATCGGCAGGATATTTTACAGCACCAACACCATCTTTGGGAAGGTATCGGGAGGGTATGGCACGGTATATTGTCTCTAATACTCTCTTGATACCTTTCCAGACCCTCCCGATATCTTCCCGGTTACATAACAGGATATATATATATATATATATATACAGGGTGTTAATACTAAGTTGTAACACCCGAAAATGGCAGTTAGAACTCATTGAAACAAACAACTTTTTTTTGTTAAAATTTTTGAATTGGAGCCCAAGTTCATAGTTATTGGCGTTCTTTTGTTTTTCGAAAATCGTGATTACTCGCTTATTTTAAGAAATATTTAAAAAATACAAAAACGTTCAGCATGCGCTTTCGGTTCTCTAAAAGATTTGTATTTACAATTATTTTCTATTTTATCAAATAACAAAATGGCGGCCGAAGAAAAATTTCGAAACAAGATATTTTGAAAATCACTCGATTGATTTTTGAAAATAAAACATTTATGAAATCCTTAAACTATATTATAACATTTGTCTGAAATTTTTTTTCGATCTGTCCAAATAAGTTATTATTCAAATTGAATTACAAGATAAATTTTAACAAACTGCAACAATCAATTAAAACAAAGTAGGCTAACCTTAAGTTAAGCCATTAAAGAAGTTGAGGTACGTGTTTTCTAGTTTGTACGTTCAAATTTAAAAACTTTTTGATCTTGTTCTTCAGAAATTTCTGCTTCATCTTGAAAAGTTTCTGTCACGTTTATCATTTGTGTGGGTATTTTGCATAATTTGTGTATAAAAATGCATAATTATCAAAACAGACAAATGTTATAAGACAGTTCAAGGATGTTATAAATGTTTTATTTTCAAAAATCGATCGATTGGTTTTCAAAATATCTTGCTTAGAAATTTTTGATCGGTCGCCATTTTGTTATTTGATAAAGTAGAAAATATTTGTAAATACAAATGTTTTAGAGAACCGATAGCGCATGCTGAACGTTTTCGTATTTTTTAAATATTCCTTAAAATAAGGGAGTAATGACGATTTTTCCAAAAATAAAACTTGGGCTCCAATTCAAAAATTTCAACTAAGAAAAGTTGTTTGTTTCAATGAGTTCTAACTGCCATTTTCGGGTGTTACAACTTAGTATTAACACCCTGTATATCCTGATATATGAATCAGTTACTAATTGAGTTTGGATTTTGATATTTTGCAGGCTTTACTTGCATTCTAGGGCGTATTTAAAGAAAATATTTTTGATTATACAGGGTGTCCCAAAATGTTTGACGTCATGATGATGTCTATTTTTAAATTGCATGGTATATTTTTTATTGTTTATTTGGGTGCCCTTTATGGATGCCTATATACCTATAAGTTTTTATTAAAATTGGTTTAGTGATTTTAGCACAAAAAAATGAAAACTGAAAAAAAACAGTTTTGCACTATTAGTTAAGAAAATTAATAACAGATAAAATATGCCTTGTTAATAAAACCATACAAGGTACTCATTAAATAAGGTCCGACAGTTGCGTTAACCAAGTTTTATTGATATGCATTATACAGGGTGTCCAAAATGTAGTGTCAAACTTTTCAAACTTTAAAGCACTTTATTTTTATTATTTTAAATTGGAGCCCCTATATAATTTTATGCAATTGACCGGAAGTAATGCAAATATAGACCACACATGCATACCTTGTGGGATTTTGGGGTAGAATCGGTGTAGCCGTTCTACTCATATAATTACATAATAATTAACATACTTACACTTCCGTCTTATATATGTCTTCTTTGTCGAGAAAATTTAAAGTAAAACATAAACCAATTTGAGTGAGTACTGTGGAAAAACCTAACTGGCAAGGTATAATTCCAGTTAGGCTTGAACATCCCATTATAGTTTCATTTAAAGCTGGTGCAATCTACAATAAGAATTTTAGTTGTATGTTGTAAACTATAAATGATAATTACGCCGTAAATGAAATTGTAGATAAGCGAGTCGATGGTATAATTAAATCCATCTGGAATATCTGTAGTATTTCCAGTATTTTTATTATAGTTGCTGCATACCAAAAGGGCGGCGTAGAATACTTGCAACCTAGAGATGAACATTTTTAAAGCATTTGATTAATACGCTGTGAGTATTTTCTATTGTAAACAGGACCAAATGTACAGGGTGGGAAAATTCAGATGTATGAATAGACGATACTCCCTGGAAAATTTTCAAATGTATATCATAGTGGGCCATAGTTTACTGTAACTATAGTATCTCCAATTCCAAGATAGAGCGCGCGTAAACAACAGCGACAAACTATAGGGCCGAGTCTACACGTCACGAGTCAAGCGATTGCAGTAACAGAGTCCACTTAGTCCGGCTAGACTGCAGACTGAAGTGTTCACGTGCGGCTCACGTATGCAAGATTGTTTGCGCGCACTCTATCTTGGAATTGGACAGCTACAATTTGAACAAATTTCCTGTTCACAATGACACCTTGTGTCCGGAATATGAAGCATTTGCAACGGACTATCGTCAACAGTAAGAGTTAGAGAAATAAGAGTTATTATTATTATTATACTTTTTATCGTGGTACAATCATCGCGGGATTAGACCGCCGATTAAAAATGTGAATCAATTTAATTAAAAGTTCTGCTGGGCGCGATCTAGAACTGTTATAGTCTTAACTATTTTCTTATAGAATTTCTATTTTATAAAAAAAAAATTATAGAAACTATTTTTAGGTGCTTCAACGATAATTCTGGTATTTTTTTGCAGAACTCCTTAATAATGAGATCTTTAATCAAATTTAGTAATTGATAGAGAATAAGTTATTTCTAAAATTTCCATTCGTCTTAAAACAAAATTCATGAAATCTTTGCTATACAATTCCACTTAATTCGAATAATTTGAAAAATGTTGTACTACATTTAACAATAATTGTAAAAGACGACAGTCACATCTCACATGTGTAAATAACTCTACTAATAATCTACTATTAATTCTGGTACAAAATCTTGCAGAATGACTTTTAAGTAATTTATCTTCTATATTAACAATTTTCTCACTTATTTAATACACATTCCGCATAAAATTTTCAGAGGAATTTGTAATAGGCCCAAATATAATACGCATTTACGCAATAAAGTGACTCATATTTTAAAAATCATGAATACAACCAAATTATTAAATTAATTCATTTACAAATAATCCCCGGGTCAAATGTGAGAAATAGCCATCGCAAGTCGCGCCAGAGCGTCGCCAAATATATCAAGAGCCGAGGCCTGCATATGCACGGTTCTGGAAGATATCATGTCGTGGTGTCACATAAAAAATTTGGGTATCAGCGCCCCTTAGATACGAGCAAGCGCCAGGCACGTAAAAATCACCTCGAATGGCAACTATTTAAGTTAAGTGTAAAACTCTGCGCTAAAAACGCATTAATACCACACGCACATTCAAGATTAATAATCACCATAATAACTAAGGGATGGGGGCGAATATTTAGCAGTAGATATGTGAGGGGAGTGGAGATTTGAAGCTGAAAAAAACCTATTTAAGCACAAGCCACACACGAGCGAGATCAGTAAGAAAGTTGCGTCGGCCACGGGCAATGTACACGACATTCGCGGTTTTGAGTATATATATTCACGTCGGGTTATAATTAAATTAACGATTGCATATAACGTTGTAAAAAAACGCAAAGTACAGTAAAAATTTGACTAAATCGAAAAACGTACAATTCTAGGTACAGAGTAATTTAATGTTTTTATTATTAACGATAATATAAAGTTCAGTCTCATTATAAATTCACGGGAGTGCTTATTCCTTTCAATCAACCCTAAGTTATCTATAAATACCAAACACCGATTACCTATTCCTGTCAGTAAACAAAGGCGGCTCGTACGCTATTCGTGTTTACGAATCACTAGAGGAAGCAATAACAGGTGTAATTGACGCCTACCCGCGCACTTCGTTCACACATCTGTTATTGTGAAATCAAATTCCCGCACTAGATTCAAATTGACGGAAAATAGTGTATTTAACCAACCACAAGTTACCTAGAAAAGTCAAACACTGATTACCTATTCCTATCAGTAAACAAAGGCGGCTCGAACGCTATTCGTGTTTACGAATCACTAGAGGAAGCAATAACGGGTGTAATTGACGCCCACCCGCGCACTTCGTTCACACACCTGTTATTGTGAAATCAAATTCCCGCACTAGATTAAAATTGACGGAAAATAGTGTATTTAACCAACCACAAGTTACGTAGAATAGCCAAACACTGAATACCTATTCCTATCAGTAAACAAAGGCGGCTCGAACGCTATTCGTGTTTACGAATCACTAGAGGAAGCAATAACAGGTGTAATTGACGCCCACCCGCGCACTTCGTTCACACACCTGTTATTGTGGAATCACCTCCTCCACTAGAATCAAATCGTCGTCAGCATCATAACATTTAAACATATAAACTCATCATACATCGCGCCCGCGATCGCCAACTAACGTGGCTGTATTCACCTTAACTATAGCAACTAATCAAGGCATTCAGTGTTACCCTCCGACATACATCATCATATTCAAATCAAAATAATTCACATAAATGATGGCTTCTTCATTTTAAATCATAAATGAGCATATAACGTGCATATTATTGGGCAGAGTGATTTATAATTGTATAAATAAATAAGTTGGATTAAATCATAATAATTTAAAAACATAATGTATAAAAATACTGGTTTCTTTATTTCAAATCATAAAACAAGCACATAACGTACCTATTATTGGGCAGAGTAATTTAGAATCGAACAGATAAAATAGGCTGGATTAAATCTCAATAATTTGAAGACATAATGACAATTTATGGTTAAATATCGTAAACAAGAAATAAGTGGAATTATTAAAACCCCGCATAAACAGAGAAAATGATAAACGAGAGAATGAAGCTTGGTATAATCACAAAAGAAGTTATTAATAACCTCCAATGTTCCTAATAATAATATATTATAACATTACATAAACATTTCCGATTGAGGTAGCAGAACTGTTATTTGACACAACTTGTAACATGTCTGACGGTGATGACTACTTGTGACATTTGTGCTTGCTGTGGTCATGGGTAGATTTACTAATTTACCTTAATCAACGTAAACAATGGGGCTCCAATAATTACATTATTGTGTGGACACCGACACAACCATGAAATTCGGGAAGATAACGAGATACCTTTAGTAATCATTCATGAATTATTGGGGATATTTCAACATCTTTAAATAGTTCTATTTTTGATCATATCACTTTCCCGTAGTTAAATGAAGTGAAAGAGCATGGTAATAAATGGTATAAGAAACTACAGAAGCACGTGCATGTATAACAAACACTCGTAAATAAACTTCGTAGTCATAACCATTTTCAAACTATCAATTGAATAAATAAGAGAATTTACAAATTCATTAAAAGGTCAACGAAATCTAGAAAATAAATCAATTCATGTCATAATCGCCAACCTGTGTTTTATTTCCCTGTACGTTATAATTATATAAATTAATTTACTTCATCGTCAACCTGTGTTTTATTTCCCTGTGTCTTACAATTTCAGCGTGTCTATTATTAAATAAACAAAACATATCCTTAAATTTTTGCTTTCTTGTATTAATCCATTATTAGTGTACGTTAATTAACACATTACCAATAGCAAAGTACCTTGAGAGTAATCACGGTAGTTAAATTAAACGTCACGACGTGTAAGTACTAAATACGATCACAAATCACGAGCCAAAAATAATTAAAACATTATACCGGGTGTTCATTTCAAAACTAGCCACTCTCAATAACTTTTGAATGCAAGTTAACTTGATAAAAACAAAAAACACGTCGATTGATTTTTGGAGGGGGAAGTTTAAAAACAACGTCAAATAAATTTTAGGTGTTACCCCCTCCCCCCTAGCCACCCCCACTTTGAAATTTCAAATGGCACCCCCCACCTTGCGATACCTCATTTTAAAGCTTTAAAAAAACCTAATCCAGTGGCGTAATAAAAAAAGATTTTTGTCGATTCGTTTTGGAAAAAATAAATAAATAAGAAAAAATCCGAAACAATTTATATTGAACAAATTTAAGTTCCTTTCAATGAAACAAAAATAGAACAAATGTTAAACTACATCGACGTGTTTTTTTAGTAAAATTGACAACTTATTGAGACTGGTTACTCCTAAAACGAAAGTCAGCATAATTTATTTTTGAAAAATATATTTTGCTATTGAAAACTTGCTAACGTAAATATATGTTTGTTACACCTCTTGATTGTATTTGTTTAAAGCTTAAATCAAGGTGTCACAACAAAGAGGTGTAATTTAAAATTTGTAAGAAAAGTGAAAGTCGCAAGGGGGAGGGGGTAATATTTTATATTCAATTACCATGGTTTTTAAGATTTGCCCCGAAAACTGGTTCAATTTGTTCTATTTTTGTTTCATTGAAAGGAACTTAAATTTGTTCAATATAAATTGTTTCGGATTTTTTCTTATTTATTTATTTTTTCCAAAACGAATCGACAAAAATCTTTTTTTATTACGCCACTGGATTAGGTTTTTTTAAAGCTTTAAAATGAGGTATCGCAAGGTGGGGGGTGCCATTTGAAATTTCAAAGTGAGGGTGGCTAGGGGGGAGGGGGTAACACCTAAAATTTATTTGACGTTGTTTTTAAACTTCCCCCTCCAAAAATCAATCGACGTGTTTTTTGTTTTTATCAAGTTAACTTGCATTCAAAAGTTATTGAGACTGGCTAGTTTTGAAATGAACACCCGGTATAATAGATCACGAGCCAAAAATAACTAAAACATTATATAATAAATCACGAGCCAAAATAATCAAGAAATTATATAATAATTTCACGATAAAAACGACGAATAATAAATAAATATAATAAAATAATATCGGAGGGTTACAAATTGTTTTCAAGTGTCTTCTAAACGATTCTGGTATTGAATTTATACTTTCTTTTTACCAAAGTACATATTTTGATACAATATCATAAACTGTTACTGTCGCATGTGTAGAAATATCTGTTCTCTCCAATGTTCAGAGTAACTGTTTTCAGTATCCTACTAATAATTCTGGTACCAAATCTGCAGAATGACTTTTAAGAAATTTTACTTTTATAATAACAATTTTCTCACTTATTTAATACACAATACGAATAAAATTTTTAGAGGAATGGTTTTCAAGTGTCTTCCAAACGATTCTAGTACCGAATTTGTACTTTTTTTTAGCAAAGTGCATATTTTGATACAATATCAAAAACTGTTACTGTCACATGTATAGAAATATTTGTTCTCTCCAATGTTCAGAGGAACTATTTTAAGTACCCTACTAATAATTCTGGTACTAACTCTGCAGAATGACTTTTAAGAAATTTCACTTTTTAAATAACAATTTTCTCACTTATTTAATACACAATCCGAATCATATTTTTAGAGGATTGTTTCCAAGTGTCTTCCAAACGATTCTGGTACTAAATTTGTACTTTTTCTTTACCAAAGTACATATTTTGATACAATATCAAAAACTGTTACTATCACATGTATAGAAATATCTGTTCTCTCCAATGTTCAGAGCAACTATTTTAAGTACCCTACTAATAATTCTGGTACTAACTCTGCAGAATGACTTTTAAGAAATTTCACTTTTATAATAACAATTTTCTCACTTATTTAATACACAATCCGAATCAAATTTTTAGAGGATTGTTTCCAAGTGTCTTCCAAACGATTCTGGTACTGAATTTGTACTTTTTCTTTACCAAAGTACATATTTTGATACAATATCAAAAACTGTTACTGGCACATGTGTAGAAATATCTGTTCTCTCCAATGTTCAGAGTAACTATTTTAAGTACCTTACTAATAATTCTGGTACTAACTCTGCAGAATGACTTTTAAGAAATTTCACTTTTATAATAACAATTTTCTCACTTATTTAATACACAATCCGAATCATATTTTTAGAGGATTGTTTCCAAGTGTCTTCCAAACGATTCTGGTACTGAATTTGTACTTTTTCTTTACCAAAGTACATATTTTGATACAATATCAAAAACTGTTACTGGCACATGTGTAGAAATATCTGTTCTCTCCAATGTTCAGAGCAACTATTTTAAGTACCCTACTAATAATTCTGGTACTAACTCTGCAGAATGACTTTTAAGAAATTTCACTTTTTTAATAACAAATAATAATAATTATTATAAGTACAAATAATAATTTATATATTAAAGACTGCATTGGAAAACAAATGATACTAGTAAAAAAAATGCGATTTACTTATGTCAGTTTGTGTTTCTCTAATATGGTATTAAATTAAACAGTAACAATTAAATTAAATCATAAGGATTCAGTTTCAGTTGAACAGAGATTTTTTCAATTATTTGTCAAGGGGATGATTGATAATACATTGATTTCCAGTCCTATCCAAATTCCTATTCTCACCCTGTACTATTAGAAATTAGTAATATCTCGTAACGTATATCTTACTCATTCTCTGGGATTTCACCTGATTCAAAAAGTTTTAATTTCTCCTGGTAATTATATATAGTATCTCTGCACTTGTTTTTCGGGCATATTGTGACAGCAGGGTGGGGTATTTTCCACAGTGGTGTTGGTGTGTCAGCCAAACCAATAATAATCGGTGAATTAGTAAATTTATGGTAAGATTCCAAAATAAACGTGATGCAAAAGTAGAGAGAAGCAATGACCACTATCAGCCACCATAATCTTAAAACAAACCACAACTAAATCGTCACAAACTAAAACGTAAATTTAATCTTACTTACTTTTCCCAGATATTCCGTCTTCGCTCGCCTAAATAACGCACACCATGGAGGCTCGAATAATCCGCATATTCCATGCCATAGTTGGTCGCATTCTCCAGGAATGTTGGATGTTTGCTCTTTTTCTCAACTGGTAAACAATTCTTGCCGTCACTGATATTTAAACTACGTTTTTGATTCATGGTTTTATGTTCAATGGTAGCACAATAACAACCATGAGGTTTTATATACGGTGATTTCAGCTGAATTTATATTTACAACCTTTAAGATTATGTTAATAGTCACTCCTTGAATAAATTGTTTAACTCAGATAATGTATAAATTTTGTAATCAATCATCTTAAAACTAATGGTGGTAAAATTTAATGAACAATTAACATCATTAGATATTAACGATGATTTCATTAATACTCCATAATTACTACTTCTACAATGCAAGATATGACCTGCTTGGAAAAAAAATAAAAGTTCCTTTCTTAACCATTTAATGGACATATGAAAAGATGAGCAAGTTTTACCTTTAATTATACAAGGAGTGCTAAATTTGAGACTTATTTGAGTTTCTGATTTCTGTATACTAAATGTATATTTGTGAATTATTTACAATTTCCACAAAATATTATTCTAAAATGTTAGACCGATCAGAAATTAGAATAGTAAACTACTCATAGTATAGTCAACATGACAAATAGGTCTTTCTAAACACTCTTTACACATACTTTAGGTTTTCTCCATCCGGCGGATAAAATTCAAATAATTGACCTCCGATATTTGAGGATTTATAAATAATACAAATGAGATGCGCAGATATGCCACTGACCTTAAAGGATAAGGACGAATTATGTATTACCTCATGCAAGTATTTGATTTATTTTGCAAGTATTTTACAATTACATTTTACAAATTAATGTGCCATACCATAAGATGGAATTTCAAATTATACCAGCAGAAAAAAAAAACAATTCTTGACAAAAAAGTTTATAATTAAATAATGCTAGAAATGAGTTCCTCATTTTTTTTAAATTTAATTTTTAATCAATGTTTGCAGAAACTCCTGCATCGAATTTGAAAAAAAAAACTTTCGCCAAATTAATTATCGAGGACTTATAAATCTAATAAACTAGTATACCAGCATACACAGGGGCGGATGGCAACATACAAGCGGCCCGGGAACAAACTTTTATCGGCCCATTTTGCATTCACATAAAATTGCAATAATACCATATAATCAAAACAATAATCATACTTCAAAATTTGACAAATATGTAAAAATCAAAAATACTTTACAATTAATATTATTTTTATTTTTAAAATATATTAAAATATATTATCAGAGACATAACACCTCTGAGGATGGCTAATAAAAGCCGAAACAAGTTGGGTGAAGAACATCACATATAAAGATTACATAACTAAGAGAAAGTACTCCCCATAAAGAAAAAATCTATATAAAATTTAATACCGTAAGTTTTTCATAATACTTATTTATTTATTAATACAGAGGTTCCAAAAGTGTGCGTTTACTGTACTGCTTTCAATCATATTAAATAAAATACGAAAAAGATTAGGTAATTAAAATTCATGCTTTGACTAAGAAAATTTTATTGTAATTATAAAATCTTCATTAAAATTACAAAGTTTTATTAGACCCAGCAATTTTTTTTGAATTATTGGAGTTTTATTCCGAAAGCATATCCCTCACAAAGTTGTTAAAATGTTATTAGCAGAAAATTTATTGCACATGAAAGAAAAAAATTAATAATTAAACAAATTTAAATGTAATTTTCAACATTATTACTTTTACAAATTTTACATTACAAATTATAATTTAAATTGTAAAATATTAATCAAAACACAAAATCGTCATTTGCATTATACAATTTATATTGAAAATTATAATAATAATATTTACTAGCGTGAGGACCTGCATAATATACACATAAAAATTAAAAATAAAAACTTACTAAATGAAAATGAACTTGAAACTTGATTTGAATTTTTACATGAAAGTAAAAAATGTATATTATGAATGCCAAAACTCAAATGAAATAACAAAGTTATCATGATAAATGATAGAATTTAGTTGGAAATTATAAAATTCTTATAGTAAATACGAAAATATTAATTATAAATTTCAATGTTAAATTAAAATTTGAAATTTTTAGTGTAAATTATAAAAAAACTTTATATTTAAAACATATAACTCACTAAGTTATTAATATTCTGACCGAAATTTGCAAAAATATTAATGCAAAATACAAAATTATGTACAAAATTACAAAGAGAAGCTATGAAGTTTTCATTGCAAATGACAAATTTTGATATTTTATTACAAATTGAAAGTTCATCAAAACATAAAATTCTCATTGAAACATCTCGCTTGTAAACTGCAATGAATTGGAAATTACAAAATTTTCGTTACAATTTATTAATATAATTACAAGACTTTTCATAAATTGTAAAGATCAATGGAATATGCAAGTTTTTTTATTCTAATTTATAACGTCCTTTCCCCAGAAATCATATTCCTTGCAAATGTATTAACCATTTCTTAGAAATTCGCAAAAAATAAACGGATGGTGTAAAATATTGATTAAAATGTTTTTACATTTAACAAAAACAATGAAATTTTCGCATTTTAACTACACATTACAGAAATTTCTTCGAAAATCCTATAAATAGTAATAGCATTATGATGAATGTTACGAAATTTTGATGATGGATTTCAGTATTTCAATAGAAATTATGGAGAATTAATTATAAATTTCAAAAGTTTTAGAATTTGTAAACGTTGAATATAAATTGGAACATTGTAGTGAAAAATTGCAAAGTTTTTATTATGTATACAATATTTCAATGGAATTGAAAAACAATCATAAAGTATAAATAAGTTTACATTAACACTATAACAAATACAATAATAAATAAGCAAATAAGTAAATAAATAAATAAATAAGTTTTATTGGAATTATGTAATTTTTGTTGTGACTTTCATCATTCATCATTTTAAATTACAAAATTGCAATAACTTTATGAAAAATTCATTGTTAATTGATAAATTTTAAAATACAAATATGTTTTCATTAATACTATAGCAAGTACAATAATAAATATGTAAATAAGTAAATAAAGAAATAAATAAGTTTTATTGGAATTATATAATTTTCGTTGTGACTTTCATCATTCATCATTCTAAATTACAAAATTGCAATAACTTTATGAAAATTTTATTGCTAATTGATAAATTTCACTGTAAAATGTAAAATATTCAACATTCGCATTATAAATTACAACATTTCAGCAGCGATTATGAAAATTTTATTGTAAATTGCTAAAATTACACTATAAAATGCAAAAATGTCATTGGCATTTCCAAAATTTGTGTCGAGTTGTTAAAATGTTTATAGTTATTTGTAGAAAATTTTATGAAAATAAATTTAGGTGAAAATTACGAACTTTTCATTAGAGATTACAAAGTGTTTATTAGAAATTATGAAATTCTTAATATAAATACCAAAATTTTACTACATATACATTTTCCTAACAAATTTGAAAATGTTATTAAAAATTGCAAAAAGCTAATCAAACCACAACATATTAAAATTATATCATGTCGATTGTAAATTAAATTACATAAGCTTGAAAATTTTCAATACATTTTTTTATTAGAAATACCATTTTTTTTATAAATTACAAAGATTAATGGAACCTGCCAATTTTTAGTTGAGAATTATAACGGCTATCTACACAATTTATATTCCTCGCCAAATTATTTCATATTTCATAAAAATTTGCAAAAAATATTATGGAAATGGAATGGATCCATGGAAAATCATAGTTCAAAAAGAGAGCTGCAAGGTGAAAAAGTTTGGGAACCACTGTGTTAATACATATATAAACAATCTTTGTTGGGCTATCGATCACATGGGGCATTTCCGCCTTGTGTTAATACATTAAATCAAAATTATTAATAAACTTGTCGTCGGATCTGCCAGCCCAAAATTCTAGGGCTTCCGGCCCAACATTCGGGATGGCTACCGGCCCACCGGGAAATTTCCCATTTTCCCGTATCCCGTATGGCCCATCCGCCCCTGAGCATACATATACGAACAAGTGTTATATAATTGATATATTATTTACCTTGGTTAAAACCTCTGCAAATTTATGAATGGTTTCTTTCACTTATTTTATAATGTAATAAACAATGTTACCTGGTGCATTTACAGACATCCATGTAACTAAAATATACAAATATACAAATATACAATATACTTTCCAGCAAACATAAATAATTGATATTGTATTTGACTCTCATTAAGGTATTTAGTCTATTCAGTAAAAAAAACGTGTACTTCCTTAATAAAATTTAAAAAAAAATAATAAAAACTGGTTTTGCAACCGGTTTCGACCAATTAATTGGCCATCATCAGGCAATACTAAAACTTTTTACTGAATAAATAATTGATACAATAATTAATTTTCTATTTATTCCAATTCTAAATACAAACATAATAAATAATTTCGGGATTGGATCATACCTGCTGATATTTACGTTCTCTCCATCCGGATAAAATTCAACTCATTCACCTCGAAGATTTCCAAATAATATAAATTAGATGCGTAGAATTGCCCCTGAACTTAACGCTTAAGGAGAATGTGTCCGTGAACTGTACATATGAATATAGAAATGAACGTTGAAATGAATTAAGAATATAAAGAGAATGAATATATTAGACATTTTTGTTAGTATTTTATCCATATTACCAGATATTTTTAATTATTATTTGTTATTTTAAGTACTTTCTGGTATCTTCTTAGTATTTATTTATTTATGTTTCCCTACTAGTTTCGGCTTATCATTCAGAGAGAATCAGGGGTTCTACAAAGAATATACATACAGTATATTCGTTTTTTTATTTTTTATTTTAAGCATTGAGATCCCAGAAACAATAATACGTAGAGATTCAGTTGAAGAGGAAATAATTGTAATGTTAACAGCTTATGCAAGATATGCTTTTGTTTTTTGAAAAAAAGAACTATAGTGTTTGAGTTATAATACAACCTGTTTTTTTTAAATGGCAGTCGTTGGTTTTGACTTTTTTAAAAAGGACATTTTTTTCTCTTCATAATGATATAAGGTTTGCTATACTTACTTTAATAAATTAATGAGATGCAGGAATTTTCGTGGTATAATTTGAATAGAATTTAATATAATTAGAATAGAAAAAATAATACAATTCTCGTAGTAAGAGGCAAAATATACCATGGAAAACTCTATTTTCTACTCTCAATAATTCAAATAGTACTGTATCGTGTCTATTTGTCAAAGTAAGTAATAATTGTCATAAAGTTAAATTTCGAAGATGGCCTGTATATATCAAAGTAAGTATAGCAAACATTGTATTGCTATAAAGAGAACAATTTGTCCTTTTTAAAACTGTCTTAGCCAAATATGAGTGTCATTTAAAAAAAGTAATTAGTAAAAAATAAAGTTTTTATTATAACTGACAAACTGTGGTTAAAAAAAAAAAAGAATTGCATATCTTGCATGCGCTCTTAAAGCGACAACTCTTTCCTCATTTAACCAAATCTCTTTGTATTACAATTTCCGATATCCAAATGCTTAAAATAAATTTAAAATAACTCACCCTTTATATATATATATATGCATATGTATACATGGTGTTAATACGACTTGCGTGGGACACTCTGTATATGGAAATATACAGGGTGAAATAGTTCAAATTAAATGTCAAATTGTAAAACATTATGTACACAACTCAGAATATAATGTCAACCCAAATGTCCATTTTAAATGTCAATCAATCAAAATTATGTTATTTTATCCAAATTATGCCAAATAGGTCAAAGCAAATGTCAAATAGTACAAATTAAATGATAAATAAACCTAATTATGTCAAATACGTCAAAAGAAATGTCAAATGATCCAAATAAAATTTCAAGAAGGTAATAACATATCAAGTATTGCAATATATCTCAATTAACCCAATTTAAATTACAAGTAGTAACAATTATGTCAGATGCTGGAAAGTAAATGTCAAGTAACCCAAGTTAATGTCAAGTAGCCCAAGTTAAATGTCAAATACTTGAAATTTTATCTGAGACAATTCTTATTATGTCATATACTTCAAAATAAATATGAAATAATCTAAAGTTTATTAAAAACACTAAAAAATGTGTCAAATTTACCAAAGTAAATGTCAAATAGTATAATTTAAATGTCAAATTGTAACTGTTGTATACAAAACTTTAATTCAATTGCCAAACAGCTTACTTTAAATGTCAAAAGATCAAAATTTTGTTACATAATCCAAATTACTTCTTATTTCTTAAAGTCTTATCTGTTAAAGTAAATGTCAAGTGGTCCAAATCAAATTTCAATTGGTAAATAAAGAATATATATATATATATATATATATATCAAGTATTAAAAAATAAATCCTAAATAGCCCAAATTAAATTACAAATAGTAAAAACTATGTCAGACACTCAAAAATTAAATGACAAATAATCCTGGCAGACACTTGAATCAAAATTTAATTTAAAATTTATTAAATTGAAAAACAAATTTGGATTTTCCTAAGTAAATATTATATAGGCTAATTAAATATCAAATTGTTATATTATTTCTACAAAACTTCAATTATGTCATATACTTCAAAATAAATATGAAATAATTTAAAGTAATTTAAAAACACTAAAAAAATGTGTCAAATTTTACAAAGTAAATGTTAAATAGTCTAATTTAAATGTCAAATTGCAATATGTTATGTACAAAACTTCAATTCAATTGTCAAACAGCTTAATTTAAATGTCAAAAGATAAAAAATTTGTTACATAATCCAAATTATGTCTTATATGTTAAAGTAAATGTCAAATGGTCCAAATCAAATTTCAATTGGTAAATAAAGAATATATATATCAAGTATCCCAAAATAAATCCCAAATAGCCCAAATTAAATTACAAATAGTAAAAACTATGTCAGATAGTCAAAAATTAAATGACAAATAATCCTGGCATACACTTGAATAAAAATTTAATTTAAAATTGATCAAATTGAATTTAGGCCGGAAAAAAATGTCAAACAGTCCTGAGTAAATGCTAAAAAGTCTAAATTAAGTGTCAAATTAAATCTCAAAAAATAAAACGCTAAGATACTCAAAAGTTAAATTTAAAGTTTATTAAAATAAGTTTTGGGGAGAAAAAATGTCAAATAGGCATGAGTAAATGCCAATAAGTCTAAATTAAATGACAAAGGAACCAAATAAAATTTCAAAAAAGAAATATTATGTTAATTTAAATTTAACAAATTTAAATTGAAATTCGTGCTGATAAAATTATGTCCAATAATTGTGAGAGTCAATATCAGGAAGTCTATAGTCTGAATTAAGTGTCAAATAATATTTTTATTCAATAGAACTTATGTCAAATACTCAAACATAAATGTCAAATAATCGAAATTATTTTAGATACTTAGAGTAAGTGTTGAATAACTATATCATTTATTATTTTAATTACCAAGAAGTTTATATTAAATGTCAAATTATCCAAAATATGATTGAAACAATGAAATGATATCTAATAGTCAAACTTAATTAGAAATAAATAAATTGAATTTCGTCCAGATCAAAGTCAAATAGGGCTACCGAAAATAAATGTCAGTATCAATCTAAAGTCTAAAATAAGTGTAAAATAATCCAAATTTTGTATGCCAAATAGACCAAATCAATGTCAGGAAGTCGAAAGTCTAATTTAAGTGTCCAATAATAGAAACTAAATTTTAAATAATAGAACTTATGTCAAATACTCAAAAATTAAATATCAAACAATCGAAATTATTTTAAATACTTAACGTAAATGTTAAGTAACTCAAATAAAATTTCATTGAGTTAATGTTGTTATTTAATTAAAAGTAATTGTTCAAATTATATCAAATATGTACCTGTTTTATAATTTTGACAATTTGAAATATATATATATATATATATATATATATATATATATATATATATATATATATATATATATATATATATATATATATATATATTATATAAATAGTTTGACATGAATATTTGACACGTATTTTTTATTCTATAAAATATATTTGGATTATTCATGATTTATTTTAAAGTTAGTACTTGATATAACTTTTTACTAATATTAACTACTTGACATTATCTGTGTCATTTGATACGTATTTTGGAGTGTATGACATATAATTTGGACCATTTGATATAAATTTTATAATTCAAAATTTGAAATTTTGTAAAATCTCATATTATTAACTACCAAATTGCTTTAAAAACGTTTAAATATCCTGAAATTTCATAATTTGTGTGTTTTTTTTTGTTCTGAATGGTGCGAGAATCTGTATTTTTTTAGGGCTGGTACACACTACAATTGAATTTTTATTTTGGTTGGTAACTTAAATAAAATAGACAACTTGTCTGTTCAATTATTCAAGCATATGTCAAAAACAAACCAATTTTTGAAGGAAATTTATTGAAATTTTGTCAACCCTGGTATTTTTAATTCAAAATTTGGATTTTCCTAAGTAAGTATTATATAGTCTAATTAAATATCAAATTGTAATATGTTATCTACAAAACTTCAATTCAATTGTCAAACAGCTTAATTTAAATGTCAAAAGATAAAAAAATTGTTACATAATCCAAATTATGTCTTATATGTTAAAGTAAATGTCAAATGGTCCAAATCAAATTTCAATTGGTAAATAAAGAATATATATATCAAGTATTCCAAAATAAATCCCAAATAGCCCAAATTAAATTACAAATAGTAAAAACTATGTCAGATACTCAAAAATTAAATGACAAATAATCCTGGCAGACACTTGATTCAAAATTTAATTTAAAATTGATCAAATTGAATTTAGGCCGGAAAAAAAGTCAAACAGTCCTGAGTAAATGCTAAAAAGTCTAAATTAAGTGTCAAACAATCCAAATTAAATTTCCAAAAATAGAACGCTAAAATACTCAAAAGTAAAATTTAAAGTTTATTAAAATAAGTTTTGGGGAGAAAAAATGTCAAATAGGCATGAGTTAATGCCAAGAAGTCTAAAGGAACCAAATAAAATTTCAAAAAAGAAAACTTATGTTAATTTAAATTTAACAAATTTAAATTAAAATTCGTGCTGATAAAATTATGTCAAATAATTGTGAGAGTCAATATCAGGAAGTCTAAAGTCTCAATTAAGTGTCAAATAATATTTTTATTCAATAGAACTTATGTCAAATACTCAAAAATAAATATCAAACAATCGAAATTATTTTAGGTACTTAAAGTAAATGTTAAGTAACTCAAATAAAATTTCATTGAGTTAATGTTGTTATTTAATTAAAAGTAATTGTTCAAATTATATCAAATATGTACCTGTTTTATAATTTTGACAATTTGAAATATATATGTATATATATATATATATATATATATATATATATATATATATATATATATATATATATATATATATATAAATAGTTTGACATGAATATTTGACACGTATTTTTTATTCTATAAAATGTATTTGGATTATTCATGATTTATTTTAAAGTTAGTACTTGATATAACTTTTTACTAATTTAACCTACTTGACATTATCTGTGTCATTTGATACTTATTTTGGAGTGTTTGACATATAATTTGGACCATTTGATATAAATATTATAATTCAAGATTTGAAATTTTGTAAAATCTCATATTATTAACTACCAAATAGCTTTAAAAACGTTTAAATATCCTGAAATTTCATAATTTGTGTGTTTTTTTGTTCTGAATGGTGCGAGAATCGGTTTTTTTTAGGGCTGGTACACACTACAATTGAATTTTTATTTTGGTTGGTAACTTAAATAAAATAGACAACTTGTCTGTTCAATTATTCAAGCATATGTCAAAAACAAGCCAATTTTTGAGGGAAATTTATCGAAATTATGTCAACCCTGGTAATATATATATATATTACCAGGGTTGACATAATTTCGTCAAAAATTAAAATTTAAAAAACGAATATACTGTATGTATATTCTTTGTAGAACCCCTGATTCTCTCTGAATGATAAGCCGAAACTAGTAGGGAAACATAAATAAATAAATACTAAGAAGATACCAGAAAGTACTTAAAATAACAAATAATAATAAAAAATATCTGGTAACATGGATAAAATACTAACAAAAATGTTAATTTTATATTCATTCTCTTTATATTCTCAATTCATTTCAACGTTCATTTCTATATTCATATGTACAGTTCACGGACACATTCTCCTTAAGCGTTAAGTTCAGGGGCAATTCTACGCATCTAATTTATATTATTTGGAAATCTTCGAGGTGAATGAGTTGAATTTTATCCGTATGGAGAGAACGTAAATATCAGCAGGTATGATCCAATCCCGAAATTATTTATTGTGTTTGTATTTAGAATTGCAATAAATAGAAAATTAATTATTGTATCAATTATTTATTCAGTAAAAAGTTTTAGTATTGCCTGATGATGGCCAATTAACTGGTCGAAACCGGTTGCAAGACCAGTTTTTATTTTTTTTATTTTTTTAAATTTTATTAAGGAAGTACACGTTTTTTTTACTGAATAGACTAAATACCTTAATGAGAGTCAAATACACTATCAATTATTTATGTTTGCTGGAAAGTATATTGTATATTTGTATATTTGTATATTTTAGTTACGTGGTTGTCTGTAAATGCACCAGGTAACATTGTTTATTACATTATAAAATAAGTGAAAGAAACCATTCATGAATTTGCAGAGGTTTTAACCAAGGTAAATAATATATCAATTATATAACACTTGTTCGTATATGTATGCTCAGGGGCGGATGGGCCATACGGGAAAATGGGAAATTTCCCGGTGGGCCGGTAGCCATCCCGAATGTTGGGCCGGAAGCCCTAGAATTTTGGGCTGGCAGATCCGTCGACAAGTTTATTAATAATTTTGATTTAATTTATTAACACAAGGCGGAAAGACCCCATGTGGTCGATAGCCCAATAAAGATTGTTTATATATGTATTAACACAGTGGTTCCCAAACTTTTTCACCTTGCAGCTCTCTTTTTGAACTAGGATTTTCCATGGATCCGTTCCATTTCCATAATATTTTTTGCAAATTTTTATGAAATATGAAATAATTTGGCGAGGAATATAAATTGTGTAGATAGCCGTTATAATTCTCAACTAAAAATTGGCAGGTTCCATTAATCTTTGTAATTTATAAAAAAAAATGGTATTTCTAATAAAAAAATGTATTGAAAATTTTGAAGCTTATGTAAATTTAATTTACAATCGTCATGATATAATTTTAATATGTTGTGGTTTGATTAGCTTTTTGCAGTTTTTAATAACATTTTCAAATTTGTAAGGAAAATGTATATGTAGTAAAATTTTGGTATTTATAATAAAAATTTCATAATTTCTAATAAACATTTTGTAATCTCTAATGAAAAGTTCGTAATTTCCACCTAAGTTTATTTCCATAAAATTTTCTACAAATAACTATAAACATTTTAACAACTCGACACAAATTTTGGAAATGCCAATGACATTTTGCATTTTATAGTGAAATTTTGGCAATTTACAATAAAATTTTCATAATCGCTGCTGAAATGTTGTAATTTATAATACGAATGTTGAGTATTTTACATTTTACAGTGAAACTTATCAATTAACAATAAACTTTTCATAAAGATATTGCAATTTTGTAATTTAGAATGATGAATGATGAAAGTCACAACGAAAATTATATAATTCCAATAAAACTTATTTATTTCTTTATTTACTTATTTACTTCTTTATTATTGTACTTGTTAAAGTGTTAATGTAAACATATTTATACTTTAAAATTTATCAATTAACAATGAAATTTTCATAAAGTTATTGCAATTTTGTAATTTAGAATGATGAATGATGAAAGTCACAACGAAAATTACATAATTCCAATAAAACTTATTTATTTCTTTATTTACTTATTTGCTTATTTATTATTGTATTTGTTATAGTGTTAATGTAAACTTATTTATACTTTATGATTGCTTTCTAATTCCATTGAAATATTGTATACATAATAAAAACTTTGCAATTTTCACTACAATGTTCCAATTTATATTCAACGTTTACAAATTCTAAAACTTTTGAAATTTATAATTATAATTCTCCATAATTTCTATTGAAATACTGAAATCCATCATCAAAATTTCGTAACATTCATCATAATGCTATTACTATTTATAGGATTTTCAAAGAAATTTCTGTAATGTGTAGTTAAAATGCGAAAATTTCATTGTTTTTGTTGAATTTAAAAACATTTTAATCAACATTTTACACCATCCATTATATTTTTTGCGAATTTCTATGAAATGGTTAATACATTTGCAAGGAATATGATTTCTGGGGAAAGACGTTATAAATTAGAATAAAAAAACTTGCAGATTCCATTGATCTTTACAATTTATGAAAAGTCTAGTAATTATATTAATAAATTCTAACGAAAATTTTGTAATTTCCAATTCATTGCAGTTTACAAGCGAGATGTTTCAATGAGAATTTTATGTTTTCATGAACTTGCAATTTGTAATAAAATATCAAAGTTTGTCATTTGCAATGAAAACTTCATAGCTTCTCTTTGTAATTTTGTACATAATTTTGTATTTTGCATTAATATTTTTGCAAATTTTTGTCAGAATATTAATAACTTAGTGAGTTATATGTTTTAACTATAAAGTTTTTTATAATTTATACTAAAAATTTCAAATTTTAATTGAACATTGAAATTTATAATTAATATTTTCGTATTTACTATAAGAATTTTATAATTTCCAACTAAATTCTATCATTTATCATGATAACTTTGTTATTTCATTTGAGTTTTGGAATTCATAATATACATTTTTTACTTTCATGTAAAAATTCAAATCAAGTTTCAAGTTCATTTTCATTTAGTAAGTTTTTATTTTTAATATTTATGTGTATATTATGCAGGTCCTCACGCTAGTAAATATTATTATTATTATTATTATTATAATTTTCAATATAAATTGTATAATGCAAATGACGATTTTGTGTTTTGATTAATGTTTTACAATTTAAATTATAATTTGTAATGTAAAATTTGTAAAAGTAATAATGTTGAAAATTACATTTAAATTTGTTTGATTATGAATTATTTTCTTTCATGTATTTTTTATTCTATAAAATGTATTTGGATTACTCATGATTTATTTTAAAGTTTGTACTTGATATAACTTTTTACTAATATAAACTACTTGACATTATCTGTGTCATTTGATACTTATTTTGGAGTGTTTGACATATAATTAGGACCATTTGATATAAATTTTATAATTCAAGATTTGAAATTTTGTAAAATCTCATATTATTAATTACCAAATTGCTTTAAAAACGTTTAAATATCCTGAAATTTCATAATTTGTGTGTTTTTTTTTTGTTCTGAATGGTGCGAGAATCGGTTTTTTTTAGGGCTGGTACACACTACAATTGAATTTTTATTTTGGTTGGTAACTTAAATAAAATAGACAACTTGTCTGTTCTTATTCAAGCGTATGTCAAAAACAAACCAATTTTTGAGGGAAATTTATCGAAATTATGTCAACCCTGGTAATATATATATATATATATATATATATATATATATATATAACGACTTGCGTGGGACACCCTGTATATGAAGTACATGAATCGACATATCCACCGAGATGGACCTATTCATCGGCCGATTACATGAATGTATTAAAAACATTGTTCTATATTGATCGCAAAAAAATGTTTTCGAACAGTTTCATACTTAATGCACTTCTTATTAACGTATTGATTTTCATTTAGGTTGTAATCGCCTTCAATTGTACGACCGATTAAACACAATTAATGTTATTGAACAATAAATTATATCGATAATGTGACTATAATATTATTTCACTAAACATTTCTTTTAATGGTTACAACTTCACAATAATCAAATGTAATTTATTATTGCAAAGGATTATAAAAAATGGCAAATTCAATCAAAATTCTTGTAAACAAATAAAAGCACGAATATGAACTATTTTATAGTCTTGGTGGTAAATTTAGCTGCAATTAAATGTAAGTTGTTGCCAGTAAGTCAAGAAGTATCGAAGGAAATGATGGGATATTTAAATAATACAAAAATTGGATTGTATCAGGGACACGATATTGTAGGTGAGTTTGTAAAGTTTGTTATTTTCTCACATCACTACTTATTTTATTTTATTGAGCATGCGAAGGAATAATTTAAACAATAATACACTTTTCTCCACAAATTTGAAATGTATTCCATTGAAGATGGTCATTTGGTGGCCGAAATATACATAAAAAATTAATGAAATTTGTGCAGAAAAGTTATAATTTCACTTCTTTTAAATATAATTTTAATCAATTTTAATCACATTTGAATTAATATACAGGGTGTTAATACTAAGTTGTAACCCCCGAAAATGGCAGTTAGAACTCATTGAAGCAAACAACTTTTCTTAGTTAAAATTTTTGAATTGGAGCCCAAGTTCATAGTAATTGGCGTTCTTTTGTTTTTCGAAAAATCGTCATTACTCCCTTATTTTAAGGAATATGTAAAAAATACAAAAACGTTCAACATGCGCTTTCGGTTCTCTAAAACATTTGTGTTTACAATTATTTGCTATTTTATCAAATAACAAAATGGCGACCGATCAAAAATTTCTTTGCAAGATATTTTGAAAACTAATCGATCGATTTTTGAAAATAAAACATTTATAAAATCCTTGAACTATCTTATAACATTTGTCTGTTTTGATAATTATGCATTTTTATACAGAAATTATGCAAAATACGCACACAAATGATAAACGTGACAGAAACTTTTCAAGATGAAGCAGAAATTTCTGAAGAACAAGATCAAAAAGTATTTAAATTTGAACGTACAAACTAGAAAACACGTGCCTCAAGTTGTTTATTGGCCTAACTTAAGGTTAGCTTACTTTGTTTTAAATGATTGTTGCAGTTTGTTAAAATTCATCTTGTAATTTAATTTGAATAATAACTTTTTTGGACAGATCGAAAAAAATGTTTCAGACAAATGTTATAATATAGTTTAAGGATTTCATAAATGTTTTATTTTCAAAAATCAATCGAGTGATTTTCAAAATATCTTGTTTCGAAAATTTTCTTCGGTCGCCATTTTGTTATTTGATAAAATAGAAAATAATTGTAAATACAAATGTTTTAGAGAACCGATAGCTCATGCTGAACGTTTTTGTATTTTTTAAATATTTCTTAAAATAAGGGAGTAATGACGATTTTTCGAAAAACAAAAGAACGCCATTAACTATGAACTTGGGCTCAAATTCAAAAAATTTAACTAGGAAAAGTTGTTTGTTTCAATGAGTTCTAACTGCCATTTTCGGGTGTTACAACTTAGTATTAACACCCTGTATAATTAAAATACATACATAATATACAAAAAAATATCATATAATATATAAATGGAGTTTCATCATGTATAAGCCTCATCAATTAAATATCATATAATATATCATATCTCTTAATTGTAGGAATAATAATAATGAATGGTACTTATTCAACACCAGTGGCAAATTGGTTTCTAAACTTCAGAATTCAGAATCCCATAGTTGTGGGCCATGCAAGCACTCAATTTCTTGAGCACGTCCGCATCGATAGGACCCATAACTTGTTTTGTTTTGTTGAGACTTTTGATGACTTTGAGGAGACAATGGCTTATATAAAAGTTAATCCATTTTTCCGAATTGATGGGAATATACAGTTCATCATTACGAAAAGTGTGTACAGGAAAGATTGGCTGGTGAGAGTTTTAGGTGAGCAAATCACTGGTAATCAAGTTTTTTAATCAGTGATGAAAATAAAATTTGACTTTTTTGAATTAAAAATACCAGGGTTGACATAATTTCAATAAATTTCCCTCAAAAAATTGGGTTGTTTTTGACATGCGCTCGAATAATTAAACAGACAAATTGTCTATTTTATTTAAGTTAACAATCAAAATAAAAATTCAATGTAGTGTGTATAAGCCATAAAAAACTGATTCTCGCTCTATTCAGAAAAAAAAAAAATACATAAATTATGGAATTTCAGGATATTTAAACGTTTTCAAAGCAATTTTGTGTTTAATAATATGAGATTTTACAAAATTTTAAATTATAAAATTTATATCAAATGGTCCAAATTATATGTCAAACACTCCAAAATAAGTGTCAAATGACACAGATTATGTCAAGTAGTTTATATTAGTTAAAAGTTATATCATATACTTACTTCAAAATAAATCATGAATAATCCAAATACATTTTATAGAATAAAAAATACGTGTCAAATATTCATCTCAAACTATTTATATTATATATATATATATATTTCAAATTGTGAAAATTATAAGACATCTACATATTTGACATAATTTGAACAATTACTTGGAATTAATTAACAATTTTATCCAATGAAATTTTTGATCAGTTACTTAACATTTCCTTTAAGTACCTAAATTAATTTAGATTGTTTTATATTTAATTTTTGAGTATTTGGCATAAGTTCTATTATACAATATTTAGTTTATATTATTTGACACTTAAATTAGACTTTAGAGTTCCTGACATTGATATGGTCTGTTTGGCATTCAAAATTTGGATTATTTTACCCCTTATTTAGACTTTAGATTGACACTGACATTGATTCAGGGTAGCCCTATTTAACTTTGATCTGGGCGAAATTCAATTTATTTATTTTTAAATAATATTTTTATAATTAAAAAAAAAAATTAAATTAATTTTGACTATTAGATACCATTTTCATTGTTTCAAATATATTTTGGATAATTTGACATTTAATATAAACTTCTTGGCTATTAAAATAATAAATGATATAGTTATTCAACACTTACTTTAAGTATCTAAAATAATATCGATTATTTGACATTTATTTTTGAGTATTTGACATAAGTTCTATTATTTGACAATATTATTTGACACTTAATTCAGACTATAGACTTCCTGATATTGACTCACAATTATTTGACATACTTTTATCTGCACGAAATTCAATTTAAATTTGTTAAATTTAAATTAAATATTAAATATAAATATAAATTAAATTAACATAAGTTTAAATTAACATAAGTTTTCTTGTTTGAAATTTTATTTGGCTCGTTTGTCATTTAATTTAGACTTCTTGGCATTTACTCATGGCTATTTGACATTTTTTCTTCCCTAAATTTATTTTATTAAATTTAAAATTTAACTTTTGAGTATTTTGGCGTTTTATTATTTCAAATTTAATTTGGATAATTTGAGACTTAGTTTGGACTTCATAACATTTACTCAGGACAGTTTGACATTTTTTTCTGGCCTAAATTCAATTTAATAAATTTAAATTTAAATTTTGATTCAAGTGATTCATTTAATTTTTGAGTATCTGACATAATTTTTACTATTTGTAATTTAATTTGGGCCATTTGGGATTTATTTTGGAATACTTAATATATATTCTTATTTACCAATTGAAATTTGATTTGGACCATTTGACATTTACTTTAACTTATAAGATATAATTTAGATTATGTGACAAAATTTTGATCTTTTGACATTTAAATTAACCTGTTTGACAATTGAATTGAAGTTTTGTCCATTACATATTACAATTTGACATTTAAATTAGACTATTTAACATTTACTTTGAAAAATTTGACACATTTTTTAGTGCTTTTAATTAACTTTAGATTATTTCATATTTATTTTGAATTAAATGACATAATTGAAGTTTTGTACATAACATATTACAATTTGACATTTAAATTAGACTATTTAATATTTACTTTGGAAAATCCGAATTTGTTTTTTCAATTTAATAAATTTTAAATTAAATTTGGATTTAAGTGTCTGCCATGATTATTTGTCATTTAGTTTTTGTGTATCTGACATAATTTTTACAATTTTTAAATTAATTTGGGCTATTTGGGATTTATTTTGGAATACTTGATATATATGTTTCCTATTTACCAATTTAAATTTGATTTGGACCATTTGACATTTACAAATAAGACATAATTTGGATTAAGTAACAAAATTTTGATCTTTTGACATTTAAATTTAGCTGTTTGACAATTGAATTGAAGTTTTGTACATAACATATTACAATTTGACATTTAAGTTAGAGTATTTAACATTTACTTTGGAAAATTTTACACATTTTTTAGTGTTTTTAGTTAACTTTAAATTATTTCATATTTATTTTGGAGTATATGACATAATTGAAGTTTTATACATAACATATTACAATTTGACATTTAAATTAGACTAATTAATATTTACTTTGGAAAATCCAAAATTGTTTTTTCAATTTAATAAATTTTAAATTAAATTTTGATTCAAGTGTCTGCCACGATTATTTGTCATTTAATTTTTGAGTATCTGACATAATTTTTAGTATTTGTAATTTAATTTGGGCTATTTGGGAATTATTTTGGAATACTTGATATATATTTTTTTTAATTTACCAATTGAAATTTGATTTTGACCATTTGACATTTACTTTAAGTTATAAGATTTGATTTAGATTATGTGACAAAATTTTGATCTTTTGACATTTAAAAAAAGCTGTTTGACAATTGAATTGAAGTTTTGTATATAACATATTACAATTTGACATTTAAATTAGACTATTTAACATTTACTTTAAAAAATTTGACATATTTTTTAGTGTTTTTAAATAACTTTAGATTATTTCATATTTATTTTGCAGTATATGACATAATTTGAATTGTCTCAGATAAAATTTCAACTATTTGATATTTAACTTGGGCTACTTTACATTAAACTTGGGTTACTTGACATTTACTTTCCAGCATCTGACATAATTGTTACTACTTGTAATTTAATTTGGTTTAATTGAGATATACATTGCAATACTTGACATGTTATTACCTAATTGAAATTTTATTTGGATCATTTGATATTTATTTTAAAGTATTTGACATAATTAGGATTATTTGACATTTAATTTGGACTATTTGACATTTTCTTCGACGTATTTGGCATAATTTAGATTATATAACATAATTTTGATTGATTGACATTTAAAATGGACTGTTTAATATTTTATTCTGAGTTCTGTACATAATGTTTTAAAATTTGTCATTTAAAATTGAACTATTTGACTTTTTTTTTGAGTGTTTGACAAGTTCTACACTGTTTTTAACTAACTTACGATAATTTCATATTTATTTTAAAGTATATGACATAAGTTAGATTATATGAGATTTAATTTTGACCATTCGGCATTTAACCTGACCTATTTAACATTTGCTTTGACGTATTTGACATAATTTAGAACATATAACATAAATTTGATTATTTGACATTTAAATTGAACTGTTTCACAGTTGGTTCGGAGTTCTGTACATATTTTTTTACAATTTGACATTTTGGACTATTCAATATATACTTTGGATTATTTGGAGATTTATTTTGAAATACTTGATTTGTTATTACATGTGACTCATCATCTGTGATGATCTATAATTATTTCAATGTGTCATTCTAAAACTGTTATGTCATAATGTGTGCCATGAATTTGTTTCTGTTTGTTATACTATTTTTTGTTTGTTGTCTTTTGTTTCTCTTTGATTGACTTATCACATCTGTAAAAACAGCTAGGTGAATAAAATACTTATTATTATTATTAATTGAAATTTGAATTGGATCGTTTGATATTTACTTTAATGAATTTGACATAATTAAGATTAAATAACATAATTTTCATTATTTGACATTTAGTTTGCACCGTTTGAGATATGATTTGGACTTTTGTGCATATTTTTTTACAATTTTACATTTTGGACTATCCAACTTTAGAGTATTTGACTTTTTTTTTTACTGTTTTCAAATAACTTTATTTAGATGATGTCACATTTGTTTTTAAGTATAGGACATAATTTGGATTATCTGAGATTTAATTTGGACTATCCGACATTTTACCTGAGTTATTTGACATTTGCTGTGACGTATTTAACATAATTCAGATTATATAATGTAATTTTGATTATTTGACATTTAAATTGGACTGTTTGACATTTGATTTTGAGTTCTCGACATAACGTTTTACAATTTGACATTTAATTGGAACTATTTGACATTTACTTTAGAACATTTGACATATTTTGTAAGGTTTTTAATTAACTTTAGAATATTTCATATTTATTTTCAAGTATATGACATACTTTGTATTGTCTGAGATTTAATTTACACTATTTGACATTTAACTTGAGTTATTTGACATTTGTTTTAACGTATTTGACATAATTTAGATTATAAAATATAATTTTGATTATTTGATATTTAATTTGGACTGTTGATGATTTAGAGTGTTGTACATATATTTCTACAATTTGACATTTTTTATTATCACATTTATTTTGATGTATATTATATATTTTGGATTGTCTCAGATAAAATTAGGACTAATGGACATTTAGTCTGAGTTATTTGACATTTGCTTTCTTTAACGTATTTGACATAATTTGGATTATATAATATAAATTTGATTATTTCACATTTAAATTCTACTATTTAACATTTGATTGGGAATTCTTTACAAAATGTTTTACAATTTGACTTTTATTTAGGACTATTTGACATGTACGTTGGAGCATTTGACTTGTTTTTACATTTTTCAAAGAACTTTAAGTTACTACTTATTTATTTTGAAGTATATGATATAATTTGGATTGTCTGAGAGTTAATTTTTTTTTAAATTTGACTTTAGCTTGGCTTACTTGACACTTACTTTCAAACACGTGACATAATTTTTACTATTAGTAATTTAATTTGAGCTATTTGAGATTTATTTTGTAAAATTGGCATATTTATTGACTAATTGAAATTTAAATTGGATCATTTGACATTTACTTTAACGTATTTTACATAATTTGGATTAAATAATATAATTTTGATTATTTGACATTTAACTTTGACTATTTGACATATGATTTGGAGTTATGTACATATTTTTTTTTACAATTTGACATTTTAGACTATTCAACCTAGGAGTATTTGACATGTGCTTTACTGTTTTAAACTTACTTTAGTTGATTTCATATTTATTTCGAAGTATATGACATAATTTAGATTGTCTCAGATTTAATTTGGACTATTTGATATTTGACCTGAGTTGACATAATTAATATTACGTGTAATTTAATTGTTGCTACTTGAGATTTATATTGGAATATTTAACATATTATTATCTAATTAAAATTTGATTTGGACAATTTGATATTTACTTTAACGCATTTGACATAAATAGAACTATAAAACATAATTTTTATTATTTGACATTTAATTTGGACTGTTTGACATATGATTTGGAGTTCTGTACTTTAATATTTACAATTTGGCATGTTTTTTTTTACTTCTTTCAAGTAAATTGAGATGTTGTCACGTTTATTTTGAGGTATGTGACATAATTTAGATTGTATGAGAGTTAATTTGGACTTTTCGACATTTAGTCTGAGTTATTTAACATTTACTTTGACGTATTTGACATAATTTAGATTATATAACATAATTTTAATTATTTGACACTTAAATTGAACTATTTGACATTTTATCCGGAGTTCTGTACATAATGTTTTACAATTTGACGTTTAATTTGAACCATTTAACATTTACGCTGGAGCATTTAACATATTTTTTAGTATGTTTAATTAACTTTAGATTATTTCATATTTAGTTTGAAGTATATGGCATAATTTGGATTGTCTGAGATTTAATTTGGACTACTGACATATTACCTGTGTTATTTGACATTTTCTTCAACATATTTCACATAATTTGAGTTATTTATTATAATTTTGATTATTTGCCATTTAAATTGAGCAGTGTGACAATTGAATTGGAGTTTTGTATTATAATTTGACATTTAAATTAGACTATTTAACATTTACTTTGGATTATTTCACACATTTTTTTACGGTTTTAATCAACTTCAGATTACTTCGTATTTATTTTGCAGTAATTTGCATTATTTGAGATTAAATTTCTACTATTTGACATTTAACTTGGGTTACTTGACATTTACTTTTTAGCACCTGACATAATTTTTACTATGTGTAATTTAATTTGGGCTACTTGAGATTTGTATTGGAATATTTGACATGTTATTACCATCTTAAAATTTTGATTTGGACAATATGTCATATACTTTAACGTATTTGATATAATTACAACTATTTGACATTAAATTTGGACTGTTTGACATATTATTTGGAGTTCTGTACTTCCGTTTTTAGAATTTGATATTTTGGACTATTCAATATTTACTTTAGAGTATTTGATATGTTTTTCACTGTTTTCAACTAACTTTAGATGATTTCACATTTATTTTGAAGTATTTAACGTAATTTAGATTGCTTTAGATTGTGAGATTTAATTTGGACATTCGATATTTAACCTGAGTTATTTCACACTTGCTTTAACGTATTTGACATAATTTGGATTATATAATATAATTTTGATTATTTGACATTTAAGTTGGACTGTTCGACATTTGATTCGGAGTTCTGTATATAATCTTTGACAATTTGACATTTAATTGGAAATATTTGACATGCTTCAAAGTGCATTTGACATGTTTTTACTGTTCTTAATTAACTTTAGATTGTTTCATATTTATTTTGAAGTATATGACATAATTCGGATAGTTTGAGATTTAATTTGGACTATTCGATATTTAACCTTAGTTATTTGACATTTGCTTTAACGTATTTGACATAATATGGATTATTTAATAAAATTTTGATTATTTGACATTTAAGTTGGACTGTTCGACATTTGATACGGAGTTCTGTACATGTTTTTTACAATTTGACATTTAATTGGAAATATTTGACATGTTTTTACTGTTTTTAATTAACTTTAGATTATTTCATATTTATTTAGAAGTATATGACATAATTTGGATAGTTTGAGATTGAATTTCTACTATTCGATATTTAACCTGAGTTATTTGACATTTGCTTTAACGTATTTGACATAATATGGATTATTTAATATAATTTGGATTATTTGACATTTAAGTTGGACTGTTAGACATTTGATTCGGAGTTCTGTACATATGTTTTTACAATTTGACATTTAATTGTAAATATTTGACATGTTTTTACTGTTTTTAATTAACATTAGATTATTTCATATTTATTTAGAAGTATATGACATAATTTGGATAGTTTGAGATTGAATTTCTATTCTATTCTATTCTATTTGTAGAACCGGAAGTGCTACAAAGTTGAAAGTATCTAATTTCAAGCAAACGGAATCAAATATCTATGATACTTGTTATGTTTTATGTTTGATGTTTGTTGTGATGCTAACTGGAACACATCAACTGATCAATCATATCGCCAATGAGAACACAGCAACCGTTACTAATCTTAGATTATCTAAGAAAATTTAAGAGAATCTAAGAGAATCTAAGATAATCTAAGAGAATAGATTATCTAAGAGAATCTAAGAGTAGAGATTATCCAAGAGAATCTAAGAGTAGAGATTATCCAAGAGAATCTAAGAGTAGAGATTATCCAAGAGAATCTAAGAGTAGAGATTATCCAAGAGAATCTAAGAGTAGAGATTATCCAAGAGAATCTAAGAGTAGAGATTATCCAAGAGAATCTAAGAGTAGAGATTATCTAAGATAATCTAAGAGAAAAACAACGACCGTTACAAATATTATCTTATTGTCAACGGGAACATATCAATCATTCAAAATCTTGTATTATTGCTAAGGAGAAAACATAGACTGCTGCAAATTCTGTGCTATCACCAACGGGAACATATCAACCGTTGCAAATTCTATAATTAATTATTTATTGGCCTTAAATTACATTCTTTCGCATCATATTACACTTTATGCAGGGTGTCCCACGCTAATGGACTATTCAAAGTTTATGAGATTCCCGATGAAAGAAAAATCTGAAAAAAACCGTCCAACCATGGCTGATTTCGTTCTCCTCAGGCGAAACCCCTTCAACCTTCTATCACTTCCGGTTCTACCGGAAGTGGTAATCAAAAATTGGCACCCTGTATAATCATGATGTATAAACCTGTTACTCTAATGAAAAATCAAATTTGCCATGAATTTTTTCGTCCTTTCAGTAAAATTGCAAATCATACATTAACTTTAATTGCAGAATATATATGGTTCAACGGCATACTAAACTTTATAGTAGTTTATGAGTACAACGATACTGTCGAAGCCATTGGTTATAATCCATTTGATAAACTCTTGTACAACTTTACACATCACGAGAAGGGAATAAACGTGTATCCCGATAAAATGAGAGATATGAACAAGTATCAACTGGTTGTGGCCATGATTGTCGACGTGCCAAGAAACACCCTTTCTCTTGGTATGTACTTCCTCTTTCTTGTGTTCCCCTTTCTTGTTGCCTCTTCTTTTATTGCGCTGTTCCACACTTTTCTTGATCTTCCTCTTTGTTGTTTTCCTGTTGCTCTTGTCTTGTTCTCCCCGTTTTTCAGATTCCACGTCTCACATCCGAAAGTTAATACTGGTCTTAGCAGTGTCTTGTATAACTTAGTTTTTATTTTGGTCGATATTTGTTTTCTGCGTAGGATGGTTTTGTTCAGTTCATGGTAAGTACTTCTTAATCCTCGTGTTAATCTCATTCACTTGTTCCCCGTTACTGTTGAGTACTACCCCCAAGTATTTAATTTCCTCCACTTGTTCAATTTTGGTGTCTTTTAATTTGATGTTCATCGCTTCCATACCTCCCACTACCATTACTTTAGTTTTATCCGTATTCGTTTCCATTTGGTACTTTTTAAGTATCTCTTCCCATATCTCCAAGTTCTTTTGTAATTTTGTTTCTTCATTCGCCAGTAATACAACGTCGTCTGCGAACGCTCCTTCTTTCACACTGATGTTCCTCATTCTTCTGTATCCTATTTCCATTTCTCTTGTTCCTGCTTGGCATTTACTTATTATCTCGTCCATGTAGATGATAAATAGAATCGGACTTAGGCTTCTTCCTTGTCTCAGCCCGTCTTTGGTCTTGAAGCACTTTGATTCGTTGTTGTTGTACACTATTATATTGTTGTTGTTTTCGTATATCATTTAGATTATGTTTATGATTTTCGCGCTCAAACCTCTTTCTTCCAATATTTTCCAAAGTTTCTTTCTGTTGACCGTATCAAATGCGTTTTTTATGTCTATGAAGCCCATGTATACTTTTTTATTTTGTTTTTGTTTCTTCTCTATGATCTGTTTGATTGTGAAAATGTGGTCTTGTATACTCCTCCCTTTCCGAAAACCACTTTGTGCCTCGTGTAATGTCGTTTCTACTGTTGTCCTTATTTTGTTTTTTATAATCTTCTCTAATATTTTCATTCCAGTACTTATTAGATTGATGCCTCTATTTACCACATTCTTTTCTGTCGCCTTTTTGTTTATTGGTACCACAAGTGCGGTCCTCCAGTAGTCTGGTATCCGCTCTTCTTCACCATTATATACTTTTAATAGTAGTTTCTTCGCTTCTTCGCCGATGGTTTACATAATTTCTGCTGTTATTTGGTCCTTTCCTGCTGCTTTTCCGTTTTTCAGGCTTTTAATTGCTATATCTAATTTTTTTTCTGTTATCTCTTCGTTCTCGGTTTTGTTTTCTCTGTTTTGTGTAATTTCTTCTATCTCCCTATCATTGTTTCCTCAGCATTTAATAATTCCATGAAATATTTCCTCCATCTATTCATAATTTGTTCATCTTCCCTTAATATATTTCCTTGTTTGTTTTTAATTTCATAGTCTGTCTGTTTTTTTATGGAGCTCTTGATAACATTATAGAACAACTTCTGGTTTCCTCTGCTATTACTTTCCATTCTTACTTCAAATTCTTCCCATGACTTTTGTTTCGCTCTTAGTACTTACTTCTTTTACTTTATTTCTGCTTTCCTTATACTGGTCATATTTTGCGTCTGATTTATAATTTAGGTATTGCTTCTAGGCCAGCTTTTTATTTTTAATTTCCTCTTTAATTTCTTCTGTCCACCATCTCGTTTGTTTCTTCTTGTTTGTTTTCCTCATTGTTCCACATGTTATTTTTGCTGCCTCTTTCATAATGTTTCTTATTGTTTCCCATAACTTTATAATGTCCATCTCCTGTATTCTCTTTTTTGCGTTATTAACTCTGTCACCATTTTTGTGTACTCTTTGGCTACTTCTTCCTCTCTCAATTTGTATAGTTTCGTCGTCTCTCTTTCTTTCTTTATTACTTTCTCATGTCTGTTGTTTACTTCTACTGTGTTTTTCTTTTATTTTTGATATCAATAGGTAGTGTTCGCTATCAAGTTTGAATCCTCTTCTAACTTTTGTATCGATTATGTTACTACGATGTTCTCTATCTATTAAAATATAGTCGATAACTGATTTTTTGTTTCTTGCCCTTTCTTCTCTCGTATATGTATGTATTTCTTTGTGGTTGTAGAATGTATTTATTATAATAAGGTCCTCTATTAAACATAAGTCTAGCATTCTCTTTCCGTTATCATTCGTTACGTTTTCGCCATATTTACCTATTATTCCGTTGAATATGTTATCACCTCTGCCTACTCTACAATTAAAATCTCCGGTAACATAAATTTCTCGTTTTAGGTTTTCTATTGTTTCTCCTAATTTGTCCCAAACATTACTTTTGTTTTCCATTAAGTCGTCGTCATTAGGTCCATATGTCACAACAATATTTATTTTCTTATTTTGTCCGCAATTCAGTGTTATTGACATTATTCTGCATTCCTGCAGTCAATATTTTGGCTCCATTTCTTATGTATTATCACTCCTACTCCTGCAGCTGCCCTTTTGCATTATTCTGCTCCACTAAAGCACAAGGTATGACCGTTATCAGTTTTGATTTTCCCTTTTTCTTTGTCTCTGCTATTGCTAATATGTTTAGGTCTGCCTTCTCAAACTCGTCTTCCAGCTCGTTTTCTTTACCTATTATACCTCTTATATTCCATGTTCCCAATTTCCATATTTTTCTTTTTCTATTTCCTATCAATATATTTGCTTTGTTGTTGTATGTATCCCCTTTCTTTTTCTTCTCGGTTTTGGTTTCATTACTCATTTCCGTTTTATTTGCTCATTTATTCTTCATTTTTTCCCTTCCCCGTTTTACTCTTTTCTGTATTAGTTTTTTTGTATCTGCTCCTTTTCTTCATTCCACG
This sequence comes from Othius punctulatus, assembly GCA_951805005.1. Lineage (NCBI taxonomy): Eukaryota > Metazoa > Arthropoda > Insecta > Coleoptera > Staphylinidae > Othius > Othius punctulatus. Next base: position 47,625,272 of record OX638146.1, read on the forward strand.
ACCATTGTTCTCCATTAACTAGAACCTTCTTATATTTGGTTATAAAAAGCTTACCTGCTTCTCTTTGTTCCTTTGCAAATTTCCTTATTTGTGCTTGTATTTGCCTTTCTTCCTTTGTGTAGTCATTTTCTATGTATATTTGTGTATGCCTTAACTTATTTTTGTTTTTCATTACTTCCATTTTTTCTCTAAAGTTGTCGAGCTTGACAAGTATAATCGGTTGGTAAGCCTTGTTTATTACATAGGAATCCTTTATTTTAGCATCCACTCGTAGTTTTTCTTTTAATATATTTGTTATTTTTTCCGTTGAATCCGCTTCCTCTGGTTTTAAGCCTTATATAATTATGTTGTTTCTCTTCTCGCTCTTCTCTGTTTCCTGCAATTTAGTTTTCAGTCCTCGTATTTCAATCTTCATTTTCTTCCCTTAACTCTTTCATATCTTCTTTGTACGTTTTCTGCTCTGCTCTTATCATCTTTACATCGTTCATTAGCTCTTGCAGCATAATCATTAAATTATCCATTTATGTATTATGTGTGTACGTACTTATTTCTTCCAGTTCTTGGTAATTCTTCTTGGTTATTCCATTTGCTTCTGTAGTTCTCTTGTAAGGAAGTCTTCTCTCAGTAAATACAATAAACGACTAAAATATCTATAATGCAATCAATTTTCAGATGGATTCAAAGGCGAAGATGCGACGATGATTGTGGAAATATCGAAAAGGATTAACGCAAAGTTGGTTTACCTGATGGCCGAAGATTACGAAAACTTGGAGGCCGTAATTTTGAACGGATCAGCAAATTTCTCTTTCACCAAACATTTGAGCACATCAAGCCTCAAGTACATAATAAATCCTAGTTACCCTCTTCGCTTGGATTACTTAGTCTTTGCTGTACCTACAGCTGATCGAAAGCCTCAGTACCAATATCTGTTCTTAGTATTTACAGATTGGCTGTGGTATAGTTTATTTGCAGCATTCGCAGTGATGACACTATTGTGCTTTTTTCTTTTTAAATTGACAAAATATAAAAATGTTTCTTTGATTGATTCATTTTTAATTATAATGCAGATTTTTGTAAGTCAGCCTTATGTAACGAAGTCAAAAACACGTTTATCACTGAAGTTCTTTTTGTTATCTTGGGTTGTATTTGCGTTGATGATGATTACTGGATTCAATACAGCTTTGAGGTCTTCATTGGTTACACCTAAGTACAACAAAGAAATATTGACCGTTGGTGAGCTTATGGGTAGCGGAATCAAAGTTAGGTCAAGCAAATCCAACCTAGCTTACGTGATTGAAAAGTTTCCGGATTTCAAAATTCGCGCATTACCAATAAAATCGATAACTTCTAAATACATGCAGCCTGATAAAGAAATGGCTTTTGTATTGCCTCTAAGTTACGTGGAACATATTGTTCGCAAGAGAGATGCAAATAACCGTCCGATCTACAGAATTCTTCGAGAGTACGTTACAGCCGGCCATTGCGTCTACAACTTCCCCAAGAACTCGCCCTTCCTGAAGAAGATGGACTTCATGATCATGCTGTTTCGGGAGTTTGGAATTGCAGAGTTTGGTATATCTCACACTGTGAATGAGCATAAAGCTTCCAGCGAGGTGGTGAATTTTTCTCTGGAGCATATGCAGACATCTTTCTACGTACTCATGTTGGGTTACGTTATAAGTATTGCTGCGTTTATAAAAGAATGCATTACGTGGAAAACGTGTAAAAGATTTGTGGCATAATTTATGAACTTATTTTATCTGTACATTGAGTTAAAAGTTCACCTTTTAATTATTTTTGCTATATTAATTGTACTTTATGAAATTGTAAACGTATGTACAGCCACGGGCTCTGAGACTGACGCGCTACGTAAGACCGAGGAGTCTGCTATCCTTATCTACCGTGTCCCTAGCTTGCAGGACCAGACAAGGATAGCAGATTGCTCGTTCTTACGGAGATTCTCAATTCTAACTCAATTAACTCAACATACTAAATTTCTAACATACTGTAATTACTTATTAAAATAAATGTGATTACTTCCTGATTTATACACATATGAAGTAACCTCTTTTTTAATTCACATAGAGTTAAGGAGCACAGCAAGGGAAGAGAAAGGAAAACTAAGCCGTATAAAGGTAGGCCATTAGAAAATAGCTATTAACGGAGATGAATATAAATGGGGTAAAAGGAGTGCAAATTCTGGAAACTTATATGTCAAAAACCGAAAAGGAAAATTAAAAGAAGAAACTGGAAGTACGGTAAACGACAAGTAAACGGCCCTGGCGGGAGTTAGGGGATTAGGGCCTATTACAAATAGTATGTAAAAATACCATTAACCCCAAACAGCTCCCGACCACATCCCGCATATAATGCGATATAAATTACTACTTGGTTAAATATCAAGGTACCCTATGTGTTAGAGGCCCTTTTGGGGTGTCACAACCTAAGCACGAACGACAAAAAGGAGAATGAAAAATACCAACAAGAATGAAAGAACGTATTAAGGGAGGTCAAAAATAATCAAAGCAGAAGCCAAAGAAGAATCCTAGATAAAGTTCCGGCAAAAATGAATGATAATTATCGAGAGAACCAGAAACGTTTTTTCGTAACAACAAAATGTAATCATTAAGGAAACAAGGAATGACACAATCACAAACGAAACAAAAATAATGCAAAGATGGAAACAATACTTCGAAGAACTATCAACTACAGAAGCAGAAGAGATGGAATAATGGACATTAATTCTCTCGAGTTTAACATCAATATTGCAAAGTTTGGCAGTAAAGATTTTGTATGAATTAAAAAAAATGTTTCAAATTAGCCCTATAATGGGGAATCATATGATAAAACTCTTCAAATTCGGTTTAAATCTTCCAAAATTTATCACAAATCGCCTCAGCTTTTTATAGAATCTCAGTTTATCATGGCCGTTTACAATTCTATCATAATTCGCTCAATTGGGTAAATAATGTAGGAAATTAGTTAATTGAAATTTTTAGTAAATTTATATTGTTCTTTTGTATTTCATCACGAATCTGTAAAATTTGTCTTAAATATCTTAAATTCGGTTGAATATTTTCTAATGGAACAGGTGTTTCCAATTGGGCATGAATTCTCTTAAGTTCAACATCATTTTTGCAAAATGTGGCAGTAATATTCTAAGATGTTATATCAATCGATGGAAATAATTTCAAATTATCCTTAAAATGGGACAATTAGATGATGAAACTCTTCAAATTAGGTTTAAATCTTCCAAAATTTATCATAAATCGCTTCAGTTTGTTAATTAATCATAATTTTATCACGAATTTTCACAATTCTATCATAATTCGCTTAATTGGGCAAAATTAGTTTGGTATTTTGGTTTTGGGTATTTTCAAATTCGGCACAGATTGTTTGAAATTTTTCATAAATTAGTGTGCATATTTTGTATTTCATCACGAATCTGTGAAATTTATCTGAAATATCTCAAATTCTGATGGATATTTTCAAATGGCACGATTGTTTCAAATTGGGCATTAATTCTCTCGAGTTTGACATACTTGTCCCAAAATTTGGGAGTAATGATCTAAGATTTTATATGAATGTAACTAAATAATTTAAAATATCAATATAATAAGACAATTAATGATGAAACTCTATGGTGAAACTAAGATGCCAATTAAATGTTCAAAAATTGTTCAGTTTTTAGTTTGATCTGAATTTAACACATTTTTTTTCCAATTTTTACATAAATTGCTAATACCTTTAAAATTTCTCTAGAAATTATTAATTTTGCAATCTTTACTTGATCTGTATCAGATGATTGAATCTTGCAAATAATTTCAGATTCGGTTTAAATCTTCGAAAATTTATCATAAATCGCGTCAGTATTTTAACGAATCTCTATTTTATTATGCATTTTCACAATTCTATCATAATTCGCTTAATTGGGCAAAATTAGTTTGGAATTTTGGTTTTGGGTATTTTCAAATTCGGCACAGATTGTTTGAAAATTTTCATAAATTAGTGTGCATCTTTTGTATTTCATCACGAATCTGTGAAATTTATCTGAAATATCTCAAATTCTGATGGATATTTTCAAATGGCACGATTGTTTCAAATTGGGCATTAATTCTCTCGAGTTTGATATAATTGTCGCAAAATTTGGGAGTAATGTTCTAAGATTTGATATGAATACAACAAAATAATTACAAATTATCAATATAATGAGACATTTGATGATGGGACTCTGTGGTGAAACTAAAATGCCAATTAAATGTTCAAAAATTGTTCAGTTTTTAGTTTGAACTGAATTTAACACATTTTTTTTTCCAATTTTTACATAAATTGCTAATACCTTTAAAATTTCTCTAGAAATTATTAATTTTGCAATCTCTACTTGATCTGTATCAGATGATTGAAACTTGCAAATAATTTCAAATTCGGTCTAAATCTTCGAAAATTCATCATAAATCGCGCAGTTTTTTTAACGAATCTCTATTTTATTATGCATTTTCACAATTCTATCATGATTCGCTTAATTGGGCAAAATTAGTTTGGTATTTTGGTTTTGGGTATTTTCTAATTCGGCACAGATTGTTTGAAATTTTTCATAAATTAGTGTGCATATTTTGTATTTCATCACGAATCTGTGAAATTTATCTGAAATATCTCAAATTCTGATGGATATTTTCAAATGGCACGATTGTTTCAAATTGGGCATTAATTCTCTCGAGTTTGACATAATTGTCGCAAAATATGGGAGTAACGTTCTAAGATTTTATATGAATGCAACAAAATAATTTAAAATATCAATATAATGAGACAATTAATGATGAAACTCTGCGGTGAAACTAAAATGCCAATTAAATGTTCAAAAATTGTTCAGTTTTTAGTTTGATCTGAATTTAACACATTTTTTTTCCAATTTTTACATAAATTGCTAATACCTTTAAAATTTCTCTATAAATTATTAATTTTGCAATCTCTACTTGATCTGTATCAGATGATTGAAACTTGCAAATAATTTCAAATTCTGTTTAATTTTTCGAAAATTTATCATAAATCGCGTCAGTTTTTTTAACGAATCTCTAACTGAAATGGCGATTAAATGTTCAAAAATTCATCAGTTTTTAGTTGAACTAAATTTGACACATTTTTTACAAATTTTTTTACAAAAATTGCTAATATCTTTGAAATTTCTCTAGAAATTATCAATTTCGCAATCTCTACTTGATCTGTATCAGATGATCGAAACTTGACACAGATCATCTTAATTTTTTTATTCCCCGGCCATTTAAGTCATGAATTTTCATTATTGTGTCTTAATTTTTTTTAAATTAGTTATCAAGTTGTCATCCATGATTGTGTTTCCTATTCTATAACGATTTAGACACAAAACGTTACAAGTTTAGAGCAAATTATCTTAACTATGCCTAAAATTTTACATTAATTTTCTTAGAGTGACATAAATATACTGAAATTTTAGGCTTAATATAAGAATCAAATTCAAAATTTGTTCAAATCTTCAAAAATTTATAATAAATCACTTCAGTTTGTAAATTAATCTTAATTTTATTACGAATTTTCACAATTCTATCATAATTCGCTTAATTGGGTAAATTCAGTTGGGAATTTTCAAATTTGGCACCGCTTGTTTGAGGAATAAGGCGAAAACAATTTGAATTCCTTTACATGAGCCTCAAATTTGATGGAAATTGTCGCACAGTTTTAATACATCACCACATTTATAACATGAATTATCTGAAATTCGGCTTAAACCTTTTTAATTATTATTATTTACTATTTTTATATAGGTATTCTTATTTGTATATTAATATTTATTTATTTGTTTTTCCAACTAGTTTCGGCTTAATCCAGCCATCATCATCAAATTGTCGAAATTTGATATTTATTTCCTTAAATTAATTTGATGTAAATGTTTTAAAATGTGCCATAAATCATATTAACAAATAATGAAACATTTTATGCTAGTAGATAGGCCACGAGAGTTCTAGACAAATTTCCCATAAGGATTCTCACAGGGTTCTAATTTAAGGGGGGGCATTGGTCCAGAACTCTCACAGCCTATCTACTTATGTCAAATGAGGGTAGATAGGCCACGAGAGTTCTAGATAAATTACCCATAAGGATTCTTACAGGGTTCTAAATTTAAGGGGGGACATTGGTCCAGAACTCTCACAGCCTATCTACTTATGTCAAATGTCAGTAGATAGGCCACGAGAGTTCTAGACAAATTTCCCATAACGATTCTCACAGGGTTCTAAATTTAAGTCGAGACATGGGTCCAGAACTCTCACAGCCTATCTACTTATGTGAAATGTGGGTAGATAGGCCACGAGAGTTCTAGATAAATTTCCCATAAGGATTCTCACAGGGTTCTAAACTGAAGGGGGGTATTGGTACAGAACTCTCACAGCCTATCTACTTATGTCAAATGTCAGTAGATAGGCCACAAGAGTTCTAGATAAATTTCCCATAAGGATTCTCACAGGGTTCTAAACTGAAGGGGGGTATTGGTACAGAACTCTCACAGCCTATCTACTTATGTCAAATGTCAGTAGATAGGCCACGAGAGTTCTAGACAAATTTCCCATAAGGATTCTCACAGGGTTCTAAATTTAAGGGGGGCATTGGTCCAGAACCCTCACAGCCTATCTACTTATGTCAAATATCAGTAGATAGGCCACGAGAGTTCTAGACAAATTTTCCTTAAGTATTCTCACAGGGTTCTAAATTTAAGGGGGGACATTGGTCCAGAACTCTCACAGCCTATCTACTTATGTCAAATCTCAGTAGATAGGCCACGAGAGTTCTAGACAAATTTCCCATAAGGATTCTTACAGGGTTCTAAATTTAAGGGGGGCATTGGTCCAGAACCCTCACAGCCTATCTACTTATGTCAAATGTCAGTAGATATGCCACGAGAGTTCTAGACAAATTTCCCATAACGATTCTCACAGGTTTATAAATTAAAAGGGGACATTGGTCCAGAACTCTCACAGCCTATCTACTTATTTCAAATCTCAGTAGATAGGCCACGAGAGTTCTAGACAAATTTCCCATAAGGATTCTCACAGGGTTCTAAATTTAAGAGGGGACATTGGTCCAGAACTCTCACAGCCTATCTACTTATGTCAAATGTCAGTAGCTAGGCCACGAGAGTTCTAGACAAATTTCCCATAAGGATTCTCACAGGGTTTGAAATTTAAGGGGGGACATTGTTCCAGAACTCTCACAGCCCATCTACTTATGTCAAATGTCAGTAGATAGGCCACGAGAGTTCTAGACAAATTTCCCATAAGGATTCTCACAGGTTCTAAATTTAAAGGGGGGGGACATTGGTCCAGAACTCTCACAGCCTATCTACTTATTCCAAATGTCAGAAGTTACAAATGATAATAGTGTGCACATGTAGGAATCATTTTTATTTGTTAATTTAAGATGATTTATGCTAAATTTTAAAACATTTAGATCAAATTGATTTAAGGAAATACATATCAAATTTCAACATAAGCATAAATATGAATATTTTTTTTAAATATGATCTAAAATTTAAAAAAAAAAAACCAGATACATATAATATACATAACATACGTTGATATATGATGTGATACATGATGTATAGAATGGACTATCGACGTTCGTCTTTCAACATTCTCCAATTTGCACAATTTTTCTGAAATTTTAGTATTTATTTGTAGGATTCTATATGTAGATATATTAATATCATGACACTTGCTTTATACGAATGTAAAATTTGAACTTTTTAGAGTCAGTAAAAGTTAATTAAAAAAAAATTACAAAGGGTTAAATGCATTCTATGTAATATAATTTCTTGCAACTTGCAAGTTTCAAAATACTACGTAGGATTGCAGACTTAGAACCATCTGGTGGAATTTTGGCGTACTAAGAAAGCTCCTTTGACGGATATGTAATATTCATTGTTGGCAACAATGGTATGTGTTGGTATTATTGGCTGATTATTGGTATTATTGGCTGTTGGTATTATTGCTGGTATTATTAGCACTTGAAATTAAATTTGCAAATAACTTCTTTTGTTTCGTTCCTTTCCTTTTTTTCGTTTCGTTTTTATCGTTTAAAAAAGCCAATTCAACTTTTAACGAAGATAATAAGTATACAGTGATATATGTACTTGGCTTGTATGTTTTTGTAAAAAATGATACATTTAAAATTCAAATGATAACATTTTTATCATAAAGAAAGTCGTGTGTTGACCACGCCTCATTTCTTTTCCATATCCATGACAGTTTAATTGAAGCAACGAAGCTAAATCTTGTATTTTCGTTAATGGCTTCTTACATTTATTTTCCATACAGTGTCTTGTCTAATGACTTACATTATAACTGACTTTAGGGCTGTTAGTTTGCCATAAATATATGGCTTTAGTAATCTATTACGTGTCACACGACAATAAATAAAATTTTAAAAAGTAAATAAATCTACTAAGCAATGTAAAAATATGCAATAATTGTGAAATAAAATATAATATTTTTTATAGTTTTCCGTGTAACGTTAATGTATAGAAATGTCAACGAAATAACAAACTTTTTTTATGAAAATAATTGAAACGAAAACCATGAGATATATGTTATGGGCATTATTCGCTTTTTATTGAGTAAGGTGTAATTTTAACATATGTAATTGTGTATGCCTAATAGAACCAATAATCACTAAACGTCTCAGGGAAAAATATTAGAAGAATACATATAAGTAAGAATATATTGATTATTAATTCATACGAAACATAAAACGATAAAAACCACATGTCTGTCACGCGTTATAAATTACTAAACTTAATATTTATTTGTTTTGTAGAACTGCAAGACAAAATTAATTGTTACTAAAGTTAATATTAATATTTAAAAGTACAATTAAAAAGAACTTCAAGATAAATATTTAGTTTGCATTATAATTAGTATGAACAAAAGTTGTTAAACAATATACCAAAACTGTGAGCTGTACTAAATAAATCATTGTATTAATTACTAAGATATGGTTAATTTATATATGGTGTTCTGGATAATAAGTTATGTTAATGGAAAATTGGAGCCACCAAATGAACCAGTTTCACCAGAAATGCAACATTACATTATGACCACAAAAGTCACTTTATCAACTATATATGATACCGTAGGTAATCACATTTCAGTTTATACTTTAAATATTTAAGTTATACTTAAAAAAAATTAAATAGATTATAGTTATATATCGATGGTTTTCTGCAATAAAGACACAACTCAAAATTTCATGTTTTTGTGGCGGATTATGTAACTTTTGGCGTTTATGTAGATTTTTTTTTACTTGTGTCGTTATTGCAGATGACCTTTGATATAGTTCTTAATCACCATTATTTCGTCAAGTACTTCAGATGTAAAGCAGTAGTTATACTATGGGGATTCTGGATCGCCCCCCGCGAAGATTTCGATTAATTTAATTCGCGATTTGATTCGCGGATTAATCAATTACCGCGGGCGGTAACAATGGGTTGATGGTGGAATTTGCGGGTAATTACATCATTAAAGTGGCGGATTCGCGTTTTAACAGGATAATCGCGACAATTATCCGCCGTACTTACACCACAATTTCACCATCAACCCGTTGTTACCGCCCGCGGTAATTGATTAATCCGCGAATCAAATCGCGAATTAAATAAATCGAAATCTTCGCGGGGGGTGATCCAGAATCCCCATAGTATAACTACTTAAAGCGTATTTAATACTTTGATAATACGATAACTTAGGATAATATTTTTGTTTGAAGAGTTGCATAGAGTTACTAGCGGCCAAATCTAACAAGATTCTAAATTTTTCTGTATGCATTCCTAATACGTAGCCACAAAATAGTCACCAAAGAAATACATACAAAGAATACATATGTATGCATTCCCAATACTTAGTTATAAAATAGTAACCAAAGAAATACATACAAAGAATACATACGTATGCATTCCTAATACGTAGCTATAGAATAGTCACCAAAGAAATACATACAAAGAATACGTATGTATGCATTCCCAATACTTAGTTATAAAATAGTAACCAAAGAAATACATACAAAGAATACATACGTATGCATTCCTAATACGTAGCTATAGAATAGTCACCAAAGAAATACATACAAAGAATACGTATGTATGCATTCCTAATACTTAGTTATAAAATAGTCACCAAAGAAATACATACAAAGAATACATATAAATAATCACCAAATATAAGATTATTGAAAATGTAATAGACACTTTTTTGTTTGAAAATTTTTTGAAAGTGTTAGTCGCCAAAGAAATATATACAAAGAATACTACAAATAGTCGCCTAATACAAGATTATTCAAAATGTAATAGACACTTTTTTGTTTTAAAAAAATTTGGAAGTGTGAAACCAAATTTGAGAGAATTTTTTTTATAAATATGACAATCCTATAAATAAAGATAATAAATGATTCCCATTGCTGATGGATCAAATTTGAATATGATTACACTGTGATGAGAATCCACAATCAATAAGTTTAATCGAACTAAAGCGTATAATTGAAAATTAAGTTTATTGGTTTTATGCCAGTGGCAGCTCAACTATTCAATTTTTGAAACATTTATCTTCGATCCTAAGTAGGTATAAATATTATTTTGTTTCTGTAATATTTTTCATGTAAAGGGTAATTATTTCAATAATTTATATACAAAATTGTACGTTCTTAATCTTGATAAATTTCTTTATTTTCAGGATTTAGGACGTACAATTTTTTACATAAATTAATGAAATTATTTTGTTTGTTTTAACCAACTCTATATTTCATGCCGTTTACGAGATCTCCATGTTGAGCACGATCTTTGGGACACCCTGTATATTATGAATAAAAATTTGATGTAATAATAATAATAATCCCTACTACTCTTCCACCTATGGAGGAGTAGTAAGGATTATGTATTATGGGATTATGTAATGACACAATTACAAAAAGTTTTATAGATCGTCATGTGTAACAGTAGAAACTTTAATCACATAAACCAAAAATCTGCTTTTTAACAGAAATATTTTTACTCTCCTTGGAATCTCTATTTTATTGAAGAAACAAATTTTGAATTATTGAATTTTATTTGAAAATTTCTTATCACGTTATATATTTTTCCTGTCTTATCTACTAGACTTTCATCTATTTCTTTATCGTTTCTCCCATCGTTCTGTATGTATGTCACCAGATATTGGAAATGTTCCACCTGTTCTATTAGTTTTCTTTCTATCAAGATTTTGTGTCTTGTTTTTCCTGATATTATTATGCTTTTTGTTTTGTTTTTGTTTATTTACATATTTATCTTCTTTAGTTCTTTAGTTTTTTTCAAAGTCGTGTTTTCCCTGATATTTGAGTGGGTTCCAAATGCAAATGTCATCTCTTCTTATTCTACCGAATGCTCTTTTTAAGTCCACAAAACGTTTGTGTATTTCTGTCTTGTTTTTGATAAATTTTTCGCTTATTTGCCAAATTGAGAGTATCTGGTTCTATGTGCTTCTTCCTATTTGGAACCCACTTTGAGTGGGTTCCAAATGCAAATGTCATGTCTTCTTATTCTATCGAATGCTCTTTTTAAGTCCACATAACGTTTGTGTATTTCTCTTTTCTTTTTGATAAATTTTTCGCTTATTTGCCAAATTGACAGTATCTGGTTCTGTGTGCTCCTTCCTATTTGGAACCCACTTTGAGTGGGTTAAAAATGCAAATGTCATCTCTTCTTATTCTACCGAATGCTCTTATTAAGTCCACAAAACGTTTGTGTATTTGTCTCTTCTTTTTGATAAATTTTTCGCTTATTTGCCAAATTGAGAGTATCTGGTTCTGTGTGCTCCTCCCTATTTTCAACCCACTTTGAGTGGGTTCCAAATGCAAATGTCATCTCTTCTTATTCTATCGAATGCTCTTTTTAAGTCCACAAAACGTTTGTGTATTTCTCTGTTCTTTTTGATACATTTTTCGCTTATTTGCCAAATTGAGAGTATCTGGTTCTGTGTGCTCCTTCCTATTTGGAACCAACTCTGAGTGGGTTCCAAATGCAAATATCATCTCTTATTCTATCGAATGCTCTTTTTATGTCCACAAAACGTTTGTGTATTTCTCTCTTCTATTTGATAAATTCTTCGCTTATTTGCCAAATTGAGAGTATCTGGTTCTGTGTGCTCCTTCCTATTTGGAACCCACTTTGAGTGGGTTCCAAATGCAAATGTCATCTCTTCTTATTCTATCAAATGCTCTTTTTAGGTCCACAATATGTTTATGTATTTCTCCCTTCTTTTTGATAAATTCTTCGCTTATTTGCCAAATTGAGAGTATGTGGTTCTGTCTGCTCCTTCCTATTTGGAACCCACATTGAGTGGGTTCCAAATGCAAATGTCATCTCTTCTTATTCTATCAAATGCTCTTTTTAGGTCCACAATATGTTTATGTATTTCTCTCTTCTTTTTGATAAATTTTTCGCTTATTTGCCATATTGAGAGTATCTGTTTCTGTGTGCTCCTTCCTATTTGGAACCCACTTTGAGTGGGTTCCAAATGCAAATGTCATCTCTTCTTATTCTATCGAATGCTCTTTTTAAGTCCACAAAACGTTTGTGTATTTCTCTCTTCTTTTTGATAAATTTTTCGCTTATTTGTCAAATTGAGAGTATCTGTTTCTGTGTGCTCCTTCCTATTTGGAACCCACTTTGAGTGGGTTCCAAATGCAAATGTCATCTCTTCTTATTCTATCGAATGCTCTTTTTAAGTCCACAAAACGTTTGTGTATTCCTCTCTTCTTTTTGATAAATTCTTCGCTTATTTGCCAAATTGAGAGTATCTGGTTCTGTGTGCTCCTTCCTATTTGGAACCCACTTTGAGTGGGTTCCAAATGCTAATGTCATCTCTTCTTATTCTATCGAATGTTTTTTTTAGGTCCACAAAACGTTTGTGTATTTCTCTCTTCTATTTGATAAATTCTTCGCTTATTTGCCAAATTGAGAGTATCTGGTTCTGTGTGCTCCTTCCTATTTGGAACCCACTTTGAGTGGGTTCCAAATGCAAATGTCATTTCTTCTTATTCTATCGAATGCTATTTTTAAGTCCACCAAACGTTTGTGTATTTCTTTCTTCTGTGTGATAATTTTTCGCTTATTTGCCAAATTAACAGTATCTGGTTCTGTGTACTCCTTCCTATTTGGAACCCACTTTGAGTGGCTTTTATTCTCTCTTCTCCATTGCGTCCATTGTATCTTCTAATATAACTAGTTCTCATTCTCTTTGTTCTCGTATCTCCTTACGCTCCATGTTATTTCTTTACCATGTCTTCTTTTTCTTTCTCGTTTCTTTTTCTATATATTTTCTAATTATTGGTTCTATTATTGGTCCCTTTTCCATTGTAATGTTCCGTATGGTTCTTATATAGGCTTTTACGCCTAGTCAGGAGATTAGAAGATCTTCATTTATGTTTTCTTCCTTTATTCCTTTTATTGTTATGTTCTGCTTTTATTCTCTCTTCTCCATTGCGTCCATTGTGTCTTCTAATCTAACCAGTTCTCATTCTCTTTGTTCTTGTAGCTCCTTACGTTCCATGTTATTTCTTTACTATGTCTTCTTGGTCTTTCTCGTTTCTTTTTCTGTATATTTTCTAATTATTGGTTCTATTATTGGTCCCTTTTCCGTTGTAATGTTTGTTCTGTATGGCTATTAGATAGGCTTTTACGCCTAGTTAGGAGATTAGAAGATCTTCATTTATGTTTTCTTCCTTCATTCTTTTATTGTTATGTTCTGCTTTTATTCTCTCTTCTCCATTGCGTCCATTGTGTCTTCTAATCTAACCAGTTCTCATTTTCTTTGTTCTTGTAGCTCCCTACGTTCCATGTTATTTCTTTACCATGTCTTCTTTTTCTTTCTCGTTTCTTTTTCTATATATTTTCTAATTAATGGCTCTATTATTGGTCCCTTTTCCGTTGTAATGTTCTCTATGGCTCTTATATAGGCTTTTACGCCAAGTTAGGAGAATAGAAGATCTTCATTTATGTTTTCTTCCTTCTTTCCTTTTTTATTGTTATGTACTGCTTTTATTCTCCTTTCTCTATTGCGTCCATTGTGTCTTCTAATCTAACCAGTTCTCATTCTCTTTGTTCTTGTAGCTCCTTACGTTCCATGTTATTTCTTTACTTTGTCTACTTTTTCTTCCTCGTTTCGCTTTATATATATATATATTTTCTAATTATTGGTTCTATTATTGGTCCCTTTTCCGTTGTAATGTTCTGTATGGCTCTTATGTAGGCTTTTACGCCTAGTTAGGAGATTAGAAGATCTTCATTTATGTTTTCTTCCTTCATTCCTTTTATTGTTATTTTCTGCTTTTATTCTCTCTTCTCCATTGCCTCCATTGTGTCTTCTAATCTAACCAGTTCTCATTCTCTTTGTTCTTGTAGCTTCTTACGTTCCATGTTATTTTTTTACCATGTCTTATTTTTCTTTCTCGTTTCTTTTTCTATATATTTTCTATTTATTGGATCTATTCTTTTTCTACTTTTTTGACGTATTCCGTTTTATTTTCCTGTTTAATTTTCTGTATCTGGTCGTATCTAATTTTCTTGATTTCCTTTTTCATGTTTATAAACAAAGTCTTTAATTTCTTCATATGGGGGTTATGTATTCTTCCTTTCGTGGATTTCTCGCCTCTATATTCTGTTTGTGGGCTTATTTCTCGTCGTTTTCTCTTATTTTCTGCTACTTCCTTGTCTTTTTTCTTTGGTTTCTTTGGTTCTTTGGTCTATCTGGTCTTTTTAGTTCCACCTCAAATTCCATTAGTTTTTGTGTTTTATTGTACGTTGGTGTTTTCTCTGGGCGTCACATTTGGTTGCCTATCCTTGAATTCGTGATTTCCTTATATGTTTCTCTTATCTATGCTATTGTCCAGGGGCGGATGGGCCATACGGGAAAATGGGAAATTTCCCGGTGGGCCGGTAGCCATTCCGAATGTTGGGCCGGAAGCCCTAGAATTTTGGGCTGGCAGATCCGTCGACAAGTTTATTAATAACTTTGATTTAATGTATTAACACAAGGCGGAAATCCTTCAAGTGGTCGATAGCCCAATAAAGATTGTTTATATATGTATTAACACAGTGGTTCGCAAACTTTTTCACCTTGCAGCTCTCTTTTTGAACCAAGATTTTCCATGGATCCATTCCATTTCCATAATATTTTTTGCAAATTTTTATGAAATATGAAATAATTTGGCGAGGAATATAAATTGTGTAGATAGCCGTTATAATTCTCAACTAAAAATTGGCAGGTTCCATTAATCTTTGTAATTTATAAAAAAAATGGTATTTCTAATAAAAAAATGCATTGAAAATTTTGAAGCTTTTGTAAATTTAAGTTACAACCGACATGATGATTTTAATATGTTGTGGTTTGATTAGCTTTTTGCAATTTTTAATATTTTTTTCAAATTTGTAAAGAAAATGTATATGTAGTAAAATTTTGGTATTTATAATAAAAATTTCATAATTTCTAATAAACATTTTGTAATCTCTAATGAAAAGTTCGTAATTTCCACCTAAGTTTATTTCCAGAAAATTTTCTACAAATAACTATAAACATTTTAACAACTCGACACAAATTTTGGAAATGCCAATGACATTATGCATTTTATAGTGAAATTTTGGCAATTTACAATAAAATTTTCATAATCGCTGCTGAAATGTTGTAATTTATAATACGAATGTTGAATATTTTACATTTTACAGTGAAATTGATCAATTATCTATAAAATTTTCATAAAGTTATTGAAATTTTGTAATTTTGAATGATGAATGATGGAAGTCACAACGAAAATTATGTAATTCCAATAAAACTTATTTATTTCTTTATTTACTTATTTACTTCTTTATTATTGTACTTGTTATAGTGTTAATGTAAACATACTTACACTTTAAAATTTATCAATTAACAATGAAATTTTCATAAAGTTATTGCAATATTGTAATTTAAAATGATGAATGATGAAAGTCACAACGAAAATTACATAATTCCAATAAAACTTATTTATGTCTTTATTTACTTATTTGCTTATTTATTATTGTATTTGTTATAGTGTTAATGTAAACTTATTTATACTTTATGATTGTTTTATAATTCCATTGAAATATTGTATACATAATAAAAACTTTGCAATTTTCACTACAATGTTCCAATTTATATTCAACGTTTACAAATTCTAAAACTTTTGAAATTTATAATTAATTCTCCATAATTTCTATTGAAATACTGAAATCCATCATCAAAATTTCGTAACATTCATCATAATGCTATTACTATTTATAGGATTTTCGAAGAAATTTCTGTAATGTGTAGTTAAAATGCGAAAATTTCATTGTTTTTGTTGAATTTAAAAACATTTTAATCAACATTTTACACCATCCATTATATTTTTTGCGAATTTCTATGAAATGGTTAATACATTTGCAAGGAATATGATTTCTGGGGAAAGACGTTATAAATTAGAATAATAAAACTTGCAGATTCCATTGATCTTTACAATTTATGAAAAGTCAAGTAATTATATTAATAAATTCTAACGAAAATTTTGTAATTTCCAATTCATTGCAGTTTACAAGCGAGATGTTTCAATGAGAATTTTATGTTTTGATGAACTTGCAATTTCTAATAAAATATCAAAATTTGTCATTTGCAATGAAAACTTCATAGCTTCTCTTTGTAATTTTGTACATAATTTTGTATTTTGCATTAATATTTTTGCAAATTTCTGTCAGAATATTAATAACTTAGTGAGTTATATGTTTTAAATATAATTTTTTTTTTATAATTTGTACTAAAAATTTCAAATTTTAATTTAACATTGAAATTTATAATTAATATTTTCGTATTTACTATAAGAATTTTATAATTTCCAACTAAATTCTATCATTTATCATGATAACTTTGTTATTTCATTTGAGTTTTGGAATTCATAATATACATTTTTTACTTTCATGTAAAAATTCAAACAAGTTTCAAGTTCATTTTCATTTAGTAAGTTTTAATTTTTATGTGTATATTATGCAGGTCTTCACGCTAGTAAATATTATTATTATTATTATTATTATAATTTTCAATATAAATTGTATAATGCAAATGACGATTTTGTGTTTTGATTAATATTTTACAATTTAAATTATAATTTGTAATGTAAAATTTGTAAATGTAATAATGTTGAAAATTACATTTAAAATTGTTTAATTATTAATTTTTTTCTTTCATGTTCAATAAATTTTCTGCTAATAACATTTTAACAACTTTGTGAGGGATATGCTTTCGGAATAAAACTCCAATATTTCAAAAAAAAATTGCTGGGTCTAATAAAACTTTGTAATTTTAATGGAGATTTTATAATTACAATTAAATTTTCTTAGTCAAAGCATGAATTTTAATTACCTAATCTTTTTCATATTTTATTTAATATGATTGAAAGCAGTACAGTAAACGCACACTTTAGGAACCTCTGTATTAATAAATAAATAAGTATTATGAAAAACTTACGGTATTAAATTTTATATTGTTTTTGTCTTTATGGTTAGTACTTTCTCTTAGTTATGTAATCTTTATATTTGATGTACTTCACCCAACTTGTTTCGGCTTTTATTAGCCATCCTCAGAGGTGTTATGTCTCTGATAATATATTTTAATATATTTTAAAAATAAAAATAATATTTATTGTAATGTATTTTTGATTTTTACATATTTGTCAAATTTTGAAGTATGATTATTATTTTGATTATATGGTATTATTGCAATTTTATGTGAATGCAAAATGGGCCGATAAAAGTTTGTTCCCGGGCCGCTTGTATGTTGCCCATCCGCCCCTGCTAATGTCTCTATGTAAAGTTTGGTTGCCGTTTTAAGTGCATAAAAGCTTTCTCTCACTTCGTAAGTTCGGAGGATGGTGCCTTATTTTTGGCATATACTTTTGCTTCTTTCTAAATCTAACATAAAAATCTTCTCTAACATAAAAATTCAAATTTTTAAATAAACTTTCTATATGCTGTATAAATTATTTCTTTGAAATCTGCACACAATGTTGTACACAAACAGAATAATTTGCTTTATGTAAGAATTCTCTATCAAATAATGACAGTAACCAATTACGCCGTAGTTGGAAGATTAGTAGGAATAATTATTATTATAATGTATTACGTTTTATATCTTAGGTATGGTCGGTACTGATGAAGAACATACAAGAGGAATTGTCGATTTTTTTCTGAAATTCAAAAACACAGCCATAGTACTAATTGGTACTAGAGGCGAGGAATACATTAAAGGCGATACCTGGGAGCGCACTCGCAACCTCTTCTGCTTCGTAAATACCATCAACCACTTTGAAGTGATGCTGGCCTACGCCACGAGCAATCCGTTCTTTCTCAAACACGGCTTTGTTCAGTTCATCGTTGGATATCCTGTAACAGACAAGAATTGGCTAATGGAGAAATTAGGTAATTAATTGCTAACTGCTGAAGAGTTACCAATGAACTTTGATGTTTTTTAGAACTAATTTGGAAGTACGATGTATTAAATTACGTAATCGTTTATCAATTTGGGCATACCATAGAGGTAATTGGGTACAATCCGTTTAATGATGCACACTACAATTTTACGTATAAGCCAGAAGATTCTAGTATTTATCCTGACAAACTTAATGATTTATACGGGCAGGAGTTCAATGTGGGACTTATTCTAGATTTTCCACGGCATAATATGGTAAACGGTAAGTATAGGTGACTAAAAGAAATTGCAATGTTAATGTGATATTTATTCACTATTCTCTATTCTCTTCTAGCTTGTGTATATGTCCTAGCCAACCTAGCTATCTTTCCTCTATTATTGTTGTTATTGGCTTTATGTTGAGCCGTTTCCTTACTTCTGCGTTCCTCACTCTATCTTTTTTTGTAATTCCCTCTATCTTCCTTAGAAATCTCATTTGCATAGCGTTGATCTTGCTTTTGTTTCTTTCCGTAATTGCCCACGATTCACTTCCATATATTAGAAAGGGCCTTACTATTTTTTTGTATACCTCAGTTTTTATTTCTTTAGTAATTTCTTTTTTCTCTAGAAACGTGTTTTTGACTGTGTTGTAGATCCTTCCTGCTTATTCTATGCTTTCTTCCACTTCTTGGTCAATCTTTCCCTTTTCTTCTATTATTGTTCTTAGGTAGTTGTATTGATTCACCTGTGCTAGTTGTTTCCTTTCTAGCTCTATTTTGTGTTTGTTTTCTTTTGACGCTATTACCGTTGTTTTAGTTTTTCTGGTGCTTATTTCCATATTTATCTTTTTCAGTTCTTCTTCGTATATATTAAGGTTACGTTGGAGTTTTCTTCTGATTCTGCTATTAGTATCATGTCGTCTGCGAACATAAGTACTTGTATTTTTAACATTTCCAGTTTCCTATATCCTTGTGTTTGCTGCTCTTTCTTTACTTGTCCTTATTGCTTCATCTATGAGTGATGCGAAGAGTAAAGGGGCTTAAAATGCAACCTTGTTTTAGACCAATTTCGGTCTTGAACTCCTCTGATTCGTTTGTTCTTATTCTCACCGTGTTTCTGTTGTTATTGTACAGCTCTTTTGTTATGTTTATCGTGTCCCTTTCTACCTCTCTTTTTTCTAACATATTCCATATGTCCTCTCTTATTACTCAAATGCTTTTTTTTAGGTCTATGAAGCATATGTGTAGTTCTTTTCGTTTTCTGATCGTCTTGTCTGTTAGTTGTCTCATTATGTATATCAGGTCCTGTGCACTTCTATTTCTCCTGAACTCGTGTTGTTCTTCTCCCAATAGTAGGTCCAGTTTTTCTTTCAGTCTTGTCTCTAATATCCTTGTATATATATTCCCTGGTATGCTTGTGAGTGTAATTCCTCTGTAGTTGTCGCATATTTTTGTTCCTCTCTTTTTGTGGATGGGAAGGGATTATTCCCTTGTTCCATTAGAATTATTTTTTCCTTTATTATTTCATTAAGAATGTCTAGGAATTGCTCTTTCCTTTTATCTCGCATGTATTTCATTACTTCTGCTGTGATATCGTCTGTGCCTGGAGCCTTTCCTAGTTTTGCTTTTTTGATTGCTATCTCCATTTCCTCCATTGATATAATTATGATTTCCCCATTGGTTACGTTGTTTGTTTTTCTTCTTTCCCTTTGTGCTTTGTTTCTATCATTTCACTAAAGTATTCTTTCCACCTTTCCATAATCTTCTTTTGTTCTGTTATTGTAATTCCATTTTTGTAATTCCACTTGTTCCCCGTTACTGTTGAATACTACCCCCAAGTATTTAATATCCTCCACTTGTTCAATTTTGGTGTCTTTTAATTTGATGTTCATCGCTTCCATACCTCCCACTACCATTACTTTAGTTTTATCCGTATTTATTTCCATTTGGTACTTTTTAAGTATCTCTTCCCATATCTCCAAGTTCTTTTGTAATTTTGTTTCTTCATTCGCCAGTAATACAACGTCGTCTGCGAACGCTCCTTGTTTCACACTGATGTTCCTCATTCTTCTGTAACCTATTTCCATTTCTCTTCTTCCCGTTTGACATTTTCTTATTACCTCGTCCATGTAGATGATATCATTTTGATTATGTTTATGATTTTCGCGCTCAAACCTCTTTCTTCCAATATTTTCCAAAGTTTATTTCTGTTGACTGTATCAAATACTTTTTTTATGTCTATGAAGCTCATATATACTTTTTTATTTTGTTTTTGTTTCTTCTCTATGACCTGTTTGATTGCGAAAATGTGGTCTTGAATATTCCGCCCTTTCCGAAAACCACTTTGTGCCTCGTGTAATGTCGTTTCTACTGTTGTCCTTATTTTGCTTTCTATAATCTTCTCTAATATTTTCATTCTAGTACTTATTAGATTGATGCCTCTATAGTTGCCACGTTCCTCTCTGTCGCCTTTTTTGTATATTGGTACCACAAGTGCGGTCTTCCAGTCGTCCGGTATCCGCTATTCTTCCCATGCTCCATTAGATACTTTGAATAGTAGTTTCTTCGCTTCTTCGCCGATGGTTTTCATCATTTCAGCTGTTATTTGGTCCTTTCCTGCCGCTTTTCCGTTTTCCAGGCTCTTAATTACTATATCTAATTCTTTTTCTGTTATCTCTTCGTTCTCGGTTTTGTTTTCTCTGTTTTGTGTAATTTCTTCTATCTCCCTATCATTGTTTTCCTCAGAATTTAATAATTCCATGAAATATTCCCTCCATCTGTTCATAATTTATTCATCTTCCCTTAATATATTTTCTTGTTTGTTTTTGATTTCATAGTCTGTCTGTTTTTTTTTCTGGAGCTCTTGATAACATTATAGAACAACTTCTGGTTTTCTCTGCTATTTCTTTCCATTCTTTCTCCAAATTCTTCCCACGACTTTTGTTTCGCTTTTAGTACTTACTTCTTTGACTTTCTTTCGGCTTTCCTTATACTGGTCATATTTTGCGTCTGATTTATCATTTAGGTATTGCTTCCAGGCCAGCTTTTTATTTTTAATTTCCTCTTTAATTTCTTCTGTCCCCCATCTCGTTTGTTTCTTCTTGTTTGTTTTCCTCATTGTTCCACATGTTATTTTTGCTGCCTCTTTCATAATGTTTCTTATTGTTTCCCATAACTTTATATTGTCCATCTCCTGTATTCTCTTTTTTGCGTTATTAACTCTGTCACCATTTTTGTGTACTCTTTGGCTACTTCTTCCTCTCTCAATTTGTATAGTTTCGTCGTCTCTCTTTCTTTCTTTATTTCTTTCTCATGTCTGTTGTTTACTTCTACTGTGTTTTCTTTTATTTTTGATATCAATAGATAGTGGTCGCTATCAATTTCGAATCCTCTTCTAACCTTTGTATCGATTATGTTACAACGATGTTCTCTATCCATTAAAATATACTTGATAACAGATTTTTTGTTCCGTGCCCTTTCTTCTCTCGTATATGTATGTATTTCTTTATGGTTGTAGAATGTATTTGTTATAATAAGGTCCTCTATTAAACATAAGTCTAGCATTCTCTTCCCGTTATCATTCCTTACGTTTTCGCCAAAATTTACCTATTATTCTGTTGAATATGTTATCACCTCTGCCTACGCTACAATTAAAATCACCGGCAACATAAATTACTCCTAGGTTTTCCATTGTTTCTCCTAATTTATCCCATAAATTATTTTTGTTTTCCACTAAGTCGTCGTCATTAGCTCCATATGTCACAACAATATTTCCTTTCTTATTTTGTCTGCAATTCAGTGTTATTGACATTATTCTGCTTTCCTGCAGTCAATATTTTGGCTCCTTTTCTTATGTATTATCACTCCTACTCCTGCAGCTGCTCTTTTGCATTCTTCTACTCCACTAAAGCATAAGGTATGACCGTTATCAGTGTTGATTTTATTTTTTTCTTTGTCTCTGTTATTGGTAATATGTTTAGGTCTGCCTTCTTAAACTCGTCTTCCAGCTCTTTTGCTTTACCTTTAATACCTTTTATATTCCATGCTCCAATTTCCGTATTTTTCTTTTTTTGATTCCTATCAATATATTTGTTTTGTTGTTGTATATATCCACTTTTGTTTTCTTCTCGGTTTTGTTTTCATTACTCATTTCCGTTTTATTTGCTGATTTATTCTTCATTTTTTCCCTTCCCCGTTTTCCTCATTTCTGTATTAGTTTTTTGTATCTGCTCCTTTTATTCATTCCATGACCATTGTTCTCCATTAACTAGAACCTTCTTATATTTGGTTATAACAAGCTTATCTGCTTCTCTTTGTTCCTTTGCAAATTTCCTAATTTGTGCTTGTATTTGTCTTTCTTCCTTTGTGTAGTCATTTCCTATGTATATTTGTGTATGCCGTAACTTAATTTTTGTTTTTCATTACTTCCATTTTTTCTCTAAAGTTGTCGAGCTTGACAAGTATAATCGGTTGGTAAGCCTTGTTTATTACATAGGTGTCCTTTATTTTAGCATCCACTAATAGTTCTTATTTTAATATATTTGTTATTTTTTCCGTTGTATCCGCTTCCTCTGGTTTTAAGCCTTTTATAATGATGTTGTTTTCTTCTCTCTCTCCTCTGTTTCCTGCAATTTTGTTTTTAGTTCTCTTATTTCTATCTTCATTTTCTTGTTTTCTTCCCTTAACTCTTTCATATTTTCTTTGTACGTTTTCTGCTCTGCTCTTATCATTTTTACATCGTTCATTAGCTCTTGCATCATAAGCATTAAATTATCAATTTCTGTATTATGTGTGTACGTACTTAATTCTACCAGTTCTTGGTAATTCTTATTGGTTATTCAATTTGCTTCTGTAGGACTGTTTTCGCTTCTTTTTCTCTTGTTTGCTTTCAGCTCTTCTATTTTTTCGGTTTCGTTCATTCGCGTTGCTGTTTGTTTACTTTCCAGATGTATCCTTATTTGTGCTTGTATTTGTTTTTCTTCCTTTGTGTAGTCAATTTCTATATATATTTGTGTATACCTTAACTTATTACCGTTGCCACCAGGGGCGGATGGGCAACATACAAGCGGCCCGGGAACAAATTTTTATCGGCCCATTTTGCATTCACATAAAATTGCAATAATACCATTTAATCAAAATAATAATCATACTTCAAAATTTGACAAATATGTAAAAATCAAAAATACTTTACAATAAATAATTTAAAATTAGAGTATTATTTCTATTTTTAAAATATATTAAAATATATTATCAGAGACATAACACCTCTGAGGATGGCTAATGAAAGATTACATAACTAAGAGAAAGTACTCCCCATAAAGAAAAAATCAATATAAAATTTAATACCGTAAGTTTTTCATAATACTTATTTATTTATTAATACAGAGGTTCCTAAAGTGTGCGTTTACTCTACTGCTTTCAATCATATTAAATAAAATATGAAAAAGATTAGGTAATTAACATTCATGCTTTGACTAAGAAAATTTAATTGTAATTATAAAATCTTCATTAAAATTACAAAGTTTTATTAGACCCAGCAATTTTTTTTGAATTATTGGAGTTTTATTCCGAAAGCACATCCCTCACAAAGTTGTTAAAATGTTATTAGCAGAAAATTTATTGAACATGAAAGAAAAAAATTAATAATTAAACAAATTTAAATGTAATTTTCAACATTATTCCTTTTACAAATTTCACATTACAAATTATAATTTAAATTGTAAAATATTAATCAAAACACAAAATCGTCATTTGCATTCTACAATTTATATTGAAAATTATAATAATAATAATAATAATAATAATAATATTTACTAGCGTGAGGACCTGCATAATATACACATAAAAATTAAAAATAAAAACTTACTAAATGAAAATGAAGTTGAAACTTGATTTGAATTTTTACATGAAAGTAATAAATGTATATTATGAATTCCAAAACTCAAATGAAATAACAAAGTTATCATGATAAATGATAGAATTTAGTTGGAAATTATAAAATTCTTATAGTAAATACGAAAATATTAATTATAAATTTCAATGTTAAATTAAAATTTGAAATTTTTAGTATAAATTATAAAAAAACTTTATATTTAAAACATATAACTCACTAAGTTATTAATATTCTGAAAGAAATTTGCAAAAATATTAATACAAAATACAAAATTATGTACAAAATTACAAAGAGAAGCTATGAAGTTTTCATTGCAAATAACAAATTTTGATATTTTATTACAAATTGCAAGATCATCAAAACATAAAATTCTCATTGAAACATCTCGCTTGTAAACTGCAATGAATTGGAAATTACAAAATTTTCGTTAGAATTTATTAATATAATTACTAGACTTTTCATAAATTGTAAAGATCAATGGAATCTGCAAGTTTTTTTATTCTAATTTATAACGTCTTTCCCCAGAAATCATATTCCTTGCAAATGTATTAACCATTTCATAGAAATTCGCAAAAAATATAACGGATGGTGTAAAATGTTGATTAAAATGTTTTTAAATTCAACAAAAACAATGAAATTTTCGCATTTTACTACACATTACAGAAATTTCTTCGAAAATCCTATAAATAGTAATAGCATTATGATGAATGTTACGAAATTTTGATGATGGATTTCAGTATTTCAATAGAAATTATGGAGAATTAATTCTAAATTTCAAAAGTTTTAGAATTTGTAAACGTTGAATATAAATTGGAACATTGCAATGAAAATTGCAAAGTTTTTATTATGTATACAATATTTCAATGGACTTAGAAAACAATCATAAAGTATAAATAAGTTTACATTAACACTACAACAAATGCAATAATAAATAAGCAAATAAGTAAATAAAGAAATAAATAAGTTCTATTGGAATTATGTAATTTTCGTTGTGACTTTCATCATTCATCATTTTAAATTACAAAATTGCAATAACTTTATGAAAATTTTATTGTTAATTGATAAATTTCACTGCAAAATGTAAAATATTCAACATTCATATTATAAATTACAACATTTCAGCAGCGATTATGAAAATTTTATTGTAAATTGCCAAAATTTCACAATAAAATGCAAAATGTCATTGGCATTTCCAAAATATGTGTCGAGTTGTTAAAATGTTTATAGTTATTTGTAGAAAATTTTATGGAAATAAACTTATGTGGAAATTACGAACTTTTCATTAGAGACTACAAAATGTTTATTAGAAATTATGAAATTCTTATACCAAAGTTTTACTACATATACATTTTCTTTACAAATTAGAAAATTTTATTAATAATTGCAAAAAGTTAATCAAGCCACAACATATTAAAATTATATCATGTCGATTGTAAATTAAATTTACAAAAGCTTCAAAATTTTCAATGCATTTTTTTATTAGAAATACCATTTTTTTTTTAAATTACAAAGATTAATGGAACCTGCCAATTTGTAGTTGAGAATTATAACGGCTATCTACACAATTTATATTCCTCGCCAAATTATTTCATATTTCATAAAAATTTGCAAAAAATATTATGGAAATGGAATGGATCCATGGAAAATCATAGTTCAAAAAGAGAGCTGCAAGGTGAAAAAGTTTGGGAACCACTGTGTTAATACATATATAAACAATCTTTATTGGGCTATCGAGCACATGGGGTCTTTCCGCCTTGTGTTAATACATTAAATCAAAATTATTAATAAACTTGTGGTCGGATCTGCCAGCCCAAAATTCTGGGGCTTCCGGCCCAATATTCGGAATGGCTACCGGCCATACGGGAAATTTCCCATTTTCCCGTATGGCCCATCCGCCTCTGGTTGCCACAACCTACCTGTAGTGCATTTTATTTACAGATGTAATGCGTGGTGAAGATGCAGCACTAATTCGGGCTATTGCCAAGAAACTAAATGCCACATTAAATTTAATCATTTTCAAAGAAGCCATTTCCATGAAGGTGGCCATAGAAAACAAATCCCTACATTGTGCTTTTACGAGGCTTTTTACATACGAAAAGACACCATATGTCGTTCAAGCAAGCTATCCAAGACAATTAGATTATGTGGTAATTGCTGTTCCTACTGCTGACGAGATGCCTCGATATAAGTATTTATTCCTAACTTTCAAGCATAACCTTTGGATAGCAATAGTCGCTTCAATTGTAATTATGGTTTTTATGAACGTTTTATTTGCAAGGGCATCGCATTTAAAGTATGATTCAGTGGTGGAATCTTTCCTATGCACTCTTCAGATATACCTCAACATGGCTTTCATTTATATCAACGACGGAAGAGCATCACTAAAAATTTTATTAATCTCATGGACGTTCTACTCATTACTAATGTCTACGGCATTTAGCACAACTTTGCGCAGTTCTCTAATATCTACGAAGTACAATTCAGAAATCACTAATTTAGAAGAATTTAGAAACAGTGATTTAAAAGTGGGAGTCAACTGCAAACTATTTGCGAACGTCATGGATCAGTTCGATTCCATAAAAGGTCAAGTGGTTTGTATGAACGACTCGAGAAAAATGATCAACATGATGTTGGGTCAAGACAAAAGCATGGCTTACACTCATTTGCTGACTTTCATGGATAAGCTCGTTTCCCGAAGGGATTCGTACAATCGATACGTCTATACTGTGCTTAATGAATACATGCTTGTTGGTTATAACGTCTACAACTTTCCAGAAGATTCGCCATATATACATAAAATCAACGCGATGATGAAGCTTTTTGCCCAGTTTGGCCTCTCTAAATTTGGTTTAGGTACTCTGGCCACTCAGTCTTTGGTCGAAAGTGGGGATGTTGCTTTAACTTTGGAACATATGCAGACTGCTTTCATAATTTTATTTGCGGGATATGCATTAAGCACGATTACTTTCATTATTGAACAAATAAGATTAAGAATGAGGACAAGATAAAAATAATTAGCTTATAATATGAACTCAAACTTAGTTTACGTGCTTATAAATCTATTAATTTATGAATTTAAAAAATAGCAAATTACTAATTAAGTTATTTATTAGTAGTAAATTACGGTAATTAGGTTTACATGATAATGTTGTAAGCATAAACAATATTTATATATTAACATGAAGTTTGGTCATGTATCAGCCTCATCAATCCGTTAATATTGTAAGCTTTGTTTTAGTTTTATTTTTAGAATTAGCAAGATTATTTTTTATTATACAATTTTTATACTATATATTTATTATGTAATTATAAGATATACAGTTATGTGTTAATCACTAGATAAGAAATATAAATATACATTTGCCTTTGAAATTTTTGAGAAATCTTTTGTTCTCCATCCTTTTGGTTAGCAAGCAGAATTAGCAAGACTATTTTTTATTATACAATTTTTATACTATATATTTATTATGTAATTATAAGATATACAGTTTTGTGTTATTACTAGATAAGAAATAAAAATATACATTAGTTGTTGACATTTTTGAGAAATCTTTTGTTTTCTATCCTTTTTATTAGCAAGCAGAATTGGCAAGTCTATTTTTTATTATTCATTTTTTATACAACATATTTATTGTGTAATTATAAGATATACAGTTCTGTGTTATCACTAGATAAGACATAAAAATATACATTTGCCTTTGACATTTTTGAGAATTGTTTTGTTGTCCATCTTTATTTTTAGAATAGAACTTTCAGCACCTTATATCAGATTAGTTTAAAGACTGTTTTGAGTATTGTTACGATCTTTTTTTTTGCTATTTCGTCGTTTTTATAAATGTGTTGTTTAGTGTGTAGTTCATATTTGTTGCATTATCTAGAATATTACTTATTTCTGCTTGTTTTATCATTTTTTTTGTATATTTTTCCTTGTAAATATTTAAAAGTTTCCCCAGCTCTTTGTCTGTACGAATTCGTTTTGTCGGTCTTTATCTTTCATTCTTTCAAGTCTTCATTCCAAATTGTGATAATGCAAATAATGTTCTCGTAATTGTAAATATTACATGTGTTTTATGTATAATTGCTCTTAGATTTAGCTATTGATTTAGCTTCAGATTTAACATTTGATTTAACATCAGATTTAGCAGCTGATGTAGCATTTGGTTTAGCATCAGATTTTGTAAATGATTTAGTAGTATAGATTTAGCATCAGATTTAGCAGCTGATTTACCATTTGATTTAGCAACAGATTTGGCTAATGATTTAGCATTTGATTTAACATCATATTTAGCAGCTGATTTAGCAGCTGATTTAGCATTTGATTTAGCATCAGATTTGTAGGATGATTTAGCATCGCATTTAGCAAATGATTTAGTAAGGGTTTTTCCTGTAAATCTACGTTGTATTGTAACTCTTGCTTGTTTCGTGCACAGATAAGTAGCTTGCTATTGTCATTATTTCCAAATTTTTGTATTTAGTTTCAGATTTAGCATTTGATTTAGCACCAGATTTAGCAGCTGATTTAGCATTTGATTAAGCATCAGATTTGGCAGATGATTTCGTAAAGGTTTTTCCTATAAGTCTACGTTGCATTGTAACTCTTGCTTGTTTCATGTACATATAAATCAGCTTGCTATTGTCATTATTTCCATATTTTTGCGTTTAGCTTCAGCTTCAGAATTTGATTTAGCATCAGATTTAGCAGCTGATTTAGCATTTCATTTAGTATCAGATTTGGCAGCTGATTTAGCATCAGATTTGGCAGATTATTTAGCATTTGAATAAGCATCAGATTTAGGAGATGATTTAATAAGGCTTTTTCCTATAAATATACGGTGCATTATAACTCTTGCTTATTTCATGCACAGATAAATATGATTGCTATTGTCATCATTTTCATATTTTTGTATTCAACTTCAGATTTAGCATTTGATTTAGCATCTGATTTAGCAGTTGATTAAGCATTTGATTTAGCATCAGATTTAGCAGATGATTCAGCATTTGATTTAGCATTAGATGTAGTAGATGATTTAGTAAGGCCTTTTCCTATAAATCTACGTTGCATTGTAACTCTTGCTTATTTCGTGCACAGATAATTAGGCTGGCTATTGTTATCATTTCCATATTTTTGTATTTAGCTTCAAATTTAGCATTTGATTTAGCATCAGATTTAGCAGCTGATTTAGCATTTGATTTAGCTTCAGATACGACAGATGATTTAGCATTCGATTTAGCATCAGTTTTGGCAGATGATTTAGCATTTGATTTAGCATCAGATTTAGCATTTATTTAGCACTTGATTTTGCATCAGGTTTAGCAGATGATGTAGTAAGGCTTTTTCCTATAAATCTACGTTGCATTGTAACTCTTGCTTGTTTCATGCACAGATTGCTGGCTATTGTCATATTTTCCGTATATTTGTATTTAGCTTCCGATTTAGCATCTGATTTAGCAGCTGATTTAGCATTTGATTTAGCATCAGATTTGGCAGATGATTCAGCATTTGATTTAGCATTAGATTTAGTAGATGATTTAGTAAGGCTTTATCCTAAAAATGTACGTTGCATTGTAACTTTTGCTTATTTCATGTACAGATAACTGAACTAGCTATTGTCATAATTTTCATGTTTTTGGATTGAGTTTCAGATTTAGCATTTACTTTAGCATAAAATTTAGCAGCTGATTTAGCATCAGTATTGGCAGATGATTTAGCATTTAATTTAGCATCAGATTTAGCAGATGATTTAGTAAGACTTGTTCCTATAAATCTACGTTGCACTGTAACTCTTGCTTGTTTCATGCACAGATAACTAAGCTTGCTATGGTCATTATTACCTACATTTTTGTATTTCACTTCAGATTTAGCATTTGATTTAGTATCAGATTTAGCAGATTACTTAGTATTTGATTTAGCATCGGATTTGGCAGATGATTTAGCATTTGATTTAGCATCAGATTTAGCAGATCATTTAGTAATGCTTTTTCTTACAAATCTACGTTGCATTGTGACTCTTGCTTGTTTTATGCACAAATAAATAAGCTTGCTATTGTCATCATTTCTATATTTTTGAATTTAGCTTCAGATTTAGCATTTGATTTAGCATTAGATTTAGCAGCTGATTTAGCATCAGATTTGGTAGATGATATAGTATTTAATTTAACATCAGATTTATTTCATGATTTAGTAAGACTTTTTCCTATAAATCTACGTTGCATTATAACTCTTGCTTGTTTTATACACAGATAACTAAGCTTGGTATTGTCATCATTTCCATATTTTTGTATTTAGCTTCAGATTTAGCATTTGATTTGGCATCAGATTTGGCAGCTGATTTAGTATTTGATTTAGCTTCAGATTTAGCAGCTGATTTAGCAATTGATATAGCATCAGATTTGGCAGATGATTAGTCGATTAGTTTTATCGGTCTTGATCTTTCATTGATTCTTTCAAGTCATCTTTCCCAATTATAATAACACAAAGAATATTTTCGTGATTGCAAATAATACATGTGTATGATTTCTTAATGCTCTTAGAATTAGCATTTGGTTTAGATTCAGAGTTAGCATTTGATTTAAAATCAGATTTAGCATCAAGTTTAGCATTTGATTTAGTTGCTGCTTAAGCATCAGATTTGGCAGATGATTAGTCGATTCATTTCATCGGTCTTCATCTTAAATTCTTTCAAGTCATCTTTCCCAATTATAATAATGAAAATAATGTTCTTGTAATTGCAAATAATACATGTGAATTATTTCTGATTGCTCTTAGATTTAGCATTTCATTTAGCTTCAGATTTAGTATTTGATTTAGCATTAGATTTGGCAAATGATTTAGCATTTGACTTAGCATCAGATTTAGCTGATGAGTTATTAAGGCTTTTTCCTATAAATCTACGTTGCATTGTAACTCTTGCTTATTTTAAACACAGTTAACTAAGCTTGCTATTGTCATCAATTCCACATTTTTGTATTTTGCTTCAAATTTAGCATTTAATTTAGCATCAGATTCAGCAGCTGATTTAGCATTTGATTTAGCATCAGATTTGGCAGACGATTTAGCATTTGATTTAGTATCTAATTTAGCAGATGATTTAGTATGGGTTTTTCTATAAATCTACGTTACATTGTAACTCTTGCTTGTTTCATGCACAGATAACTAAGCTTGCTATTGTCATCACTTCCATATTTTTGTATTTAGCTTCAGATTTAGCATTTGATTTAGCGTTAGATTTAGTAGCTGATTTAACATTTTATTTGGCACCAGATTTCGCAGATGATTTAGCATTTAATTTAGCATTAAATTTGACAGCTGATTTAGCATCAAATTATCAAATTTAGCAGCTGATTTAGCATTTGATGTAGCATCAGATTTAGCAGATGATTTAGTAAGACTATTTCCTATCAATCAACGTTACATTGTAACTCTTGTTTGTTTTATGCACAGATAAATAAGCTTGCTATTGTCATTTTCACCATATTTTTGTATTAAGCTTCAGCTTTAGCATTTGATTTAACCTCAGATTTAGCAGATGATTTAGAATTTGATTTAGTCTCAGATTTGGCAGATGATTAATAGATTTATTTTATCGGTCTTCATCTTTAATTCTTTTAAGTCATCTTTCCCAATTATAATACTCGAAATAATATTTACAAATAATACATGTGTATTATTTATGATTGCTCTTAGATTTAGCATTTTATCTAGCTTCTTATTTAGAATCTGATTTAGTATCAGATTTAGCAGCTGATTTAGCAGTTGATATAGCATCACATTTGGCAAATGTTTAAGCATATTGATTTAGCACCAGATTTGGCAGATGATTTAGCATTTAATTTAGCATCAAATTTAGCAGCTGATTTAGCATTTGATATAGCATCAGATTTAGCAGATGATTTAGTAAGACATTTTCCTATGAATCTACGTTACATTGTAACTCTTGTTTGTTTCATGCACTGATAACTAAGCTTGCTATTGGCTATTGGCTATTGTCATCATTTACATATTTTTGTATTAAGCTTCAGATTTTGCATTTGATTTGGCATCAGATTTTGCAACTGATTTAGCTTTTGATTTAGCTTTAGATTTGGCAAATGATTTAGCATCAAATTTAGCATATGATTAAGTAAGACTTTTTCCTATAAATCTACGTTGCATTGTAATTCTTGCTTGTTTCATGCACAGATAACTAAGCTTGCTATTATCATCATTTTCATATTTTTGTATTTAGCTTTAGCTTAAGGATTTGATTTAGCATCAGATTTAGCAGCTGATTTAGCATTTGATTAACCATCAGATTTAGCAGCTGATTTAGCATCAGATTTGGCAGATTATTTAGCATTTGAATAAGCATCAGATTTAGGAGATGATTTAATAAGGCTTTTTCCTATAAATATACGGTGCATTGTAACTCTTGTTTGTTTCATGCACAGATAAATAAGCTTCCATTGTCAACATTTCCATATTTTTGTATTTAACTTCAGATTTAGCATTTGATTTACCATTAGATTTAGTAGCTGATTTAGCATCAGATTTGTCAGATGATTTAGTAAGCGTTTTCCTAGAAATCTCCGTTGCATTGTAATTCTTGCTTGTTTTATGCACAGGTAACTAAACCTGCTATTGTCATCATTTCCTGATTTTTGTAATTAGATTTAAATTTGAAATTTGATTTAGCAGCTGATTTAACATTTTATTTAGCATCAGATTTGGCAGATGATTTAGAATTTGATTTAGCATCACATTTAGCAGGTTATTTGGGATTTGGTAAGACTTTTTCCTATAAATCTAGGTTGCATCGTAACTCTCGCTTGTTTCATATATAGATAACTAAGCTTGCTATGATCATAATTTCCTTATTTTTGTATTTAGCTTCAGATTTAGCTGATTTAGCATTTGATATAGCATCAGATTTGGCAGATGATTTAGCATTTGATTTCGCATCAGATGTAGCTTTTAGCATCTGATTTGGCAGATGATTTAGCATTTAATTTAGCATCAGTTTTAGTAGATGATTTTGTAAGGCTTTTTTCTTGTAAATCTCCGTAGCATTGTAACTCTTGTTTGTTTCAAGCAGAGATTACTAAGCTTGCTATTGTCATCATTTCCATATTTTTGTATTTAGCTTCAGATTTAGCATTTGATTTAACATCAGATTTAGCAGATGATTTAGAATTTGATTTAGCATGAGATTAGGCAGATGATTAATCGATTAATTTTATCGGACTGAAGTTATCGGACTGAAGACAAAATGAAAGAGAAAACTTTCATTTTTTCGAGTCATTTTTCCCAATTATAATAATCAAAATAATGTTCTCGTAATTGCAAATAATACATGTGTATTATTTATGATTGCTCTTAGATTTAGCATCTGATCTAACTTCTGATTTAGAATCTGATTTAGCATCAGATTTAGCAGCTGATTTAGCATTAGATTTGGCAGATGTTTAAGAATATTGATTTAGCATAAGATTTGCCAGATGATTTACGATTTGATTTAGCATCAGACTTTGTAGATGATTTACGATTTGATTTAGCATCAGATTTGTCAGATGATTTAGTAACGCTTTTTCCTATAAATCTACGTTGCATTGCAACTCTTGCTTGTTTCATGCACAGTTAACTAAACTTGCTATTGTCGTCATTTCCATATTTTCGTATTTAGTTTCAGATTAAGCATTAGATTTAGCATTAGATTTAGCAGCTGATTTAGGATTTTATTTAGCATAAGATTTTTCAGATGATTCAGCATTTCATTCAGCATCAGATTTAGCAGATAAATTAGTAAGGCTGTGCAAGCAAAAGTGACGCCCAGAGAAAAGACCAACATACAATAAAACAAAAAGTTATTTTAAATTGAGGCGAAACCAAATAAACCACAGAGACACAGAAAGTTAAATAACGGGAACGCGGACAAAGAAGACAAGAAAGTAGCAGCAAATAAGAGAAACGAGGAGAAATAAGCCCACAAACAGAAAATAGAAGCAAGAAATCGAAGCCTAATCTTATATTTTCGTTAGTTCTAGCTTTTTACTTTGTATTTCGATACAGTGTCGGGTATAATGACCTTCATTATATCTGACTTTGAGGCTATTAGTTAGAAGCAAATCTATAGCTTTTAGGTATTAATTACATGTCACACGCTATGTGCTAAATATAATTTAAAAAGCAAATAAATGTATTAGGCAATGTAAAAATATATAATAATTGTGAAATCATGTATAATTATGTTTTCCGTGTATCGTTAATGTATGCACTTACCAACGAAATAAATACAATTTTTTATAAAAATGAATTACACGAAATACTGTGAGATATATATTGTAAACATTATTCGCACTAGTATTGAATAAAATGTAAATAATTTATAAATGTTTACGACTAGTAGAACCAATAATTATCGAAAGTCTCAATGCGAACTATTAGGAGAAAATTAATATAAGTAACAATAAATTGATTAATAATTCTAGTGTACTATAAAGCGATTAAAAACTGCATGATTGTCAAGCACTATTATTACAATTGCAAATTGCAACTATTGGGGATTAAAAACACAACATATTTTTGGTAAAGTTAATATTGAAAATTAACTTGACTTATAACTAGTATGAAAAACAGTTGTCATGAAGTGTTAAACTACATATATATACAAATTCCAAGATTTGCTGAATTAGTGAATTTAACTTAAATAAGTTAAATTTTAAGTAAGACTTTAATTAGTTAAATTAAGTAAGTAATTGAACTAAGCATTAGTGTACTTATTGTATAAATTAATCAGATATGGTTAATTTATATATGGTCTTATGGATAATAAGTTGTGTTAGTGGAAAATTGGAGCCACCAGATGAACCCATTTCACCAGAAATGCAACATTACATAATGACGACAAAAGTCACGTTATCAACTATATACGATACCGTAGGTAATCTCATTTCAGTTTATACCTTTACGTTATAAAGTAAACTACTCTTTTGCATAATTTGTAGTTATGTGTTAAATTTTGAATTTTTTTGCGAGAATTTACCAACGTTGTAAATTCATTTGTTCACTCAATTTAAACTGTATGGATCCACATTGCAGAAATGCACGAAGAGAATGAACATTTCCAGGATGTTCAAGATGTTCTGGAAATTTTGTTCGTACTTGTATGTCACGAATAGTTTAGCTGTTGATGACAAAAATGACAAATATGTGTAATAAATGATGGGTCATGTGTATAAATGATGACGTTTCCATATTTGATTGGCTCACTTGTTTGGTATGTTTTGATAAAATGTGGTTATGTTTCTGACAAAAATGACAAATATGTGTAACAGATAATGGAGCATAAATGATGACGTTTCGAAATTTGATTGGCTCACTTGTTTTTGTAGTTATGATAAACGTGTAAACGACTTTACAGAATTTGGAGTATTGGTATATAAATGACGTTTTTTTTCAAAATTTTATAATTGTATTGTCAAAACTTTTGTTTATCTAGAACATTTAATGACGCGGAGTAATGAAATTTAAGTTGACTCACTTGTTCAGTGTGTTTGATGAGTGAAAATTTTTATGTACGTGTAAACATTAGTATGACTTTGGAGAATTTGGAGTATTGGTATATAAATGACTTTTTTTTCAAAATTTTATAATCGTATTGACAAAACTCTTGCATATCTAGAATATTTAATGACGTGGACTCATGAAATTTGAGTTAAACGTATAGACGTGAAGATGACTACAGAATTTGGAGTTTTCGTATATAAATGTGTTTTTTTTCGACATTTTATAGTCGTTTTGTCAAAACTCTTGCATACCTAGAATAGTTAATGACTTACGAGTCATGAAATTTGAGTTGACTTACTTGTTTGGTATGTTTTATGACTAAAAATGTTGATAAACGTGTAGACGTGAGGATGACTATACAGAATTTGGAGTATTGGTATATAAATGTGCTTTTTTCAAAATCTTATAATCATATTGTCAAATCTCTAACATATCTAGAATATTTAAAGACTAGGAGTCATGAAATTTGAGTTGACTCATTTCTTTGGTATGTTTGATGACTGCAAATTTAGATATACATGTAGACGTGAGGATGACTACCGAATTTGGAGTATTGGTATGTATAAGTGTTTTTGCAAAATTTTATAATTGTAATGTCAAAACTCTTGCATATCTAGAATATGTAATGACTTGGAGTCAAGAAATTTGAGATTACTCACTTGTTTGGTATGTTTAATGGCTGAAAATTTCGATAAATATGTAGACGTGAAGATGACTTTACATCATTTGGATTATTGGTATACAAATGTGTTTTTATCAAAATTTCTTAATCGTATTGTCAAAACTCTAGCATATCTAGAATATTTAATGACTTGGCGTCATATAATTTTAGTTGACTCACATATTTGGTATGTTTGATGACAGAAAATTTTGATAAACGTGTAGACGTGAGGATGACTTTACAAAATTTTGAGTATTGGTATAGAAATGTGTATTATTCAAAATTGTATAATCGTATTATCAAGATTCTTGCATATCTAAAATATTTAATGACTTGGAGTCATGAAATTTGAGTTGACTTATTTCATTGGTATATGTGATGACTGAAAATTTAGATTAACATGTAGATGTGATTATGACTACAGAATTTGGAGTATTGGTATATAAATGTGTTTCTTTCAAAATTGTTATGTCTCCTGCATATCTAGAATATGTAATACATTGGAGTCATAAAATATGAGTTGACTCACTTGTTAGGTATGCTTGATGACTAAAACAATATTGATAAACGTGTAAACGTGAGGATGACTTTAGAGAATTTTGAATATTGGTATAGATATGTGTTTTTTTTAATGATTTTTAATTTTTTCATGATGGTATTATAAAAACTCTAACATACTTAGAATATTTAATGACTTGGAATCATGAAATTTGTGTTGACTCACTTGTTTGGTATGTTTGATGACTAAAAATGTTGATAAACGTGTAGATGTAAGGATGACTTTACAGAATTTGGAGTATTATTATATAAATGTGTCTGTTTAAATTAAAAAAATTATAATCGTAGACACATTTAAATACCAATACTCCAAATTCTGTAAAGTCATCCTTACGTTTCAACGTTTTTCAACATATGACTTAGAGTCATGAAATTTGAGTTGACTTATTTGTTTGGTATGTTTGATGACTACAAATTTTGATACACGTGTAGACGTGAGGACGACTTTACAAAATTTGGAGTATTGGTATATATATGTGATTTATTCAAAATTTTATAATTGTTATGTCAAAACTCTTGCATATCTAGAATAATTAATGACTTGGAGTCATGAAATTTGAGTTGACTCATTTCATTGGTATATTTGATGACTGAAAATTTAGATTAACATGTAGATGTGATTATGACTACAGAATTTGGAGTATTGGTATATAAATGTGATTCTTTCAAAATTGTTATGTCTCTTGCATATCTAGAATATGTAATACATTGGAGTCATAAAATATGAGTTGACTCACTTGTTTGGTATGCTTGATAACTAAAACAATATTGATAAACGTGTAGACGTGAGGATGACTTTAGAGAATTTTGAATAATGGTATAGATATGTGTTTTTTTTTTAAATTTCATGATGGTATTATAAAAACTCTAACATATTTAGAATATGTAATGACTTGGAATCATGAAATTTGTGTTGACTCACATGTTTGGTATGTTTGATGACTAAAAATTTTGATATACGTGTAGATGTAAGGATGACTTTACAGAATTTGGAGTATTATTATATAAATGTGTCTGTTAAAATTTAAAAATTTATAATAGTAGACACATTTAAATACCAATACTCCAAATTCTGTAAAGTCATCCTTACGTTTCAACGTTTTCAACATATGACTTAGAGTCATGAAATTTGAGTTGACTTACTTGTTTGGTATGTTTGATGACTACAAATTTTGATTAACGTGTATACGTGACGATGACTTTACAAAATTTGGAGAATTGGTATATAAATGTGTATTTTTCAAAATGTTATAATCGTTTTGTAAAAACTGAGCATATCTAGAATATTCAATGACTTGAAGTAAAGGTATTGGAGTTGACTCAATTGTTTGGTATGTTTGATGACTGAACATTTTGATAAACTTATAGACGTGAGGATGACTTTACAAAATTTGGAGTATTGGTATATGAATATGTGTTTTTCAAAATATTATAATCGTATTGTCAAAACTCTTGCATATCTAGAATATTTAATGACTCGGAGTCATGAAATCTGAGTTGACTCATTTGTTTGGTATGTTTGATGACTACACATTTTGATTACCGTGTATACGTGACGACGACTTTACGGAATTTGGAGTATTGGTATATAAATGCGTATTTTTCAAAATCTTATAATCTTATTGTAAAAACTCAGCATATCTAGAATATTTAATGACTTGAAGTAATGATATTGGAGTTGACTCAATTGTTTGGTATGTTTGATGACTGAACATTTTGATAAACTTGTTGACGTGAGGATGACTTTACATAGTTTGGAGCATTGGTATATAAATGTGTTTTTTCAAAATTACATAATCGTATTGTCAAAACTCATGCATATCTAGAATATTTATTGACTTGGAATCATGAAATTTGAGTTCACTCATTTGTTTGGTATGTTTGCTGACTACAAATTTTGATTAATGTGTACACGTGACGATGACTTTACAGAATTTGTAGTATTGGTATATAAATGCGCTTTTTTCAAAATTTCATTATCGTATTGTAAATTCTCTAGCATATCTAGAATATTTATTTACTTGGAGCCATGAAATTTGAGTCGACTCATTTCATTGGTATATTTGATGATTGAAAATTTAGATAAATATGTAGACGAGACAATGACTACAGAATTTGGAGTATTGGTATATAAATGTGTTTTTTTTTCAAAATTGTAATGTCAAAACTCTTGCATATCTAGAATATGTAATAACTTGAAGTTATGAAATATAAGTACTCACTTGTTTGATGATTACAAACTTTGATAAACGTGTAGACGTGATGATGACTTACAGAATTTGGAGTATTGGTATAGAAATGTATTTTTTTCAAAATTTTATAATTGTATTGTCAAAACTCTTACATATCTAGAATATGTAATGACTTGGAGTCATGAAATTTGAGTTATCTCACATATTTGGTATGTTTGATCACTGAAAATTTTGATAAACGTGTAGATGTGTGGATGACTTTACAAAATTTGAAGTATTGGTATATAAATGTGTTTTTTTCAAAATTATATAATCGTATTGTCAAAACCGTTATATGTCTAGAATATTTAATGACTTGGAGTCATGAAATTTGAGTAGTCTCACATATTTGGTATGTTTGGTGACTGAAAATTTGGATAAGAGTGTAGATATAAGGATGACTTTACATAACTTGGAGTATTGGTATATAAATAATTTTTTTTTCAAAATTTTATAATCGTATTGTAAAAACTCAGCATATCTAGAATATTTATTGACATGGACACATAAAATTTGAGTTGACTCACTTGTTTGGTTTATTTGATGACAACAAATTTTGATTAACGTGTAGACGTGAGGATGACTTTACAGAATTTGGAGTATTGGTATAAATGTGTTTTTTTCAAAATTTTATAATCGTATTGTCAAAACTCATGCATATGTTGAAAATTTAATAACTTGGAGTCATGAAATTTGAGTTGACTCTCATATTTGGTACGTTTGATCACTGAAAATTTTGAAAACTTGCAGACGTGAGAATGACTTTACAAAATTTAGAGTATTGGTAAATAAATGAGTTTTTTTCAAAATTTTAGAATCGTATTGTCAACACTCTTGCATATCTAGAATATTTAAAGACTTGAAGTCATGAAATTTGAGTTGTCTCACATATTTGGTATGTTTGATGATTGAAAATTTTGATAAACGTGTAGACGTGAGGATGACTTTACAGAATTTGGAGTATTGGTATAAATGTGTTTTTTTCAAAATTTTATAATCGTATTGTCAAAACTCATGCATATGTTGAATATTTAATAACTTGGAGTCATGAAATTTGAGTTGACTCTCATATTTGGTACGTTTGATCACTGAAAATTTTGAAAACTTGCAGACGTGAGAATGACTTTACAAAATTTAGAGTATTGGTAAATAAATGAGTTTTTTTCAAAATTTTAGAATCGTATTGTCAACACTCTTGCATATCTAGAATACTTAAAGACTTGAAGTCATGAAATTTGAGTTGTCTCACATATTTGGTATGTTTGATGATTGAAAATTTTGATAAACGTGTAGACGTGAGGATGACTTTACAGAATTTGGAGTATTGGTATAGAAATGTGTTTTTTTCAAAATTTTATAATTGTGTTGTCAAAACTCTTGCATATCTAGAATATGTAATGACTTGGAGTAATGAAATTTGAGTTGACTCACTTGTTTGGTATGTTTGATGACTAAAAATTATGATAAACGTGTAGACGTGAGTATGAATTTACAGAATTTGTAGTGTTGGTATATAAATGTAGATTTTTCAAAATTTTGTACTCGTATTATCAAAAATCTTGCATATCTAGAATATTTAATGACTAATGAGTTTTGAAATTTGAGTTGACTTACTTGTTTGGCATGTTTAATGAGAGGAAATTTTGACAAACGTATAGACGTGAAGATGACGAAGAATTTGTAGTTTTCTTATATAAATGTGTTTTTTTTTCGAAATTTCATAATCGTTTTGTCAAAACTCTTGCATGTCTAAAATAGTTAATAACTTGGAGTCATAAAATTTGAGTTGACTTGTTTGGTATGTTTGATAACTAAAAAAATTGATAAACGTGTAGACGACAAAGCAGCTATACGAGCAGCTCAAAGCAGCTATACGATCAGCTCCAAGAAGCTATACGAGCAGCTCAAAGCAGCTATATGAGCAGCTAAGCAGCTATATGAGCAATTTGAAGACAGCTCAAAGCAGCTATACGAACAGTTCAAAGCAGCTCAAGCAACTATATGAGCACTCGAAGCAGCTATACGAGCAGTTCAAAGCAGATATACGAGCATCTCAAAGCAGCTATACGAGCAGCTCAAAGCAGCTATACGAGCAGCTCAAAGCAGATATATGATCAGCTAAGCAGCTATATGAGCAGTTTGCAGACATCCCAAAGCAGTTATACGAACAGTTCAAAGCAGCTCAAGCAGCTATATAAGCAGCTCGAAGCAGCTATACGAGCGGGTCAAAGCAGCTATACGAGCAGGTCAAAGCAGCTATATGAGCAGCTTAAAGCAGTTTAGCGCAGCTGTACGAGTAGCCCAAAACAGCAATATGAGCAGCTAAGCATCTATATTAGCAACTTGAAGACAGCCAAAGCAGCTTTATGAAAAGCTCAAAGCAGCTCGCTGTTCGCATGGCGGCTTTGAGCTGTCTTCGAGCTGCTTTGAGTTGCTCGTATAGCTGCTTGAGCTGTTTTGTGCTGTTTGTATAGCTGCTTTGAGCTATCATCGAGCTGCTCATATAGCTTCTTAGCTGCTTATATAGCTGTGTTGAGCTGCTCGTATAGCTACTTCGAGCTGCTCTCAGCAGCTATACGATCAGTTCAAATCAGCTATACGAACAGTTCAAAGCAGCTCAAGTAGCTATATGAGTAGCTCAAAGCAGCTATACGAGCAGGTCAAAGCAGCTAAACGAGCAGGTCAAAGCAGCTATACGAGCAGTTCAAAGCAGCTATATGAGCAGTTTTAAGACAGCTTAAAGCAGCTATACGAACAGTTCAAAGCAGCTCAAGCAGCTATATGAGCAGCTAAAGCAGATATACGAGCCGGTCAAAGCAGCTATACGAGCAGGTCAAAGCAGCTATACGAGCAGTTCAAAGCAGCTATATGAGCAGTTTTAAGACAGCTTAAAGCAGCTATACGAACAGTTCAAAGCAACTCAAGCAGCTATGTGAGCAGCTAAAGCAGATATACGAGCCGGTCAAAGCAGCTATACGAGCAGCTCAAACCAGCTATATGAGCTGCTTAAAGCAGTTTAGCGCAGCTATACAAGGAGCCCAAAACAGCTAGATGAGCAGCTAAGTATCTATATTAGCAGCTTGAAGACAGCTCAAAGCAGCTATATGAATAGCACAAAGCAGCTCGCTGTTCGCATAGCTTATTCAAGTTGTCTTCGAGCTGCTTTGAGTTGCTCGTATAGCTGCTTGAGCTGTTTTGAGCTGTTCGTATAGCTGCTTTGAGCTGTCATCGAGCTGTTCATATAGCTTCTTAGCTGCTTATAAAGCTGCGTTGAGCTGCTCGTATAGCTGCTTCGAGCTGCTCAAAGCAGCTATACGAGCAGCTCAAAGCAGCTATATGAACAGTTCAAAGCAGCTCAAGTAGCTCTATGAGCAGCGCAAAGCAGCTATACGAGGAGGTCATAGCAGCTATACGAGCACATCAAAGCAGCTATACGAGCAGCTCCAAGCAGCTATACGAGCAGCTCAAAGCAGCTATATGAGCAGTTTGAAGACAGCTCAAAGCAACTATACGAACAGTTTAAAGCAGCTCAAGCAGCTATATGAGCAGTTCAAAGCAGCTATACGAGCAGGTCAAAGCAGCTACACGAGCAGCTCAAAGCAGTTGTATGAGCAGCTTAAAGCAGCTATATGAGCTGTTTGAAGACAGCCTAAATCAGCTATACGAGCAGTTCAAAGCAGCTCAAGCAGCTATATGATCAGCTCGAAGCAGCTATACGAGCAGGTCAAAGCAGCTATACGAGCAACTCAAAGCAGCTATATGAGCAGCTTAAAGCAGTTTAGCGCAGCTATACGAGTAGCCCAAAACAGCTATATGAGCAGCTAAGCATCTATATTAGCAACTTGAAGACAGCTCAAAGCAGCTATATGAATAGCTCAAAGCAGCTCGCTGTTCGCGTAGCTGCTTTGAGTTGTCTTCGAGCTGCTTTAAGTTGCTCGTATAGCTGCTTAAGCTGCTTTGAGCTGTTTGTATAGCTGCTTTGAGCTATCATCGAGCTGTTTATATAGCTTCTTAGCTGCTTATATAGCTGCGTTGAGCTGCACGTATAGCTGCTTCGAGCTGCTCAAAGCAGCTATACGAGCAGCTGAAAGCAACTATACGAACAGTTCAAAGCAGCTCAAGTAGCTATATGAGTAAGTCAAGGCAGCTATACGAGCAGGTCAAAGGGCTGCTTGAGCTGTTTTGAGCTGTTTGTATAGCTGCTTTGAGCTGTCATCGAGCTGCTCATATAGCTTCTTAGTTGCTTA
Organism: Othius punctulatus; assembly: GCA_951805005.1. Taxonomy (NCBI): domain Eukaryota; kingdom Metazoa; phylum Arthropoda; class Insecta; order Coleoptera; family Staphylinidae; genus Othius; species Othius punctulatus. The sequence continues at coordinate 47,668,903 of OX638146.1, forward strand.
TATAGCTGCGTTGAGCTGCTCGTATAGCTACTTCGAGCTGCTCAAAGCAGCTATACGAGCAGCTCAAAGCAGCTATACGAACAGTTCAAAGCAGCTCAAGTAGCTATATGAGCAGCTCAAAGCAGCTATACGAGCAGGTCAAAGCAGCTATACAAGCAGGTCAAAGTAGCTTACGAGCAGCTCCAAGCAGCTATACGAGCAGCTCAAAGCAGCTATATGAGCAGTTTGAAGACAGCTCAAAGCAGCTATACGAGCAGGTCAAAGCAGCTATACGAGCAGCACAAAGCAGCTATATGAGCAGCTTAAAGCAGTTTAGCGCAGCTATACAAGTAGCCCAAAACAGCTATATGAGCAGCTAAGCATCTATATTAGTAGCTTGAAGACAGCTCAAAGCAGCTATATGAATAGCGCAATGCAGCTCGCTGTTCGCATAGCTGCTTTGAGTTGTCTTCAAGCTGCTTTGAGTTGCTCGTATAGCTTCTTGAGCTGTTTTGAGCTGTTTCTATAGCTTCTTTGAGCTGTCATCGAGCTGCTCATATAGCTTCTTTGCTGCTTATATAGCTGCGTTGAGCTGCTCGTATAGCTGCTTCGAGCTGCTCAAAGCAGCTATACGAACAGCTGAAAGGAACTATGCGACAGTTCAAAGCAGCTCAAAGCAGCTATACGAGCAGGTCAAAACAGCTATACGAGCAGGTCAAAGCAGCTATACGAGCAGCTCCAAGCAGCTATACGAGCAGCTCAAAACAGCTATACGAGCAGCTCAAAACAGCTATACGAGCAGCTTCAAGCAGCTATACGAGCAGCACAAAGCAGCTATATGAGCAGTTTGAAGACAGCTCAAAACAGCTATACGAACAGTTCAAAGCAGCTCAAAGCAGCTATATGAGCAGCTCATAGCAGTTTAGCGCAGCTATACGAGTAGCCCAAAACAGCTATATGAGCAGCTAAGCATCTATATTAGCAGCTTGAAGACAGCTCAAAGCAGCTATATGAACAGTTTAAAGCAGCTCGCTGTTCGCATGGCTGCTTTGAGTTGCTCGTATAGCTGCTTCAGCTGCTTTGAGTTGTTTGTATAGGTGCTTTGAGCTGTCATCGAGCTGATCATATAGCTTCTTAGCTTCTTATATAGCTGCGATGAGCAGCTGCTCGTATAGCTGCTTTGAGCTACTCATATAGCTGCCTCGAGCTGCTTGTATAGGTGCTTCGAGCTGCTCATATAGCGGTTTTGAGCTGCTCGTATAGCTGCTTAAGCTGCTCGCATATCTGCTTGAGCTGCGTGACACGGTCTGATTTTTAGCCGGGAACCGGCTTTGTTTTACCTACTAACGTAACTAATTTTTGACTTTGTTTTTGTTTGTTTTGACTTCATTGACTTTTTTTTTAATGGAAATCGATTTGTTTTATTTTGTACAATTTATATTAAATAAGATTTACAAAGTAAGTTTTATACCTTAGGTATAGTCGGCAGTGATGAAGAACATACCAGAGGAATTGTCGATTTCCTCCTGCAATTCAAAAACACTGGCGCCGTGCTAATTGGCACAAGAGGCGAAGAATACATCAAAGACGACGAAAACTGGGAGCGCACCCTCAACCTCTTCTGCTTCGTAAATACCATCAACCACTTTGAAGTGATGCTGGCCTACGCCACGAGCAATCCGTTTTTCCTCAAAGACGGCTTCATTCAGTTCATCGTGGGATATCCTGTGACAGACAAGAACTGGTTAATGGACAAATTGGGTAATTAGATGGTAAACGCTGAAGAGTCACCAATGACCATTGCTGTTTTTTAGAATTAATTTGGAACAATGATATATTAAATTACGTAATCGTGTATCAATTTGGGAAAACCATTGAGGTGATTGGGTACAATCCTTTTAATGATGAACTCTACAATTTTACGTATAACCCTGATGGTGTTAGTATTTATCCCGACAAACTTATTGATGTGTACGGACTGGTGTTTAATGTGGGACTTGTTCTTGATATTCCACGACATATCCTAATTAACAGTAAGTATAGTAATGATATATGATTTAGCAAAATTGTAAGCCTTTACAATTTACAGATGAATTAATTGGCGAAGATGCAGCACTAATTCGGGCTATTGCAAAGAAAATAAACGCCACATTAAATATAATCATTTTCAATGCTGGTCTTTTCATGAGGGATGCTATAGAAAGAAAATCCATACATTGTTCCTTCACGAGGCATTTTACATTCACAAAGTCTCCTTATGTCGTACAAGCAAGCTATCCAATACAACTAGACTATGTGGTTATTGCTGTTCCTACTGCTGACGAGATGCCTCGATATAAATATTTATTCCTAACTTTCGAGTATAAACTTTGGATAGCAATACTCGCTTTAATTGTAATTATGGTTTTTATGAACGTTTTATTTGCAAGGGCATCGCATTTAAAGTATGATTCAGTGGCTGAATCTTTCCTATGCACTCTTCAAATATACCTCAACATGGCTTTTATTTATATTAACGACGGAAGACCATCACTCAAAACTCTTTTAATGTCATGGACGTTGTACTCCTTATTAATATCTACTGCATTTAGTACAACTTTGCGGAGTTCTTTAATAACTACGAAGTACAATTCCGAAATTACAAATTTAGAAGAATTTAATAACAGTGACTTAAAAGTGGCATTAAACTGCCAATTATTCGCAACAGTTATGGATCAGTTTGATGCCGTTAAAAGTCATGTGCTATGTTTAAACGACTCCAGAAAAATAGTTGACTCAATGTTAAGGCACGACAAAAGTATGGCATATGCACAGTTGATGACTTACACCGAAAAGCTCGTTTCCCGAAAAGACTCATACAATCGACACGTCTATACTGTGCTCAATCAATATATGCTTGTTGGGTTTAACGTTTACAACTTTCCAAAAGATTCGCCTTATTTGCACAAAATTAACTCAATGAGGATGCTTTTCAGACAGTTTGGCCTATCTAAGTTTGGTTCAGGCACTCTAGGCACTAAGTCTGTAGTTACAAATGAAGATGTTGCGTTATCTTTGGATCACATGCAGACTGCTTTCATAATTTTATTAGCTGGATATGCTTTAAGCACGATTACTTTCGTTATTGAACAAATTCGAATGAAAATTAGCACACGTAAAAGTTAAACGGCATTTAATGAATCACAGAATCCAACAATATATTTTAACATGTTTAGAAGTACATAGTTGGTGCAGGTTTCTTTACTTATTAAACAATTTAAAATCAAAAAAATCATTATGCCACATGTCATACAACTTCATGAAGGCGAACCTCTACAAGCCTTAGTTTACTGACGGAAGTAGGTAATTGGTTGTTGGTAATTTGTGGTTCAATGAATATAAATATAACATGTGTTATATATCTGGGAGTGGATCTAGGAATCGACTGAACCACACAACTGCCATGTGTATACTGTCTTTATTAAACTTCGATGCGTGGTCGTTGCGGTAGGTTAGACAACCTTCTTTACCTCTAAGGCATATACATTACATCTATATTACATACATCTATTACATCTCCCTTATTACGTTACATAGTCATACAGTCTTTTTGGTTTTCTGGTTATTCTTTTACAGTTCACTCTTTTTACAATGTTATCATCTATAATGTTATCATTTACAATACAATCATCTGTAATGTTCTCATTTACAATATTATCATCTGTAATGTTGTCATTTACAATATTATCATCTGCAATGTTATCATTTACAATATTATTATTATATACAAAATTTGAACGTTGTATTACTTCGTTTGAACCTTTGAAGTTTTTAATGTAAACACTATTTCTTATTATACATCTTCCATCCTCTTTTTCTATTTCGTAAGTTCTTTCTCTTATTTTATTCTTAATTTTTCCTAGTTTCCATGTGCTTTTAGGCTTTTCTTGGAACCAAACTTGCATTCCATTTCTAAGTTCAACGTTTGAACGTACACCTGATTTGTTATAATAAATTTTTGATTTGATTTGTCTTGTGTCAATTTTGTTCTTCAGTTTTGTCTTATTTATAATTTGAGAATTTAGTTTGTTTTCATTAATGGGTAAGTTGTCTCTTAAGTATCGTGACATTAATATCTGAGATGGTGTGTAGGTATCATAGACAGGGGTGTTAAGGTAACTTAATAAAGCTAAGTATATGCCTTCTTTATTTTCTAATGTCTTTTTAATTAATTTCTTAATGGTTTGTATTGATCTTTCTGTAAAACCGTTGGATTGTTGGTGATGTGGCGATGATTTAGTTATTTAAAAATTCCATTCTTTGGAAAATGTTTCTTATTCTTCACTGATGAATTGTCTTCCACTATCTGATACAACAATTTTGGGTATTCCATGTCTAGCAAATATGGATTTAAATTTGTTGATTACATTTTTGGAAGTTAGATTTTTGTTCAACGTCATGATTTCGGGATATTTTGAGTAGTAATCCACTGCAATAAGGTATGTTTCACCTTGTATTTCAAATAAGTCAATTCCTATTTTTTGCCATGGTTTTTTAATTATTTGATGATTTATCATAGGCTCTCTTCTATTCGAGTTTGAATATTTATTACATACGTAACATCTATTAATTACATTTTCTATAGGTGTTATCATATTAGGCCAATTTACTGCAAATTTTGCTCTCGATATGCATTCATTTATACCTAAATGACCTGTGTGTATGTCTTCAAGGACTTTGTTTCTCCATGATTTTGGTATAATGACTCTTTGATTCATATATATTAAGTTATTGCTTCCCATTGTTATTTCTGACTGTAATGTGTAAAATGGTTTCAAATTTACTGTCATTTTATTTATGCTCTTTGGCCATCCATCCTTAATAAAGGCATTTATCATTTTTAATTCTTCATCATCTTCAGTTGCTTTTATCAATTGTTTTAACCTGTCCTCTTTAATTGTTTCCTTTTTTTTAGATTAGCCATACTTGAGTGTTTAATTCTAAATTATCTTCGAATACTTTATTTACTGTTGCTCGTGATAATGTATCTGCTATTATTAGATATTTGCCAGGTTTGTAAATTAAATTTATTATATATATTTGTAATGTCAAAAGCATCCTTTGTAATCTAGCTGCGCATGAGTTTAATGATTTTTTGAATATGGAAATTAATGGTTTGTGATCGGTTTCAACTGTAAACTCTCTTCCATAAACATATTGATAGAACTTTTGTACGCCAAAACATATTGCTGATAGTTCCTTCTCTATTTGAGCATATCTTTGCTGAGTTTCTGTTATAGCTCTAGAAGCATATGCACATGGTTTTTCATTTTGCAAAAGTGCTGCTCCTAAGCCTGAGCTAGATGCATCAACTGATATTGTTATTTGCTCTCTTGGATTAAAATACTTTAAAATTGGTTCCTGTGAAATTATCTTTTTTAATTCGTTAAATGCTTTTTCTTGGGGGTGTTCCCATGAAAATATATTGTTATCTTTAATTAAATCCCTTAATGGTTGAGAAATTTAGGATAAGTTTGGAATGAATTTTCCTACATAAGTTATGAAACCTAGGAATCTTTGGACATCTTTTTCATTAATTGGTTTGGGCATTCCTGCGAAGGCTTCAATTTTATCTTCATCCATTGATATACCTTTATTTGAAAACTTATGTCCTAAATACTTAACTTCATCTAGATCAAATTTACATTTGTTTCGATTAAATTTTACATTTTTTCTCTAGCTATCTTAAATACTTCTTCCAATATTGTGTCATGTTCTTCTTTAGTCTCGGCATGAATTAAAATATCATCGACATAGATTACTACACCTTTAATATGAAAAATTTCTTGAAAAGTTTCTTGGAATACTTCACTAGCAGTTTTAATACCAAATGGTAGTCTATTGAATTTGTATCTACCATGAGGGGTTGCAAAAGTACATAACTTACTAGATTTTTCATCTAATGGAATGTTCAAAAATCCACTAGCTGCATCTAATATTGTGAATATTTTTGAACCATTCAAATTTCTTGTTATTTCGTCCATGTTTGGTATTTTGTATTTTCTATCTATTATAACTTCATTTAAATCTCTTGGATCTAAGCAGATTCGTAGAGAACCATCTTATTTTCTAACTAGTACATATGAATTTATCCATTCTGAGCTGCTTTGAACTTTTTCTATTATTTTTAAATTTTCTAAATTTTCTAAACATTTTTTAAATTGATCTTGTATAGCAAAAGGTACATTTCTTATTGGATTTACTACTGGTTTTGCATGTTTTTGTATTTCAATGTGAAATGGCTTACTTGTTTTACCTATATCTTCAAATACATCTTTATATCTATTGGTTAATTTTTCATAATTTTTAATTTGGTTTTTATTTACTGTATTAATAAATTTAATATCCTCGTCATTTTTTATACAGCATTACAGCATTGTCAATATTTTCAACTGTAAGTAAGTAGTTTTTAACATTACCTGTGAAAATCTAAAAAAATTTACTCCCACTGATGAAATCTGCCGAATGTTCCAAACTATACTCTCCAAATTTATTAAATTCTCAATCAAAACCGTACAAATCTTAGGAAGTGAAACTATTTGCAAATTTTGGCAATTGAAAATTTGATAAACTTTAGCAATTTCACTTGAAAATTTAACATATTTGAAGGGTTATGTAGGTATATATGTTAGATTTAGATAGATGGAGTAGAAAATTTTACAGATTTTCATTCATATAGGGCCAAATCTGTACATTTTTTTAGTCCCAGTTGTGAAACTATTTCAAATCTTTCATTCAGTTATGGGACACTTTGTATATTGTTATTTTATTGCACTGTCTATATTTTCAACTATAACTAAGTAGTTAGTAGCATTACCTGTGAAAATTTAAAAATTCTAGCTCCAACTGATGAAATCTGCCGAATTTTCCAAACAAAACTCCTCAAATTTGTTAAATTTTCAATCAAAATCGTCGCTATTAGAAAATTTTGGCATTTGAAAATTTGATAAACTGTAGCAATTTCAATTGAAAATTTAACATATTTGAAGAGTTCTCAAGGCAAATATGTTAGATTTAGATAGCTGGATTTGAAAATTTTACAGATTTTCATTCAAATTTGGTGAAATCTGTACATTTTATAGTCACCGTTGTGAAATAATTTAAAAAAATTCATTCAGTTGTGGGACACTTTGTATATTGTTATTTTATTACACTGTCAATATTTTCAACTGTACCTAAGTAGTTTTTAGCATTATCTCTGAAAATTTAAAATTATTATCTCCAACTGATGAAATCTGCCAAATTTTCCAAACAAAACTCCCAAAATTTGTTACATTTTCAACTGAAATCGTCCAAATATTAGCTGGAGCAACAAATTTTTTCATTTGAAAATTTGATCAACAGTAGCAATTTCAATTGAAAATGTAATATATTTGAAGAGTTGTGTTGGAAAACATGCTGGATTTCGATAGTTGTAGTTGAAAATTTTACAGATTTTCATTCAAATTCGGCCAAATCTGTACATTTTTTAGCCCCTGTAGGAAAACTATTTCAAATATTTCAATCAGTTGTGGGATATTGTTATTTTACTGCATTGTCAAAAATTTCAACTGTAACTAAGTAGTTTTTAGTATTAGCTGTGAAAATCTAAAAAATTTAACTACAACTGCTGAAATCTGAGGAATTTCCTAACTAGACTTTCCAAATTTGATAAATTTTCGTCCACATCTTAGAAGGTTGAGTTATTAACAAATTTCGGCATTTGAAAACTGGATAAACTGTAACAATTTCAATTGAAAATATTACAAATTTTAACAGTTCTGTTGGAAAATATGTTGGATTTCGATAGTTGGAGTTGAAAATTTTATAGATTTTCGTTCAAATTGGGCCAAATCTGTACATTTTTTAGCCCCAGTTGTGAAACTATTTCAAATATTTTAATCAGTTGTAGGAAAGCTTGTATATTGTTATTTTACTGCATTGTCAATATTTTCAACTATAACTAAGTAGTTTTTAGCATTAGCTGAGGAAATTTAAAAATTCTAGCTTCAACTAATGAAATCTGCAGAATTTTCCAAACTAAACTCTCCTAATTTGATAAATTTTCAATCAAAATCGTCCATATCTTAAAAGGTGGAGCTATTAACAAATTTCGGCATTTGAAAATTTGATAAACTGTAGCTATTTCAATTGAAAAATTAACACATTTGAAGAGTTCTGTAGGTAAATATGTTAGATTTAGATAGCTGGAGCCGAAAATTTTACAGATTTTCATACATATTGGGCCAAATCTGTACATTTTTTAGCCTCCGTTTTGTAACGATTTCAAGTTGAGGGACACTTTGTATACTGTTATTTTACTGCATTATCAATATTTTCAACTATAACTAAATAGTGTATAGTATTTTCTGTGAAAATTTTAAACATTTAACTACAATTGATGAAATCTGCCGAATATTCCAAACTAAACTCCCAAAATTTGTTAAATTTTCAATCCAAATCGCCCAAATATAAGCTAGAGCTATTAACAAATTTTGGCATTTGAAAATTTGATAAACTGTAGCAATTTCAATTGAAAATTTAACACATTTAAAGAGTTCTCTATGAAAATATGATGGATTTAGATTGCTAGAGTTGAAAATTTTACAGATTTTCATTTAAATTGGGCAAAATCTGTACATTTTTTAGCCTCCGTTTGGTAAAAATTTTTCATTTAGTTGCGAGACAATTTGTATATTGTCATTTTACTGCATTGTCAATATTTTCAACTGTAAGTAAGTACTTTTTAATATTACCTGTGAAAATCTAAAAGTTTTTACTCCCACTGATGAAATCTGGCGATTTTTCCAAACGAAACTCTCCAAATTTGTTAAATTTTCATTAAAAATCGTCCAAATATTAGCTGGAGCTATAACAAATTTTGGCATTTCAAAATTTGATAAACTGCAGCAATTTCAATTGAAAATTTAACATATTTGAAGAGTTCTCTAGGTAAATACGTAAGATTTAGATAGCTGGAGTTGAAACAATTACAGATTTTCATTCAAATTTGCTCAAATTTGTACATTTTTTAGCCCCAGTTGTGAAACTATTTCAAATATTTCAATCAGTTGTGTGACACATTTTATATTGTTATTTTACTGCATTGTCTATATTTTCAACTATAACTAAGTAGTTTTTAGCATTAGCTGTGAAAATTTAAAAATTCTAGCTCCAATTAATGAAATCTGCGTAATTTTCCAAACTAAACTCTCTAAATTTGTTAAATTTTCAATCAAAATCGTACCAATCTTAGCAGGTGACAAATTATGGCATTTGAAAATTTGATAATCTGTAGCAATTTCAATTGAAAATTTAACATATTTGAAGAGTTCTGTTGGAAAATATGTTGGATTTCGATAGTTGGAGTTGAAAATTTTACAGATTTTGATTCAAATTGGGCAAAATCTGTATATTTTTTAGCCCTAGTTGTGAAAGTATTTAAAATTTTTCATATAACAAATCTATCGTTTCTATTGCAACTATTCAAATTTGTATAATTTTCATCTGCGACTGCCAAAATTTACGATTTTACCGAGTGAAGCAATCGAAATCTGTCACTGACAATGTCACCTATTACAATTTTCCAAATTCGTTAAATTTTCAAATTAAATTATTCAACTTTAATAGATCATATCTTTGATACTACCTAATAAATAAATGTCTCATAAATGTGGGTAAGAAATAAATGAACACCTTTCTTTTTTTAAATAACAGAAAACTAGATAACATTTACATATTTCCCTCAGTATTTTTCGAAATACAATTGATACAAAAATTATAAAATCTGTGAGTTCAAATTTTTATTTAAAATCTACAGCAAGACGCACATATAAGAATATCCAATCAATCATCTATAAAATCAATTAATCGACAAATATTTCTCCAAGGGGAATTTGAGAAAACACGATGTCTGCTAGTTTTCCAATAATCTCATTGAAAGTTCTCTCGTAATCAGCTTTTACTTCACCAAATATTTCCATGTCACTCTCATTCATTACGTTTATCACATTGTCGCTCATCTCTCGATTATTAGGGATTATATCGGGCATTTCGTAGTGTACCTTCTTCGGCTGAAAGTCTAAGTGCAACTCGGGAATCTTGATATGTTCTTTCCCATCTTTGGTGAACTTTTCACACTTGAAGTCGAAGCCTATGGAAACATCAACTGAAACGAAGTAAACACGATTTATAACGTGACTCAATATAATTTTTATACAAGCGAAAATTAGTTTGAAATTACATGTAACATTACATGTAACATTAGCAAAATTGGCAAAATTAGTATTAGCATCTTTACACAACAATCTGTTTACAGAAATAGCGATTTTTGTATCATATTAGTAGTTAAGCAACAAGAGTTCCACTTCACCCCCAGCAGAGATTTCGATTACATTAATTCGCGCTTTTAATTCGCGGATTTAAACATCAATTACAACAATAGGGGCCGCCGGACAATAGCGCGAATTAATGTAATCGATATCTCTGCTGGGGGTGAAGTGGAACTCTTGTTGCTTAACTACTCATATTTGTAAAAAAAATGTAAATACATACAATTCACGACATTTTTCGGATTTGCACATTGAAATATGGTAATATAAAATTTGCACTGTTGCAATATGAGCATTTCTTTTTTTCTACATATACACTAATATATACTTGCAAATAAAACATAGAAAACTTTTTACAATAGCATATTATACATCAATAATGTGAATTATACTATTATAGCTCAGGCATGTTGTATCGCAAGGCGCTTGCGCCGAGCGATACATGTCCCGCGAAAAATATACTTTATTTACCTTGGTAAAAAAATAAACATTTATTACCGTTAAGAAAATACAGTTTTTTTACCTCGGTAAAAAAAGAACAATGTAGCCTCGGATGAACATATACTTATTTTACCTTGATAAAAAAATTATTAACCACTAATCATAAAAAAATATCTTTACAGTGCTTTCATACATTACACAATGATGTGTTTTTTGACTAGTAGTGCAAAAACTAAATTATATAATTTATTACTTACGTAAAGTGAAGTTGCATGGGCCCGAACCATCAAGGGTAAATAACATCAATTTTCCTACTACATGGACATTACCAACGAGGCCGATATATGGGACTAAGGACTCAGCATGCATGTTACAATTGGGGCCATCAAAGTCGGTTCTGCAATAATTAATCGTATTAAATTATTATAATAGTCATTAATTTAATAGTGTATTATGATACAAGTGCATAAAAAAGCCTTTAAGCTCACCGGTTTTATGAGCACGACCCAAAGCAGAGTGCATTTTACGCCCTTATACACGTTGTATCCCTTATGCACGTATCATACGTTATTTTTTATTAATCCTGCACCACAATGTGGAAATAAAGAGAAAATAAGAAACATTTCGATTAATTTTACAAATAATTTTTAATCGTTAACATGAAGACAATTGGCATTTGTTGCATCAATATCATCTGTTATAAACTGTCATCAACGAAATTCTGAAGTTTGAAACAAGTAACCAATAATGAGTTACTTACTAACCAATAATATGTTTCGTTTCTGAAACAATGGCAGTTTTATGGAAACAATACAAACTTTGAAAGAAGAATTAAGATATTTGACAGAAACAATAGAAGTTTCGACAGATATCATAGCATATCTGTCAGTAGCAATAGTTTTTTTCTGAAACGATGTCAGTTTTATGGGAACAATAAATGCTCTAAAAGAGACATTAAGGTATTTAACAGAAACAATATAAGTTTTCACAAACAATGCAGCATTTCTGTAAGAAACAATAGATTTTGGAATGGCGATTTGAAACAATGCAGCAGCGGCGGATGGGCCATACGGGAAAATGGGAAATTTCCCGGTGGGCCGGTAGCAATCCCGAATGTTGGGCCGGAAGCCCCAGAATTTTCCCAGATCCGACGACAAGTTTATTAATAATTTTGATTTAATGTATTAACACAAGGCGGATAGGCCCCATGTGATCGATAGCCCAATAAAGATTGTTTATATATGTATTAACACAGTGGTTCCCAAACTTTTTCACCTCACAGCTCCCTTTTTGAACTAGGATTTTCCATGGATCCGTTCCGTTTCCATAATTTTTTTTGCAAATTTTTATGAAATATGAAATAATTTGGCGAGGAATATAAATTGTGTTGATAGCCGTTATAATTCTTAACTAAAAATTGGCAGGTTCCATTAATCTTTGTAATTTATAAAAAAATGGTATTTCTAATAAAAAAATGTATTGAAAATTTGGAAGCTTTTGTAAATTTAATATACAATCGACATGATATAATTTTAATATGTTGTGGTTTGATTAGCTTTTTGCAATTTTTAATAAAATTTTCAAATTTGTAAGGAAAATGTATATGTAGTAAAATTTTGGCATTTATAATAAGAATTTCATAATTTCTAATAAACATTTTGCAATCTCTAATGAAAAGTTCGCAATTTCCACCTAAGTTTATTTCCATAAAATTTTCTACAAATAACTATAAACATTATAACAACTCGACACAAATTTTGGAAATGCCAATGACATTTTGCATTTTATAGTGAAATTTTGGCAATTTACAATAAAATTTTCATAATCGCTGCTGAAATGTTGTAATTTATAATACGAATGTTGAATATTTTACATTTTACAGTGAAATTTATCAATTAACAATAAAATTTTCATAAAGTTATTGCAATTTTGTAATTTAGAATGATGAATGATGAAAGTCACAACGAAAATTACATAATTCCAATAAAACTAATTTATTTCTTTATTTACTTATTTACTTCTTTATTATTGTACTTGTTATAGTGTTAATGTAAACATATTTATACATTGAAATTTATCAATTAACAATGAAATTTTCATAAAGTTATTGCAATTTTGTAATTTAAAATGATGAATGATGAAAGTCACAACGAAAATTACATAATTCCAATAAAATTTATTTATTTCTTTATTTACTTATTTGCTTATTTATTATTGTATTTGTTATAGTGTTAATGTAAACTTATTTATACTTTATGATTGTTTTCTAATTCCATTGAAATATTGTATTCATAATAAAAACTTTGCAATTTTCACTACAATCATTTTGTGTTTGAGTAGTTCACCATGCCTAGCGAGGCATGTGATGGTGAGACAAATAGTGCGAAAAGTGGTGTTAAAACCGTAGATGTAACCAAGAAACTGTGTGCATGTGGAAACACTGCTAAATCGGGAGTTCAGTGTAGTATTTGTGCGACGCTGTACCATCCTAGTTGCGTTAAGCGAGCAAAATCGTGCTGCGGGGTTGGTCTGACAGGAGATCCTGAAAATGACGCCATTGCTGAGACTGATTTTGCAAAGGAGGCATACTATCACCTAAAAGATTTAGTCAAACAATTAAAGCTCACGAATTACCTACTTGTCGAAAAGGTAACACGCCTGGAGCTCGACAACTCTCAACTTCGATCAGAGGTTATAAATAATCAAAAAAGCGAAGTAAACAAACACGGAAAACTGACAGATGCGGTTGGCAATGCGCTTGATAGGTCAAATAGTGCAAATAGTTCAAATGCTCCTAACATAAATTCTGCAGCAACGTCTTCATCGCGAAAGATGAACTCCGAACCTACAGGCAACTTACATTGCGACACTCAAAATAAAAGCGCGCGAAATCGCAGCTGTTCAGCATACCCGCTGGAATCCGCGGGCGAAGAGAAATCTTCCATTGGCCCTGCAGAAAAATGGACTGAAGTAGTACGCAAACCGCGCCGTGAAAAAAACTTGCAATCAATCAAGACACCTGCTAAGTTAACAAAAAATGCTAAACAAAGCATAAGAGGTACAGCTTCATGGGGAGCAGACAATTTTAGCGCAGCTACACAAAAAGCTTGGCTACACATAGGACGCGCGAAACGTGACGCCACCCCCGAACAAATATCAGAGTTCTTAGAAAAACGGTTTCCCAATCGCAAATTTAGCGTAGAAAAAATAGAATCAAATCCAAGCTACAGCACCGCATCTTTCAAAATCGGAGCTGATTACGATCTACTTGAAAGAATAATAATGCCAGAAATATGGCCATCAGGAATTACGGTCAGACGCTTCAATTTTTTTCGTGAGAAACCCAAGCAACGTAATGAACTGCAGCCAAACTCCGAAAATGGTTCATAATCGCAATACTGCATTTCATGCAAACATGAAATCAATGAAGGTATTGCACTTAAATATGCAATGCCTAACCAATAAAATAACAGCGTTTGAGACCATACTCCATAGTGAAAAGATAGATATTGCCTGTGTCAGTGAACATTGGCTAAATAACTCAAACTACACTACATACAATATAAAGGATTTTACAAATATTAGCACTTTAAATAGAACCCAATACATACACGGTGGAGTATGCATCTTTGCACACAATAGTATAAGCTGTAGTAAAATTACTACCATAAACGAGATGTCTGTGGAAAAAATCTGCGAATTAGCTGCAATTCATATACAGCCACTTAACCTGATTATAATCTCGTCATACAGATCGCCAAGTGCAAACTTAGAAGCATATCTAGTAATACTTAGTGAAGCCCTGGATTACATTCTCACGAATTTTGATTTAGAAATAAATATTGTTATTGCTGGAGATTTCAATGTAGACCTTAGCGAGGATACTAAACAGTCAGCAGACCTATTAAATACTTTAAAATCATATTCCTTGGATAGAAAAATATTCGAAGCCACTAAAATAAATAAAACCAAAAACACATGCATAGATAATATCTTTACGAATATCATATGTTCGGAAGGACGAACAATTAACACTGCGATATCTGACCACATTGCTCAAATATTATATATTTATAACACAGCTGCAATCCAAAAAACAACTAGAAATAGAACACGAAAATATACAACGCAAAATAAGGAAAAATTTGTCCTCTCACTGAAACAAGAGGAGTGGAAATCAGTATACGCAGAAGATGATGCCAATATTAAATTTAATAAGTTTCTCAAAACATTTTGCCTATATTTTGAAGAGGCCTTTCCTCTAGAGTATACTAGAAATGAATCAAGAATATGGGCAAACATATCTAATGAAACAAGGCATATGAAAGAAACATTAGAACTTATTTTCGATGCATATAAAAACACGGAAGATGAAGACATATACAATATCTATCTAAAATATAAGGAATCATACTTAAACCATGTTAAAATAGAGAAACAAAACAACATAATTCATAAAATCAATGCATCATCAAACAAAGCAAAGGAACTATGGACAACTATTAACCGTGAAACTGGCAGAGGCACGAAAAGATGTACCATCGATGGATCTCTAAATTGTAGGGACTTCAATGATTTCTTCTGCAGTATTGGCAATAATCTGGTGCAAACAATACAAAACAAACCAACGGAACAAACAGTGCTAAAGGTAAAAACAAAAGGCATCACCATGTTTTTCAACCCAACCACACCTGCTGAGATTGAAAGTGCTATTGGTAGTATCAAAAGTAAAACATCGAAGGACATCTACTCAATTGATTCTAAATTAATAAAGTATGTCGCACATGCAATATCAGAACCTATAGCAGATATTACGAACTCATCCATAAGTACTGGAATCTTCCCCCAAAGACTAAAAATAGCTAGAGTAGTACCAATATTAAAACAGGACGGTCGATCCGAAAGAAGCAACTACAGACCCATATCAATATTACCAACCTTCTCAAAAATTCTCGAATTGATAATTCTCAAACAAATAACAAGGTTCTTCGGAGAAAACAAATACATAACAGAGAGTCAATTCGGATTTCAGAGAAACTTAAATACAACTGATGCAATAATGAATCTTCTAGACAACATCTACCAGGCAATGGAAGACCATAAGTTATGTTTTGCTCAATTTTGTGACTTGAGTAAAGCATTCGATTGCATGTCACATAAAATCCTTCTGGAAAAACTAGACCACTATGGATTCAAAGGCATTTCGTTGCGGCTTATGACGTCTTACCTAGAAGATAGAGCACAAATTGTTGATTTTAATGGAGAAAAGAGCAATCCAAAATACATACGGCGAGGAGTCCCACAAGGATCTATACTGGGGCCGATACTTTTTATCATATACATAAACGACCTGCCCACCAATCTTAAATGCCATACTTTCATGTTCGCTGACGACACAACTTTACTGGTATCAGACAAAAATACTGAAGTAGCACAACAAAAGCTAAGTACAGCCAGTGGCAATGCATCTGAATGGTTCGGTGCGAATGAGCTTTGCCTTAATACAGCCAAAACAAATGTACTCATTTTTACCTCCAGTAGGCTGCATCAAGTATCCAAGGATTCGCCAAAATTCCTTGGAATACATTTAGACAGTCGATTGACATGGAAAGCACACGTAGAAAATTTGTGTATGAAATTGGCATCAAGTATCTACGCAATCAGAAGAATGAAGGACATCGTAAACATCCAGGCAGCTATAACCACCTACTATGCTATCTTCTACAGTCGGATGTCTTATGGAATTGAAGCTTGGGGACTTTCAGCTCATGCATCCCAAGTATTTATTTTGCAAAAAAAAGCTATACGTGCGATAATGGGAGTACCACAGATGACGTCTTGTCGACAGCTATTTAAGCAAGAAGGTATACTGACGATGGCATCAGTCTATATTCTACAACATGCCGTACGAACGTGGAAAACTAGGCACAATCTTCCATCTAGGAGTACTGTCCATGAATATGGGACGAGGTCGCAGCATCATCTAGTCGTCCCATCGAATAGACTTCACCTTACAGATCCAAGATCGGTGGGGATAAAAATTCTGAATCATCTTCCAGTACAATGGCAGCACCAAAAAATGCACAGTTTCAAAAAGCAACTTAGCGAACACTTAAAAGAGCAGGCTTTCTATTCAGTACAGGAATTTTTTCTACATAAAATGTAGTGTTTTCCTAATTTATATTGTCTTGACCTCACATGTAATCCATGTCCAATAAAAGAAGTTTGAAGTTTGAAGTTTGAAGTTTGAATGTTCCAATTTATATTCAACGTTTACAAATTCTAAAACTTTTGAAATTTATAATTAATTCTCCATAATTTCTATTGAAATACTGAAATCCATCATCAAAATTTCGTAACATTCATCATAATGCTATTACTATTTATAGGATTTTGGAAGAAATTTCTGTAATGTGTAGTTAAAATGCGAAAATTTCATTGTTTTTGTTGAATTTAAAAACATTTTAATCAACATTTTACACCATCCATTATATTTTTTGCGAATTTCTATGAAATGGTTAATACATTTGCAAGGAGTATGATTTCTGGGGAAAGACGTTATAAATTAGAATTAAAAAACTTGCAGATTCCATTGATCTTTACAATTTATGAAAAGTCTAGTAATTATATTAATAAATTCTAAAGAAAATTTTGTAATTTCCAATTCATTGCAGTTTACAAGCGAGATGTTTCAATGAGAATTTTATGTTTTGATGAACTTGCAATTTGTAATAAAATATCAAAATTTGTCATTTGCAATGAAAACTTCATAGCTTCTCTTTGTAATTTTGTACATAATTTTGTATTTTGCATTAATATTTTTGCAAATTTCTGTCAGAATATTAATAACTTAGTGAGTTATGTGTTTTAAATATAAAGTTTTTTTATAATTTATACTAAAAATTTCAAATTTTAATTTAACC
This sequence comes from Othius punctulatus, assembly GCA_951805005.1. NCBI lineage: Eukaryota > Metazoa > Arthropoda > Insecta > Coleoptera > Staphylinidae > Othius > Othius punctulatus. The sequence continues at coordinate 47,686,595 of OX638146.1, forward strand.
TTCAAATTTATAATTAATATTTTCGTATTTACTATAAGAATTTTATAATTTCCAACTAAATTCTATCATTTATCATGATAACTTTGTTATTTCATTTGAGTTTTGGAATTCATAATATACATTTTTTACTTTCATGTAAAAATTCAAATCAAGTTTCAAGTTCATTTTCATTTAGTAAATTTTAATTTTTAATTTTTATGTGTATATTTTGCAGGTCCTCACGCTAGTAAATATTATTATTATTATTATTATAATTTTCAATATAAATTGTATATTGCAAATGACGATTTTGTGTTTTGATTAATATTTTACAATTTAAATTATAATATGTAATGTAAAATTTGTAAAAGTAATAATGTTGAAAATTACATTTAAATTTGTTTAATTATTAATTTTTTTCTTTCATGTTCAATAAATTTTCTGCTAATAACATTTTAACAACTTTGTGAGGGATATGCTTTCGGAATAAAACTCCAATAATTAAAAAAAAATTGCTGGGTCTAATAAAACTTGGTAATTTTAATGAAGATTTTATAATTACAATTAAATTTTCTTAGTCAAAGCATGAATTTTTATTACCTAATCTTTTTCATATTTTATTTAATATGATTAAAAGCAGTACAGTAAACGCACACTTTAGGAACCTCTGTATTAATAAATAAATAAGTATTATGAAAAACTTACGGTATTAAATTTTATATTGATTTTTTCTTTATGGGGAGTACTTTCTCTTAGTTATGTAATCTTTATATTTGATGTTCTTCACCCAACTTGTTTCGGCTTTTATTAGCCATCCTCAGAGGTGTTATGTCTCTGATAATATATTTTAATATATTTTAAAAATAAAAATAATATTTATTGTAATGTATTTTTGATTTTTACATATTTGTCAAATTTTGAAGTATGATTATTATTTTGATTATATGGTATTATTGCAATTTTATGTGAATGCAAAATGGGCCTATAAAAGTTTGTTCCCGGGCCGCTTGTATGTTGTCCATCCGCCCCTGAATGGCAGTTTCATCGAAACAACAGAAGCTCTAAATGAAACATTAAGATATTTGACAGAAACACCAGAAATTTTGACATATAATAGTATTTCTGTACGAAACAACAGATTATTTTAGAAACAATTGCAGTCTCATCGACACAATAGAAGCTTTGAAACCAACATTAAGATATTAGATGAAATCAATAGAAGTTTTGAAAGATATTACAGCATTTCAGTAAAAAACTATAGATTTTTTTCAGAAACATTGGCCGTTTCATCGAAACAATAGAAGCTTTGAAAACAACATTAAAATATTTGACAGAAACAATAGAAGTCTTGGCAGATATTACAGCATTTATGTAAGAAACAATAAATGATAAAACCTTTAACCTAATAATAATAATATTATTATTAGTTCGTTATAATTAGTTAGTTATTATTAGTATACTACTAATTAGTTCGATAACCAAAGATTATAATGTAGATATAATAAGACTTATATTGTGACCAAGAAATTTCTAAAATAATTTTGGGGGCTATAAAAATATGTTATATGTTGATTTATTCGCCGAATTAATCGTTCTTATTTTATTGATTAAACATATTTGTATTATGAGTATTTTTTAATATTTTTATACGTTTGGCGATTTATATTGTTGTTTACATCTAGAAATATTGTTGTCTTTACATTATAAATAGATTTGAGATTAACTGGAGAAGGTATTTAGAGTAACATATATTGCATAATGCAATTAAGGACAACACGTTGCAAATAGCGATAAATTAAGTAACATGATTTGCTGCATTTGCATGTAATTTATAAACACGTTTTTATAATAATTACTTAATGACATATTTACCTACACAATACTTCTATATATAATAATATATTATTATTTTAACACAGAGGTCATATAATTTAAAATCATACCCACAAACAATTATGTTGCTTATACCAAGTGGTTTCATTTTAAATCTATTAAATCAATATGTTTCACCAAATGATTACCACATACACATTCAATTTAATTTAAGCACATAAATAAATACATTCTCGATTTATCACCTACCTAAAGGTTGTGAATTTAAGATCGGACAATCCAACTACTTTCAAATCAGTGTAGGTCTGTTCCAAATCTACGCTTCCTCCATTCCCTGCGATATGAATCGACTTCACGAAAATGGGTTCTAACGATGGTAAACCAAGGTCTTTGTTTCCTGAAAGACAAACCAGAGTAGGAGAAAAAACCTGATAATTGTGCCAGTTTCTTCACTGGTCGTACCTTTTTTCAAAATCTGCAGACTTGCCGTTGCAGCCTTCGATATGCAATCAGAGTCGGCTCGTTTGCATGTTGTAATTCCGCCAGCTGATAAAAAGAAACAAAAAAATTGCAGAGAATTCAAAAATATTATGTCATTGTAAAAAACAATTCGAAAAATTTTACAAATCAATTTTTGAACAAATCTGAAACACATCTACGCATCAAAAATTGCACAAAATTTATTATATTTGCAGAAATTTACAAAACATGGCAGAAAAATAATACAAATTGCAGAATAATTAGCAAAATCATCAAGTTTCAATTAAAAAAAAATTACCAGAAATTTTAATAAAAATTCTGCAATATATCAGTATTGCCAGTAAATCTCAAAAAAACTTAGAAAAAACAAAATTGCAATGAAACTAAAGAAACTAAAATTAGGAAAATTACATTTGCAATTTTTCATTGCCCAACTTTTCAAGTACAATTTTCTGAAAAGTGTATTAAATAATGTTCTAATACAGCTAAAGCATTTAATAATATGTTATAATATTGTAATAATGTATGTTGACGTATGTAAACTTCACTGTTTTAATACGAAATAAATCTATCTATCTATCTATAAGAACCAAAAAAATTGCAGAAAATGCAACAAAATAATGTCATTGTAAGAAAAATTTTATAAATCAAATTTAGAACAAATCCTTAACACATCAACATAACAAAAATTACAGAAAATTTATTGTATCTGCAGAAATTTACAAAACTCTAGTGGAAATATTGTAAAAAAATACAAAAAATGGCCGAAAATTAATACAAATTGCAGAATAATTGGGAAAAACATCAGAAGTTAATATAAAAAAAAAATACCGGATATGTTAATAAAAATTCTGCAACATACCAGTATTGCCAGTAAATCTGGAAAAACATAGAAAAACAAAATTGAAATGAAACCAGAATTTTCTGAAAAGTGTATTAAATAATGTTCTAATACAGCTAAAGCATTTAATAGGAGTGTTATAAGAAACCAAAAATTACACAACTTTCAACAAAATTATGTCGCTGTAAGAAAAATATTTTCAAAAATTTCATAAATCAATTTGCGAACAAATCTTACATACATCAACTTATCCAAAATTGCAGAAGATTTATCAACTTTGCAGAAATTTACTAAAATCTAGTGGAAATATAGCAAAAAATACAAAAAAATTGCAGAAAAATGATACAAATTGCAGAAAAAATTGCATATTTATTATACTAGCAAAAATTTACTAAAGTGTAGTGGAAATATTGCAAAAAATACAAAAAATGGCAGAAAATTAATACAAATTGCAGAGATAAACATCAGAAGTTTCAATTTATAAAAATACCAGAAATGTTAATACAAATTCTGCAACATACCAGTATTGCCAGTAAATCTGGAAAAACTTAGAAAAACAAAATAGATATAAAACTAAAGAAACCAAAACTAGGAAGATTACATTTGCAATTTTTTTGACAATTCAACAAAATTATGTCTTTGTAAGAAATATTTAATAAATCAACAATCGAACAAGTTTGAAACACATAAAAAATTGCAGAAAATTTATTAATTTTGCAGAAATTTGCGAAAATCCAATGGAAATATTGCAAGAAATACAAAAATATGGCAGAAAATTAATACAAATTGCAGAAAGATTGGGAAAAAAAGTTGCAATTACAAAACATTGCAGAAATGTTTATAAAAGTTCTGCAACATTACCAGTACATCTGGATATACTTATAAAATCAAATTTGTAATGAAACTTTAGAAACCAAAACTACTAAAATTACATTTGCAATTTTTTATTGTCCAACTTTTGAAGTAAAATTTTGTGAAAAGTGTTTTAAATAATATTCTAATACAGCCGAAGCATATAATAAGAGTGTTATAAGAAACAAAGAAAAAATGCAGAAAATTCAACATAATTATGTCTTTGTAAGAAACATTTTATAAATAAACTTTCGAAGGAATCTGAAACAGATCAACATATCATAAATTTATAATATATGCAGAAATTTACGAAAATCTATTGAAAATATTGTAAGAATTTCAACAATATGGCAGAAAATTAATACAAAGTGCAGAAAAATTTGCAAAAACATCAGAAGTGTCAATTAAAAAAGAAAAATACTAGAAATGTATATAAAAATTCTTCTTGCACATAGAAGCATTGCCAGAATATCTTGAAAAACTTAGAAAATCAAAATTGAAATGAAACCAAACACACCAAAACTAGGAAATTACATTTGCAATTTTTTATTTTCCAACTTTTAAGTAGAATTTTCTGAAAAGTGTAGTAAATAATGTTCTAATACAGCTAAAGCATTGAATAATAGTGTTATAAGAAACCAAACAAAAATTTAAAAAATGTACAAAATTATGTCTATGTAAGAAAAATTTTTGAACAATTTAATAAATCAATCTTCGAACGAATCTGAAACACATTAATACATAAAAACATTCAGATAATTTATTATACTTGCAGAAATTTACCAAAATCTAGTGAAAATATTGCAAAAAATACTAAAAAAATGGCAGAAAATTGATACAAATGGCAGAAAATTTTGCAAAAACAGCAGAAGTTTCAATTAAAAAAAATATCAGGAATGTTAATACAAATTATTTTTGACGTATGTATACTACACTGTTTTAACACGAAATCAATCTATTTATCTATCTATCTTTCTATAAGAAACCAAAAAATTGCAGAAAATTCAACAAAATTATGTCTTTGTAAGAAACATTTTATAAATTAGTTTTCGAACAAATCTGAAACACATCAACACATCACAAATTGCAGAAAAATTATTAATTTTGCAGAAATTTACTACAATCCAGTGGAAATATTGCAAAAAATACAAAAAAATGACAAAACATGAATACAAACTGCAGAACAATTTGGAAAAACATCAGAAGTTTCAATTTAAAAAAATACAAGAAATGTTTATAAAACGTTCTGCAACATACCAGTATTGCCAGTAAATCTGGAAAAACTTAGAAAAACAAAATTGTAATGAGACTAAAGAAACCAAAACTAGGAAAATTTCATTTGCAATTTTTTATTTCCCAACTTTTCAAGAAGGATTTTCAGGAAAGTGTATTAAATAATGTTCTAATACAGCTAAAGCATTTAATAAGAGAAACGAAAAAAATGCAGAAAATTGAACAAAATTTCGCCGTTGTAAGAAAATGTTTTTGAAATTTTTTATAAATCAATTATTGCACGAATCTGAAACACATTAACACATCAAACATTGCAGATAAATTATTATACTTGCAAAAATTTACGAAAGTGTAGTGGAAATATTGCAAAAAATACAAAAAAATGACAAAACATGAAAACAATCTGCAGAACAATTTGGAAAAACATCAGAAGTTTCAATTTAAAAAAATACCAGAAATGTTTATAAAAGTTCTGCAACATACCAGTATTGCCAGTAAATCTGGAAAAACTTAGAAAAACAAAATTGTAATGAGACTAAAGAAACCAAAAGTAGGAAAATTACATTTGCAATTTTTTATTGCCCAACTTTTCAAGAAAAATTTTCTGAAAAGTGTATTAAATAATGTTCTTATACGGCTAATGCATTTAATAAAAGTATTATAAGAAACCAAAAATTGCAGAAAATTCAACATAATTATGTCTTTGTAAAAAATATTTTATAAATCAGTTATCGAAGAAATCTGAAACAGATCAACATATCAAAAATTGCTGAAAATTAATACAAATTGCAGAAAAAATTGCAAAAACATCAGAAGTTGCAATAAAAAAAATACCAGAAATGTTTATAAAAATACTGCAACATTCCAGTATTGTCAGTAAATCTGGAAAAACAAAATTGCAATGAGACTAAAGAAACCAAAACTAGGAAAATTACATTTGCAAATTTTTATTGTCCAACTTTTCAAGTAGATTTTTTTTAAGAGTGTATTAAATAATGTTCTAATACAGCTAACGCATTTAATAAAAGTTATATAAGAAACCAAAAAATTGCAGAAAATTCAACATAATTATGCCTTTGTAAGAAATATTTCATAAATTATTTTCGAAGAAATCTCAAGCAGATCAACATATCAAAAATTGCAGAAAATTTATTATATATGCAGAAATTTACGAAAATCTATTGAAAATATTGTAGGAAATACAACAAAATAACAGAACATTAATAAAAATTGCAGAAAAATTTGCAAAAACATAAGAAGTTAAATGAGAAATAGAATGTTTATAAAAGTTCTGCAACATACCAGAATGGGCAGTAAATCTGGAAAACCGTAGAAAGACATAATTGAAATGAAACTAAAGAAACAAAAAGTAGGAAAATTGCATTTGCTATTTTTTATTGTCCAACTTTTAAGTAGAATTTTCTAAACAGTGTATTAAATAATGTTCTAATACAGCTAAAGCATTTAATAAGAGTGTTATAAGAAACAAAAAAATTGCAGGAAAATTAACAAAATTATGTTTTTGTAAGAAATATTTAATAAATCAATTTTCGAAGAAATCGAAACAGATCAACATATCAAAAATTGCAGAAAACTTATTATATATGCAGAACTTTGCGAAAATCTAGTGGAAATATTGCAAAAAATTCAAAAAAATGGCAGAAAATTAATACAGATTGCAGAAATATTTGCAAAAACAAGTTTCAATTAAAAAAATACCAAAAATTTTAATAAAAATTCTGCAACATACCAGTATTGCCAGTAAATCTGGAAAAACTTAGAAAAACAAAATTGATATGAAACTAAAGAAACCAAAACTAGAAAAATTACATTAGCATTTTTTTATTGTCCAACTTTCAAATAGAATTTTCTGAAAAGTGTATTGTATAATGTTCTAATACAGCTAAAGCATTTAATAAGAGTGTTATAAGAAACCAAAAAATTGCAGAAAATTCACCAAAATTATGTCTTTGTAAGAAAAAATATATAAATAAATTTTCGAACAAATCTGAAACACATCAACATAACAAAACTTGCAGAAAATTTATTAATTTTGCAGAAATTTACTAAAATATTTTGGGATATCTGCTCTAAAAATATACTCTACTAGAAATCTACATATAAAAATTCGATATCTTTGAGTGAAATTGAACTTTCGTGATACTTACGTAAGTTTTTGGCCTCAATAGCCAATATAGTGAATACGATGCACAAAGTAAACTTGTACATGTTTACAATTACACAACACAAATCTGATTTGCTAATGCATTACTGCATCATTGTAGATATATACAAGCTATACATATCCCTCCACCAGCAAGGAGCAATTATTGTTGTTATAACGGTGTAAAATTTCCTATAAATTATGTTTGCTAGTGTCAAGTATCATTAATGTTAATAATTAAATGACGAGTGGAATTTCATAACCGTTAATAATTGGCTATATATTCTGGCTGTCGTTCGTATGAGTCCCATAATAAATTATTCAATTTAATTGTACAAACTGCAGTTATTATTTAGTTTTTGTAAAAAAATAATTTTAGTAACACTAGCATTTTAAACCATTTTGAATCCGTAAAAGTAATATTAATTCAAGTCAATTTAATTGTTAAACTAATAAGAGTCGTGTTTACTATAAGTTCTTAAAAATACTGCTGAAACTGTACCAAAATACTACACCAAATAGATATTATTTGCTATTATATAAAAACAAAATAGATATTATTATTAATAACCATAACCATTGAAGAAATAAATAAATTTCCATTATATAGAATTATATAGAATTATATAGAAGAAATATAAACGACAAATCTTATAAGTAACAAAGTATATCGTTAAAAGAATAAGAGTCGTATTTAATATAAGTTCTTAAAAATACTGCTGAAACTGTACCAAAATACTGCACCAAAATAGATATTATTTGCTATAATAAACAACCATAACCATTGAAGAAATAAATAAATTACCATTGAAGAAATATTAACGACAAAACTTATAAGTAACAAAGATATTCATTCAATTAAAATGGTTATTACAATTAAGGAAGAAATTATATTTAATATCTCAAATTCAAAAATCAGACTATAATCTTTAACTTAATGCTTAAACTTAATGCAATAAAACTTAATGCAATTTAGGATTTGAAGTTTTATAGGTAAACCGATCTTTTTAATGTATCCAAATATTTGAAGGTATATACAGGGGCGGATGGGCCATACGGGAAAATGAGAAATTTCCCGGTGGGCCGGTAGCCATCCCGAATGTTGGGCCGGAAGCCCCAGAATTTTCCCAGATCCGACGACAAGTTTATTAATAATTTTGATTTAATGTATTAACACAAGGCGGAAAGACCCCATGTGGTCGATAGCCCAATAAAGATTGTTTATATATGTATTAACACAGTGGTTCCCAAACTTTTTCACCTTGCAGCTCTCTTTTTGAACTAGGATTTTCCATGGATCCATTCCTTTTCCATAATATTTTTTGCAAATTTTTATGAAATATGAAATAATTTGGCGAGGAATATAAATTGTGTAGATAGCCGTTATAATTCTCAACTAAAAATTGGCAGGTTCCATTAATCTTTGTAATTTATAAAAAAAATGGTATTTCTAATAAAAAAATGTATTGAAAATTTTGAAGCTTTTGTAAATTTAATTTACAATCGACATGATATAATTTTAATATGTTGTGGTTTGATTAGGTTTTGCAATTTTTAATAAAATTTTCAAATTTGTAATGAAAATGTATATGTAGTAAAATTTTGGTATTTATATAAGAATTTCATAATTTCTAATAAACATTTTGTAATCTTTAATGAAAAGTTCGTAATTTCCACCTAAGTTTATTTTCATAAAATTTTCTACAAATTACTATAAATATTTTAACAACTCGACACAAATATTGGAAATGCCAATGACATTTTGCATTTTATTGTGAAATTTTGGCAATTTAAAATAAAATTTTCATAATCGCTGCTGAAATGTTGTAATTTATAATATGAATGTTGAATATTTTACATTTTACAGTGAAATTTATCAATTAACAATAAAATTTTCATTAAGTTATTGCAATTTTGTAATTTAGAATGATGAATGATGAAAGTCACAACGAAAGTTATATAATTCCAATAAAACTTATTTATTTCTTTATTTACTTATTTACTTCTTTATTATTGTACTTGTTATAGTGTTAATGTAAACATATTTATACTTTAAAATTTATCAATTATCAATGAAATTTTCATAAAATTATTGCAATTTTGTAATTTAGAATGATGAATGATGAAAGTCACAACGAAAATTACATAATTCCAATAAAACTTATTTATTTCTTTATTTACTTATTTGCTTATTTATGATTGTATTTGTTATAGTGTTAATGTAAACTTATTTATACTTTATGATTGTTTTCTAATTCCATTGAAATATTGTATACATAATAAAAACTTTGCAATTTTCACTACAATGTTCCAATTTATATTCAACGTTTATAAATTCTAAAACTTTTGAAATTTATAATTAATTCTCCATAATTTCAATTGAAATACTGAAATCCATCATCAAAATTTCGTAACATTCATCATAATGCTATTACTATTTATAGGATTTTCGAAGAAATTTCTGTAATGTGTAGTTAAAATGCGAAAATTTCATTGTTTTTGTTGAATTTAAAAACATTTTAATCAACATTTTACTCCATCCATTATATTTTTTGCGAATTTCTATGAAATGGTTAATACTTTTGCAAGGAATATGATTTCTGGGGAAAGACGTTATAAATTAGAATAAAAAAACTTGCAGATTCCATTGATCTTTACAATTTATGAAAAGTCTAGTAATTATATTAATAAATTCTAACGAAAATTTTGTAATTTCCAATTCATTGCAGTTTACAAGCGAGATGTTTCAATGAGAATTTTATGTTTTGATGAACTTGCAATTTGTAATAAAATATCAAAATTTGTCATTTGCAATGAAAACTTCAGAACTTCTCTTTGTAATTTTGTACATAATTTTGTATTTTGCATTAATATTTTTGCAAATTTCTGTCAGAATATTAATAACTTAGTGAGTTATATGTTTTAAATATACAGTTTTTTTATAATTTATACTAAAAATTTCAAATTTTAATTCAACATTGAAATTTATAATTAATATTTTCGTATTTACTATAAGAATTTTATAATTTCCAACTAAATTCTATCATTTATCATGATAACTTTGTTATTTCATTTGAGTTTTGGAATTCATAATATACATTTTTTACTTTCATGTAATAATTCAAATCAAGTTTCAAGTTCATTTTTATTTAGTAAGTTTTTATTTTTAATTTTTATGTGTATATTATGCAGGTCCTCACGCTAGTAAATATTATTATTATTATTATTATTATAATTTTCAATATAAATTGTAGAATGCAAATGACGATTTTGTGTTTTGATTAATATTTTACAATTTAAATTATAATTTGTAATGTAAAATTTGTAAAAGTAATAATGTTGAAAATTACATTTAAATTTGTTTAATTATTAATTTTTTTCTTTCATGTTCAATAAATTTTCTGCTAATAACATTTTAACAACTTTGTGAGGGATATGCTTTCGGAATAAAACTCCAATAATTCAAAAAAAATTGCTGGGTCTAATAAAACTTTGTAATTTTAATGAAGATTTTATAATTACAATTAAATTTTCTTAATCAAAGCATGAATTTTAATTACCTAATCTTTTTCATATTTAATTTAATATGATTGAAAGCAGTACAGTAAACGCACACTTTAGGAACCTCTGTATTAATAAATAAATAAGTATTATGAAAAACTTACGGTATTAAATTTTATATTGATTTTTTCTTTATGGGGAGTACTTTCTCTTAGTTATGTAATCTTTATATTTGATGTTCTTCACCCAACTTGTTTCGGCTTTTATTAGCCATCTTCAGAGGTGTTATGTCTCTGATAATATATTTTAATATATTTTAAAAATAAAAATAATATTCTAATTTTAAATTATTTATTGTAAAGTATTTTTGATTTTTACATATTTGTCAAATTTTGAAGTATAATTATTATTTTGATTATATGGTATTATTGCAATTTTATGTGAATGCAAAATGGGCCGATAAAAGTTTGTTCCCGGGCCGCTTGTATGTTGCCCATCCGCCCCTGGGTATATATATATATATATATATATATATATATATATATATATATATATATATATATATATATATATATATATATGTCACAAGGATGGTTGAGTGGGGCTAATGATTTAAATTAATACTAAAAACTTAATTTATTTTAATCATTATAAAATATAAAATGTATTCTCAAATGAAAATGGCCGCTGTCGGCGTCGCCCTGGATCAGTTCTCGTTACTTCTGTAACAAGAGAAAACGTATCTGAGCATTGAATAACAACACTCTGTGAGCCTCTCAATATGGTATTATCTTGTATATCAGGATACAGTAATTGTTGATCAACGTAAGCTTATCGATAAACGGAATATAGTTCAGGGTGCTTCCTGTCTAAGACAAAGGGGCCCAGTCGAACAAATCCCTACTCACGTCCACAATGTTCACACATATGTACCTGGGAGTTACCTCCCCCACATGCCAAAGTGTTCCAGACAATACCTATCCATACCCGGTAATACCATAACAACAATGAGTAGCAACTCACCAATTAACAGCTCCCAAAGGAAATACACATTTCACCACCACCACAGTCTGAGGGATTATGATGCGAGCAACGCGCGTCCCTTCGACTTGCACCCCATATGCAACCCTTGTGGCGGTGATGTAACAAATTAAATATATATTATATCTCTACTAAAGAATTAAAATTATATATTTATGTGTCGAATCATTGAACCCTTGAATTTTATGTAACATATATATATATATATATATATATATATATATATATATATATATATATATATATATATATATTTATACATGAAAAAAATCAACATACATTCAAATGTTTCTCGTTTTCTTCGTGAGTAGTTTTTATATAAAACGAGTTGCAGAATAATAAATTAAAAATAAAGTAGTGCAATAATCAATTTAATTGCATATTTTATCAATTATTTCGATAAATGTCGGCAGTTAAAATTGCATATCAATCTTGTGTAATTAATTTTAATTATGAAGAATATTGATGATGGTAAAAACTGTATACTCATTCAAATTTAGCTGCCAGGTAAATGGTATTTTTATCAAAATCTGAATTACATCAACATATTTCGAAATATATTTACTAGGTTTATTTTCATGGTTTAGGATTTTTCTACATGCTATTATAAACATCTTCAATTATAATAATATATAATAATATTAATATTTTTATCCAAATTATGGTAATTATATAAATTATTTTCTTTTGTTATTTTGTTGAAATTTTGTATATTATGTAGCGGTTTTTGCTAATAAATATTCTGTATTTTTATTATTATTATTTTTTTGAAATATTTGCTAAAAAAGCAGTAAATTATTAATATCATGCCGTGGAAAAATTACTTAAATGACACCAATCAATATAGTAATATTGACAAAGTGATACTCCACTTAGAGTCGATATGTAAATAAAATATTATTATTATTACACCGCAATTACGAGAATTCAGTTGTTGGCTATTACTATAGGCAACTTATTATACCAGTAGAAGAAAATATATATAATTTTGCAGATAATTCTAGTCCATACATGCGCAAAATTTTCAAAACAATTCTAAAAACTTACAACAAATCTGCAAAATTTGAAAGATATATTGTTGCTCTATCAAAATAAGGAAGAAAAATATATAATAATAGACATTAATACAGGAGCAAGAGTAAAAAGGTAGGAACAATTGTTACACATAATATTAAACATTGCAAAAATAAAAATTTGCCCATCTCTAGTCATTGATCTAAAAATAATATAATATTAAATAAACTACAGATACATACTGCCACATATTGTTTCTACCTTTACGATGTGGTAGTCTGTGATAGAATATGCGATTTTTGTCATATTTGTATACAACATACATAATTCTGTGGTAATACTTTTATTTGGTACAGTAATAAAATGCTTGTGCTCTGATATTTTAGGTTGTTACTTATTTTACTCTGCAAATTAATTAAACATCAAAATCTGATGTATAAATTTGATAATCGATTCAAAATATTTCTCATGGCTTTTGCTGATAATAGATATTTCCAGTGCATTTTGGCACATTTTGATATTTATTGGATAAGTCCACGAAATATTATAGTCCAACTTCGTATACTATTACAAAACAATCGATTGCATTTATTTTGTGTCCCACAATTATAACGCAGCAAGCAGAAATCTGTTTTCAGGTAGAAAAGTATAAAACAGTTTTATTAATTCCATTCATAGACTATTAACATAGGCAACTTAATTTACTACAAACTGAATGTTTAGATGTATTCATGTAGTTATGAACGAATTCTGATGTGTTTCGCCGTTTGATATTATTGTTATCTCAGAAAGTCGCTGCAACTATTTGTGGAATACAATAATTTGTTCAAATTTATAGTTAAATATTAGATGTTTCTGCTTGTTAAGTTTAAAATATCTATTAAACGAAAAATAATTTCAAAATTAGAATGAATTCCATATTAAGAAAATACTTTATAATAAATTGATACTGTTATTACTGTTATGATACTAAATGTTATTGTTAAATAGTGCTAAAGAAATTAAGTGTTAAATATTCGGGGATTTACTATTACTAATAGAAATACTGACAACCCAGTGCATTAATGATACATCAAATATATCAATAATTTATTATTATATTAGTATGTTTTAACCACGTTATTTACTTTAAAGTACACAACTAGTTTCGACCTATTACGGTCATTTTCAAGTGACAAATTATTTAGATGTAACAAATTGCAATTGAGTAATGATTAATTTATTTATTTAAATAATTGAAAGGTTCAGACCAAATTTTATCTAATAAATTATATAGTTTTATCTTTACAATACAATTTCTCATTGATTTAATATTGAAAGTTTGTCAAATTTTCAGGAAAGTAAGCTTCAGGTACACCAAACACAAATCTAATACTAAATACACAATAAACAATTTTTTAAATAAATTCAGTAATACACACCTAACCGAACCTAACCTAATCTAACCTAATCAACTTTTAATTTTCTCACGTATTTAATAATTTGTTCAATTTTCAGGAAAGTTAGCTTCGGGTACTGTAAACACAAATCTAACATTGAATTTTTAATAAATAAATTCTCAAATATTTCAGTAATGAGACCTAACCTAACCTAACGTAACCTAACCTACTTTTGATTTTCTCATTTTGATAACCGGTAATTTGTGGATAAAACCTTAAATTTAATTATTATTTTTATTGTTATAGTTTGATCCATTTTGGATACCAGTTATTATTATATTTTTTTATTGTTTTTTTATTTCTTTGTTGGATTACTTACAGGGTAGTTAATATGTTTAGATATAAAGATGGTTTTTTTTCAGGTGAAGCAAGTAAGTACTGCAATAAAGAAGGAAGAAACAATATAAAATATTATTATTATTGTTTTTATTATGAATACTATTATTATTATAGCCTGATAACATAAAAAGGCTAGAATATGCGATTTTTGTCATATTTTTCTACAACATACACAATTCAGTGGTAATACTTTTATTTGGTACAGTAGTATGTTATATTACCCAATTTATTAAAATGGTAAATCATACTATTTTCGTTCGGGCGTATAAGTACGGCCGATGTTGCAGTTCTGTTTATATAAACTCAAGGCCAAGTTACCACTCAGACCCTTTCGAAGGGAACAAACGCGTTTGAAGCGCATTAAGTGCGTGTCACCAAGCGAAGCCGGCGGTGACACATTACTAGCATAGTTTCAATAAAGTTTTATTGTTTAGTGTCCGTATGGATAAATTGAAGGTGAGTGATTGTGTGGTTGAGTTGAGTTGAGGTTGACCCATCGTTGTTCCATTGTCTCAGAAGATACCAAGGATGTTGGGTTGACCAATTATTACTCGGGTCAACAAATATGCTGAGTCATTGTATGGTTGTGGAGAGTTGAACTCGGGTCAACAAATATAGTGAATCATTGTATAGTTGTGGAGAGTTGAACTCGGGTCAACAAGTATAGTGAGCCATTGTATGGTTGTGGAGAGTTGGACTCGGGTCAACAAGTATGGTGAATCATTGTCTAGTTGTGGAGAGTTGAACTCGGGTCAACAAGTATAGTGAGTCATTGTATTGTTGTGGAGAGTTGAGGTTGACCTATCGATAAACAATTGACCAAGGATTATTGTTTCACCGTAATTAATCAAGGATATTGGGTTGACCAATTATTACTCGGGTCAACCAATACAATTGTCTCACTGAGTTGTAAACTCACGATCACTCTTCTAATTGTTACAGAATGACGGTCGTTGGAAGGAGCAAAAGAAGAGAGCGATTGCCATATTTTATTATACGATTATATAACCTTTTATATTTTTGTATCATTAGTTTGTATTAAATAAATAAGTTTCATTGATGCAAATCCCATTGTTTATTAATCGACATCTTGACAATACAAATAATTACCTATCATAAGAATAATACAGCAGAATTAGTATTGAAACTGTTTTTATGGATTAAAAATAGTCAGTATTAAGCTAAAGGTAATTCGCCAGCCTAACAATATCTGCATTGGGTTAACAATATCAGAAGTGGCAAAAATTAAGCTAACAATATCAGAAGTGGCAAAAGTTTAGCTCACAAGTAATATGTTTGTGCTCTGATATTTTAGGTTGTTACTTATTTTACTCTGCAAATTAATTAAGCATCAAAATTTTATGTATAAATTTGATAATAGATTCAAAATATTTTTCATGGTTTTTGCTGATGATATATATTTCCGGTGCATTTTGGCACATTTTGATATTTATTGGATAAGTCGACGAAATATCATAGTCCAACTTCGTATACTATTACAAAACAATCGATTGCATTTATCTTGTGTCCCACAATTATAACGCAGCAAGCAGAAACCTGTTTTCTAGTAGAAAAGTACAAAATAGTTTAATTAATTCCATTCGTAGACTATTAACATAGGCAACTTAATTTACTATAAAGTGAATATTTAGATGTATTCATGTAGTTATGGACAAATTCTGATGAGTTTCGCCGTTTGTATAATTGTTAGGTCAGAAAGTCGCTGCAACTATTTGTGGAATACAATAATTTGTTCAAATTTATTATCATTATTGTTAATTATTACATGTTTCGGCTTGTTAAGTTTAAAATATCTATTTAACGAAAAAGAATTCCAAAATTAGAATGAATTCCATATTAAGAAATGAATTTATAATAAATTGATACTGTTATTACTGTTATGATACTAAATGTTATTGTTAAATAATGCGAAAGAAATTAAGTGTTAAATATTCGGGGATTTACTATTACTAATAGAAATACTGACAACCTAGTGCATTAATGATGCATCAAATATATATTTCCTGAAAATTTAACAAACTTTCCGTATTAAATACGTGAGAAATTGTATTGTAAAGATAAAATTATATAAATTATTAGATAAAAGTTGGTCTGATCTTTGCAATTTTTTAAATAATTGAATTAATCATTACAACATTGCAATTTGGCACATCTAAATAATTTGTCACTTGAAAATGACCGTAATAGGTCGAAACTAGATGTGTATTTTAAAGTAAATAACATGGTTCAAACATATTAAGATAATAATAAATTATGAATATATTTGATGTATCATTAATGCACTGGGTTGTCAATATTTCTATTAGTAATAGTAAATCCTCGAATATTTAACACTTAATTTCTTTCGCATTATTTAACAATAACATTTAGTATCATAACAGTAATAACAGTATCAATTTATTATAAAGTCATTTCTTAATATGGAATTCGTTCTAATTTTGAAATTATTTTTCGTTTAATAGATATTTTAAACGTAAAAAGCAGAAACATGTAATATTTAACAATAATGATAATAAATTTGAACAAATTATTGTATTCCACAAATAGTTGCAGCGACTTTCTGAGATAACAATAATAATGAACGGCGAAACACATCAGAATTCGTTCATAACTACATGAATATATCTAAATATTCAGTATATAGTAAATTAAGTTGCCTATGTTAATAGTCTATGACTGGAATTAATAAAACTATTTTGTACTTTTCCAACAGAAAACAGATTTCTGCTTGCTGCGTTATAATTGTGGGACCCAAGATAAATGCAATCGACTGTTTTGTAATAGTATACGAAGTTGGACTATAATATTTCGTCCACTTATCCAATTAATATCAAAGTGTACCAAAATGCACTAGAAAGATCTATCATCAGCAAAAGCCATGAGAAATATTTTGAATCGATTATCAAATTTATACATCAGATTTTGATATTTAATTAATTTGCAGAGTAAAATAAGTAACAACCTCAAATATCAGAGCACAAACATTTTACTACTATACCAAATAAAAGTATTACCACTGAATTGTGTTTGTTGTTCAAAAATATGACAAAAAACGCATATTCTAGTCTTCTTATGTTATCAGGCTACAATAATAATAATAGCATTCATAATGAAAACAATAATAATAATATTTTTTTTATTTTTTCTTCCATCTTTATTGGAGTATTTACTGTAGTAGTTTCGTTAGGTCTTCTTCACCTGAAAAAAACATCTTTATATCTAAACATATAAACTACCTCTAAGTGCTCCAACAAAGAAAGAAGAAAATAATAAAAAAATATAATAATAACTGGTATCCAAAATCGATGAAACTATAACAATAATAATAATAATTAAGTTTAAGGTTTTATCCACAAATTACCAGTTATCAAAATCAGAAAATCAAGAGTAGGTTAGGTTACGTAAGGTTAGGTTAGGTCTCATTTCTGAAATATTTGAAAATTTAATTATTAAAAATTCAATGTTAGATTTGTGGTAAGTGTCCACGAAGCTAACTTTCCTGAAAAGTTAACCAAGAATTAAATACTTGAGAAAATTAAAAGTAGATTAGGTTAGATGAGGTTAGGTTAGGTTAGGTCTGTATTACTGAATTTATTTGAAAATTTATTTATTGTATTAGATTTGTGTTTGGTGTACCTGGAGCTAACTTTCCTGAAAATTTGACAAACTTTCAGTATTAAATAAGTGAGAAATTGTAATGAAAAGATAAAATTATATAAATTATTAGATAAAATTTGGTCTGAACTTTTCAATATATTGAATAAATAAATTAATCATTACACCATTGCACTTTGTCACATCCAAATAATTTGTCACTTGAAAATGACCGTAATAGGTCGAAACTAGTTGTGTATTTTAAAGTAAATAAAGTGGTTAAAACATACTAATATAATAATAAATTATGAATATTTTTGATGTATCATTAATGCACTGGGTTGTCAGTATTTCTATTAGTAATAGTAAATCCCCGAATATTTAACACTTAATTTCTTTCGCATTATTTAACAATAACATTTAGTATTATAACAGTAATAACAGTATCAATTTATTATAAAGTCTTTTCTTAATATAGAATTCATTCTAATTTTGAAATTCTTTTTCGTTTAATAGATATTTTAAACTTAACAAACAGAAACATGTAATATTTAACAATAATGACAATAAATTTGAACAAATTATTGTATTCCACTAATAGTTGCAGCGACTTTCTAATATAACAATAATATCGAACAACGAAACATATCAGAATTCGTCCATAACTACATGAATACATCTAAATATTCACTATAAAGTAAATTAAGTTGCCTATGTTAATAGTCTATGAATGGAATTAATAAAACTATTTTGTACTTTTCCAACAGAAAACAGATTTCTGCTTGCTGCGTTATAATTGTGGGACACAAGATAAATGTAATCGATTGTTTTGTAATAGTATACGAAGTTGGACTATAATATTTCGTCGACTTATCCAATAAATATCAAAATGTGCCAAAATGCACTGGAAATATCTATAATCAGCAAAAGCCATGAGAAATATTTTGAATCTATTATCAAATTTATACATCAGATTTTGATGTTTAATTAAATTGCAGAGTAAAATATGTAACAACCTTAAATATCAGAGCACAAACATTTTACTAATGTACCAAATAAAAGTATTACCACTGAATTGTGTTTGTTGTACAAAAATATGACAAAAATCGCATATTCTAGTCTTTTTATGTTATCAGGCTATTATAATAATAATAGTTTTCATAATAAAAGCAATAATAATAATATTTTTTTATTGTTTCTTCCTTCTTTATTGGAGTACTTACTTTAGTAGTTTCGTTAGGTCTTCTTAACCTGAAAAAAAAAACATCTTTATATCTAAACATATAAACTATCTGTAAGTACTCCAGCAAAAAAAGAAGAAACCAATAAAAAAATATAATAATAACTGGTATCCAAAATGAATGAAATTATAACAATAATAATAATTAAGTTTAAGGTTTTATTCACAAATTACCAGTTATCAAAATGAGAAAATCAAAAGTAGGTTAGGTTACGTTAGGTTAGGTAAGGTCTCATTAATGAAATATTTGAAAATGTATTGATTAAAAATTCAATGATAGATTTTTGACATAAGTGTACCCGAAGCTAACTTTCCTGAACATTTAACAAAATATTAAATACGTGAGAAAATTAAAAGTTGATTAGGTTAGATTAGGTTAGGTTCGGTTAGGTCTGTATTACTGAATTTATTTGAAACTTTATTTATTATGTATTTAGTATTAGATTTGTATTTGGTGTACCTGAAGCTAACTTTCCTGAAAATTTGACAAACTTTCAGTATTAAATAAGTAAGAAATTGTATTGTAAACATAATATTATATAAATTATTAGATACAATTTGGTCTGATCTTTTCAATTATTTAAATAAATAAATTAATCATTACACTATTGCAATTTGTCACATCTAAATAATTTGTCACTTGAAAATGACCGTATTAGGTCGAAACTAGTAATGTATTTTAAAGCAAATAACGTGGTTATAACATAATAAGATAATAATAAATTATGAATATATTTGATGTATCATTAATGCATTGGGTAGTCAGTATTTCTATTAGTAATAGTAAATCCAAGAATATTAAACACTTAATTTCTTTCGCATTATATAACAATAACATTTAGTATCATAACAGTAATAACAGTATCAATTTATTATAAAGTCATTTCTTAATATGGAATTCATTCTAATTTTGAAATTATTTTTCGTTTAATAGATATTTTAAACTTATCAAGCAGAACATGTAATATTTTACAATAATGACAATAAATTTGAACAAATTATTGTATTCCACTAATAGTTGCAGCGACTTTCTAATAATAACAATAATATCGAACAACGAAACACATCAGAATTCGTCCATAACTACATGAATGCATCTAAATATTCACTTTATAGTAAATTAAGTTGCCTATGTTAATAGTCTATGAATGGAATTAATAAAACTATTTTGTACTTTTCCAACAGAAAACAGATTTCTGCTTGCTGCGTTATAATTGTGGGACCCAAGATAAATGCAATCGATTGTTTTGTAATAGTATACGAAGTTGGACTATAATATTTCGTCGACTTATCCAATAAATATCAAAATGTGCCAAAATGCACTGGAAATATCTATCATCAGCAAAAGCCATGAGAAATATTTTGAATCGATTATCAAATTTATACATCATATTTTGATGTTTATTTAATTTGCAGAGTAAAATATGTAACAACCTTAAATATTAGAGCACAAACATTTTACTACTGTACCAAATAAAAGTATTTTGTGAATTGTGTTTGTTATACAAAAATATGACAAAAATCCCATATTCTAGTCTTTTTTATGATATCAGGCTATAATAATAATAATAGTATTCATAATAAAAATAATAATAATAAAATTTGTTTATTGTTTCTTCCTTATTTATTGGAGTATTTACTTTAGTATTTTTGTTAGGTCTTCTTCACCTGAAAAAAAAACATCTTTATGTCTAAACATATAAACTACCTGTAAGTACTCCAACAAAGAAAGAAGAAAACAATAATGAAATACAATAATAACTGGTATCAAAAATGGATGAATGTATAACAATAATAATAATTAAGTTTAAGGTTTTATCCACAAATTACCAGCTATCAAAATGAGAAAATCAAAAGTAGGTTAGGTTACCTTAGGTTAGGTTAGGTTTCATGATTGAAACATTTGAAAATTTATTTATTATAAATTCAATGTTAGATTTGTGTTAAGTGAAATCGAAGCTAACATTCCTGAACATTTAACAAAGTATTAAATACTTAAGAAAATTAAAAGTAGATTAGGTTAGGTTAGGTTAGGTCTATATTACTGAATTTATTTGAAAATTTATTTATTGTGTATTTAGTATTAGATTTGTGTTTGGTGTACTTGAAGCTAACTTTCCTGAAAATTTGACAAACTTTCTGTATTAAATAAGTGAGAAATTGTATTGTAAAGATAAAATTATATAAATTATTAGAAAAAATTTGGTCTGAACTTTTCAATTATTTAAATAAATAAATTAATCATTACACTATTGCAATTTGTCACATCTTAATAATTAGTCCCTTGAAAATAACCATAATAGGTCGAAACTAGTTGTGTATTTTAAAGTAAATAAAGTAGTTAAAACATACTAAGATAATAATAAATTATGAATATATTTAATGTATCATTAATGCACTGGGTTGTCAGTATTTCTATTAGTAATAGTAAATCCCCGAATATTCAACACATAATTTCTTTCGCATTATTTAACAATAATATTTAGTATCATAACAGTAATAACAGTATCAATTTATTATAAAGTCATTTCTTAATATGGAATTCATTCTAATTTTGAAATTATTTTTCGTTTAATTGATATTTTAAGCTTATCAAGCAGAACATGTAATATTTTACAATAATGACAATAAATTTGAACAAATTATTGTATTCCACTAATAGTTGCAGCGACTTTCTAATAATAACAATAATATCGAACGGCGAAACACTTCAGAATTCGTCTATATTACAAGAACACATCTAAATATTCACTTTCTAGTAAATTAAGTTGCCTATGTTAATAGTCTATGAATGGAATTAATAAAACTATTTTGTACATTTCCAACAGAAAACAGATTTCTGCTTGCTGCGTTATAATTGTGGGACCCAAGATAGATGCAATCGATTGTTTTGTAATAGTATACGAAGTTGGACTATAATATTTCGTCCACTTATCCAATTAATATCAAAGTGTACCAAAATGCACTAGAAATATCTATCATCAGCAAAAGCCATGAGAAATATTTTGAATCTATTATCAAATTTATACATCAGATTTTGATGTTTAATTAACTTGCAGAGTAAAATTAGTAACAATCTTAAATATCAGAGCACAAACAATTTACGATTGTACCAAATAAAAGTATTACCACTGAATTGTGTTTGTTGTACAAAAATATGACAAATATCGCATATTCTAGTCTTTTTATGTTATCAGGCTATTATAATAATAATGGTATTGATAATAGAAACAATAATAATAATATTTTTTTATTGTTTCTTCCTTCTATATTGGAGTACTTACTTTAGTATTTCTGGTAGGTCTTCTCCTGAAAAAAAAAAATGTTTATATGGAAACATATAAACTACCTGTAAGTACTCCAATCAATAATAATAATAATATATATTAGCAGAAGTCTACATACATGTTCCAAAAAATAAATACAATTCAATAAATAACAACAAAAAATAATAATAAAACACAAATAGCATAAACATATTTGACCCTACAATATTTAGCGCTATTTACAGGTCCATTTGACAAACATATTCCCTCATATTTGCTTTATACAGATGAATATTAGATTCATCCCTTATTTCACACGGCATCCCATTGTATATTTTCAATCCCCTCGAATTGAAAGATTTTTCTGCTTTGTCGGTCCTAAACCCCTCAACAAAAAAATGAGACACTTGCCTTGTTTCATATTAAAAGAACAAAGAAAGAAGAAAACAATAAAAAAATATAATAATAACTTGTATCCAAAATGGATGAAACTATAACAATAATAACAATAATTAAGTTTAAGGTTTTATCCACAAATTTCCAGTTATGTATTTAAGGTTGTTAGATTATTATTTGGTACTATCTGGTACTATTTGGTCTTAAAATTATTTTTATTTTATAGCACGAAGACTTGTGCACTAACAAAAACTGTCAA
The DNA here is from genome assembly GCA_951805005.1 of Othius punctulatus. Classification (NCBI taxonomy): domain Eukaryota; kingdom Metazoa; phylum Arthropoda; class Insecta; order Coleoptera; family Staphylinidae; genus Othius; species Othius punctulatus. Next base: position 47,710,087 of record OX638146.1, read on the forward strand.
ATACTGAATATTTATTTCAAAAAACATCATCCAATTATGAAAGAAAATGCAAGTTTTAGCAAAATGAAAAAAAATAGATAAAAAAGAATAATCTTCCATATTTCCGAAACCGTTACTTTAAGGACCACTGTTTATTAAGACTTTTTTCTTTGTTGTGGTTCATATTACTAGTCCCTTAAATATTTTACATTCTTTTTTTAACACCCTGTATATATCAGTCCACCTTCAACCACAATTGTGTAGGTGCGTTGTTTTATTTTCTCCTTTTCTTCTTCTGTTACTGTTTTTCGTTCCTGAAGCTCTTCCATTTAGTCCTGTACTTCGTTAGTTCTTTCGCTTCTTGCCATGTTTTCCATCTTAGTTCTATTATTGTTTTGATTCTGCCATCCCATGTCTTTCTCGGTCTTCATTTCCTTTTTTTTTTGTTTGGCTTTGCTTCCCACACTTTATTCACTATTCTTTGGTTGTCCATTCTTGGCATACGTCCCCACCATGCGAGCTGTCGTTTTTCCATGTATTGTTGTATTGGCTCTATGTCTAATTCTTCTCTTATTTTTGTGCTTCTTATTTTCTCTATTTTCATTACTTCTTTGATTTTTCTTAGTATTTTCATTTCGCTTGCTTGTATTTTATTTCTTCTCGTTCTGTTCAGCTTCCACGTTGTTTTTCCAAGTCCGCCACTGCTACAGTGCAGTGACTGCAGAAATGTAGGAAATCAGGAAGTTTTCCAGCTTATAATTTACCTACTTAGTGCCAACAAAGTAAAAACTGCATTATTTATGAATAGAAGTTCTTTGGAATTTAATTGCCGGTCACATGAGAAGAATCAATTAACTTAAAACTTATTATACGTAAAGTATCCTCGGTCGAATCGCCAGCCCGAATAATTAAGCGATTAACATTTTGTCTAATGGGCATCGCTACGGCGATTTTAGCAACAAGAACAATCTCACCTGCCTCCATCAACGGAAATTGATGATCCTTTGCGTCGAAACGTACAAAAGTCTGGGCATAAAAAATTAACTCGTCTTATTCACGTTCACACTAATGTTTTCCACACAAATATACATGAATTATTTATAAATGTCTGTTCTAACAAAATGTATGTGTGTATATACCGTAACATTCTTTTAACTCTGAACATTGTCCATACAACGTTCCTCTTCTTTTATTTTCTATTTTTGTTAGGAAACTCATCTCCATAGCACATATTGTTTTTATTTGTTTTCCTGTCATCGTCCTTGTTTCGCTGCTGTAAGTTAGCGTTGGTCTTATCACTTTTTTGACTATTTCTGTGTCTCTCGATATCTCCTTGGTACTAAAAAAGATGTTTTTAACATGTTCTATAGTTTTGCTGTTTTCCATATTTTATCTTCTGCTTCATAATCTAATTTACCATTGCTTTGTATGATTGTTCCTAAATATCTGTATTGTTCTACTTGTTCGATTTTTTTTAAAATTTTGTTTTATGTTTCTTTTTGTCTTTGGCAATTATCATGGTTTTTGTCTTTTCATAATTTATTTTCATGTTTATTTCCTTAATTTTTTTCTCAATTATTTCCATGTTGTGTTGCAGTTCTTCCTCTGTTTCTGCAATTATTGCCATGTTATCCGCGAAAAGTAGTTTTTGTCTTTTATCTCCTTTTTGACTTCCTCTGTCCACCAGTTTGTGTTTTTCATTTAATGTATTATTTACGAGTATTGAAATGACCCACGACAAACCATATTTTATTTAGCTAAACAACGAGTAGATAAGACAGGTGTTATTTGCTGAAAAATCGTTCGTATTAATAATTAAATAAGTATCGCATTCCGGCGTAAAACTACGTAAACAGACTCGTGGGGGACCGCAGCCCCCTGAACCAGGCCGGGAGAATTCTATCAACAATGGGGACAATAAAAGCCATTAACTTGAGGGTAACACGATTTTACTAGTCGGGCGGAAATATCAACAGTTCATGGAAGTATAAATTACTCGAAACCAGACAGGGGATGTGCCACTGGCCGACATTGACCAATGCCGGGGGATCCAAAACCGAAAGTATAATATTACGGCCCATAGATTCATTAACTTAAGTACCATAAAAACAGCGCGAGCTACATGCACGCGTACCGAAATTCTTAGAACAGAGCCCATTTGGGCTGGATAACTCACACCACGAGGGGACATGATTTGTATCGGTAGCGAACACAAGCCGCCAGCAAAATATCGAGTGGCTTAAACATATGGGAGAAATTATTGCGCAGGCATCGAAAAAGGCACTTGCCCAGGAGGGCTAGACCACCGTAGAAGACCGGGGATGGCAGTATTTGGGCCCAAGGCTCGGGGAAAAGGGGGAGGTAAAACATATAAGAATATGCGAAAGCAGGGGGGAAGATCACTTAGTTCTCGACGGCCGAGGGCACGAGAGAAATCGAGAGAGTGTAAACGGGGGCGCAATTAGTATAAACAGTCAGGGAAATTGATAATTCACTTAGGGCAGTATTGAACCAGTTAGATATTTTCGGGGAGACCGCGAAGTAATTCAAACAACACAAAGCAGGGGCCACCAAGACATCGGTACGACTATCCAGTCGGAGAGAGATAGGAAGGGTTAATGAGTGAGTACTGACGCAATTGATAATCGAGTAACGCGAATCAAAACGCCAATTTCGAAGGGCACTGCGAAATATTCAGCAGAAAAGTCATTACGCGTGTAAAGTAAATTAATTCGGCAATCCGCCGGAAGAATATCCGGTGACAAAATTACGAAAGAACAAAACAACCCCAAACAAACCACCATCAATTACCTCACCTAATTATCACTCTAGCAAGTCTTAGCGCCGAAGGCGTAGAGAAATGTGACTACCTTGAAAGCGATATACAGGTTTCGTGACGCCCTTTGAGGAGTTAATCTCCAAAAGAAGGGCGCATTTAGAAGCTCCTTCAACTGTATGTTAATTTCAGTCCCGTAATGAGTTCACAGCGAACACATTAACCAATCTAATACCACAGCATGCATGGTTCTCTTCGTAATATTGTCACGTATGATAAGTCTGACAACCCCAAACAAACCACCATCAATTACCTCACCTAATTATCACTCTAGCAAGTCTTAGCGCCGAAGGCGTAGAGAAATGTGACTACCTTGAAAGCGATATACAGGTTTCGTGACGCCCTTTGAGGAGTTAATCTCCAAAAGAAGGGCGCATTTAGAAGCTCCTTCAACTGTATGTTAATTTCGTCCTTGTAATCTAGTTACCATAACGGGACTATTTTACCAACCGCTTTCATTGCCACGAAACTTCAAACAAACGTGCGAAGTGATGAGATCCTTCCTCCGAATCAACATACTCGATTATCATGCGTTTTAATTATTATTTATATTTCATTAGCCAGGGATTCGGGAAAGAGATAGGTCAGGAAGGTATTTAAACAGATATAAACTCAAGGGATTTCCCAGGTAGCGATCGCAACGGGAACTAAAAACCGGTATCAGTGAAGGTCAATAATTATTACAAAAATCAGCAAATATCATCATGTCATACCAAATCACTAAATCCTTGTAATTAACGTTGCGTAGTTAATATCACTAATCAATCAGCCGAGTGAGTGATCAAACTAATAAGTCGTAATTGCATGAAGGTAAAAATAAAACAGCCCTCAGCATCGACAATGCATGTGTTCAGTATTTGCATATTTGAATTCTTGAGCGCGTGAGAAATGAATGAATGCGAGTATATTCCTGAAGCAAGAAGAGCATGTGGATATTATGGATAAATCATTGAATGAATCCAAGTCATAAGTCATGATCGGATGAGAAATAAAGTTAATAAACACGAAACATAACGGCAATTAAGAATGAATGCGAATCAAGGGAATTCATGCATGAGCATGCGTAAAGAAGGTATATAAATTCGTGAATGAATCAAAGTCAAAATCATGCAGAATCACATCCGCTAGGTGAATTCAATTATCACAAAAACAAAGTAAAAACAAACTAAAAATAAATGAAAATATTAAAAACAAAAGAAGACATAAAAAAAAATATATTAATTGAATAAAAATTAAAAAAAAAGAGTCAAAAACAAACGAGGGGCTTATGTTTCATACACGTCAGACTAGTAGGGTTAGGGTATGAGACTCGCTATGAGATCAGATATATGTACTTTAGCCAGACACAACTGACCATCGTGCACAAATCACCGATCGTAATTTACCTCACAATTAGATGCATCTCAGACCAAATCAAAACAAAAACAAAAGAAAATAAAAATAAAAAGAGTCAAAAAGATGCATCTGAGACCAAATCAAAGCAAAAGAAAAGATAATATAAACAAGAAAAAGAGTTAATCACCAACAAAAGGGCTTATGTCTCATACACGTCAGACTAGTAGAGTTAGGGTATGAGACTCGCTATGAGATCAGATATATGTACTTTAGCCAGACACAACTGACCATCGTGCACAAATCACCGATCGAAATTTGCAATATAATTATTTGGGTGTTATTGCTTGGTAAATGCATTGCGAAACTGTTATTAAGGGTAAATCGTCACCCTTGATACTGGCATGTTATTTGCTGGGAAATGCACTGCTAAACTTTATCTGAGGATAAATCAAATCAAATAAATAAAAGATAAAAATATGGATGAACGCACGCATGTGGAATGAATGACATAACTAAAACACGGTAATTAGCAGGGACAGATCGCATGTACTAGTAACCAGTAGAATTTGAATTATAACATTAATTCACGTCAGAATACCACGAAATATAATCAGAAACCACGTAAAAAAATCATTAAATTCATTTCAAAACTTTAATTCTAAATAAATCGTCATTCTTCCTTATTTGTGTGTTATTACTTATTAAATAAACCCTTAGTCACCACATAAATGTAAAGCGTATTATTTTACCATAACCAAATGAAATAATCAGAAACCACGTAAAAATCATTACTCATTTCAAAACTTTAATTGAGAATAAATCGCCATTCTTCATTATTTGTGTGTTATTACTTATTAAATAAACCCTTAGTCACCACATAAATGTAAAGCGTATTATTTACCATAACCAAATGAACCAAACCTTACTTGCTAAATTAAAATGTAAAACCATATGAATTACTGAATGAATAAATTACTGTATGATGATATTTGTGTATGCGTATAATTTGATATTTTCCCCATAACAGACACAATACTTGAACAACGAACCATCGATCTTGTCACTATAACGATTCCATGAATCAAACACAGGTGAAGTACAGCCACTTAGATTACGAGCCACTCTACGTTTATAAATTAATTACAATTTATAATGATACCCCGGTATTGTACCGTTACAGTATATACATAAATAAAACCTAATGTTTTCGTATTTCACAAAATTAATCGATCCAATCGGCAGCAGAAATATCGTCAAACGCCGAACGAAAGCGTGATGCATAAACACGTGCGGAGAATTTCGGGATGATCCCTATCTCAACGCAAACTAATTTGTACGACAAATACACGATGTGCGAGTACACGTGAGTGTTTACACGTACACAACTTTTTTTTAATTTTTTTTTATTCGTCGTTTGTGATGTACACGCGACGCTCAAATTGAAACATCAAACAGTACGATAAGCGATCCTATCGTGTTTCATGACGATTAATCCCGCTTTGTTTTGTGTGCCCATCCAATTATTTCATTTGTAACATAAAGAAGTGGCACGCCTGCTTTTTCCATTAAAACTTGAATAGGTGTTATTTCTTAGTACAGTACTTTTTTACTGAACTTATACTTATACTTATACAAAAAATGAAATGATAATAGTTTATGGACCAAGTGAAGATGAAAAAGTAGAAAAAAAGGATATATTTTGGGAAGAACTAACAACAAAGACAGAGGAGGTAACTGGTAAACTATATGTAGCAGGCGATTTTAATAGTAGAGTAGGGAAAAGAGATCACATGTACACTAATGTGATGGGTAATAACGGGGAGAACAAAAGAAACGAGAATGGGAAAAGAATGCCGGAATACCGCCAAATGAATGAACTAATAATAACAAACACGTTTTTTTAATCATAAAAGAATACACCAACATACAAGAGAAGAAAGAGCTAGAAACGAAAAGTCAATTACAGACTACATTCTAGTAAAAAGAGAACACAGAAAATATGTAGTGGACACTAAAGTAAGGAGAGGGCCAGAAATTGGAAGTGACCACTACCTAGTGGTAGCAACAATAAAAGAACCAATAATATAAAGTAATCAGGGGCGGATGGGCCATACGGGAAAATGGGAAATTTCCCGGTGGGCCGGTAGCCATCCTGAATGTTGGGCCGGAAGCCCCCGAATTTTCCCAGATCCGTCGACAAGTTTATTAATAACTTTGATTTAATGTATTAACACAAGGCGGAAATACTTCAAGTGGTCGATAGCCCAACAAAGATTGTTTATATATGTATTAACACAGTGGTTCCCAAACTTTTTCACCTTGCAGCTCTCTTTTTGAACTAGGATTTTCCATGGATCCATTCCATTTCCATAATATTTTTTGCAAATTTTTATGAAATATGAAATAGCCGTTATAATTCTCAACTAAAAATTGGCAGGTTCCATTAATCTTTGTAATTTATAAAAAAAAATGGTATTTCTAATAAAAAAATGTATTGAAAATTTTGAAGCTTTTATAAATTTAATTTACAATCGACGTGATATAATTTTAATATGTTGTGGTTTGATTAGCTTTTTGCAATTTTTAATAAAATTTTCAAATTTGTAAGGAAAATGTATATGTAGTAAAATTTTGGTATTTATAATAAGAATTTCATAATTTCTAATAAACATTATGTAATCTCCAATGAAAAGTTCGTAATTTCCACCTAAGTTTATTTCCATAAAATTTTCTACAAATAACTATAAACATTTTAACAACTCGACACAAATTTTGGAAATGCCAATGACATTTTGCATTTTATAGTGAAATTTGGGCAATTTACAATAAAATATTCATAATCGCTGCTGAAATGTTGTAATTTATAATACGAATGTTGAATATTTTACAGTTTACAGTGAAATTTATCAATTAAAAATATTTCTTTTATAAAGTTATTGCAATTTGGTAATTTAGAATGATGAATGATGAAAGTCACAACGAAAATTACATAATTCCAATAAAACTTATTTATTTCTTTATTTACTTATTTACTTCTTTATTATTGTACTTGTTATAGTGTTAATGTAAACATATATATACTTTAAAATTTATCAATTAACAATGAAATTTTCATAAAGTTATTGCAATATTGTAATTTAAAATGATGAATGATGAAAGTCACAACGAAAATTACATAATTCCAATCAAACTTATTTATTTCTTTATTTACTTATTTGCTTATTTATTATTGTACTTGTTATAGTGTTAATGTAAACTTATTTATACTTTATGATTGTTTTCTAATTCCATTGAAATATTGTATTCATAATAAAAACTTTGCAATTTTCACTACAATGTTCCAATTTATATTCAACGTTTACAAATTCTAAAACTTTTGAAATTTATAATTAATTCTCCATAATTTCTATTGAATTACTGAAATCCATCATCAAAATTTCGTAACTATTACTATTTATAGGATTTTCGAAGAAATTTCTGTAATGTGTAGTTAAAATGCGAAAATTTCATTGTTTTTGTTGAATTTAAAAACATTTTAATCAACATTTTACACCATCCATTATATTTTTTGCGAATTTCTATGAAATGGTTAATACATTTGCAAGGAATATGATTTCTGGGGAAAGACGTTATAAATTAGAATTAAAAAACTTGCAGATTCCATTGATCTTTACAATTTATGAAAAGTCTAGTAATTATATTAATAAATTCTAACGCAAATTTTGTAATTTCCAATTCATTGCAGTTTACAAGCGAGATTTTTCAATGAGAATTTTATGTTTTGATGAACTTGCAATTTGTAATAAAATATCAAAATTTGTCATTTGCAATGAAAACTTCATAGCTTCTCTTTGTAATTTTGTACATAATTTTGTATTTTGCATTAATATTTTTGCAAATTTCTGTCAGAATATTAATAACTTTGTGAGTTATATGTTTTAAATATAATTTTTTTTATAATTTATACTAAATATTACAAATTTTAATTTAACATTGGAATTTATAGTTATTATTTTCGTATTTACTATAAGAATTTTATAATTTCCAACTAAATTCTATCATTTATCATGATGACTTTGTTATTTCACTTGAGTTTTGGAATTTATAATATACATTTTTTACTTTCATGTAAAAATTCAAATCAAGTTTCAAGTTCATTTTCATTTAGTAAGTTTTTATTTTTAATTTTTATGTGTATATTATGCAGGTTCTCATGCTATTAAATATTACTATTATTATTATTATTATAATTTTCAATATAAATTGTATAATGCAAATGACGATTTTGTGTTTTGATTAATATTTTACAATTTAAATTATAATTTGTAATGTAAAATTTGTAAAAGTAATAATATTGAAAATAACATTTAAATTTGTTTAATTATTAATTTTTTTCTTTCATGTTCAATAAATTTTCTGCAAATAACATTTTAACAACTTTGTGAGGGATATGCTTTCGGAATAATACTCCAATAATTCAAAAAAAAATTGCTGGGTCTAATAAAACTTTGTAATTTTAATGAAGATTTTATAATTACAATTAAATTTTCTTAGTCAAAGCATGAATTTTAATTACCTAATCTTTTTCATATTTTATTTAATATGATTGAAAGCAGTACAGTAAACGCACACTTTAGGAACCTCTGTATTAATAAATAAATAAGTATTATGAAAAACTTACGGTATTAAATTTTATATTGATTTTATCTTTATGGGGAGTACTTTCTCTTAGTTATGTAATCTTTATATTTGATGTTCTTCGCCCAACTTGTTTCGGCTTTTATTAGCCATCCTCAGAGGTGTTATGTCTCTGATAATATATTTTAATATATTTTAAAAATAAAAATAATATTCTAATTTTAAATTATTTATTGTAAAGTATTTTTGATTTTTACATATTTGTCAAATTTTGAAGTATGATTATTATTTTGATCATATGGTATTATTGCAATTTTATGTGAATGCAAAATGGGCCGATAAAAGTTTGTTCCCGGGCCGCTTGTATGTTGCTCAATCGCCCCTGTTTGTATGTCTACCCCTAGGTATTTGTATTGTTCTACTTGTTCTATTTTTGTATCATCTAAGTATGGAAAGTAAAAAATGTATATTATGAATTCCAAAACTCAAATGAAATAACAAAGTTATCATGATAAATGATAGAATTTAGTTGGAAATTATAAAATTCTTACAGTAAATACGAAAATATTAATTATAAATTTCAATGTTAAATTAAAATTTGACATTTTTAGTATGAATTATAAAAAAATTGTATATTTAAAACATATAACTCACTAAGTTATTGATATTCTGACAGAAATTTGCAAAAATATTAATGCAAAATACTAAATTATGAACAAAATTACAAAGAGAAGCTATGAAATTTTCATTGCAAATGACAAATTTTGATATTTTATTACAAATTGCAAGTTCATCAAAACATAAAATTCTCATTGAAACATCTCGCTTGTAAACTGCAATGAATTAGAAATTACAAAATTTTCACTAGAATTTATTAATATAATTACTAGACTTTTCATAAATTGTAAAGATCAATGGAATCTGCAAGTTTTTTTATTCTAATTTATAACGTCTTTCCCCAGAAATCATATTCCTTGCAAAAGTATTAACCATTTCATAGAAATTCGCAAAAAATATAATGGATGGTGTAAAATGTTGATTAAAATGGTTTTAAATTCAACAAAAACAATGAAATTTTCGCATATTAACTACACATTACAGAAATTTCTTCGAAAATCCTATAAATAGTAATAGCATTATGATGAATGTTACGAAATTTTGATGATGGATTTCAGTATTTCAATAGAAATTATGGAGAATTAATTATAAATTTCAAAAGTTTTAGAATTTGTAAACGTTGAATATAAATTGGAACATTGTAGTGACAATTGCAAAGTTTTTATTATGAATACAATATTTCAATGGAATTAGAAAACAATCATAAAGTATAAATAAGTTTACATTAACACTATAACAAATACAATAATAAATAAGCAAATAAGTAAATAAAGAAATAAATAAGTTTAATTGGAATTATGTAATTTTCGTTGTGACTTTCATCATTCATCATTCTAAATTACAAAATTGCAATAACTTTATGAAAATTTTATTGTTAATTGATAAATTTCACTGTAAAATGTAAAATATTCAACATTCGTATTATAAATTACTACATTTCAGCAGTGATTATGAAAATTTTATTGTAAATTGCCAAAATTTCACTATAAAATGCAAAATGTCATTGGCATTTCCAAAATTTGTGTCGAGTTGTTAAAATGTTTATAGTTATTTGTTGAAAATTTTATGAAAATAAACTTAGGTGGAAATAATGAACTCTTCATTAGAGACTACAAAATGTTTATTAGAAATTATGAAATTCTTATTATAAATACCAAAATTTTACTACATATACATTTTCCTTACAAATTTGAAAATTTTATTAAAAATTGCAAAAAGCTAATCAAACCACAACATATTAAAATTATATCACGTCGATTGTAAATTAAATTTACAAAAGCTTCAAAATTTTCAATACATTTTTTTATTAGAAATACCATTTTTTTTATAAATTACAAAGATTAATGGAACCTACCAATTTTTAGTTGAGAATTATAACGGCTATCTACACAATTTATATTCCTCGCCAAATTATTTCATATTTCATAAAAATTTGCAAAAAATATTATGGAAATGGAATGGATCCATGGAAAATCCTGGTTCAAAAAGAGAGCTGCAAGGTGAAAAAGTTTGGGAACCACTGTGTTAATACATATATAAACAATCTTTATTGGGCTATCGATCACATGGGGTATTTCCGCCTTGTGTTAATACATTAAATCAAAGTTATTAATAAACTTGTCGACGGATCTGCCAGCCCAAAATTCTAGGGCTTCCGGCCTAACATTCGGAATGGCTACCGGCCCACCGGGAAATTTTCCATTTTCCCGTAAGGCCCATCCGCCCCTGCATACAAAGTGAAGGTCGAAATGAGAAGGAAATTGATAGAAGAATAAAAAAAACAACAAAGCTATATTTTCTACTAAGAACATTCATAAATAAAAGGGAACTAACAAGAAAAACAAAACTGTCCACATTTAAGCCAATATACAGACCGGTACTGACATTTGGGTGTGAGTCTTGAGTTCTAACGAAAAGAGAAAAGAGCAAAGTCCAGGCAATGGAAATGAAGAACCTTAGGAGAATAATCGGAGTGACAAGAAGAGACCGGATAAGGAACACAGAAATCAGAGACCAGCTGGAAATAGAAACGGTAGAAGAATTTATACAGAGAAGGAAATTAGAGTGGTGGGGATACCTACAGAGGATGAAGGAGGAAAGACAAGTGAAATAGATGTGGCAGGCGAAAACACAAAAGAATACACGTAGAGGTAGACCAATAAAAACATGGGATAGTGAAATGAAAGAAATTATTGAAAAGAAAGGGAAAACAATAGCAGAGGCGAAAAAAATGACGAAGAACAGAAAATAATGGAAGAAATGCATCATGGGACCAAGCCAGGAATAGCAAGACAAAGCAAAATAAAATAACCCTACACCATAATTTGTAGAAGGGAGAACGATATATATATGTATATATATACATATATATATATATATATATATATATATATATATATATATATATATATATGTATATATATATATATAAATAAACTTATACAAAAATCTTCATATACACATTTCAAACATGTTTACGCTGTTACAATGCTATCGCTATGAGTATTTTCAATGTGCATCGAATGCTGTTTTCTGATACATTTCTGTATCCTAGAAACAATTCTATGATCAATTACCGTTTTTCTGTTTGTGTTCTTTGACCGCTTTTTCGTCTGCCAGTCACGAAATTGGGTATGTTTGCGGCCAATTCCGGTGGGACAGGTGTCTTCATTAATCATTCATCTAATTACAGGTAATAAGCGCACGCAAAGGTTACGTAAATTTTGATTAACAGTAAAGGCAATCGAACGTTAGAGAGGGCATTAGTATTGATGTTTCCGTGTCCATTGAATGGTATCGATTGCCGTACAATTCAGCAGGTGAGACTCTGTGGTTCATTTGGGGAAACATTTTCGCTGACAGGAACAAGAATTTCGCCGCCTCTTTTAATGTTCCACGTCAGCTGCTCCCGTTTTTATCTTTATTAAGGTATTGCTTTTTTTGCGGTCATTTATAAATTATAGCGTTTTGGGCTGTTAATGTCGTCGATGCATTTTTTTCGTGTTGTTCGATATATTTTACGCTTTTTATAAGCGAAATTTAATTGGGGCTATTACTAGACAATTAATTACTGATATATGTACCAGATGTTTGCAAGGCATAATTGTTCACTTAATTCGAAAGTTATGAAAATTGTATTATTATTGCACCTATACATGGTAAGTAAAAAGTAAGGAACATGTTGCACTTTAAATTGAAATTAATTAAATTTTACAAAATTTCAAATGAATCTGTGTAAAAATCTATTAATAGTAAACTCCGCGAATTAAATTTTATCACGTTTACAGCTTAAGCAATGTAAATCTGACATATTTCTCCACTGTCAAACTATTATCATTATCGTTACCGTACTTTTTCATGCTTGATTTTTTATCATAATTAAGTAATTATATTATTATAATATTATTAAGAAAAGAAAAACAATTAAAATAAGAAAGGGCACATGGAATATACGAAGCATGAAAGGTAAAGAAGAAGAATTAGTAGAAGAAACGGAAAAACAGACAATAGAAATGCTGGGAATAACAGAAACAAAAAAGAAAGGTAAAGGAATCCAGATAATCCATAGAGGATACTCGCTCATACTGGGATACATGGATACTGGGACAGGAGTAGAAGAACATGAAAGTGCGAGCGGAGGGGTAGGAATAATAATAGGAAAGAATAAAAGACATGATAAAGGAAAGACATATAAACGAGAGGATGATGACTATAGAAATGAACGTGACGGAAGACGAGACATGGACATTAATTGTAGCATATTGAGTAATCGAAGATGCAAGGAAAGAGGAAAAAGTTCTACGAGAACCTACAAATAGAAATAGATGAGGGAACTGAAAACACAATAATAATGGGAGACCTAAATGGAAGAGTTGGAAACCAGAACGTAGGACTAAATGAAATCCTGGGAAAAGAAAGAGAATATACCAGAAACAATAATGGTGCAAGAATAATTGAATTATGCGTAGAAAACAACATAATAATAGCAAACACAAAATTCAAACACAAAGATATACATAAATTCACGAGAACTCAACCATTTAGAAATGAGAGATCAATAATTGACTACGTCCTAATCAGGCAGAAATCGGAAGTGACCAAGTTTTTCCGTTAGTGTTTCTTCTGCGGTCTTTTCTATTATTTCTATTAACATTTTCCAATTTGTAGTTATATCATACGTTGTCTGTTTGTTACCTATTTGTTTTTTTATTCTTTTCACAAAGTTTTCTCTTATTTGGTCGTTTTCAGTTAATAAATTGGGGTTTATTCTTTTGTTGTTTACTTTCATCGTCCTCGGTACTGCAGTTTTTTCTTTATTTGTTACTCTAAGTAGTATGCGGTCGCTTCCTATATCAGTTCCTCTGTGGTTCCATACAATAGTGATATTTTCAGCATGCTTTGACTCAATTTGGAAAATGTTTCATATTCTTCACTGATGAATTGTCTTCCACTATCTGATACAACAATTTTGGCGATTCCATGTCTAGCAAATATGGATTTTAATTTGTTGATTACATTTTTGGAAGTTAGATTTTTGTTCAACGTCATGATTTCGGGATATTTTGAGTAGTAATTCACTGCAATAAGGAATGTTTCACCTTGTATTTCAAATAAGTCAATTCCTATTTTTTGCCATGGTTTTTTAATTATTTGATGATTTATTATAAGCTCTCTTCTGTTCGAGTTTGAGTATTTATTACATACGTAACATCTATTAATTACATTTTCTATATGTGTTATCATATTAGGCCAACATAATGCAAATTTTGCTCTCGATATGCATTTATTTATACCTAAATGACCTGTGTGTATGTCTTCAAGGACTTTGTTTCTCCATGATTTTGGTATAATGACTCTTTGATTGATATATATTAAGTTATTGCTTCCCATTGTTATTTCTGACATTAATTTGTAAAATGGTTTCAATTTTACTGTCATTTTATTTATGATCTTTGGCCATCCATCCTTAATACAGGTTTTTATCATTTTTAATTCTTCATCATCTTCAGTAGCTTTTATCAATTGTTTTAACCTGTCCTCTTTAATTGTTATTTTTTTTCGATTAGGCATACTTGAGCGTTTAATTCTAAATTATCTTCGAATACTTTATTTACTGTTGCTCGTGATAATGTATCAGCTATTATTAGATATTTGCGTGGTTTGTAAACTAAATTTATTTTATATTTTTGTAATGTCAAAAGCATCCTTTGTAATCTAGCTGGGCATGAGTTTAATGATTTTTTGAATATGGAAATTAATGGTTTGTGATCGGTTTCAACTGTAAACTCTCTTCCATAAACATATTGATAGAACTTTTGTACGCCAAAACATATTGCCAATAGTTCCTTCTCTATTTGAGCATATCTTTGCTGAGTTTCTGTCATAGCTCTAGAAGCATATGCACATGGTTTTTCATTTTGCAAAAGTGCTGCTCCTAAGCCTGAGCTAGATGCATCAACTGATATTGTTATTTGCTCTCTTGGATTAAAATACTTTAAAATTGGTTCTTGTGAAATTATCTTTTTTAATTCGTTAAATTCTTTTTCTTGAGGGTGTTCCCATGAAAATATATTGTTATCTTTAATTAAATCCCTTAAAGGTTGAGTAATTTCTGATAAGTTTGGAATCAATTTTCCTACATAAGTTATGAAACCTAGGAATCTTTGGACATCTTTTTTATTAATTGGTTTGGGCATTCCTACGATGGCTTCAATTTTATCTTCATCCATTGATATACCTTTATTTGAAAACTTATGTTCTAAATACTTAACTTCATCTAGACCCAATTTACATTTGTTTCTATTAAATTTTACATTTTTTTCTCTAGCTATCTTAATTACTTCTTCCAATATTTTGTCATATTCTTCTTTAGTCTCGGCATGAATTAAAATATCATCGACATAGATTACTACATCTTTAATATGAAAAATTTCTTAAAAGGTTCTTGGAATACTTCACTAGCAGTTTTAATACCAAATGGTAGTCTATTGAATTTGTTTCTACCATGAGGGGTTGCAAAAGTGCATAACTTACTAGATTTTTCATCTAATGGAATGTTCCAAAATCCACTAGCTGCATCTAATATTGTGAATATTTTTGAACCATTCAATTTTCTTGTTATTTCGTCCATGTTTGGTATTTTGTATTTTCTATCTATTATAACTTCATTTAAATCTCTTGGATCTAAGCAGATTCGTAGAGAACCATCTTCTTTTCTAACTAGTACATATGAATTTATCCATTCTGAGCTGCTTTGAACTTTTTCTATTATTTTTAATTTTTCTAAATTTTCTAAACATTTTTAAAATTGATCTTGTATAGCAAAAGGTACATTTCTTATTGGATTTACTACTGGTTTTGCATGTTTTTGTATTTCAATGTGATATGGCTTACTTGTTTTACCTATACCTTCAAATACATCTTTATATCTATTGGTTATTTCTTCATAATTTTTAATTTGGTTTTTATTTACTGTATTAATGAATTTAATATCCTCATCATTTTTTATGTTTACTATTCCTAAATGAATACATGTTTTTAAACCTAAGATTGACCCATTATTACTTTTGTCTACAAAGAATTCAGTGTTCTTGAAACAATTTCCATAATAGTATAAATCCAGATAACATTTTCCCAATATAGGAATTTTATCTCCAGTAAATGTGACTAAGTTTTCCTTAATGTTCTCAATATTTTTTAAATTAAATTTACACGCTTTTAATTCAACGTGGGAAATTATATTGACACTTGCTCCCGTATCTATTTTAAATTTAGCCTTTACATCTGCATCTTCACCTATACTCAACTCTATAATGTAATGATTAAAATTATTGAGGTTTTTGTTTCCATTATTAATTGTGTCTATACTCAAGTGATCATTACAATTATCCGATTGATTCACTTGGTTTACAGATTTATTCCTACATTTATTTGCAAAGTGATTGTCCTTTTTACATTTTAAACATTTTTTACCGTATGCTGGACTTTTATTTATCGGATGTGATTTACCACGTCTTTAATTTCTCTTTGTACCTGATTGTAATTTCTATTTTCGTTCGATCTTGAAGAATCTTCTCGGAATTTTTGTGTTGTTTTCTTCTGATTTCTCACTTGATCCACTTCTTTGTAATTTCTTGTCTTGTCTCCACTCGTTGATTGTTTCATATCCTGAAGCTGCTGTCTGGATGTTTCGGTTAACACACATGTCTCGATTGCTTTTTCCAGGGTGTACTCTTGATGTTGTAGAAGTTGCTCTCGAACCTTCTAATCTTTTATCCCAATGATTAGCATCGTTTTTATTAATTCCGTTTTAAGATTTTCAGGGAATCCGCACTGTTTTGCTTGGTTTTTTAATGACGTGACATACTGTTCTGTGCTTTCCTCATTTTGGCGGGACGTGAAAAATTTATATCTCTCGTAGGTTAGGTTCTTTTTTGGAATGAAATAGTCATTAAATTTCTTCTTTAGTACAGTAATTTTGTCCTTATCATCGTCACTAAATGTGAAGCTATTGTAGATTGCAATGGCTTCTTCGCCCATTAAATGCAGTAAATGTGCGTTTTTTCTGGTTTTGAGACTAATTCTACAGCGGCGGAGTATATTTCATACCTCTGCTTCCATTGTCTCCAATTCTCACTGAGATTGCCGTTTAATTTAATTGGTTGGCCTCTGCTTTCCATTTTCACGTCTTCTTTTTATTTCTCCTTTTAATGTCCGTTAAGCGGCGCCATGTTATATATCTCGGAGTGGATCTAGGAATCGACTGAACAACACAACTGCCATGTGTATACTGTCTTTATTAATCTTCTATGAGTGGTCGTTGCGGTAGGTTAGACAACCTTCTTTACCTCTAAGGCACATACATTACATCTATATTACATACATCTATTACAGTGGTATTAGTGCTTTCCTTTCTTTTTGTACCGCTGTAGGGTAGTCTTCATTAATCCATATTGTAGATCCCTTCAGAGCTCCCGATCTCCTTAGTATTTCCAAATATTTAGTTCCAGTTTAAAGTTAAACTGGTAAAATTTATGAAGAATCCAATTGTTCTAAATTGCCAAAGCCAATGTTTCTCGGATGGAGCATGAGGTTGAAACTTATTGTCTTAATTGAACATGTGCTTCGCACTTTTCGGGCGAGATAATTGTGGAGCTGTAAAGTCGTAAAGCACTACGTACAACAATTAATCGAAATTGTTGCTAACAGCAGGAGCAATAAAAATGTAATTCTATCAATTAAGACCCCAATCTTTATCGCCACAAAAAACCGAACCGTTGAGGGCGAAACCGCCTGCCGAAATAATAGCCGACAATCTTCGTGACGCCGCCGAAAATTTCGGTGGTTAAACGGTTATGCGGCCGGTAATCGTTTCCGGGGTTAATTTCGGCAAATTGTAAGGCCCCGGCGTTGGGAACGGCGATCGAAAAAATAATAACAATCAGGTGGATTATCTGTAATTATCAAAAAACGCCCGAGCCCCATAAAACACATTCTGTCTCGAGGTACTCCGTTTCCACGCTGCCGGTTTTAAACACACGTCTGCCACAAAATGCGGCGGTTTGATGGTTCTGGCATAACCACCAAAATCGGTCCTCAGAGCTGGTGGTTAAGTCTTATTTTGCACGGGCCGAAATTGGTTAATTCGGGGACTCTCATGTGCGGGCGAGCGTTTTTGCATAATTCGCGTACGTGACCGCGATTTATTTAATTTCACACGGAGTTAATGTATGTTATTACTTCTGGGTCCTCGCTGCTTTTGCCCTGAAGACATGCGGACAATTTTAACATAGATAATCTCCCCCGGTTCGATTTGGAATCATTCATAATTTTCTTAGATCATTCTCATACCAGTATAACCAGTGGCGGTTTAAGAAAGGCTAGCATAAATTTGATTTTATTCAGTATAAGCCTATCTACTGTTACAGTGTAAGGCAGTGCTTCTCAAACTCTTTTGATCCATGCCCCACCAATTAGCTACTAAATATCTGATGCCCCATATATAAAATAAACAAAATGTCGGAACTTTTGCACAGCATGACTAAATTATTAATTGCTTTTCTTCGTCTATATACGCAAAGTAGAATGGTCATAAAATATAAATTCAAGAAAAACGAATTTTTAATAAGAACTATAAAATATTGTTTTAAGTTTAATAACTTCCAGGTTCAAAGTAACAAAAAAAATAAAATATCGCTATAAAATTAAATATTATAATAAATTTGTGTATGTAGGTATATATTAGTAAAAGTATAAACCGAAAATTTTTAAGAAAAAAACAAAGGATATAATAATTGTAAGTAAATTTGGTTTAATTAATGTGATCCGTGAGCCTGGTGTCTGCTAAATCAAAATAAATTTTAGATTGTAACAAAACAATTAAAAATTGAACAGCAATCAGTGATATTTTTTACAGAATAACTGAAATGGTAACAACGATTGTTAGAAAAGCTAACAGTTTTCATTGAAATTTTGGCAGTAATTATTAAAATTTTGGCAGTGATCGTTTTCTAAAATCGAAATTTTGATAGTAATAATTAAAAAGTTGGCAGTGATCACATTGTAATACTAAAATATTGATAGTAACCAAAATTTGAAAAGACATTGTTCAAAATTTGATAGTTTTCATTAAAATTGTGGCAATAATCATTAAAAATTTGGCAGTGCTTGTTTTGTAGAATTGAAATTTCGATAGCAATCAATAAAAATTTGGCAGTGATCATTTTGTAAAATTGAAATTTTGATAGTAGTCAAAACTTGAAAATAAATTGTTGAAAATTTTACAGTAATCATTGGAATATTGATAAAACCAAACTTTCGTAGTAATCATTTAGATTGTAACAAAACAATTAAAAATTGAACAGCAATCAGCGATATTTTTGCAGAATAACTGAAATTGTAACAACAATTGTTAGAAAAGCTAACAGTTTTCATTGAAGTTTTGGCAGTAATCATTAAAATTTTGGCAGTGATCGTTTTCTAGAATCTAAATTTTGGTAGTAATAATAAAAAATTTGGCAGCGCTCATTTTGTAATACTGAAATATTGATAATAACTAAAATTTAAAAAGAAATTGTTCAAAATTTGGCAGTTTTTATTAAAACTTTGGGCAGTAATCATTAAACATTTGGCAAGGATTGTTTTGTAGAATTGAAATTTCGATAGCAATCTATAAAAATTTGGCAGTGATCATTTTGTAATATTGAAATTTTGATAGTAATCAAAATTTGAAAAGAATATGTTGTAAATTTGCCGGCAATCATTTAAATATTGATAAATACAAACTTTTATAGAACAACTGAAATGGAGACCAAAATTCTGACATTTTTGCAAATATAATAGTCTTTTTAACAAAAATAACTGAAAACCCAACAGTATTCTTTGAAATTGTAGCAGTAATCATTAAAATTTTGGCAGTGATCGTTTCCTAAAATTAATATTTTGATAGCAATCATTAAAAATTTGGCAGTGATCGTTTTGTAGAATAGAAATTTTGATAGCAATCAATGAAAATTTAGCACTGATGGTTTTGTAAAATTTAAACTTTGATAGCAATCATTAAAAAATTGGCAGTGATCATTTTGTAATATTGTAATCAAAATTTGAAAAAATATAGTTGAAAATTTGATACTAATCATTGAAATATTGATTATTCCAAACTTTTGCGGTAATCATTTACATTATGTCAAAACAGTTAAAGATTGAACAGCAATCATTGAAAATTTTTCAGAACAACTGAAATTATGACCAAAATTACTGACATTTTTGCAAAAATAATAGTCTTTTTAACAAAAATAACTGAAAATCAAACAGTTTTCATATAATTTTGGCAGTAATCATTTAAAATTTGGCAGTGAACGTTATGTAAAATTGAAATTTTGATAGCTATCATTAATTTTTTTGCAGTGATCATTATGTAAAAGTGAAATTTTGATAGTAACTTAAATTTGAAAAGAAATTGTTGAAAATTTGATAGTAGTCATTGAAATAATAATAAATACAAACTTTTATAGTAACCATTTATATGATGACAAAACACTTCAAAATTGAACATCAATCATTGAAATTTTTACAGAATAACTGAAATAGAGCCAAATATACTGACATTTTTGCAGAAATAATAGTCTTTTTAACAAAAATAACTGAAAATCCAACAGTTCTCATTAAAATTTTGGCAGTAATCATTAAAAATGTGGCAGTGTTTGTTTTGTAATATTTTAATTTTTATAGCAATCTTAAAATTTTAGCAGTAATCATTTTGTGAGATTTAAATTTTGTTAGTAATCAAAACTTGAAAATAAATTGTTGAAAATTTTACAGAAATCATTAAAATTTTGATAATTCCAAACTTTTATAGTAATCATTTACATTATAACAGAACAATTAAAAATCGAACAGCAATCATTGAATTTTTTATAGAACAACTAAAATTGTTACAAAAATACGTAAAAGCAATAGTCTTTTAACAAATATAACTGAAAACCCAACAGTTTTCATTGAAATTTTGGCAGTAATCATTAAAAATTTGGCACTGATCGTTGTGTAACATTGAAATTTTGATAGCAATCATTAATAATTTGGCAGTGATCATTTTGTAATATTAAAATTTGGATAGTAATCAAAATTTTGATAGCAATCATTAAAAATTTGGCAGTGATCATTTTGTAATATTAAAATTTTGATAGTAACCAAAATTTGAAAAGAAATTGTTGTAAATTTGA
Organism: Othius punctulatus; assembly: GCA_951805005.1. Lineage (NCBI taxonomy): Eukaryota > Metazoa > Arthropoda > Insecta > Coleoptera > Staphylinidae > Othius > Othius punctulatus. The sequence goes on from OX638146.1 coordinate 47,731,213, forward strand.
CAGTAATCATTGAAATATTGATGAAACCAAACTTTCATAATAATCATTTACATTATGGCAAAACAATTAAAAAATGAACATCAACCATTGACATTTTTACAGAACAACTGAAATGGAGACAAAAATACTGACATTTTTGCAAAAATAATAGTCTATATAACAAATATAACTGAAAACCTAATAGTTTTCATTGAAATTTTAGCAGTAATCATTACAAATTTAGCAGCGATCGTTTTGTAAAATTAAAATTTTGATAGTAAGCAAAGTTTGAAAAGAAAATGTTGAAAATATGACAGATATCAATATATATTGAAATATTGATAAATTCTAACTTTTATCGTAATCATTTACATTATAACAATACAATTAAAACTTGAACAGCAATCATTGCAATTCTTATGTTCTTGTTGTTCTTATTATTCTTTCAGAACAACTGAAATTGTTATAAATATACTGTTATTTTTGTAAAAATAATACTCTTTTTAACATAAATAACTGAAAACCTACCAGTTTTCATTGAAATTTTGGCAGTAATCATTAAAAAATTAGAAGTGATCGTTTTGTAAAATTGAAATTTTGATAGCAATCATTAAAAATTTAGCAGTGATCGTTTTGTAAAATTGAAATTTTGATACCAGTCATTAAAAATTTTGTTGTGACATTTTGTAAATTTGAAATTTTGATAGAAAGTAAAGTTTGAAAACCAATTGTTGAAAATTTGACAGTAATCATAGAAATATTGATAAATTCTAACTTTTATGGTAATCATTTACATTATTACAAAACAATTTAAAATTCAATAGCAATCTTTCAAATTTTTACAGATCACCTAAAATTGTGCCAAAATACTGATATTTTGCAAAGATTTGAACAAAAAAACTGCAAATCCTGATTTAACTGATTTATTCCGAAATTTCCATTATTCTGTCATAATTTCAATGATAACTACTAACATTCTAAAATGAAACGGAAAAAGTTTGAATGTACTATAAAAATTGCCAAATTATTTCTGCCATATTTTCGATTATTTCTGTGAAAATTACAACGATTATTGTAAAAGTTTTAACGCCATGCCATATTTAATTATTTGTTTCTGTCATAATTTTATTTTCTACTTATGTCAAAATTTCAATTAGTCTGATAAAATTTTAAAACTCATTGGAAAATTTCCAATTCCTATTCCAATTCCAATGGAATTCCAAATAAGGAATTTCGTCTTGTTATTTGTATACATCCAGACTAGATTATAAGGGTGCCTATACGTGCAAAGTTCTTGACTAAAACATATTGGGATAATAATCGATAGTCACTCAAAAACTATCGATTGCAAACGATAGTCTAAACTATCCAACTTCAAATATCATAAGACCACCTTAAATTCTCATGACCCACCTGAAAAACCTACGCGCCCCACCGGTGGGGCGTGCGCCCCACTTTGAGAACTACTGGTGTAAGGCGTGTTTCTGTGATCTTCCTGCACGTTTATCTCCTCTTCTACCTATCTTGCGTCAATGGTTTGACTTCCTCCCACTTATCCTTCATTTCTTGTCTGGTACCGTCATTCCATTCCTTCCTGGGTCTTCCTTTTTGTAAGACCCGAATTGTCCCCAAGATGGGCGACGGTGAACTCGATACAGCACGAGCTGCTGACAAAAATCATCTTTGGTCAGGTTCATGTGGAAATCCAGTGGCAAACGGCACATTATGCAAGACATGCATACAACCACTACACCCGGGATGCACATCGAGACATAAATGTGCGCCAATAACCGTGAAAGTAAGTGAAATTAAAAGTACTACTACAAACAGAGACTCCAGCAAAGTCAAAGAGGTCATAAATACAGGTATGGATATCTACGACAACATGAGCAATAATCAACTAATCAGCATAGTACAACTACAGACACGCATGATAAAAGAAGTGGAGGATAAGAACAATCTACTATACGTAAAAAAACAGCTTCTTGAAGAAAATATAGTTTTCCTGCAGCAATCTTCCCCCAGGTTGGCAATAAGCGCGGCTAAGGAAAACTGCGACGTTGGTACTACCGCGACTCGCACACCAGCAGACACTACACGACAAAATAAAGTTAAAAAGGTAAACACAAGTGAACCACATAACAAAAAGAAGTCCTACAGTGAAATAACAAGCACTCAGGTACTCATTATTAAACCAAAAAACAATGAGAAAGAAGGAACAGAAACGCGTAAGAATATAATTAAAAATCTAAATTCAAATCTATTCAATAACGTAAAAGTTAAAAACTCGAACAATAAAATCATCATGGAATGTAAAAACAAAGAGGAACTCGAAAATACCCAAGAACATATTCAAGAAAAACTAGTTGATCAGTACGACTGTTTACTCCCTAATAAATGGCGACCGCGTTATAAATTACGGGAAATACGTAATGAAGCTTGTAATAGATGTATGTAATTATGTAATGTATGTAATGTATGTGCCTTAGAGGTAAAGAAGGTTGTCTAACCTACCGCAACAACCACGCATAGAAGTTTAATAAAGACAGTATACACATGGCAGTTGTGTTGTTCAGTCGATTCCTAGATCCACTCCTAGATATATAACATGGCGCAGCTTAACGGTCATTAAAAGGAGAAATAAAAAGAAGACGTGAAAATGGAAAGCAGAGGAATCCAACCAATTAAATTAAACGGCAATCTCAGTGAGAATTGGAGACAATGGAAGCAGAGGTATGAAATATACTCCGCCGCTGTAGAATTAGACTCAAAACCAGAAAAAACGCACATTTACTGCATTTAATGGGCGAAGAAGAAATTGCAATCTACAATAGCTTCACATTTAGTGACGATGATAAGGACAAAATTACTGTACTAAAGAAGAAATTTAATGACTATTTCATTCCAAAAAAGAACCTAACCTACGAGATATATAAGTTTTTCACGCCCCGCCAAAATGAGGAAAGCACAGAACAGTATGTCACGTCATTAAAAAGCCAAGCAAAACAGTGCGAATTCCCTGAAAATTTTAAAACGGAATTAATAAAAACGATGCTAATCATTGGGATAAAAGATGAGAAGGTTCGAGAGCAACTTCTACAACATCAAGAGTACACCCTGGAAAAAGCAATCGAGATATGTGTGTTTACCGAAACATCCAGACAGCAGCTTCAGGATATGAAACAATCAACGAGTGGAGACAAGACAAGAAATTACAAAGAAGTGGATCAAGTAAGAAATCAGAAGAAAACAACACAAAAATTCCGAGAAGATTCTTCAAGATCGAACGAAAATAGAAATTACAATCAGGTACAAAGAGAAATTAAAGATGTGGTAAATCACATCCGATAAATAAATGTCCAGCGTACGGTAAAAAATGTTTAAAATGTAAAAAGGACAATCACTTTGCAAATAAATGTAGGAATAAATCTGTAAACCAAGTGAATCAATCGGATAATTGTAATGATCACTTGAGTATAGACACAATTAATAATGGAAACAAAAACCTCAATAATTTTAATCATTGCATTATAGAGTTGAGTATAGGCGAAGATGCAGATGTAATGGCTAAATTTAAAATAGATACAGGAGCAAGTGTCAATATAATTTCCTACTTTGAATTAAAAGCGTGTAAATTTAATTTAAAAAATATTGAGAACATTATGGAAAACTTAGTCACATTTACTGGAGATAAAATTCCTATATTGGGAAAATGTTATCTAGATTTATACTATAATGGAAATTGTTTCAAGAAAACTGAATTCTTTGTAGACAAAAGTAATAATGGGTCAATCTTAGGTTTAAAAACATGTATTCATTTAGGAATAGTAAACATAAAAAATGATGAAGATATTAAATTCATTAATACAGTAAATAAAAACCAAATTAAAAATTATGAAGAAATAACCAATAGATATAAAAATGTATTTGAAGGTATAGGTAAAACAAGTAAGCCATATCACATTGAAATACAAAAACATGCAGAACCAGTAGTAAATCCAATAAGAAATGTACCTTTTGCTATACAAGATCAATTTTAAAAATGTTTAGAAAATTTAGAAAATTTAAAAATAATAGAAAAAGTTCAAGGCAGCTCAGAATGGATAAATTCATATGTACTAGTTAGAAAAGAAGATGGTTCTCTACGAATCTGCTTAGATCCAAGAGATTTAAATGAAGTTATAATAGATAGAAAATACAAAATACCAAACATGGACGAAATAACAAGAAAATTGAATGGTTCAAAAATATTCACAATATTAGATGCAGCTAGTGGATTTTTGGAACATTCCATTAGATGAAAAATCTAGTAAGTTATGCACTTTTGCAACCCCTCATGGTAGATACAAATTCAATAGACTACCATTTGGTATTAAAACTGCTAGTGAAGTATTCCAAGAAACTTTTCAAGAAATTTTTCATATAAAAGGTGTAGTAATCTATGTCGATGATATTTTAATTCATGCCGAAACTAAAGAAGAACATGACAAAATATTGGAAGAAGTATTTAAGATAGCCAGAGAAAAAAATATAAAATTTAATAGAAACAAATGTAAATTTGGTCTAGATGAAGTTAAGTATTTAGAACATAAGTTTTCAAATAAAGATATATCAATGGATGAAGATAAAATTGAAGCCATAGTAGGAATGCCCAAGCCAATTAATAAAAAAGATGTCCAAATATTCCTAGGTTTCATAACTTATGTAGGAAAATTTATTCCAAACTTATCAGAAATTACTCAACCATTACGGGATTTAATTAAAGATAACAATATATTTTCATGGGAACACCCTCAAGAAAAAGCATTTAACGAATTAAAAAAGATAATTTCACAAGAACCAATTTTAAAGTATTTTAATCCAAGAGAGCAAATAACAATATCAGTTGATGCATCTAGCTCAGGCTTAGGAGCAGCACTTTTGCAAAATGAAAAACTATGTGCATACGCTTCTAGAGCTTTGGCAGTAACTCAGCAAAGATATGCTCAAATAGAGAAGGAACTATTAGCAATATGTTTACGCGTACAAAAATTCTATCAATATGTTTATGGAAGAGAGTTTACAGTTGAAACCGATCACAAACCATTAATTTCCATATTCAAAAAATCATTATACTCATGCCCAGCTAGATTACAAAGGATGCTTTTGACATTACAAAAATATAAAATAAATTTAGTTTACAAACCAGGCAAATATCTAATAATAGCTGATACATTATCACGAGCAACAGTAAATAAAGTATTCGAAGATAATTTAGAATTAAACGCTCTAGTATGCCTAATCGGAAAAAAATCAATAATTAAAGAGGACAGGTTAAAACAATTGATAAAAGCATATGAAGATTATGAAGAATTAAAAATGATAAAAATCTTTATTAAGGATGGATGGCCAAAGAGCATAAATAAAATGACAGTAAATTTGAAACCATTTTACAAATTAAAGTCAGAAATAACAATGGGAAGCAATTACTTAATATATATGAATCAAAGAGTCATTATACCAAAATCATGGAGAAACAAAGTCCTTGAAGATATACACACAGGTCATTTAGGTATAAATAAATGCATATCGAGAGCAAAATTTGCAGGATATTGGCCTAATATGATAACACATCTAGAAAATGTAATTAATAGATGTTACGTATGTAATAAATATTCAAACTCGAATAGAAGAGAGCCTATGATAAATCATCAAATAATTAAAAAACCATGACAAAAAATTGGAATTGACTTATTTGAAATACAAGGTGAAACATTCCTTATTGCAGTGGATTACTACTCAAAATATCCCGAAATCATGACGTTGAACAAAAATCTAACTTCCAAAAATGTAATCAACAAATTAAAATCCATATTTGCTAGACATGGAATACCCAAAATTGTTGTATTAGATAGTGGAAGACAATTCATCAGTGAAGAATATGAAACATTTTCCAAAGAATGGAATTTTCAATTAACCAAATCATCCCCATATCACCAACAATCCAACGGTTTTACAGAAAGATCAATTCAAACCATTAAGAAATTAATTAAAAAGACATTAGAAAATAAAGAAGACATATACTTAGCTTTATTAAGATATATAAATATTTATTTGTTTTGATAATTATGCATTTTTATACACAAATTATGCAAAATACGCACACAAATCATAAACGTGACAGAAACTTTTCAAGATAGAGCAGAAATTTCTGAAGAACAAGATCAAAAAGTATTTAAATTTGAACGTACATACTAGAAAACACGTGCCTCAACTTGTTTAATGGTCTAACTTAAGATTGGCCGACTTTGTTTTAAATGATTGTTGCAGTTTGTTTAAATTTATCTTGTAAATCAATTTGAAAAATAACTTGTTTGGATAGATCGAAAAAAATGTTTTAGACAAATGTTATAATATAGTTTAAGGATTTCATAAATGTTTTATTTTCAAAAATCAATTGAGTGATTTTCAAAATATCTTGTTTCGAAATTTTTCTTCGGTCGCCATTTTGTTATTTGATAAAATAGAAAATAATTGTAAATATAAATGGTTTAAAGAAACGATAGCGCATGCTGAACGTTTTTGTATTTTTTAAATGTTTCTTAATATAAGGGAGAAATGACGATTTTTCGAAAAACAAAAGAACGCCAATAAATATAAACTTGGGCTCCAATTCAAAAATTTTCACTAAGAAAATTTGTTTGTTTCAACGAGTTCTAACTACCACTGTTGGGTGTTGCAACTTAGTATTAACACCCTGTATATGGTTGGTTGATGATAAAATAATAAATGAAGTCGCAACACTCTTGGGCCCTTTTTATCGAACACACTGTATACATATACAGCAAAGGTCCGAGCAAGTGTAGGTGGGCCACCCTGTATACATATACAGGGTGGCCCAACAATCCTCGCTCGGACCATTGCTGCTTAACTAATGAAAAATGAGGGAAAAATCTGATTGGAAGTTATTGGACACTTAATGTTCCACTTTTTAAAATTATTTTCGAGTGTACAGAGTGTACCATAAATCCGGGTCACAAAATTTTGTCTCTTTTTTAAATGGATCACCCTGTATATTCTTTAATGTTTAGAATTTGCTTTATGTGGGCTTCACAAATCATTTTTATTTTTTGGGATCAGATGCAACACTGCCAAGTTACTAATGTATGAAATAAAGTTACGCACTTTTTAAAAAAATTCAAAATTGTTTTTTATTGTTCACGACAATTGTTTCGCCACACTGTGGCTTCTTCATGATCATAACAAAATGATATCATTTCTTCACCTGAAGAAGCCAGTGTGGCGAAACAATTGTCGTGAACAATAAAAAACAATTTTGAATTTTTTTAAAAAGTGCGTAACTTTATTTCATATATAGGTAATTATGAATTTTCAACAAATAAAAGCCACATCGATCAATCTACTGCCAAGTTATTCACATTTTAAACATTTAACATTTCAAAAATTTCAAAATTTCAACTAAAGGTTAACAAATAAACATATTTAACTCTAAAACTAAAGCTAGATATAAGAAAAATGTAAAACCAAAATTCAACCATGTTTGTTTTAACTATGTTATTATTTTTGTACATTGGTTTTATTATTCTTATTATTTTCTTTTTCACCCCTCTACAAGGCAGTTTTTTCAAATGTCCTCTTTTCTTACTCCATCGATTGTTTTTTCTCCAGCAAATCCACAAAACATATGTGTATTTCTCTCCTCTTTTTGATTTGTTTCTTGCTAATTTGCCTAATGCAGAATATTAGGTCTTGTATGCTCCTTCCTCTTCAGAACCTACCTTGAGTATCTTCTAATGTGCTGTCCACTGTCTTTCTTATCCTTTTTTCTATGATTTTCGTCAATATTTTTCCTGGGACACTTGTTATTGTTATCCCTCTATAGTTACTGCATTCTCTTTTGCATCCTGGTTTATATATTGGCAGTACAATCCCTATGTCCCATTTTGTTTTGGTGTTTTTCTTCCTTCATGATTTCATTTAGCAGTTCTGTCAGTTTCTTGATACCTTCTTCTCCTGGCTTCTTTTCAATGTCTGTTGTTATCTCATCTATTGCCGCTGCATTTCCATTTTTCATTTTTCTTATTGCTTCTACTACCTCTTCTTTTTGTCTTTTGTCACCGTCTACTATTCCCGGATCTTCCTTTTCCTCTTTTTCTTCTACTCCTATTCCATTTGGCTCTGTTTTTGTTAATTCTTCAAAGTATTCTTTCCATCTTCTCATTATCTTCTAAACCTCAACGATCTTCTTGATTAACCCTATTACGATTTAAAGTTTCGTGTTGTTTTTGTATATGCCTACATGTGAAATTAGTGGATTTTGTATATTTAAAAAAAGGGAAGTTCCCGTTAAATAAATTATTATATTATTATGTTAGGCTAGTTCTTTTTCTAATCGTAGCCTTAACTTGACGTCATATTTAATACATAAATTTTCGCCATTTTACCTATTAATAATAATAATCACTTACATAATATACTGTATTTTCATTGGTCAGGATGCGCAGGCTTTATATTGAACTCGATCCGAAGATGGCATTGGCTCCAAATGATTTCCCCACATATAAAGAGTATTCTTTTAGTATTGTATAATAACTATAATTGGAAGGACTTACCGGGGGAGCAACTCCCCTTCCCCCGCCAGTTCTCTCGCCAACTGGATCGCTAGCACTCACGGCATCAACCATTATTCTCTACGACTATTGTATTTCACCTTCATGTGCAAAGCAGTGACATACACCTCTTACTAGGACGAACCTCTAGGACGAATCTCTCTATTGCAATTACTAGGACGAATCTCTCTATTGCAATTACTAGGACGAATCTCTCTATTGCAATTACTAGGACGAATCTCTCTATTGCAATTACTAGGACGAATCTCTCTATTGCAATTACTAGGACGAATCTCTCTATTGCAATTACTAGGACGAATCTCTCTATTGCAATTACTAGGACGAATCTCTCTATTGCAATTACTAGGACGAATCTCTCTATTGCAATTACTAGGACGAATCTCTCTATTGCAATTACTAGGACGAATCTCTCTATTGCAATTACTAGGACGAATATCTCTATTGCAATTACTAGGACGAATCTCTCTATTGCAATTACTAGGACAAACCTCTCTTAATGCAATTACTAGGACAAACCTCTCTATTGCAATTACTAGGATAAACCTCTCTTAATGCAATTACTAGGATTAACCTCTTTTGTTGCAATTACTAGGATTAACCTCTTTTGTTGCAATTAGGACTAACCTCTTTTGTTGCAATTAGGATTAACCACTTTTGTTGCAATTAGGACTAACCTCTTTTGTTGCAATTAGGATTAACCTCTTTTGTTGCAATTAGGACTAACCTCTTTTGTTGCAATTAGGACTAACCTCTTTTGTTGCAATTACTAGGATTAACCTCTTTTGTTGCAATTACTAGGATTAACCTCTTTTGTTGCAATTAGGACTAACCTCTTTTGTTGCAATTAGGACTAACCTCTTCTGTTGCAATTAGGATTAACCTCTTTTGTTGCAATTAGGACTAACCTCTTTTGTTGCAATTACCAGAACGCACCTCCAGGACGCACCTCTATCTAATATACATATTGTAGTTTATGTACTGACCTTTAATCCATTCCAACACCTAATCCATAACCGTCCACATCGCAACACACACCAAAACACCAGATCACACATGCTTTCCCCACAATCGGCACCCAACTTGCATCCACACTCCATAAAAGCACGTAACGTAATGTCCCCTCATTCTCGTTCTTAAGCTGAGCGCGTCGCGCCCCGGCTTATATAAACAAACAAAGCCATAGATGCCGCCTCTAATATTAATAATCAATTATTATCCAATGATACAATTTGATACCTAACAATTATTATATATTATCTTCGTTTCGTCTCTGATTATGTTTCCTTTTTTGTCTCTTATGTTCATCACGATATGTTCCATCTTCTGCCTGAGCTGCTTCATTGTTCCATAGAATAGTTTTTTGTTATCCTTGAAGTTCTCATCTATCATTTTTTCCAAAATTAACCCAAGATTTTTCTTTCACCTTTTTTAGCTCTTCCAGTACATAGTCTTTTTTATTTTTTGTGCTTAGATATTTATGCCACTTTACTTTTTTACCTCTAATTTTATTTTTTATCTCCTCGCTCCACCATTATGTCCTTTTCCCCGCTATATTAATTTTTTTTTTCGTTCCGTAATTTATTTTTGTTGCTTCCAGTATGTCGTTTTTTTTTAATGTATTCCACATATTCTCTAGCCCTTTATGCATCCCATTTGGTCCTATTTTTAGACACATTTCTTCTTGGTACAGAGCTGTCGTTCGGCAGTTTACTTTTTTGCTAGTATGTTGTTAGTATGCTAGTATGTTGTTAGTATGTTGCTAGTATGTTAGTATGTTGTTGTTTAATGTATTCCACATATTCGCTTCTCTTTTCTGTGTCCCATTTTCTCCTATGTTTACTCTCATTTCTTCTTGGTACTTCTGCCTAATTGTGCTTTCTTTCAGTTTGTACCCTCTTATTTTTTCTTTCATCTTTACTCTTCTTGTGTCGTGTTTTCTTTCATTATTTATATTTATGTCATACATAGTATGTTATGTATTTATGTATTGTTGTATATTCATACATACAGACGCCTTTTTTTAACTGAGCTATTCAAACTGAGCACCTCTGTAACATATTACATCACCTACTAGTCGAAAGCACTAATTAATTCTGTAAATTATTATCCAGCATCTTATACTGCCTGGTAATTTTCTGTTGTAACCTCTTCGTTATCATTACCAGTCATCTGCTGTGACCTCCCATTAGACATTAACTACTTACCTACACACTTGAGCCGTGCATGGATGCTGCATGGTATTTTTTGGGATTCGAAATTCCAAGGAACAACCCATGTACTACGGAGTAATAAAAATTATGAACCACCCACTGACCATTAATTAATTGATTATAGATGCAGTGTGGTTCCTTATTTTTAACTTTAGTAGTAAACAGCCCAAGTAAACGGCTAGTACCTGTCCAGTACCTCGTAGAGTTCATTGTAGAATATTTTTCTTATTATTTATTATTTGAGAAAGTTTATCTTCTATGCGAAAATGGGTTCATTGGGTTCAATAATGTATATAAAAATTTAATTTGGGTATATTATTCGCCGCATTTTATGAATCCAGATCAAGAGAAAAACTTAATCATACATCACTTTATAATTGGTGTGTTCTGGTGAAACAAATTTCCATTTGTTTTTGAATAATAATCAACAAAACTCAACATCAATTCATCAACAAAAATTTAATTAGTTATACATTAATATTAAAAAAAATATCAAAGTAGGTACATAAGTTCTAGGAAAATTACAAAAATTCTGAGATTATATTTTAAATTATATTAAAATAATAAATTTCTGATGTTTTTTTATTTGTTTTTCTTCTATCTCTTTTAATTTAATATTTTTAATTTGATTTAATTATTAATTTTAATATTTGATACATCAAACTACATATAACATTAAACTATCACTGTAAAAGCAGAAAGATCTCTGGTCGATAGCAAATAAAGATTGCAACTACTCATAAATATCTAATATAACAATATAAGTAAAAATTAGAAAATTTCCAACAAATTTTTAAAAAATTACAAAATATTTGAAAACTGGACACATTCTACTAAAAATATTACAAATTATACATGAAAAGATATGAAAGTTGAAAGTTTTTCTTTTTAATTATACGAAAATCATAAAATTCTAAAATTCCGTATCTAATATTATTTATAATTTGGCTTGCCATCTGAAGTTTTAGCGAAAGTTTCGGTTGTAACCCATACTTGTCATTGTACAAATATATATATATCCTTGATATTCTCGGTTATTCAATGTAGAAACTTCGTCAAATTTTCAGGACATATGTATTTAGGTGTACTAAATACAAATCTAATATTAAATGTGCAATTAATAAATTTTCAGAAATTTCAGTAAAAATTAACCCATACTTGTCAATTTATAAAATTATATCGTTGATTTTCTCACTTATTTAATACTGAAACTTCGTCAAATTTTCAGTAGAATTAACTTCAGGTATACTGAATACAAATCTTGTTTTAAATATTCAATTAATAAATTTTCAGGAATTTCAGTAAAAATTAACCCATACTTGTCAATTTATAAAATTATATCGTTGATTTTCTCACTTATTTAATACTGAAACTTCGTCAAATTTTCAGAAGAACTAACTTCTGGTATACTGAACGCAATTATAATATTAAATATTAAATTAATAAATTTTCAGTAATTTCAGAAAAAAAACTAGCCCATACTTGTAAATTCAGAAAATGATGTCCTTAAATTTTTCAGTTATTCAGAAAAGAAATTTCGTCAATTTTTCAAAAGAAATGTATGTAGGTGTACTAAATACAAATATAACATAAAATATTAAATTAATATATTTTCAGATATTTCAGTAACAACTAACGCATAGTTGCCAATTCAGAAATCTATAACGCTGATTTTCTCAGTTATTCAGTACAGAAACTTCGTTAATCTGATATTATTTATCTGATATAAAATATTATTTTAATATATTTTCAGAAATTTCAGTGACAATCCATAGTTGCCAATTCAGAAAGTTATATCGTTAATTTTCTCAGTTATTCAATGCAGAAACTTCGTCAAATTTTCAGGAGAAATGTCTTTAGGTGTACTAAATACATATCTAATATTAAATATGCAATAGATAAATTTTCAGGAATATCAATTAAAGCTAACCCACGATAATGAATTGACTTGTGCGTTGGGTATTTTTCCAAAAATTTGGCTCCCCTGGATTTTGCCACCCTGGGCTATAGCCCTCATAGCCCCCACCTCTCTAAATCCGCAGCTAAAATATCAAATAAAATGCAAAGACAAAAATGGAGTCTATGCTGTTACATGTAATGATTGCACTGCTAATTATATAGGGGAAACAGGAAGAGTTATAAAAATTAGAATAAAAGAACATTTAAGACAAGCACAATCAACTTAATGAAAAATAGTGAAACGCACAAACACCTCACAAAAGCAAGAAATGAAATACTAACACACAAACAAAAAACAAAAATCGATCCTTGGAATTGACAACCACATTAATAATACAATATAACAAACTGAGCAACATCACAAAAACACAAAATATAGACACCTTCAAACGAACAATAAGAAAGGCAGAGATCCACTAAACACGAGATGCCCGACATTCACCCCGACAGCGAAGCACCCATACCACCAGCCTGGAAATACCCTCGACAGAGCGACATCCATGACGAAGAAGTGGCGCTCCTTCATGTTGCATGCACAAAAAAGTATGTACACATAGACAATGTAAATATAATATTGTTAAGATTTATTATAATAAATAAATTCGAAAAAAAAAAAAAAAAAAAAATAATAATATATCAAATTTTGGCAGACATATTCACTTTAACAATCACAAATTTGAAATCGACAAATACACTAAACTTTTACATAATACCAACCAAGGTCTGAAACAAACACTATTGGAATCATACGCAATTGATAAAGTTTTAAATAAAGAAACAAACATACAATGCCTTAATGAACAAGCAAATCTAAGTATCAAACCACTCTATACATTAGGGTTGTATATAGTGACCGCCACCTAGTAGTGGCCGATATAAGAGTACAAGAAGAGAGAGCAAAAGTAGAAAAGGAAGGAAGAACAAAAGAGCACACTGAAACAGTAAGAACATCCCAGCAAAAAGACAAGAAACTAGCGGAGAAGTATGAAGAGAACATATCGAGGAAAATGGTAGCAATAAAGGGGGAGGCAGAAGACTGGAGTATAGAAAAGCTATGGGAAGTATTTCGGAATTCGATAACCGAAGCAGCAAGAGAAGCATGCGGAGTAGGCAGACAAAACAAACACAAAAAACAGACAATGTGGTGGACAGAGGAGGTTAAGCAAGAAGTAAAAATTAAAAAGAAAATTTGGCAGACATACCTACAAAAGAAGACAACAAATAGTTACCAATTATACAAGGAAGAGCGAAACAAGGTAAAGAATATGGTAACAGAAGCAAAACAAAAAGCTTGGTCGGAATTCGGAGACAAAATGGAAAAAGACAGAAAAGGCAATCAGAAACTGTTGTAAGGTGCCAACATATACGGCTTGATATTTAATTAAATGAGTAATAAAAAGACCAATATTTAAAATAAAAGATGAGTTCGACAAAATTACAGTTATATTAAGTAAATTAGTGCCAGAATCATTTGCGACATTGCGGCGCCAACGAAGGCCTTAGTAAACAGCGGAGATTCCAATGAACACGGAAAAGGCGTGGCAAAGCCAAAATTTGCAGATACGCGTCGTCAAAATATTCCATAGGAGCATAACATCTGGGCACCACCCGTTAGATATGTGCCCAGGCAGTTCACTGTACAAAAATACCAGATCTCCAGTGGAAATTTCCATTCACGACCACCGTGACAGAGACGCGAGAGTTTTAGCTGTAGGGATGCGCGGGGAGAATTTGAAGTAACGTTCGTGAGTTTATTTAAACTCAAAACGAAAACAGAGGGGGATCAGTCGGTGTTCGGTCGTAGAGACACGCGTACGAGAATTAAAGAGGATGAGATGTGTTACGTCGGTCCGCGAGATAACATATTCACGAGAGTTTTCAAGCAAATTCATAAGTCACGTTCGGTAATTCTCAGTTACGGTAATTCTTCGCCAGAGAATACGAGTTTACACGGTTGTACCTAAAAACACACAAGTCAGTTTCAGTATCAATTCACGGGAGTGTTATTCTATCCAACAAACCACCAAAATCTTAACCATTTACCCATATCCTGTAAGGGAACCAAAGCCGACGGATGTGTCGCTTTTTGTTTGACCAATTAGACGAAGCAATTACAAATGCCGTTGACGCATTGTAACAGCGCACCCCCAAACATTTGTAATTGTGGAATCGCCTCCTGCACTGCTTCAAATTGACAGAAAGTAGTGTGTTCAATACACCATAAACAAACCACCAATTAACCATTTACCTATATCCTGTAAGGGAACCAAAGCCGACGGATGTGTCGCTTTTTGTTTGACCAATTAGACGAAGCAATTACAAATGCCGTTGACGCATTGTAACAGCGCACCCCCAGACATTTGTAATTGTGGAATCGCCTCCTGCACTGCTTCAAATTGACAGAAAGTAGTGTGTTCAATACACCATAAACAAACCACCAAAATCTTAACCATTTACCTATATCCTGTAAGGGAACCAAAGCCGACGGATGTGTCGCTTTTTGTTTGACCAATTAGACGAAGCAATTACAAATGCCGTTGACGCATTGTAACAGCGCACCCCCAAACATTTGTAACTGTGGAATCGCCTCCTGCGCGTCTGCCCCATACGTATATGAGCCAATAACTTCATGAATAAAATCAATTGCAACGTTAGAGTCACGCCGAACCCTCTCAACAACCGGCGGGTCGGAAATCGCGAGTCCACGCTGTCGTAATATCAATAACAATCGTAAAAGGTCCAAGGCTGCCGGTATGAATAACTGGCACGAGTAATCATAATTCAAACAAACACGTATTTTACGTAATAATTGGCATTGTCATTTTGGGTCGTAAAAAGGCAAAGCACATCGCATAATATCAAGTTAGATTATTATAAGTCATTAAAACCCAAAAGGGAAACAAGACACAGATCGTACTCACTTAAAACACAGATAATATAATATAATGTCAAGAGTAGAAAGCTAATAACAAGTTAGATTATTAAAAGTCATTAAAACTAATAGAGAAACAAAACACAGATCGTACTCACGTAAAACACAGACAATATAATATAATCTCAAGAGTAGAAAACAAATCATATGTGGAATTATTAACTTCTTATACGGTACTTCATGAATGATCGTAGAGAAAATGAGGCATGAGTTACTGTTCAATATAGATATTAAATTACTCCAAATGTTCCTAATGATAAACTATAACAATACATAAACCTTTCCGATTGAGGTAGCAGGAACTGTTATTTGACACAACTTGTAACATGTCTGACGGTGGTGACTACTTGTGACAGGGGCGCTTGCCGGGGTCGTGAGTAGAATCACTAATTTACCTCAATCAACATAGACAATGGGCCTCCAATAATCACATTATGGTGCGAACACCGGCACGATCATGTGATTCGGGAAGATCGCGAGATACCTTTAGTAATCATGCATGCATTACTGAGGATATTTCAACATCTTTAAAATAGTTCTATTTTTGAGCATATCGATTTCCCGTAGTTAAAGAGAATGAAAGAGCATGGTGGTAGACGATCTGAGAAACGGAGAGATGTATGTGCATGTATAACAATTTCACCTTCTATAAACTTTGCAGTCACAATCATTTTCGAAATAGTAATTGAATAAATAATAAAGAAAAAGATATTCTACACGCCCTCATAAGGTTAATGAATCACAGAAAATAAATCAATTCACATCATTATCGCAAACCTGTGTTTCATTTCCCTGTCTATTACAATTTCAGCGTGTCCATAATTGAATAAATAAAACAAATCCATAAATCTGTGCTTTTTTATACTAACCCATAATTTACATTTTCTAACACATTACCAATTGCAGCGTACCTCGAAGGTAATCACGGTAGTTAATTAAACGTCACGACGTGTAAGTACTAAATACGATCACAAATCACGAGCCAAAAATAATCACGAAATTATATAATAATCTCACGATAAAAAAATACAAAGATAAATAAAAGTCTTAACGGATTGTTACACTGTTCTTTTGAGTAATAAAAAACTTAAGAGGGAGCAAAAGGACAGACAGAGTGACAATGAGAGGAGAAAAAGGAGAACTACTAACAACAGAGAAAGAGGCAATGTATCGATGGAAGAACCATTTCCAAAAGCACTAGCAGGCAAAGAACCGGAAAAGCACGCCACAGAGGAAACACAAACCAGAAGTAAGAAAGGTGTAAGGAAGGAAGAAGAATATATTAGAATGGAAGAATTAGAAGAAGCGATAAATAGAATGTAAAATGGAAAGGCACCAGGAGAAGACCATATAACAGCAGAAATGATAAAAGCAATGGGGAAAAGAGGAACAGAGCTATTCCTAAAAATATGTAACAAAGTATGGACAGAAATACTGAAACAGTGGGAAATAGGTCTAATTGTACCAATTTTGAAAAGGGAGATAGATTGGGCTGCAACAACTATAACGGTATAACTATTAAACACATGCATGAAGCTAATGGAGCAAATACTGGATAAAAGACTGAGGAAGCAAGACTGAGGAGCACATACTAGGGGAGGAGCAGAGCTGGTTTAGGAAAGGAAGATGCACACAGGACCATATATTTGCGATTAAACATATAATAAACAAAACACTATCGAGAAGAGAATCCGCATACATAGCTTTCGTTGATATGGAGAAGGCGTTTGATATGGTATAGTGTTTTGACTTGAAATTGAAAATGTACCTGCAATGAGGGTTTATTACGGTCAAGGGTTCTCCATTGTATGGCGTGCTGCGAAGAGGCTCTGGACTCTGTTCTCTTCCCATTACCCGTCATAAAATTTCGTTCGCACAATGGAGCGCAATAAACACCCTTCGTAGGTAGATTTTCAATTTCAAGTAAAAACACTATACCAAAGAGGAAAGATGTGGGAAAGCCTAAATAAACGCAAGGTGGACGAGAAGCTAATTAGAGTGATTAAAAGTATGTACAAAGAAACAAGAAGCAGAGTGATAAGCAACAACCAGAAATCGAAAATATTTAACACCACGGAAGGAGTAACACAAGGAGGCAGTCTAAGCCCGCTGCTGTTTATCGTTTTCATGGATGAATTAATCAAAATGGCCAAAATAAAGACAAGACTACTATATATACGGTACAGGATGTTATAGAAGATAGGAATAGCGGAGTGTGCATTTGCGGACGACATAGGGATATTTGCAAAAAACAAGGAATATCTAGAACACAACCTGAAAATATGGAACGAGATATTAGAAAAGAACGGGATGTAAATGAACAAAAAACAAAACAAAAGTCATGGTAGTATCCGCAAAGAAGGAAGTGATTGATATAGAGATAGCAGGGGAAAATATAGAGCAAGTATATAGCTTCCAATACTTAGGAACCTCAATTGACGAAGGTGGCAATCAAGAAACGGAAATCAACAAGGGACTGGATAAAGTCAACAGGGTAAACTATGCATTGGGGAGGGTATTAATGCAGAATACGGAGATAAATAAGCAGACGAAGATGAAAGTGTACAGAGCAGTGTATAGACCGATAATCACGCACGGATGTGAAACATAGGTGTTAACAAAGAAGGACAAAAGGAAGATGGAGGCAGCTGAAATGAAAGTGTTAAGAATAATTAAAGGCATAGCGCTAAGAAACATAATAAGAAGTGAAAAGACAAGAGAAGAACTTGGAATCGAGGCAATAGACGAATTTATAGAAAGAAGGCACCATGGATGGTGGGGACATTTACAGAGAATGGAGGAATCTGTGTCAACAAAAGGATATGGGAAGCAAAGGCGATAGGAAGAAGGAAGAGAGGCAGACCAAAGGAGACATGGGATAATGTGATGGGGAAAATACTAGAGAGGAAAATCGTTCAGGGAAGCCGAAGAATTGGCGATAGATAGGAAAATGTGGAAGGAATTTATTAAGGGCCAATAAGGCCAAACACCCTACACCCCATTGGGGTAGAAGGCCATCTGATTATATATATATATATATATATTGTTAGGTTTTTTTTTTTTTTACTTTACCTATTTTATGGGTGTTTAATATTTACGTATTTACTTGTTTTGAAACTCATTATTATTTCTCTTATCTCAGGGTCAATGGTAGGTTCAATCAGAACTAAATAGAGTCTTGTTCAAATGCTTTAACGAATTAATAATAACCAAAAAAATTAAAAACGTCTAATATAAAGTGAAGTAGTCAAACAAATCCAAATCAATAGAAAACAAAATTATATAAAAAAAACTAATAAACTATGACCAACATTAACAAAATAAATCCTATATACACAAGCTAACTTATGTGAGAATATGATTCTTGTGATTTACGCAAACTCTATACTTGCAGTTATCTTCTTGCTTTTGGTCCCTTGATTAAGTCGTCCTCTTGTCCCTGCATTCGTCTTCTGATCCTTTGTTGATTCGCACAAAAGTAAACAGCTACTTTTGTGTGCGAAGTTTAGCGGCTTGAAGTCCTGATTTTCGAATATCTCCGTCACGGCTCCTATCTTGTTGAAGTCCTCTCCTTGTTGACTGCCTTTTTCCAGTCCTATGTCCAATCGTTGAACACGCGTTAATTTTATGTAATCTATTAGTGTTAGGGCAACATCACGACCCTCGACCCACTACCGTCTCCCCTGCTCGCCGTTCACCCTCTACCCTCGACTCGTCAATCTGTTTCTTCTTTGTTGATAATCTCCGATCTTCAATTCTTCAATCTCACATGCGTCTATGCACGAAGTCACCCGTCACCCGTGGTAACCGATCAACAACCTCCATCCGCGGATCCATAAACCTTGCGATTTTCTGTGTCCATAAAATGTCTTACACATTTCTCTGTAGATTTGTGCATGCTTGTTCACATTTACAATATTTACAATAATTTTAGTAAGCTTGTGCCCTTAAGATTATAATTCTATCTAATACCTATCTAATAATAATAATAAATCTATTCTAATTAATCTACTCTAGTTATAATACAAATACCATCACAATATATATATTAAATAGAATTACATTGTGACGATAATATTGTATCTGGTTTTTAGGTATCAATTTCAATTTACTTTTATAGTGTTTAGTTGGCAGAAAGTGACCGTATTTTAATTGCTAGGTCTGCATTATAATATAACTATACATAATGAAAATCGTGTCCGGTCCAGATGAAGAGAAAAACCTAATCGTACATGAGTTAGTAATTGGTGCGGTCAGGTGAAACGAATTTCCATTCTCTTACGGAATGAAGTAGCAGTCGGGGGGGCAAAAGTGGAAGTTTTAAATAATAACACATCAATTTCGCATCGGCGGCTTCGAGGCAACAGAAATTGTACATTAAATTGATAACAGTACGGAATCGAAAAATGAGAACCGCAGGATGACCAATTGACCATTCCGAGTGAAGCATGACGCGCAGGTATAGAGTCGATTGGCGTCGTACTACGTGGACACGGAGTAGCGCCTGTGAACAATACACACCATTTAGAAATATCTGTCCGCAGAAGTCGAACGGTTTAAAGACTATAATTACGATGAAGTATTGGTATATTATTAGCGTAGAAGCTCGCAAACCGTAATTACTCCGAGCCGAACGTGCTTCTAAATACGTGACGCTCGCTCACTGCGCTCGTTCTTTTTCAACGTACCTCTACACTGGCACGCTGCTTCTTTTTTCTCATCGTGTGTCCGACTCTCTCTCCCTCCCTGCCCACCATTTATCCGTCCTCTCACAGCATCCAAAATATCAAGAGTATACACAAAAAATCATAAATTCATAAATTTACTCATACTCATAAACAACAAACAACAACAAACATAACAACAAACTCATAAATTTGCAAAAGCAGAAAACTGTTTCACTATTATTATTATAGTTTCATCCATTATACCAGTTGTATACAGAGAGCGCATAAAGTATTAAGACCTGGCTTTATTTTATCCCCTGTATAAATTTTTGAAAAACGCTTCAATAGATCAAAATGATGACTTTTTTCAAGCAAATATTTTGAGACCATTTTCAATTTTCTTGAAATTTTTGAACCGGCAGGAATGGCATCCTTACAAAGTAAATTTAGTCCACGAACTGAAACATGATTTTGATCGTAGGGTTCAGTTTGGCGAACAAATGATGAATCTCTGTAACGTCGATGAAGGGTTTGCTACCACAATTTTATTTAGTGATGAAGCAACTTTTTATATGAATGGAACGGTGAATAAACAAAATTGTCGCTATTGGTTCGAGCGCAACCCTCAGTGAATGATGGATGCCCATACCCAATTTCCGGAAAAAATAAACGTTTGTGCAGGAATAGTAGGTGGTATTATTATTAGGCCATTCTTCATTGATGGCTCGTTGAAAGGCCAAACTTATTGAGAGATTACCTCGTTCCAGCTTTGGCGGTTCTATTCCCAAATCAACACGATCCCGACATTCCAAATGAAGACTTATCGTTCCTACAAAATGGGCCTCCACGTTATAATAACCAAATGGCACGCTATATCTCAACGAAGTCTTCCAAAGCAGGTGGATTGGCAGAAGGGGTTTTGTTGAATTTGTTCCTCTGACCTGACCCCTTTAGATTTTTTCTTATGGGGTTACATCAAAAGTAAAGTATACTTTAATCGGCCAACCACAATTGAACAATTGAAACAATGAACCCAATTCGAAATACAGCCAGAAGTTTTCCTCAATGTCTGTGCGGCCTTTCGACATCAATTGGCACACTGTCAAGAACAAAATGGTCAACAATTTAAACATTTTATTTTTTTCCCTAACCAATATTTTTTCGTTATTTTAATTATTTTTGTGACTTCATATTGTTTTAAAACTTATCTGAAAACAAGTCATTAGTATTTTTTCTCGATAAAAATTTCTTTTGGTTTTTCGGTTCCTATTTTTATAATTGATTATATTGTAATAATAATGTTTTTCAGGTTGATTAATTTTGTTTCATTCCAATATTTAAAATCCAAGCCTGTTTTCTTAATTTTGCTTTAACTGACGTTGTTTTGAATGGTAACAAGATGCATTCTGCACATTGAAATAATAATTTAATAGTTCTACTTCAACGCACTTTTTCTCATTTTTTTTCAAATGTTACATATAGAAAATGTCATGTTGTTGAAAACATAATAAAAAGTACTATCAAAATCAATAATATAAAAATAGGTCATAAGTCATAAATCATAACTTCAAAACGGAGAGAGATGGAAAATTGAATATGGTCTCAAAATATTTGTTTGAAAAAAACAAATCATTTTGAGCTGTTGAAGCGTTGTTCGAAAATTTATACAGGGTAAAAAATAAAGTCAGGTGTAACGGTCCAGAGATAGCGTTGGCCGAAACGGCATTTTAATAATTAATTGGCGTATAGACCTGCACGATAGGCAACCGTGGTCGCATTTTTTTTGTTGTGGTGACGCGTTTCCCCTGTGAGCGATTTTTAAATTCGCCGGCGGAGCGCCGCCATGAGGCAGAACTCAATTGACTCGTGCCCAGTATAGATCGTGCCAGAAGAACCGTTGCAGATAAGGTATATCACCATCCGGTTTACGGGAATAATCAACGGTTCTCAGCTAACCACCCTTGAGGGGGATTGAGGCACCGAGTACGGGGCAGAGAACACGCTCATAACACCTGAGTAAGTAGTTATTTCTTTTCCTCTTCGTGAAGCCACGTGTCCGGCCATTTTGATTAAGGCCATGTGCTTTGTAGGCGTTTGGCTACGGGCTGAGCAGCTCGGCCAAAACCACTCTTGGCTGGAGGCCGCGGACCAAGCCCAGGCGCCTACGACGCAAGCCGTCGCCATTCCGGGAGCTGAACCCAGCCACCAGCGAGACCCTCAGGAACACAGGCCAGAGATCCCAATATATATATATATTTTGTGTGCTCGATTGAGCCACTTTTCTGGTTATTCTTTTGTGTGTACATTGCGTTTACGTGTTTCGTGTCGTACGTGTCTTGCGCTGTGTACGAGAAATGTTGCTCCCTCGGCCCTTTCAATCGCGCGATTAGGAGCTTATTTTATTCGGCCGAATAGGGTAAACCCTGCGCGAAAGGGTGGCGTTCGGAGGT
Organism: Othius punctulatus; assembly: GCA_951805005.1. NCBI lineage: Eukaryota > Metazoa > Arthropoda > Insecta > Coleoptera > Staphylinidae > Othius > Othius punctulatus. The sequence goes on from OX638146.1 coordinate 47,754,040, forward strand.
ATTTTTTTCACGAGCGCGGACACGGTGTCCGTCATTTTTGTGTGTGAATAAACGCCGATATTACACTACAAACTCACACCTGTTATTTTTTGTTCCCCCACGTTTTCTCTTATTTCAGTTACAGTTTCCTATTCTCACTGCGAGATTTAAACCTGGTGGTGTTGGCGCCAAGCGGTCAGCGTTGTGACAGTTCGTGATTTCTGAACTTCGCTGACTGTCTGCCGTCCACCCACGCAGGTAGGGTGGAGCCACCCTTTGCGACGAAGTAGCAACGAGGTAAAATTACGTGGAGCCTTTTTTAACCCCCCCCCCCCCCCCCCCCCCCCCCACTCTCTGACACCGAGAGCCTGGCCCTCGTCACTACTTCGAAGGGACCCTCCACTCGCTCCACGGCCTAACGCGCCGACTGCCCTTCAGGTACGTCACAGTACTATCAAAATCAATAATATAAAAATAGGTTGTCATTTAAAAAAATAGCTCAGACATCATAACTTCAAAACGGAGAGAGATGGAAAATTGAATATGGTCTCAAAATATTTGTTTGAAAAAAACAAATCATTTTGAGCTGTTGAAGCGTTGTTCGAAAATTTATACAGGGTAAAAAATAAAGTCAGGTCTTAATACTTCATGCGATCTCTGTAGAACTATCGCAGACATAAATACAGAAATGTAATGCAGATATAGCATCATAAAATCTAAATTAAAATCAAGCAGCTCAACCTAAATTCCCTAATGTATATTACATATAGTACATAATTTTGGATAAAATGATGATAACAACGTCAATTTTCCAAGAAATATTTATACTTTATTTAAGAACAAGAACTAAGAACAACATTTTTGTTCTTTCATTAACAATTATTATAAAGTGAACGGTGGACTACCTATAGAGTCATCACTTAGTGGCATACTAGCAAACAACTTCCTTGACAATTTAGAAAACCTAATTATTGATAAAACAAACCCTTTCAATGAATACACAACTCTTGGGAAATGCTATGTAGATGACATATTAATAATATGACAAATAATGACACACAATCACAGACTTACATAATTACATAAACACAGTGCACAAAAGCATCAATTTTACTTAACACATGAAACAAAATAACAATATTAATTTCTTAGATTTAACTTTATATAAAACAAATAACAAAATCGAATTCAAAATTTACAGAAAACCTAAACAAACATACATCATTATCTTTTTTTGCAAAATTGAATGAATCATATCACTGAAGAAAAATCATTCTTCTCAAATAAAACATGATGTAACTACTCCCTTGTGGTATAAATATATACTATCTGTCATTCTGTTATAGAAAAGATGATTTAACTACTCCCTTGGTGTATAAATATCTACTATCTGATATTCTGTTATATAAAGTTGTAAAATAAAATTAAGTCACAATCAAAGTATGTCAAATTTGGCAATTACAGTTGAACATATAACATATTTTGACAGTTGCAGTTGAAAAAATGATAAATGTTACTGTTACCGTTGAAAATACGAAAAATCTAAATAGACACAATTTAAAATTTTTCAAATTTGGCACTTGGGGTTAAACCTATAACAATTTTTGACCGTTACAATTCAAAATGTAACAAATATTGGCAGTTACAGTTGAAAATATTACAAATTGTGACAGTTGCAGCTGAAAATATGATAAATATTGACAGTAATAATTCAAAATATGTCAACTTTGCCAATTACAGTTAAACCTATAACAATTTTAAGCACTTACAGTTTAAAATATAACAAATATAGACCGTTACAGTTACATATATAACAAATTTTAACAGTTGCAGTTGAAAATATGAGATACATGGCCAAACACAGTTGAATATATGACAAATTTTGACAGTTGCAGTTGAAAAAAATGCCAATTTTTACAGTTACCATTAAAAATATGAGAAATACTGGCAGTCACAATTCAAAATATGTAAAATTTGGCAATTACAGTTGAATATATAACACATTTTTAGTTACTGTTGAAAATACAACAAATTTAGAGAATTACAGCTTCAAATATGATAAATTTTGACAGTTGCAGCTGAAATAATGACAAATATGGCCACGTACAGCTGAAAATATGACAAAAATGATAGTTGTAGTTGAAAAAATTACAAATTTTGACAGATCTGGCGTATTTTCAGCTGAATAGGTCAGATGTTGAAGCTTTGTTTCGATATGTTTGACCAGTTGTAGACAGAATCAAAAATATAACAAATATAGACAGTTACAGTTGAAAATATGACAAATTTTGACAGTTTCGACCGGAAATACGAAAAATTTTGACAGTTGCAATTAAAAATGATAAATTTTGACAATTACCATTAAAAATATGAAACATATGAATAGGCACAATTCAAAATATGTCAAATTTGGTAATTACAGTTGAACCTATAACAATTGTTAACAGCTACAATTGAAAATACAACATATATAGACAGTTACAGTTGAAAACATAACAAGTTTTGACAGTTTCAATTAAAAATATGACATATATTACCAAATACAGTGAAAATATGGCAAATTTTGACAGTTCCAGTAAGAAAACTGATAAATGTAGACAGTTACCGTTGAAAATATGAAAATTATGAAAAGGCACAATTCAAAATATATCAAATTTGGCAATTACAGTTGAACCTATAACAATTGTTAAAAGCTACAATTGAAAATACAACAAAAAAAGACAATCGCAGTTAAATATATAACAAATTTTGACAGTTGCAGTTGAAAATACGACATTTATGGCGAAATACAGTAAAAAATATGGCAAATTTTGACAGTTCCAGTTGAAAAAATGATAAATATTGACAGTTACCGTTGAAAATATAAAAAATATAAATAGGCACAAATAAAAATATATCAAATTTGGCAATTACAGTTGAACCTATAACAATTTTTGACAGCTACAATTGAAAATACAACAAATATAGACAGTTACAGTTGAAACTATAACAACCTCATTAGTAGAGACCGGATTCTAAGTTTTATGCTTTTTGTAAATATCTAAAGCATTAACAAATGGACTAAATTTACATCCGATTTCGAACTAAACGGATCATTTAACAATATTTTTTTGTACTTTTTTTGCTTTTTTTGCAATGTTGTGCTAATTTTACACGTTTGTGCTTATTTAGTGCTTTTTTCAGTTGATTCTGGATTGAAACAAAATTTAATTATCGTGGTGATTATAATTTGTACATGTATCAACACTTATGCACACTACACAGTTTTATATTATGTGAGGTGCGAGGCATTACTAATAAAAATAAACAATTTTCCAAATCCAGTGCTGGGTAAGTTTTTACTATGTTTAGTGTTTATCTAAATAAATTTAAAATACAAGTAAATACGTACATATCATTCGTATCGCAGCATTTTAATATTTTTCTACTACAGTTCTACGCATTTGGATTGAGTGATTAATTTAAATTAAATACGAAATCTTCCCAATGAAAAAGCATTCGTAATTCTGAACATTGTGCAGTTAGTTTAGCTCCATTTGTTACTCTGACAACGTCTCGTTAGTACGGTTACTTTATTTTTTGCATAATGCCCAAACAAAAAACCACTGAAGATGAGCTACTGTAGATGAGTGGATTAAAGAACACAAAGAATTTAAATTTGAAAATAACAAAATATTTTGCAGAGTTTGTGTAAAGTTGGTAATTTATTTCGCCTTAAAATATTGCTTAGTGATAATAATTAATTCACTACTTTGATTTGCAGTGTTAGCTCAACTTTTGCCACCTCTGATATTGTTAACCCAATTCAGATATTTTTAGGCCGGCGAATTACCTTTAGCTTAATACTGACTATTTTTAATCCATAAAAAATAGTTTCAATACTAATTCTGCTGTCTTATTCTTATGATAGGTAATTATTTATATTGTCAAGACGTCGATTAATGAACAATGGGATTTGCATTAATGAAACTAATTTATTTAATACAAACTAATGATACAAAAATATAAAAGGTTATATAATCGTATAATAAAAGATGGCAATCGCTCTCTTTTTTTGCTCCTTCCAACGAACGTCATTCTGTAACAATTAAAAAATGATCGTGAGTTTACAACTCAGTGAGACAATTGTATTTCTGTTGACCCGAGTAAAAATTGGTCAACCCAACATACTTGTTATCATCTGGAACAATGGGACAACGATTAGACAATTATCCTTGGTTTTATTGTTATCATCTGGGACAATGGGACAACGATGGGTCAACCTCAACTCTCCACAACCATACAATGACTCACCTTCAATTTATCCATACGGACACTAAACAATAAAACCTTATTGAAACTATGCTAGTAATGCGTCACGGCCAGCTTCGCTTGGTGACACCCACTTAATGCGCTCCAAATGCGTCTGTTCCCTTCGAAGGGTCGAAGAATGGTAATACCTTGTATTTATAAACAGAACTGCGTCATCGGCCCGATCTCATACGCCCGAACCAAAATATTATGATTTACCATTTTAATAAATTGGGTGGTATAACAGCAGTTTCAATGCAATAAAAAAATGATATAATTCAACTTGTGAAAACAATACTACACAAGCAAAGCTTAGAAAAATTTAAATATCAACAAAGAACACAACAAACTACAGTAGAATCCATAGCATCAACTTTCGGCAACAATCAACAAAAACAATATAATTTTTGATTAGTGTAAAACAATGCTTGAATTAAATATTCCATTCAAAATATTACAAAATAATTCATTTATTTATCGGTATATAAACAAACTATGCTAGAAATTAAAAATATACTTGGCAATAATTGCATTTGGTTCAGTGCGGATGACATAACCGAACTCTTGTAGGCGATATGAGGCCAATTTTATTATAGGAGTTCTCAGCGACAAATTTCAGACGAAAAGTTATTTAATCTGTTTTAAAGAATTAAACAAAACCAATAGTAACACAATTTCAAAATTTATTAATGTATCACTAATCAATTTTTATTTACCGCAAGCAGTCCCAAATCAGAAAATTTTACTAATGGTCACGGATGCAGTAGTATACATGATAAAAGCTGCATCTAACATGATAATTTTCTTTGAAAATTTAATACATTTTACCTGCATAGCCCACGGATTAAATCGCATTGCTGAAACTATCTGAATTTACTTTCCATTAATTATTGAATTAATAACAAATGGAAAAATATATTTATTAAAGCTCCCCTAAGAGTTCAACTATTTAAAGAGTGAATGCCCAATATTGCTGCAATATATTACGAAAATAATTTTGAACATTTAAAAAAAGTTATCTTTGAATTTGAACCAACAACTGGTAGAGATTACAAAAATAAATTACAAGATTGCAAAAGAATTTTAAACGAAACATAATTTAGACTTTAAAAAATAATAATTTAGAGTTTATCAAGGCACATTATAGTATTCTGAATTATTCAATTAACTCATTTGAGAAGCAAGGAATGCCATTAACAGATGCAATTACGATTGTTAACAATTTTAAGGAAGCTAGTTGTGGTGTCCCGGGAAAAATCGGAGAGAATATAATAGTAAAATTAAATGAAGTTTTAATAAAATAGCTAACCCATACTTGTCAATTCAGAAAGTTAAGTGTTTGATTTTCGCCCTTATTTAATACTGAAACTTTGTCAAATTTTCAGGAGAACTAGTTTCAGGTGTACTATACACGAATGTAAAATCAAATTTGCAAATAATAATTTTCAGAAATTTCAGTAATAGCTAACCCATACTTGTCAATTCAGAAAGTTAAGTGTTTGATTTTCGCCCTTATTTAATACTGAAACTTTGTCAAATTTACAGGAGAACTAGTTTCACGTGTACTATACACGAATGTAAAATCAAATTTGCAAATAATAATTTTCAGAAATTTCAGTAATAGCTAACCCATACTTGTCAATTCAGAAAGTTAAGTGTTTGATTTTCGCCCTTATTTAATACTGAAACTTTGTCAAATTTTCAGGAGAACTAGTTTCAGGTGTACTATACACGAATGTAAAATCAAATTTGCAAATAATAATTTTCAGAAATTTCAGTAATAGCTAACCCATACTTGTCAATTCAGAAAGTTAAGTGTTTGATTTTCGCCCTTATTTAATACTGAAACTTTGTCAAATTTTCAGGAGAACTAGTTTCAGGTGTACTATACACGAATGTAAAATCAAATTTGCAAATAATAATTTTCAGAAATTTCAGTAATAGCTAACCCATACTTGTCAATTCAGAAAGTTAAGTGTTTGATTTTCGCCCTTATTTAATACTGAAACTTTGTCAAATTTACAGGAGAACTAGTTTCACGTGTACTATACACGAATGTAAAATCAAATTTGCAAATAATAATTTTCAGAAATTTCAGTAATAGCTAACCCATACTTGTCAATTCAGAAAGTTAAGTGTTTGATTTTCGCCCTTATTTAATACTGAAACTTTGTCAAATTTTCAGGAGAACTAGTTTCAGGTGTACTATACACGAATGTAAAATCAAATTTGCAAATAATAATTTTCAGAAATTTCAGTAATAGCTAACCCATACTTGTCAATTCAGAAAGTTAAGTGTTTGATTTTCGCCCTTATTTAATACTGAAACTTTGTCAAATTTACAGGAGAACTAGTTTCACGTGTACTATACACGAATGTAAAATCAAATTTGCAAATAATAATTTTCAGAAATTTCAGTAATAGCTAACCCATACTTGTCAATTCAGAAAGTTAAGTGTTTGATTTTCGCCCTTATTTAATACTGAAACTTTGTCAAATTTACAGGAGAACTAGTTTCACGTGTACTATACACGAATGTAAAATCAAATTTGCAAATAATAATTTTCAGAAATTTCAGTAATAGCTAACCCATACTTGTCAATTCAGAAAGTTAAGTGTTTGATTTTCGCCCTTATTTAATACTGAAACTTTGTCAAATTTTCAGGAGAACTAGTTTCAGGTGTACTATACACGAATGTAAAATCAAATTTGCAAATAATAATTTTCAGAAATTTCAGTAATAGCTAACCCATACTTGTCAATTCAGAAAGTTAAGTGTTTGATTTTCGCCCTTATTTAATACTGAAACTTTGTCAAATTTACAGGAGAACTAGTTTCACGTGTACTATACACGAATGTAAAATCAAATTTGCAAATAATAATTTTCAGAAATTTCAGTAATAGCTAACCCATACTTGTCAATTCAGAAAGTTAAGTGTTTGATTTTCGCCCTTATTTAATACTGAAACTTTGTCAAATTTTCAGGAGAACTAGTTTCAGGTGTACTATACACGAATGTAAAATCAAATTTGCAAATAATAATTTTCAGAAATTTCAGTAATAGCTAACCCATACTTGTCAATTCAGAAAGTTAAGTGTTTGATTTTCGCCCTTATTTAATACTGAAACTTTGTCAAATTTTCAGGAGAACTAGTTTCAGGTGTACTATACACGAATGTAAAATCAAATTTGCAAATAATAATTTTCAGAAATTTCAGTAATAGCTAACCCATACTTGTCAATTCAGAAAGTTAAGTGTTTGATTTTCGCCCTTATTTAATACTGAAACTTTGTCAAATTTACAGGAGAACTAGTTTCACGTGTACTATACACGAATGTAAAATCAAATTTGCAAATAATAATTTTCAGAAATTTCAGTAATAGCTAACCCATACTTGTCAATTCAGAAAGTTAAGTGTTTGATTTTCGCCCTTATTTAATACTGAAACTTTGTCAAATTTTCAGGAGAACTAGTTTCAGGTGTACTATACACGAATGTAAAATCAAATTTGCAAATAATAATTTTCAGAAATTTCAGTAATAGCTAACCCATACTTGTCAATTCAGAAAGTTAAGTGTTTGATTTTCGCCCTTATTTAATACTGAAACTTTGTCAAATTTTCAGGAGAACTAGTTTCAGGTGTACTATACACGAATGTAAAATCAAATTTGCAAATAATAATTTTCAGAAATTTCAGTAATAGCTAACCCATACTTGTCAATTCAGAAAGTTAAGTGTTTGATTTTCGCCCTTATTTAATACTGAAACTTTGTCAAATTTTCAGGAGAACTAGTTTTAAGTGTACCATACACGAATGTAAAATCAAATTTGCAAATAATAATTTTCAGAAATTTCAGTAATAGCTAACCCATACTTGTCAATTCAGAAAGTTAAGTGTTTGATTTTCGCCCTTATTTAATACTGAAACTTTGTCAAATTTACAGGAGAACTAGTTTCACGTGTACTATACACGAATGTAAAATCAAATTTGCAAATAATAATTTTCAGAAATTTCAGTAATAGCTAACCCATACTTGTCAATTCAGAAAGTTAAGTGTTTGATTTTCGCCCTTATTTAATACTGAAACTTTGTCAAATTTTCAGGAGAACTAGTTTCAGGTGTACTATACACGAATGTAAAATCAAATTTGCAAATAATAATTTTCAGAAATTTCAGTAATAGCTAACCCATACTTGTCAATTCAGAAAGTTAAGTGTTTGATTTTCGCCCTTATTTAATACTGAAACTTTGTCAAATTTTCAGGAGAACTAGTTTTAAGTGTACCATACACGAATGTAAAATCAAATTTGCAAGTAATAATTTTCAGAAATTTCAGTAATAGCTAACCCATACTTGTCAATTCAGAAAGTTAAGTGTTTGATTTTCGCCCTTATTTAATACTGAAACTTTGTCAAATTTTCAGGAGAACTAGTTTCAGGTGTAGTATACACGAATGTAAAATCAAATTTGCAAATAATAATTTTCAGAAATTTCAGTAATAGCTAACCCATACTTGTCAATTCAGAAAGTTAAGTGTTTGATTTTCGCCCTTATTTAATACTGAAACTTTGTCAAATTTTCAGGAGAACTAGTTTCAGGTGTACTATACACGAATGTAAAATCAAATTTGCAAATAATAATTTTCAGAAATTTCAGTAATAGCTAACCCATACTTGTCAATTCAGAAAGTTAAGTGTTTGATTTTCGCCCTTATTTAATACTGAAACTTTGTCAAATTTTCAGGAGAACTAGTTTCACGTGTACTATACACGAATGTAAAATCAAATTTGCAAATAATAATTTTCAGAAATTTCAGTAATAGCTAACCCATACTTGTCAATTCAGAAAGTTAAGTGTTTGATTTTCGCCCTTATTTAATACTGAAACTTTGTCAAATTTTCAGGAGAACTAGTTTCATGTGTACTATACACGAATGTAAAATCAAATTTGCAAATAATAATTTTCAGAAATTTCAGTAATAGCTAACCCATACTTGTCAATTCAGAAAGTTAAGTGTTTGATTTTCGCCCTTATTTAATACTGAAACTTTGTCAAATTTTCAGGAGAACTAGTTTCAGGTGTACTATACACGAATGTAAAATCAAATTTGCAAATAATAATTTTCAGAAATTTCAGTAATAGCTAACCCATACTTGTCAATTCAGAAAGTTAAGTGTTTGATTTTCGCCCTTATTTAATACTGAAACTTTGTCAAATTTTCAGGAGAACTAGTTTTAAGTGTACCATACACGAATGTAAAATCAAATTTGCAAGTAATAATTTTCAGAAATTTCAGTAATAGCTAACCCATACTTGTCAATTCAGAAAGATAAGTGTTTGATTTTCGCCCTTATTTAATACTGAAACTTTGTCAAATTTTCAGGAGAACTAGTTTCAGGTGTACTATACACGAATGTAAAATCAAATTTGCAAATAATAATTTTCAGAAATTTCAGTAATAGCTAACCCATACTTGTTAATTCAGAAAGTTAAGTGTTTGATTTTCGGCCTTATTTAATAATGAAACTTTGTCAAATTTTCATGAGAACTAGTTTCAGGTGTAGTATACACGAATGTAAAATCAAATTTGCAAGTAATAATTTTCAGAAATTTCAGTAATAGCTAACCCATACTTGTCAATTCAGAAAGTTAAGTGTTTGATTTTCGCCCTTATTTAATACTGAAACTTTGTCAAATTTTCAGGAGAACTAGTTTTAAGTGTACCATACACGAATGTAAAATCAAATTTGCAAGTAATAATTTTCAGAAATTTCAGTAATAGCTAACCCATACTTGTCAATTCAGAAAGATAAGTGTTTGATTTTTATGAAATAATGAAGGTTTTCAAACGTTAAATAATTTCGGAAAAATTTAAGTGGTGAAAATGTGGGTGATTTTCAAAGCAGCATACCTAATTTGAGCTAATTTTAAATATGCGCCTATAACAAGAGTGGATGTTGAAAAAAGTGTATCTGTCTATAAATTATAACACAATTTAATCATGGAAAATTTGGACTAATATTTAATTGTAAATTGTTTTCAAAGAAACTAGTATTTTATAATGTGATTTTATAAATTAGTATTACCTCCCTATATTTAGGATATTTTTGTATTTTTTCGATAAACATATATTTTTAAATTTAAAATGAAATTTACTATTATAAAAATATAAGTGCTTTAAATTGAATTCATTCTTCTATCTATAACCCTATAACTCGACGCTCTTTCAGTCAATGCTTTCTTCAACTGTCCTGTGTTTTGGACAAAATTATATAAGGCACATCCATAATCTAGGTAAGTTTACCATACTGTGGTGTAGTTACTTTTATAATCTAAGGTAAGAAATAAATTTTTTAAATAATTTTTTTTGCAAATGTTTGTTCTTTTTTATGTAAATTTATGCTTTTTTTGCGTATGTTAATACTTTTTTTTTTCAAAGATATGTGCATTTGTAAGTGTTTTTTTAATGTTTTTTTAATGCTTTTTATCCGGTATTTAGTAATAAGAATGTTTTTCAGGTTGATCAATTTTATTTTATTCCAATATTAAAAATCCAAGTCAGTTTTCCTAATTATGTTTTAACTGACGTTGTTTTGAATGGTAACCAGATGCATTCTGCACATTGAAATAACAATTTAATAGTTTTACTTTAACGCACTTTTTCTCATTTTTTTTCAAATGTTACATATTGAAAATGTCATGTTGTTGAAAACATAATAAAAAGTAGTATCAAAATCAATAATAAAAAATATAGGTTGTCATTTGAAAAAAATGCTCTGACGTCATTACTTCAAAACGGAGAGAGATGGAAAATTGAATATGGTCTCAAAATATTTGTTTGAAAAAAACAAATCATTTTGAGCTGTTGAAGCGTTGTTCGAAAATTTATACAGGGTAAAAAATAAAGTCAGGTCTTAATACTTCATGCGATCTCTGTAGAACTATCGCAGACATAAATACAGAAATGTAATGCAGATATAGCATCATAAAATCTAAATTAAAATCAAGCAGCTCAACCTAAATTCCCTAATGTATATTACATATAGTACATAATTTTGGATAAAATGATGATAACAACGTCAATTTTCCAAGAAATATTTATACTTTATTTAAGAACAAGAACTAAGAACAACATTTTTGTTCTTTCATTAACAATTATTATAAAGTGAACGGTGGACTACCTATAGACTCATCACTTAGTGGCATACTAGCAAACAACTTCCTTGACAATTTAGAAAACCTAATTATTGATAAAACAAACCCTTTCAATGAATACACAACTCTTGGGAAATGCTATGTAGATGACATATTAATAATATGACAAATAGTGACACACAATCACAGACTTACATAATTACATAAACACAGTGCACAAAAGCATCAATTTTACTTAACACATGAAACAAAATAACAATATTAATTTCTTAGATTTAACTTTATATAAAACAAATAACAAAATCGAATTCAAAATTTACAGAAAACCTAAACAAACATACATCATTATCTTTTTTTGCAAAATTGAATGAACCATATCACTGAAGAAAAATCATTCTTCTCAAATAAAACATGATGTAACTACTCCCTTGTTGTATAAATATATACTATCTGTCATTCTGTTATAGAAAAGATGATTTAACTACTCCCTTGGTGTATAAATATCTACTATCTGTTATTCTGTTATATAAAGTTGTAAAATAAAATTAAGTCACAATCAAAGTATGTCAAATTTGGCAATTACAGTTGAACATATAACATATTTTGACAGTTGCAGTTGAAAAAATGATAAATGTTACTGTTACCGTTGAAAATACGAAAAATCTAAATAGACACAATTTAAAATTTATCAAATTTGGCACTTGGGGTTAAACCTATAACAATTTTTGACCGTTACAATTCAAAATGTAACAAATATAGGCAGTTACAGTTGAAAATATTACAAATTGTGACAGTTGCAGCTGAAAATATGATAAATATTGACAGTAATAATTCAAAATATGTCAACTTTGCCAATTACAGTTAAACCTATAACAATTTTAAGCACTTACAGTTTAAAATATAACAAATATAGACCGTTACAGTTACATATATAACAAATTTTAACAGTTGCAGTTGAAAATATGAGATACATGGCCAAACACAGTTGAATATATGACAAATTTTGACAGTTGCAGTTGAAAAAAATGCCAATTTTTACAGTTACCATTAAAAATATGAGAAATATTGGCAGTCACAATTCAAAATATGTAAAATTTGGCAATTACAGTTGAATATATAACACATTTTTAGTTACTGTTGAAAATACAACAAATTTAGAGAGTTACAGCTTCAAATATGATAAATTTTGACAGTTGCAGCTGAAATAATGACAAATATGGCCACGTACAGCTGAAAATATGACAAAGTTGATAGTTGTAGTTGAAAAAATTACAAATTTTGACAGATCTGGCGTATTTTCAGCTGAATAGGTCAGATGTTGAAGCTTTGTTTCGATATGTTTGACCAGTTGTAGACAGAATCAAAAATATAACAAATATAGACAGTTATAGTTGAAAATATGACAAATTTTGACAGTTTCGACCGGAAATACGAAAAATTTTGACAGTTGCAATTAAAAATGATAAATTTTGACATTTACCATTAAAAATATGAAACATATGAATAGGCACAATTCAAAATATGTCAAATTTGGTAATTACAGTTGAACCTATAACAATTGTTAACAGCTACAATTGAAAATACAACATATATAGACAGTTACAGTTGAAAACATAACAAGTTTTGACAGTTTCAATTAAAAATATGACATATATTACCAAATACAGTGAAAATATGGCAAATTTTGACAGTTCCAGTAAGAAAACTGATAAATGTAGACAGTTACCGTTGAAAATATGAAAATTATGAAAAGGCACAATTCAAAATATATCAAATTTGGCAATTACAGTTGAACCTATAACAATTGTTAAAAGCTACAATTGAAAATACAACAAAAAAAGACAATCGCAGTTAAATATATAACAAATTTTGACAGTTGCAGTTGAAAATATGACATTTATGGCGAAATACAGTAAAAAATATGGCAAATTTTGACAGTTCCAGTTGAAAAAATGATAAATATTGACAGTTACCGTTGAAAATATAAAAAATATAAATAGGCACAAATAAAAATATATCAAATTTGGCAATTACAGTTGAACCTATAACAATTTTTGACAGCTACAATTGAAAATACAACAAATATAGACAGTTACAGTTGAAACTATAACAACCTCATTAGTAGAGACCGGATTCTAAGTTTTATGCTTTTTGTAAATATCTAAAGCATTAACAAATGGACTAAATTTACATCCGATTTCGAACTAAACGGATCATTTAACAATATTTTTTTGTACTTTTTTTGCTTTTTTTGCAATGTTGTGCTTATTTTACACGTTTGTGCTTATTTAGTGCTTTTTTCAGTTGATTCTGGATTGAAACAAAATTTAATTATCGTGGTGATTATAATTTGTACATGTATCAACACTTATGCACACTACACAGTTTTATATTATGTGAGGTGCGAGGCATTACTAATAAAAATAAACAATTTTAAAAAAAAAAAATTAAAGAACACATAATTGAAATTTGAAAATAACAAAATATTTTGCAGAGTTTGTGTAAAGTTGGTAATTTATTTCGCCTTAAAATATTGTTTAGTGATAATAATTAATTCACTACTTTGATTTGCAGTGTTAGCTCAACTTTTGCCACTTCTGATATTGTTAACCCAATTCAGATATTTTTAGGCCGGCGAATTACCTTTAGCTTAATACTGACTATTTTTAATCCATAAAAAACAGTTTCAATACTAATTCTGCTGTCTTATTCTTATGATAGGTAATTATTTATATTGTCAAGACGTCGATTAATGAACAATGGGATTTCCATTAATGAAACTTATTTATTTAATACAAACTAATGATACAAAAATATAAAAGGTTATATAATCGTATAATAAAAGATGGCAATCGCTCTCTTCTTTTGCTCCTTCCAACGACCGTCATTCTGTAACAATTAAAAAATGATCGTGAGTTTACAACTCAGTGAGACAATTGTATTTCTGTTGACCCGAGTAATAATTGGTCAACCCAACATCCTTGTTATCATCTGGAACAATGGGACAACGATGAAACAATTATCCTTGGTTTTATTGTTATCATCTGGGACAATGGGACAACGATGGGTCAACCTCAACTCTCCACAACCCTACAATGACTCACCTTCAATTTATCCATACGGACACTATACAATAAAACCTTATTGAAACTATGCTAGTAATGCGTCACGGCCGGCTTCGCTTGGTGACACTCACTTAATGCGCTCCAAATGCGTCTGTTTCCTTCAAAAGGATCTAAGAGAGGTAACTTGGCCTTGAATTTATAAACAAAACTGCGTCATCCGCCGGATCGCATACGCCCGAACCAAAATATTATGATTTACCATTTTAATAAATTGGGTGGTATAACAGCAGTTTCAATGCAATAAAAAAAAATGATATAATTCAACATGTGAAAACAATACTACACAAGCAAAGCTTAGAAAAATTTAAATATCAACCAAGAACACAACAAACTACAGTAGAATCCATAGCATCAACTTTCGGCAACAGTCAACAAAAACAATTTAATTTTTGATATGTGTAAAACAATGCTTGAATTAAATATTCCCTTCAAAATATTACAAAATAATTCATTTATTTATCGGTATATAAACAAACTATGCTAGAAATTAAAAATATACTTGGCATTAATTGCATTTGGTTCAGTGCGGATGACATAACCGACTCTTGTAGGCGATATGAGGCCAATTTTATTATAGGAGTCCTCAGCGACAAATTCAGACGAAAAGTTATTTAATCTGTTTTTAAGAATTAAACAAAACCAATAGTAACACAATTTCAAAATTTATTAATGTATCACTAATCAATTTTTATTTACCGCAAGCAGTCCCAAATCAGAAATTTTTACTAATGGTCACGGATGCAGTAGCATACATGATAAAAGCTGCATCTAACATGAAAATTTTCTTTGAAAATTTAATACATTGTACCTGCATAGCCCACGGATTAAATCGCATTGCTGAAACTATCTGAATTTACTTTCCATTAATTATTGAATTAATAACAAATGGAAAAATATATTTATTAAAGCTCCCCTAAGAGTTCAACTATTTAAAGAGTGAATGCCCAATATTGCTGCAATATATTACGAAAATAATTTTGAACATTTAAAAAAAGTTATCTTTGAATTTGAACCAACAACTGGTAGAGATTACAAGAAGAAATTACAAGATTGCAAAAGAATTTTAAACGAAACATAATTTAAACTTTAAAAAATAATAATTTAGAGTTTATCAAGGCACATTATAGTATTCTGAATTATTCAATTAACTCATTTGAGAAGCAAGGAATGCCATTAACAGATGCAATTACGATTGTTAACAATTTTAAGGAAGCTAGTTGTGGTGTCCCGGGAAAAATTGGGAAGAATATAATAGTAAAATTAAATGAAGTTTTAAAAAAAATATATGAAGGTTTTCAAACGTTAAATAATTTTGGAAAAATTTAAGTGGTGAAAATGTGCGTGATTTTCAACCTAACCTAACCTAACCTAACCTAACCTAATTTAAGCTAATTTTAAATATGCGCCTATAACAAGTGTAGATGTTGAAAAAAGTGTATCTGTCTATAAATTAAACACAATTTAATCATGGAAAATTTGGACTAATATTTAATTGAATATTGTTTTCAAAGAAACTAGTATTTTATAATGTGATTTTATAAATTAGTATTACCTCCCTATATTTAGGATATTTTTGTATTTTTTCGATAAACATATATTTTTAAATTTAAAATGAAATTTACTTTTATAAAAATATAAGTGCTTTAAATTGAATTCATTCTTCTATCTATAACCCTATAACTCGACGCTCTTTCAATCAATGCTTTCTTCAACTGTCCTGTGTTTTGGACAAAATTATATAAGGCACATCCATAATCTAGGTAAGTTTACCATACTGTGGTGTAGTTACTTTTATAATCTAAGGTAAGAAATAAATTTTTTAAATAATTTTTTTTTGCAAATGTTTGTTCTTTTTTTATGTAAATTTATGCTTTTTTTGCGTATGTTAATACTTTTTTTTTCAAAGATATGTGCATTTGTAAGTGTTTTTTTAATGTTTTTTTAATGCTTTTTATCCGGTATTTAGTAATAAGAATGTTTTTCAGGTTGATCAATTTTATTTTATTCCAATATTAAAAATCCAAGTCAGTTTTCCTAATTTTGCTTTAACTGACGTTGTTTTGAATGGTAACAAGATGCATTCTGCACATTGAAATAATAATTTAATAGTTCTACTTTAACGCACTTTTTCTCATTTTTTTTCAAATGTTACATATAGAAAATGTCATGTTGTTGAAAACATAATAAAAAGTACTATCAAAATCAATAATATAAAAATAGGTTGTCATTTAAAAAAATAGCTCAGACATCATAACTTCAAAACGGAGAGAGATGGAAAATTGAATATGGTCTCAAAATATTTGTTTGAAAAAAACAAATCATTTTGAGCTGTTGAAGCGTTGTTCGAAAATTTATACAGGGTAAAAAATAAAGTCAGGTCTTAATACTTCATGCGATCTCTGTAGAACTATCGCAGACATAAATACAGAAATGTAATGCAGATATAGCATCATAAAATCTAAATTAAAATCAAGCAGCTCAACCTAAATTCCCTAATGTATATTACATATAGTACATAATTTTGGATAAAATGATGATAACAACGTCAATTTTCCAAGAAATATTTATACTTTATTTAAGAACAAGAACTAAGAACAACATTTTTGTTCTTTCATTAACAATTATTATAAAGTGAACGGTGGACTACCTATAGACTCATTACTTAGTGGCATACTAGCAAACAACTTCCTTGACAATTTAGAAAACCTAATTATTGATAAAACAAACCCTTTCAATGAATACACAACTCTTGGGAAATGCTATGTAGATGACATATTAATAATATGACAAATAATAACAAACACACAATCACAGACTTACATAATTACATATACACAGTGCACAAAAGCATCAATTTTACATAACACATGAAACAAAATAACAATATTAATTTCTTAGATTTAACTTTATATAAAACAAATAACAAAATCGAATTCAAAATTTACAGAAAACCTAAACAAACATACATCATTATCTTTTTTTGCAAAATTGAATGAACCATATCACTGAAGAAAAATCATTCTTCTCAAATAAAACATGAAGTAACTACTCCCTTGTTGTATAAATATATACTATCTGTCATTCTGTTATAGAAAAGATGATTTAACTACTCCCTTGGTGTATAAATATCTACTATCTGTTATTCTGTTATATAAAGTTGTAAAATAAAATTAAGTCACAATCAAAGTATGTCAAATTTGGCAATTACAGTTGAACATATAACATATTTTGACAGTTGCAGTTGAAAAATGATAAATGTTACTGTTACCGTTGAAAATACGAAAAATCTAAATAGACACAATTTAAAATTTATCAAATTTGGCACTTGGGGTTAAACCTATAACAATTTTTGACCGTTACAATTCAAAATGTAACAAATATAGGCAGTTACAGTTGAAAATATTACAAATTGTGACAGTTGCAGCTGAAAATATGATAAATATTGACAGTAATAATTCAAAATATGTCAACTTTGCCAATTACAGTTAAACCTATAACAATTTTAAGCACTTACAGTTTAAAATATAACAAATATAGACCGTTACAGTTACATATATAACAAATTTTAACAGTTGCAGTTGAAAATATGAGATACATGGCCAAACACAGTTGAATATATGACAAATTTTGACAGATGCAGTTGAAAAAAATGCCAATTTTTACAGTTACCATTAAAAATATGAGAAATATTGGCAGTCACAATTCAAAATATGTAAAATTTGGCAATTACAGTTGAATATATAACACATTTTTAGTTACTGTTGAAAATACAACAAATTTAGAGAGTTACAGCTTCAAATATGATAAATTTTGACAGTTGCAGCTGAAATAATGACAAATATGGACACGTACAGCTGAAAATATGACAAAAATGATAGTTGTAGTTGAAAAAATTACAAATTTTGACAGATCTGGCGTATTTTCAGCTGAATAGGTCAGATGTTGAAGCTTTGTTTCGATATGTTTGACCAGTTGTAGACAGAATCAAAAATATAACAAATATAGACAGTTACAGTTGAAAATATGACAAATTTTGGCAGTTTCGACCGGAAATACGAAAAATTTTGACAGTTGCAATTAAAAATGATAAATTTTGACATTTACCATTAAAAATATGAAACATATGAATAGGCACAATTCAAAATATGTCAAATTTGGTAATTACAGTTGAACCTATAACAATTGTTAACAGCTACAATTGAAAATACAACATATATAGACAGTTACAGTTGAAAACATAACAAGTTTTGACAGTTTCAATTAAAAATATGACATATATTACCAAATACAGTGAAAATATGGCAAATTTTGACAGTTCCAGTAAGAAAACTGATAAATGTAGACGGTTACCGTTGAAAATATGAAAATTATGAAAAGGCACAATTCAAAATATATCAAATTTGGCAATTACAGTTGAACCTATAACAATTGTTAAAAGCTACAATTGAAAATACAACAAAAAAAGACAATCGCAGTTAAATATATAACAAATTTTGACAGTTGCAGTTGAAAATATGACATTTATGGCGAAATACAGTAAAAAAAAAGCAAATTTTGACAGTTCCAGTTGAAAAAATGATAAATATTGACAGTTACCGTTGAAAATATAAAAAATATAAATAGGCACAAATAAAAATATATCAAATTTGGCAATTACAGTTGAACCTATAACAATTTTTGACAGCTACAATTGAAAATACAACAAATATAGACAGTTACAGTTGAAACTATAACAACCTCATTAGTAGAGACCGGATTCTAAGTTTTATGCTTTTTGTAAATATCTAAAGCATTAACAAATGGACTAAATTTACATCCGATTTCGAACTAAACGGATCATTTAACAATATTTTTTTGTACTTTTTTTGCTTTTTTTGCAATGTTGTGCTTATTTTACACGTTTGTGCTTATTTAGTGTTTTTTTCAGTTGATTCTGGATTGAAACAAAATTTAATTATCGTGGTGATTATAATTTGTACATGTATCAACACTTATGCACACTACACAGTTTTATATTATGCGAGGTGCGAGGCATTACTAATAAAAATAAACAATTTTCCAAATCC
Source organism: Othius punctulatus (assembly GCA_951805005.1). Lineage (NCBI taxonomy): Eukaryota > Metazoa > Arthropoda > Insecta > Coleoptera > Staphylinidae > Othius > Othius punctulatus. The sequence goes on from OX638146.1 coordinate 47,773,657, forward strand.
AGTGCTGGGTAAGTTTTTACTATGTTTAGTGTTTATCTAAATATATTAAAAATACAAGTAAATACGTACATATCATTCGTATCGCAGCATTTTAATATTTTTCTACTACAGTTCTACGCATTTGGATTGAGTGATTAATTTAAATTAAATACAAAATCTTCCCAATGAAAATGCATTCGTAATTCTGAACCTTGTGCAGTTAGTTTAGCTCCATTTGTTACTCTGACAACGTCTCGTTAGTACGGTTACTTTATTTTTTGCATAATGCCCAAACAAAAAACCACTAAAGATGAGCTACTGTAGATGAGTGGATTAAAGAACACAAATAATTGAAATTTGAAAATAACAAAATATTTTGCAGAGTTTGTGTAAAGTTGGTAATTTATTTCGCCTTAAAATATTGTTTAGTGATAATAATTAATTCACTACTTTGATTTGCAGTGTTAGCTCAACTTTTGCCACTTCTGATATTGTTAACCCAATTCAGATATTTTTAGGCCGGCGAATTACCTTTAGCTTAATACTGACTATTTTTAATCCATAAAAAACAGTTTCAATACTAATTCTGCTGTCTCATTCTTATGATAGGTAATTATTTATATTGTCAAGACGTCGATTAATGAACAATGGGATTTGCATTAATGAAACTTATTTATTTAATACAAACTAATGATACAAAAATATAAAAGGTTATATAATCGTATAATAAAAGATGGCAATCGCTCTCTTTTTTTGCTCCTTCCAACGAACGTCATTCTGTAACAATTAGAAGAGTGATCGTGAGTTTACAACTCAGTGAGACAATTGTATTTCTGTTGACCCGAGTAATAATTGGTCAACCCAACATCCTTGTTATCATCTGGAACAATGGGACAACGATTAGACAATTATCCTTGGTTTTATTGTTATCATCTGGGACAATGGGACAACGATGGGTCAACCTCAACTCTCCACAACCATACAATGACTCACCTTCAATTTATCCACTACGGACACTAAACAATAAAACTTTATTGAAACTATGCTAGTAATGCGTCACGGCCGGCTTCGCTTGGTGACACTCACTTAATGCGCTCCAAATGCGTCTGTTCCCTTCAAAAGGATCTAAGAGAGGTAACTTGGCCTTGAATTTATAAACAAAACTGCGTCATCCGCCGGATCGCATACGCCCGAACCAAAATATTATGATTTACCATTTTAATAAATTGGGTGGTACAACAGCAGTTTCAATGCAATAAAAAAAATGATATAATTCAACATGTGAAAACAATACTACACAAGCAAAGCTTAGAAAAATTTAAATATCAACAAAGAACACAACAAACTACAGTAGAATCCATAGCATCAACTTTCGGCAACAATCAACAAAAACAATATAATTTTTGATATGTGTAAAACAATGCTTGAATTAAATATTCCCTTCAAAATATTACAAAATAATTCATTTATTTATCGGTATATAAACAAACTATGCTAGAAATTAAAAATATACTTGGCAATAGTTGCATTTGGTTCAGTGCGGATGACATAACCGACTCTTGTAGGCGATATGAGGCCAATTTTATTATAGGAGTCCTCAGCGACAAATTTCAGACGAAAAGTTATTTAATCTGTTTTAAAGAATTAAACAAAATCAATAGTAACACAATTTCAAAATTTATTAATGTATCACTAACCAATTTTTATTTACCGCAAGCAGTCCCAAATCAGAAAATTTTACTAATGGTCATGGATGCAGTAGCATACATGATAAAAGCTGCATCTAACATGAAAATTTTCTTTGAAAATTTAATACATTGTACCTGCATAGCCCACAGATTAAATCGCATTGCTGAAACTATCTGAATTTACTTTCCATTAATTATTGAATTAATAACAAATGGAAAAATATATTTATTAAAGCTCCCCTAAGAGTTCAACTATTTAAAGAGTGAATGCCCAATATTGCTGCAATATATTACGAAAATAATTTTGAACATTTAAAAAAAGTTATCTTTGAATTTGAACCAACAACTGGTAGAGATTACAAGAAGAAATTACAAGATTGCAAAAGAATTTTAAACGAAACATAATTTAAACTTTAAAAAATAATAATTTAGAGTTTATCAAGGCACATTATAGTATTCTGAATTATTCAATTAACTCATTTGAGAAGCAAGGAATGCCCTTAACAGATGCAATTACGATTGTTAACAATTTTAAGGAAGCTAGTTGTGGTGTCCCGGGAAAAATTGGAGAGAACATAATAGTAAAATTAAATGAAGTTTTAAAAAAATAGCTAACCCATACTTGTCAATTCAGAAAGTTAAGTGTTTGATTTTCGCCCTTATTTAATACTGAAACTTTGTCAAATTTTCAGGAGAACTAGTTTCAGGAGTACTATACACGAATGTAAAATCAAATTTGCAAATAATAATTTTCAGAAATTTCAGTAATAGCTCACCCATACTTGTCAATTCAGAAAGTTAAGTGTTTGATTTTCGCCCTTATTTAATACTGAAACTTTGTCAAATTTTCAGGAGAACTAGTTTCAGGTGTACTATACACGAATGTAAAATCAAATTTGCACATAATAATTTTCAGAAATTTCAGTAATAGCTAACCCATACTTGTCAATTCAGAAAGTTAAGTGTTTGATTTTCGCCCTTATTTAATACTGAAACTTTGTCAAATTTTCAGGAGAACTAGTTTCAGGTGTACTATACACGAATGTAAAATCAAATTTGCACATAATAATTTTCAGAAATTTCAGTAATAGCTAACCCATACTTGTCAATTCAGAAAGTTAAGTGTTTGATTTTCGCCCTTATTTAATACTGAAACTTTGTCAAATTTTCAGGAGAACTAGTTTCAGGTGTACTATACACGAATGTAAAATCAAATTTGCAAATAATAATTTTCAGAAATTCCAGTAATAGCTAACCCATACTTGTCAATTCAGAAAGTTAAGTGTTTGATTTTCGCCCTTATTTAATACTGAAACTTTGTCAAATTTTCAGGAGAACTAGTTTCAGGTGTACTATACACGAATGTAAAATCAAATTTGCAAATAATAATTTTCAGAAATTTCAGTAATAGCTAACCCATACTTGTCAATTCAGAAAGTTAAGTGTTTGATTTTCGCCCTTATTTAATACTGAAACTTTGTCAAATTTTCAGGAGAACTAGTTTCAGGTGTACTATACACGAATGTAAAATCAAATTTGCACATAATAATTTTCAGAAATTTCAGTAATAGCTAACCCATACTTGTCAATTCAGAAAGTTAAGTGTTTGATTTTCGCCCTTATTTAATACTGAAACTTTGTCAAATTTTCAGGAGAACTAGTTTCAGGTGTACTATACACGAATGTAAAATCAAATTTGCAAATAATAATTTTCAGAAATTTCAGTAATAGCTAACCCATACTTGTCAATTCAGAAAGTTAAGTGTTTGATTTTCGCCCTTATTTAATACTGAAACTTTGTCAAATTTTCAGGAGAACTAGTTTCAGGTGTACTATACACGAATGTAAAATCAAATTTGCAAATAATAATTTTCAGAAATTTCAGTAATAGCTAACCCATACTTGTCAATTCAGAAAGTTAAGTGTTTGATTTTCGCCCTTATTTAATACTGAAACTTTGTCAAATTTTCAGGAGAACTAGTTTCAGGTGTACTATACACGAATGTAAAATCAAATTTGCAAATAATAATTTTCAGAAATTTCAGTAATAGCTAACCCATACTTGTCAATTCAGAAAGTTAAGTGTTTGATTTTCGCCCTTATTTAATACTGAAACTTTGTCAAATTTTCAGGAGAACTAGTTTCAGGTGTACTATACACGAATGTAAAATCAAATTTGCAAATAATAATTTTCAGAAATTTCAGTAATAGCTAACCCATACTTGTCAATTCAGAAAGTTAAGTGTTTGATTTTCGCCCTTATTTAATACTGAAACTTTGTCAAATTTTCAGGAGAACTAGTTTCAGGTGTACTATATACGAATGTAAAATCAAATTTGCAAATAATAATTTTCAGAAATTTCAGTAATAGCTAACCCATACTTGTCAATTCAGAAAGTTAAGTGTTTGATTTTCGCCCTTATTTAATACTGAAACTTTGTCAAATTTTCAGGAGAACTAGTTTCAGGTGTACTATACACGAATGTAAAATCAAATTTGCAAATAATAATTTTCAGAAATTTCAGTAATAGCTAACCCATACTTGTCAATTCAGAAAGTTAAGTGTTTGATTTTCGCCCTTATTTAATACTGAAACTTTGTCAAATTTTCAGGAGAACTAGTTTCAGGTGTACTATACACGAATGTAAAATCAAATTTGCAAATAATAATTTTCAGAAATTTCAGTAATAGCTAACCCATACTTGTCAATTCAGAAAGTTAAGTGTTTGATTTTCGCCCTTATTTAATGCTGAAACTTTGTCAAATTTTCAGGAGAACTAGTTTCAGGTGTACTATACACGAATGTAAAATCAAATTTGCAAATAATAATTTTCAGAAATTTCAGTAATAGCTAACCCATACTTGTCAATTCAGAAAGTTAAGTGTTTGATTTTCGCCCTTATTTAATACTGAAACTTTGTCAAATTTTCAGGAGAACTAGTTTCAGGTGTACTATACACGAATGTAAAATCAAATTAGCAAATAATAATTTTCAGAAATTTCAGTAATAGCTAACCCATACTTGTCAATTCAGAAAGTTAAGTGTTTGATTTTCGCCCTTATTTAATACTGAAACTTTGTCAAATTTTCAGGAGAACTAGTTTTAGGTGTACTATACACGAATGTAAAATCAAATTTGCAAATAATAATTTTCAGAAATTTCAGTAATAGCTAACCCATACTTGTCAATTCAGAAAGTTAAGTGTTTGATTTTCGCCCTTATTTAATACTGAAACTTTGTCAAATTTTCAGGAGAACTAGTTTCAGGTGTACTATACACGAATGTAAAATCAAATTTGCAAATAATAATTTTCAGAAATTTCAGTAATAGCTAACCCATACTTGTCAATTCAGAAAGTTAAGTGTTTGATTTTCGCCCTTATTTAATACTGAAACTTTGTCAAATTTTCAGGAGAACTAGTTTCAGGTGTACTATACACGAATGTAAAATCAAATTTGCAAATAATAATTTTCAGAAATTTCAGTAATAGCTAACCCATACTTGTCAATTCAGAAAGTTAAGTGTTTGATTTTCGCCCTTATTTAATACTGAAACTTTGTCAAATTTTCAGGAGAACTAGTTTCAGGTGTACTATACACGAATGTAAAATCAAATTTGCACATAATAATTTTCAGAAATTTCAGTAATAGCTAACCCATACTTGTCAATTCAGAAAGTTAAGTGTTTGATTTTCGCCCTTATTTAATACTGAAACTTTGTCAAATTTTCAGGAGAACTAGTTTCAGGTGTACTATACACGAATGTAAAATCAAATTAGCAAATAATAATTTTCAGAAATTTCAGTAATAGCTAACCCATACTTGTCAATTCAGAAAGTTAAGTGTTTGATTTTCGCCCTTATTTAATACTGAAACTTTGTCAAATTTTCAGGAGAACTAGTTTCAGGTGTACTATACACGAATGTAAAATCAAATTTGCAAATAATAATTTTCAGAAATTTCAGTAATAGCTAACCCATACTTGTCAATTCAGAAAGTTAAGTGTTTGATTTTCGCCCTTATTTAATACTGAAACTTTGTCAAATTTTCATGAGAACTAGTTTCAGGTGTAGTATACACGAATGTAAAATCAAATTTGCAAATAATAATTTTCAGAAATTTCAGTAAAAGCTAACCCATACTTGTCAATTCAGAAAGTTAAGTGTTTGATTTTCGCCCTTATTTAATACTGAAACTTTGTCAAATTTTCAGGAGAACTAGTTTCAGGTGTACTATACACGAATGTAAAATCAAATTTGCAAATAATAATTTTCAGAAATTTCAGTAATAGCTAACCCATACTTGTCAATTCAGAAAGTTAAGTGTTTGATTTTCGCCCTTATTTAATACTGAAACTTTGTCAAATTTTCAGGAGAACTAGTTTCAGGTGTACTATACACGAATGTAAAATCAAATTTGCAAATAATAATTTTCAGAAATTTCAGTAATAGCTAACCCATACTTGTCAATTCAGAAAGTTAAGTGTTTGATTTTCGCCCTTATTTAATACTGAAACTTTGTCAAATTTTCATGAGAACTAGTTTCAGGTGTAGTATACACGAATGTAAAATCAAATTTGCAAATAATAATTTTCAGAAATTTCAGTAAAAGCTAACCCATACTTGTCAATTCAGAAAGTTAAGTGTTTGATTTTCGCCCTTATTTAATACTGAAACTTTGTCAAATTTTCAGGAGAACTAGTTTCAGGTGTACTATACACGAATGTAAAATCAAATTTGCAAATAATAATTTTCAGAAATTTCAGTAATAGCTAACCCATACTTGTCAATTCAGAAAGTTAAGTGTTTGATTTTCGCCCTTATTTAATACTGAAACTTTGTCAAATTTTCAGGAGAACTAGTTTCAGGTGTACTATACACGAATGTAAAATCAAATTTGCAAATAATAATTTTCAGAAATTTCAGTAATAGCTAACCCATACTTGTCAATTCAGAAAGTTAAGTGTTTGATTTTCGCCCTTATTTAATACTGAAACTTTGTCAAATTTTCAGGAGAACTAGTTTCAGGTGTACTATACACGAATGTAAAATCAAATTTGCAAATAATAATTTTCAGAAATTTCAGTAATAGCTAACCCATACTTGTCAATTCAGAAAGTTAAGTGTTTGATTTTCGCCCTTATTTAATACTGAAACTTTGTCAAATTTTCATGAGAACTAGTTTCAGGTGTAGTATACACGAATGTAAAATCAAATTTGCAAATAATAATTTTCAGAAATTTCAGTAATAGCTAACCCATACTTGTCAATTCAGAAAGTTAAGTGTTTGATTTTCGCCCTTATTTAATACTGAAACTTTGTCAAATTTTCAGGAGAACTAGTTTCAGGTTTCAGGCTATACACGAATGTAAAATCAAATTTGCAAATAATAATTTTCAGAAATTTCAGTAATAGCTAACCCATACTTGTCAATTCAGAAAGTTAAGTGTTTGATTTTCGCCCTTATTTAATAATGAAACTTTGTCAAATTTTGAGGAGAACTAGTCTCAGGTGTACTATACACGAATGTAAAATCAAATTTGCATATAATAATTTTTAGAAATTTCAGTAATAGCTAACCCATACTTGTCAATTCAGAAAGTTAAGTGTTTGATTTTCGCCCTTATTTAATACTGAAACTTTGTCAAATTTTCAGGAGAACTAGTTTCAGGTGTACTATACACGAATGTAAAATCAAATTTGCAAATAATAATTTTCAGAAGTTTCAGTAATAGCTAACCCATACTTGTCAATTCAGAAAGTTAAGTGTTTGATTTTCGCCCTTATTTAATACTGAAACTTTGTCAAATTTTGAGAAGAACTAGTTTCAGGTGTACTATACACGAATGTAAAATCAAATTTGCAAATAATAATTTTCAGAAATTTCAGTAATAGCTAACCCATACTTGTCAATTCAGAAAGTTAAGTGTTTGATTTTCGCCCTTATTAAATACTGAAACTTTGTCAAATTTTCAGGAGAACTAGTTTCAGGTGTACTATACACGAATGTAAAATCAAATTTGCAAATAATAATTTTCAGAAATTTCAGTAAAAGCTAACCCATACTTGTCAATTCAGAAAGTTAAGTGTTTGATTTTCGCCCTTATTTAATACTGAAACTTTGTCAAATTTTCATGAGAACTAGTTTCAGGTGTAGTATACACGAATGTAAAATCAAATTTGCAAATAATAATTTTCAGAAATTTCAGTAAAAGCTAACCCATACTTGTCAATTCAGAAAGTTAAGTGTTTGATTTTCGCCCTTATTTAATACTGAAACTTTGTCAAATTTTCAGGAGAACTAGTTTCAGGTGTACTATACACGAATGTAAAATCAAATTTGCAAATAATAATTTTCAGAAATTTCAGTAATAGCTAACCCATACTTGTCAATTCAGAAAGTTAAGTGTTTGATTTTCGCCCTTATTTAATACTGAAACTTTGTCAAATTTTCAGGAGAACTAGTTTCAGGTGTACTATACACGAATGTAAAATCAAATTTGCAAATAATAATTTTCAGAAATTTCAGTAATAGCTAACCCATACTTGTCAATTCAGAAAGTTAAGTGTTTGATTTTCGCCCTTATTTAATAATGAAACTTTGTCAAATTTTCATGAGAACTAGTTTCAGGTGTAGTATACACGAATGTAAAATCAAATTTGCAAATAATAATTTTCAGAAATTTCAGTAATAGCTAACCCATACTTGTCAATTCAGAAAGTTAAGTGTTTGATTTTCGCCCTTATTTAATACTGAAACTTTGTCAAATTTTCAGGAGAACTAGTTTCAGGTGTACTATACACGAATGTAAAATCAAATTTGCAAATAATAATTTTCAGAAATTTCAGTAATAGCTAACCCATACTTGTCAATTCAGAAAGTTAAGTGTTTGATTTTCGCCCTTATTTAATACTGAAACTTTGTCAAATTTTCATGAGAACTAGTTTCAGGTGTAGTATACACGAATGTAAAATCAAATTTGCAAATAATAATTTTCAGAAATTTCAGTAATAGCTAACCCATACTTGTCAATTCAGAAAGTTAAGTGTTTGATTTTCGCCCTTATTTAATACTGAAACTTTGTCAAATTTTCAGGAGAACTAGTTTCAGGTGTACTATACACGAATGTAAAATCAAATTTGCAAATAATAATTTTCAGAAATTTCAGTAATAGCTAACCCATACTTGTCAATTCAGAAAGTTAAGTGTTTGATTTTCGCCCTTATTTAATACTGAAACTTTGTCAAATTTTCATGAGAACTAGTTTCAGGTGTAGTATACACGAATGTAAAATCAAATTTGCAAATAATAATTTTCAGAAATTTCAGTAATAGCTAACCCATACTTGTCAATTCAGAAAGTTAAGTGTTTGATTTTCGCCCTTATTTAATACTGAAACTTTGTCAAATTTTCATGAGAACTAGTTTCAGGTGTAGTATACACGAATGTAAAATCAAATTTGCAAATAATAATTTTCAGAAATTTCAGTAATAGCTAACCCATACTTGTCAATTCAGAAAGTTAAGTGTTTGATTTTCGCCCTTATTTAATACTGAAACTTTGTCAAATTTTCATGAGAACTAGTTTCAGGTGTAGTATACACGAATGTAAAATCAAATTTGCAAATAATAATTTTCAGAAATTTCAGTAATAGCTAACCCATACTTGTCAATTCAGAAAGTTAAGTGTTTGATTTTCGCCCTTATTTAATACTGAAACTTTGTCAAATTTTCATGAGAACTAGTTTCAGGTGTAGTATACACGAATGTAAAATCAAATTTGCAAATAATAATTTTCAGAAATTTCAGTAATAGCTAACCCATACTTGTCAATTCAGAAAGTTAAGTGTTTGATTTTCGCCCTTATTTAATAATGAAACTTTGTCAAATTTTCATGAGAACTAGTTTCAGGTGTAGTATACACGAATGTAAAATCAAATTTGCAAATAATAATTTTCAGAAATTTCAGTAATAGCTAACCCATACTTGTCAATTCAGAAAGTTAAGTGTTTGATTTTCGCCCTTATTTAATACTGAAACTTTGTCAAATTTTCAGGAGAACTAGTTTCAGGTGTACTATACACGAATGTAAAATCAAATTTGCAAATAATAATTTTCAGAAATTTCAGTAATAGCTAACCAATACTTGTCAATTCAGAAAGTTAAGTGTTTGATTTTCGCCCTTATTTAATACTGAAACTTTGTCAAATTTTCATGAGAACTAGTTTCAGGTGTAGTATACACGAATATAAAATCAAATTTGCAAATAATAATTTTCAGAAATTTCAGTAATAGCTAACCCATACTTGTCAATTCAGAAAGTTAAGTGTTTGATTTTCGCCCTTATTTAATACTGAAACTTTGTCAAATTTTCAGGAGAACTAGTTTCAGGTTTCAGGCTATACACGAATGTAAAATCAAATTTGCAAATAATAATTTTCAGAAATTTCAGTAATAGCTAACCCATACTTGTCAATTCAGAAAGTTAAGTGTTTGATTTTCGCCCTTATTTAATACTGAAACTTTGTCAAATTTTGAGAAGAACTAGTTTCAGGTGTACTATACACGAATGTAAAATCAAATTTGCAAATAATAATTTTCAGAAATTTCAGTAATAGCTAACCCATACTTGTCAATTCAGAAAGTTAAGTGTTTGATTTTCGCCCTTATTTAATACTGAAACTTTGTCAAATTTTCAGGAGAACTAGTTTCAGGTGTACTATACACGAATGTAAAATCAAATTTGCAAATAATAATTTTCAGAAATTTCAGTAAAAGCTAACCCATACTTGTCAATTCAGAAAGTTAAGTGTTTGATTTTCGCCCTTATTTAATACTGAAACTTTGTCAAATTTTCAGGAGAACTAGTTTCAGGTGTACTATACACGAATGTAAAATCAAATTTGCAAATAATAATTTTCAGAAATTTCAGTAAAAGCTAACCCATACTTGTCAATTCAGAAAGTTAAGTGTTTGATTTTCGCCCTTATTTAATACTGAAACTTTGTCAAATTTTCAGGAGAACTAGTTTCAGGTGTACTATACACGAATGTAAAATCAAATTTGCAAATAATAATTTTCAGAAATTTCAGTAATAGCTAACCCATACTTGTCAATTCAGAAAGTTAAGTGTTTGATTTTCGCCCTTATTTAATACTGAAACTTTGTCAAATTTACAGGAGAACTAGTTTCATGTGTACTATACACGAATGTAAAATCAAATTTGCAAATAATAATTTTCAGAAATTTCAGTAATAGCTAACCCATACTTGTCAATTCAGAAAGTTAAGTGTTTGATTTTCGCCCTTATTTAATACTGAAACTTTGTCAAATTTTCAGGAGAACTAGTTTCAGGTGTACTATACACGAATGTAAAATCAAATTTGCAAATAATAATTTTCAGAAATTTCAGTAAAAGCTAACCCATACTTGTCAATTCAGAAAGTTAAGTGTTTGATTTTCGCCCTTATTTAATACTGAAACTTTGTCAAATTGTGAGAAGAACTAGTTTCAGGTGTACTATACACGAATGTAAAATCAAATTTGCAAATAATAATTTTCAGAAATTTCAGTAAAAGCTAACCCATACTTGTCAATTCAGAAAGTTAAGTGTTTGATTTTCGCCCTTATTTAATACTGAAACTTTGTCAAATTGTGAGAAGAACTAGTTTCAGGTGTAGTATACACGAATGTAAAATCAAATTTGCAAATAATAATTTTCAGAAATTTCAGTAAAAGCTAACCCATACTTGTCAATTCAGAAAGTTAAGTGTTTGATTTTCGCCCTTATTTAATACTGAAACTTTGTCAAATTTTCAGGAGAACTAGTTTCATGTGTACTATACACGAATGTAAAATCAAATTTGCAAATAATAATTTTCAGAAATTTCAGTAATAGCTAACCCATACTTGTCAATTCAGAAAGTTAAGTGTTTGATTTTCGCCCTTATTTAATACTGAAACTTTGTCAAATTTTCAGGAGAACTAGTTTCAGGTGTACTATACACGAATGTAAAATCAAATTTGCAAATAATAATTTTCAGAAATTTCAGTAATAGCTAACCCATACTTGTCAATTCAGAAAGTTAAGTGTTTGATTTTCGCCCTTATTTAATAATGAAACTTTGTCAAATTTACAGGAGAACTAGTTTCACGTGTACTATACACGAATGTAAAATCAAATTTGCAAACAATAATTTTCAGAAATTTCAGTAATAGCTAACCCATACTTGTCAATTCAGAAAGTTAAGTGTTTGATTTTCGCCCTTATTTAATACTGAAACTTTGTCAAATTTTCAGGAGAACTAGTTTCAGGTGTACTATACACGAATGTAAAATCAAATTTGCAAATAATAATTTTCAGAAATTTCAGTAATAGCTAACCCATACTTGTCAATTCAGAAAGTTAAGTGTTTGATTTTCGCCCTTATTTAATACCGAAACTTTGTCAAATTTTCAGGAGAACTAGTTTCAGGTGTACTATACACGAATGTAAAATCAAATTTGCAAATAATAATTTTCAGAAATTTCAGTAATAGCTAACCCATACTTGTCAATTCAGAAAGTTAAGTGTTTGATTTTCGCCCTTATTTAATACTGAAACTTTGTCAAATTTTCAGGAGAACTAGTTTCAGGTGTACTATACACGAATGTAAAATCAAATTTGCAAATAATAATTTTCAGAAATTTCAGTAATAGCTAACCCATACTTGTCAATTCAGAAAGTTAAGTGTTTGATTTTCGCCCTTATTTAATACTGAAACTTTGTCAAATTTTCATGAGAACTAGTTTCAGGTGTACTATACACGAATGTAAAATCAAATTTGCAAATATTAATTTTCAGAAATTTCAGTAATAGCTAACCCATACTTGTCAATTCAGAAAGTTAAGTGTTTGATTTTCGCCCTTATTTAATACTGAAACTTTGTCAAATTTTCATGAGAACTAGTTTCAGGTGTACTATACACGAATGTAAAATCAAATTTGCAAATAATAATTTTCAGAAATTTCAGTAATAGCTAACCCATACTTGTCAATTCAGAAAGTTAAGTGTTTGATTTTCGCCCTTATTTAATACTGAAACTTTGTCAAATTTTCAGGAGAACTAGTTTCAGGTGTACTATACACGAATGTAAAATCAAATTTGCAAATAATAATTTTCAGAAATTTCAGTAATAGCTAACCCATACTTGTCAATTCAGAAAGTTAAGTGTTTGATTTTCGCCCTTATTTAATACTGAAACTTTGTCAAATTTTCATGAGAACTAGTTTCAGGTGTAGTATACACGAATGTAAAATCAAATTTGCAAATAATAATTTTCAGAAATTTCAGTAATAGCTAACCCATACTTGTCAATTCAGAAAGTTAAGTGTTTGATTTTCGCCCTTATTTAATACTGAAACTTTGTCAAATTTTCATGAGAACTAGTTTCAGGTGTAGTATACACGAATGTAAAATCAAATTTGCAAATAATAATTTTCAGAAATTTCAGTAATAGCTAACCCATACTTGTCAATTCAGAAAGTTAAGTGTTTGATTTTCGCCCTTATTTAATAATGAAACTTTGTCAAATTTTCATGAGAACTAGTTTCAGGTGTAGTATACACGAATGTAAAATCAAATTTGCAAATAATAATTTTCAGAAATTTCAGTAATAGCTAACCCATACTTGTCAATTCAGAAAGTTAAGTGTTTGATTTTCGCCCTTATTTAATACTGAAACTTTGTCAAATTTTCAGGAGAACTAGTTTCAGGTGTACTATACACGAATGTAAAATCAAATTTGCAAATAATAATTTTCAGAAATTTCAGTAATAGCTAACCAATACTTGTCAATTCAGAAAGTTAAGTGTTTGATTTTCGCCCTTATTTAATACTGAAACTTTGTCAAATTTTCATGAGAACTAGTTTCAGGTGTAGTATACACGAATATAAAATCAAATTTGCAAATAATAATTTTCAGAAATTTCAGTAATAGCTAACCCATACTTGTCAATTCAGAAAGTTAAGTGTTTGATTTTCGCCCTTATTTAATACTGAAACTTTGTCAAATTTTCAGGAGAACTAGTTTCAGGTTTCAGGCTATACACGAATGTAAAATCAAATTTGCAAATAATAATTTTCAGAAATTTCAGTAATAGCTAACCCATACTTGTCAATTCAGAAAGTTAAGTGTTTGATTTTCGCCCTTATTTAATACTGAAACTTTGTCAAATTTTGAGAAGAACTAGTTTCAGGTGTACTATACACGAATGTAAAATCAAATTTGCAAATAATAATTTTCAGAAATTTCAGTAATAGCTAACCCATACTTGTCAATTCAGAAAGTTAAGTGTTTGATTTTCGCCCTTATTTAATACTGAAACTTTGTCAAATTTTCAGGAGAACTAGTTTCAGGTGTACTATACACGAATGTAAAATCAAATTTGCAAATAATAATTTTCAGAAATTTCAGTAAAAGCTAACCCATACTTGTCAATTCAGAAAGTTAAGTGTTTGATTTTCGCCCTTATTTAATACTGAAACTTTGTCAAATTTTCAGGAGAACTAGTTTCAGGTGTACTATACACGAATGTAAAATCAAATTTGCAAATAATAATTTTCAGAAATTTCAGTAAAAGCTAACCCATACTTGTCAATTCAGAAAGTTAAGTGTTTGATTTTCGCCCTTATTTAATACTGAAACTTTGTCAAATTTTCAGGAGAACTAGTTTCAGGTGTACTATACACGAATGTAAAATCAAATTTGCAAATAATAATTTTCAGAAATTTCAGTAATAGCTAACCCATACTTGTCAATTCAGAAAGTTAAGTGTTTGATTTTCGCCCTTATTTAATACTGAAACTTTGTCAAATTTACAGGAGAACTAGTTTCATGTGTACTATACACGAATGTAAAATCAAATTTGCAAATAATAATTTTCAGAAATTTCAGTAATAGCTAACCCATACTTGTCAATTCAGAAAGTTAAGTGTTTGATTTTCGCCCTTATTTAATACTGAAACTTTGTCAAATTTTCAGGAGAACTAGTTTCAGGTGTACTATACACGAATGTAAAATCAAATTTGCAAATAATAATTTTCAGAAATTTCAGTAAAAGCTAACCCATACTTGTCAATTCAGAAAGTTAAGTGTTTGATTTTCGCCCTTATTTAATACTGAAACTTTGTCAAATTGTGAGAAGAACTAGTTTCAGGTGTACTATACACGAATGTAAAATCAAATTTGCAAATAATAATTTTCAGAAATTTCAGTAAAAGCTAACCCATACTTGTCAATTCAGAAAGTTAAGTGTTTGATTTTCGCCCTTATTTAATACTGAAACTTTGTCAAATTGTGAGAAGAACTAGTTTCAGGTGTAGTATACACGAATGTAAAATCAAATTTGCAAATAATAATTTTCAGAAATTTCAGTAAAAGCTAACCCATACTTGTCAATTCAGAAAGTTAAGTGTTTGATTTTCGCCCTTATTTAATACTGAAACTTTGTCAAATTTTCAGGAGAACTAGTTTCATGTGTACTATACACGAATGTAAAATCAAATTTGCAAATAATAATTTTCAGAAATTTCAGTAATAGCTAACCCATACTTGTCAATTCAGAAAGTTAAGTGTTTGATTTTCGCCCTTATTTAATACTGAAACTTTGTCAAATTTTCAGGAGAACTAGTTTCAGGTGTACTATACACGAATGTAAAATCAAATTTGCAAATAATAATTTTCAGAAATTTCAGTAATAGCTAACCCATACTTGTCAATTCAGAAAGTTAAGTGTTTGATTTTCGCCCTTATTTAATAATGAAACTTTGTCAAATTTACAGGAGAACTAGTTTCACGTGTACTATACACGAATGTAAAATCAAATTTGCAAACAATAATTTTCAGAAATTTCAGTAATAGCTAACCCATACTTGTCAATTCAGAAAGTTAAGTGTTTGATTTTCGCCCTTATTTAATACTGAAACTTTGTCAAATTTTCAGGAGAACTAGTTTCAGGTGTACTATACACGAATGTAAAATCAAATTTGCAAATAATAATTTTCAGAAATTTCAGTAATAGCTAACCCATACTTGTCAATTCAGAAAGTTAAGTGTTTGATTTTCGCCCTTATTTAATACCGAAACTTTGTCAAATTTTCAGGAGAACTAGTTTCAGGTGTACTATACACGAATGTAAAATCAAATTTGCAAATAATAATTTTCAGAAATTTCAGTAATAGCTAACCCATACTTGTCAATTCAGAAAGTTAAGTGTTTGATTTTCGCCCTTATTTAATACTGAAACTTTGTCAAATTTTCAGGAGAACTAGTTTCAGGTGTACTATACACGAATGTAAAATCAAATTTGCAAATAATAATTTTCAGAAATTTCAGTAATAGCTAACCCATACTTGTCAATTCAGAAAGTTAAGTGTTTGATTTTCGCCCTTATTTAATACTGAAACTTTGTCAAATTTTCATGAGAACTAGTTTCAGGTGTACTATACACGAATGTAAAATCAAATTTGCAAATATTAATTTTCAGAAATTTCAGTAATAGCTAACCCATACTTGTCAATTCAGAAAGTTAAGTGTTTGATTTTCGCCCTTATTTAATACTGAAACTTTGTCAAATTTTCATGAGAACTAGTTTCAGGTGTACTATACACGAATGTAAAATCAAATTTGCAAATAATAATTTTCAGAAATTTCAGTAATAGCTAACCCATACTTGTCAATTCAGAAAGTTAAGTGTTTGATTTTCGCCCTTATTTAATACTGAAACTTTGTCAAATTTTCAGGAGAACTAGTTTCAGGTGTACTATACACGAATGTAAAATCAAATTTGCAAATATTAATTTTCAGAAATTTCAGTAATAGCTAACCCATACTTGTCAATTCAGAAAGTTAAGTGTTTGATTTTCGCCCTTATTTAATACTGAAACTTTGTCAAATTTTCAGGAGAACTAGTTTCAGGTGTACTATACACGAATGTAAAATCAAATTTGCAAATAATAATTTTCAGAAATTTCAGTAATAGCTAACCCATACTTGTCAATTCAGAAAGATAAGTGTTTGATTTTTTTGAAATAATGAAGGTTTTCAAACGTTAAATAATTTCGGAAAAATTTAAGTGGTGAAAATGTGGGTGATTTTCAAAGCAGCATGTTGTTCTTTTTTTATGTAAATTTATGCTTTTTTTGCGTATGTTAATACTTTTTTTTTTCAAAGATATGTGCTTTTGTAAGTGGTTTTTTAATGTTTTTTTAATGCTTTTTATCCGGTATTTAGTAATAAGAATGTTTTTTAGGTTGATCAATTTTATTTTGTTCCAATATTTAAAATCCAAGCCTGTTTTCCTAATTTTGATTTAAGTGACGTTGTTTTGAATGGTAACCAGATGCATTCTGCACATTGAATTAATAATTTGCGTTTTACTTTAACCCACTTTTTCTCAATATTTTTCAAATGTTACATATTGAAAATGTCATGTTGTTGAAAACATAATTAAAAGTACTATTCAAATCAATAATAACAAATATAGGTTGTCATTAACAAAAAATGGCTCTGACGTCATAACTACAAAACGGAGAGAGATGGAAAATTGAAAACGGTCTCAAAATATTTGTTTGAAAAAAAATCATTTCTGTTGAAACGTTTTTCGAAGACTTATACAGGGAAAAAAATCAAGCCAGGTCTTAATACTTTCATTCATTTTCACCTTTTATTTTGTGTATATTTTTTAATAAATCATAACTAAAAATGTGTTTATTAGTAAGTGTATACATATACAGAGTTTAGGTGCCTTCTTGTATGGGAAATAAAGGTAATAAAAAGGCCCGTGCGAGTTCTAAACATCGATGCATATTTTTAGAGGTAATAACTCGAATCGGGCGCATTATAATAGGGATTATATAATTTTCAGTCAATAACGTGGGGAAATAAATCACGCCGCATAAAATACGACACCGTGGCTCGGCATATAATATATAATTTCACTTAATAACATGTTAAATACGAATCCAAAATAAACGAAAAAAGACACTGGTGGAAGGGAGCCACCACCAGTCCGGCGGTATTTAAATAATTAAAATGATGTATACATCCGCAGTGTCTGTCTGCGGATGGCCCCTGGCCTATGGTAACTGCTCCCGTATTTCTCATATCCATATTTGATTGCGACCAGCCACCGGCTTGCGACCAATTACATAAATCAAAAATTCAAATCCCGTCGAGATTTATCGATGGCTAAATTACATGAAAATTCAGGCGTAATGCAATGCATCCTTCAGGGATTGCGCGCGCTCCAAAAGAACGCCGGAAAAAAGAAATCCACGCCGCTTCCACATAATTACTGCCCACCTGCTCGCCCCATATGCAATGTAATTTATTGTTGTTGTAATTTTCATAATTTCCGTGACCCAATTTTCGGGATCCCCCTTTGTCTCGGTCGCCAGTGGCACTCTCTTCAGACCCATTAATGTGCCCTTATTACGTCCATGGATAGCCACTTTCGGTTCACGCTTCAACCGAGATTGGACACGTTTGAAGTTTTGAAAAAAGACATATTTCGCTGTTTAGCACTGTTACTCTAAAATGCAGTAACTGCAGAAATGTTGCGAAATCAGGAAGTTGTCCAGCTTATAATTTACCTACTTAGTACAGTGGCGTAGCTTGCCCTGTGGGGGGCCTGTATCAAACTTTTCGAGGGGGGCCTATTTTAGAAAAAAAATAAAAAAACGATTAGAGAAAGAGTTGGAAGATTGGGTAGCAATAAATGAACGAATACTAGTAATCAAACTAAGAAATACGTGGAACAACTTAGTAACAATAATAGGAGCGTATGGGCCGAACGAAGACGACACCAAATCAAACAAAGATACGTTCTGGAAGAAATTAACAGATGTAACTGAAAGAGCGAAAGGAGAAATATACGTAACAGGTGATTTCAATGGACGTGTTGGATGAAAAGATAGAAAGTACATGGAAGTTCCAGGAAAGCACGGAGAAAGGCATAGAAATGGCAATGCTAAAAGACTTATTGATTATGGTATAGAACAGGATTTGGTAATAACAAACACATTTTTCGAGCATAAAGAAATTCATAAGTACACTAGAGAACAGCACAGCCAATCGTAAAAGTACATCATAACAGAAATGATTAATAAAAACCGAGTAAAAGACGTTAAGAGTCAAAAGAGGGTTTGAAATTGACAGCGACCATTACCTACTAGTGGCTGAAATAGAACGGATACATCCTAAACCCAACGAAGATATACAGGAAGAGTAACAACAGCAAAACTCATAAAAGCAATCAAACTTAAATCGGAGAAAGTGGTAAGAGTCTATTTGGAAGAAAGCAACAAGGCCATGAGTAAAACACCAAAATCGGAACTGCTTACATTAGATGAGGAGTGGGAAGCAATAAACACAACGATACTAGAGACTGCAAAGACAGTGTGTGGAACATGTAAACAAAGCAACTATAAGAAACAAACAGCATGGTGGACAGAAGAGATAAAGCAGCAGATTAAAGTCAAGAAAGCGAGATGGGAAAAATATTTGCATACGAGAACATCGACCAGATATGAGGCTTACAAAACCCAACGAACAAAAGTGAAAAAGATTATACTGGAAGAAAAGCAGAAAGTGTGGGAACACTTTGGTGTAAGGATGGAAGAAAATGCTAAAAGCAACCAGAAGATATTTTATAGTATACTGAAAAATCTAAGGAAAGGTTAACGGGAAGAGCTCATAAGAATAAGCGACGCCGAAGACAAGTTATTAAAGACAGAAGAAGCAACGATGGGGCGATGGAAAACGTACTTCGATAAGTTACTAAATAAGGATTATGAACCAGATACAAACACAGAGGTAATTCCAATCAGAAATATATCAACAATGGATACAATATCAGAGGAAGAAGTGGAGGAAGATATCCAAGAACTCAAGGCGGGAAAAAGTTGCAGGCATTGACAGAATCACAGGGGAAATGATTAAGAACATCGGAGGTGAGGGAAGAAGGCGATTAAATGCGTTCATTAACAGAGTATGGAGAGAAGAGCAAATGCCAAGAGAGTGAACAATGGGAATGATTCTGCCAATCTTCAAGGCCGGGAAGAAAACAGAGTGTGAAAATTATAGAGGCATTACACTAATAGGAACGACAATGAAGATGTACGAGAAAATTGTAGAAAAGCGAATTAGAAAAACCGTAGAAACAAAACTGTCCGAAGCACAGAGCGGATTCATAGCTGGTAGAAGTGTTCCATACAATTCCATACACGGAAGTGGATTTTTGTCTCTAGATTACATAAAGAGGTGACTTGCGAGCATGTTAGATCACATCTTATTAAAGCAGGAGATTTTCCTTTTATCATTGAGAAGTTAAAACCAAAATATAAGGATGCTACATACTCTATTTTCAAGATAGGGGTACCCCTTATTTGCGAGCAAGTTGTAATTGAAGAGAACTTTTGGCCAAAAAATAATTTTATAAATCGATTTTTCTTCAAATCGAACCGAAGTCAAAATTCTCAAAACCATCATCAATCCAAAGCAACAGGATAAATCCAATTTCCTACAATCCGAACTACCATCCACTCGTTGAGGACTACAACACTAGAATAAACAAGAATACACACATATGTGAGCGCAGATTATACATACTATTCTTAAATATACAATCTGTTCGAAATGAGCTTAATGATATGGAGGTCGTCCTGCTACAAGATAATGAACGATATGATATGATCTGCCTATGTGAGCATTGGCTACATAAGCAAGAATCAGAGTTACTGCAAATAAAAGGTTTAAAGACTGCATCACATTTCTCTAGGGCAGCCACTAGACATGGTGGACTCATGCAGTTGACTGGAGGAATTCAATACACAGTCCTACACAACATAAACGATATAGCCCTGTTTTGAGATATCTGGGATATACATCCCACAGCACAATCTAGCCATTGTCGTATTGTATCGAACACCGAACTCTGATTTCAACAATTTTATGGATCGTCTGGAACAACTACTAGAAAACTTAAACTGCTTTAACAATTATGTTGTTTTAGGTGGTGACTTCAATGTTCATTTCTCATGTCGTCGTGAACGTTTATCTCTAGCCTAGACAGGAAGTTCGCATTCTTATTTAATACGCCTTGTTTATATACAATTTCAAAATCATATTCTGATAATTTGATTCGCCATCTGGTAAGTTTTGAACTAGGGTCCTTAAGGGACATGAGCCACTGTAGGGGTTTATGATCCGTTAATATTTTAAATTTTCGCCCGAATAAATATGGTCGAAAATATTTCGTGGCCCAAATAACTGCCAAAAGCTCCTTCTCAATTGTGGAGTAATTTATTTCTGATTCATTTAATGTTCTACTCGCGTATGCAATTGGTAAATCGCTACCAATAATTCCTTGTGACAAAACAGCGAAATTACTCGCGTCTGTAGTTAAATTACAGTTTAGTAAAGTCTGGATATTGTAAGAGTGGTTTGTTCGTAAGAATATTTTTACATAAATTAAAGCTATTTTTGTAATCCGAATCATTTACATTTATAATTGCATTTTTCTTTAGTCTCTTAGTCATTGGTTTAGTTAATTTAGCGAAATCTTTAATAAATTTTCGGTAATAACCGAGGATACCTAAAAAGCCTTTAATTTGTTTCGTAGTTTTTGGAATAGGATAATTTTGTATAACTTTAATTTTATCCGGATTCGGGTTTACACCTTCAGGAGTAACAATGTGGCCAAGGTAAGCCACTTCTTTTCTCAAAAACTCAGATTTGTGGAGTTGAATTTTAAAATTTGACTCTCTTAAACTAATTCTGTAATTAGTTAATCATAGAGATTATCAACTTTAAAGTATTTTTTATATTTTGTAGGCAGTTTTGTTACTCCAATTTTTATGAGTTCGTTTCAAAAGGAAATTAGTTTATCTATCCAGTTGTAAATTATGAAATACGTTATTTAGATCACAAAAACTCTGAAATCCGGCTCAGTAATTATCTCATCTTCTGATAAGTCATAAAAAAAGCGCTTCTTAACCCTCCGTCTTTTATTTTTGAAAATTGGTGTTATATTCCACTCTTTTGCTAGATCTCTGAAGTCATCTAGCAAACCGTTGAATGAATTTTGTATTCTTTTTTCTACCTGTCTGTATGTATGTATGTATGTCTTAATACTGGTTTTTTCTACCAGTCTATCCAGAAGATTTTGTAATAAAATACTGGCTTTTTGTAAATTAAAATGTTCGTGTTGTACGGCTTTAGAAATAGGGTTGGTGGTTTCAAATAGCTGAGAAAAAAAGATAACGAACACTATAAAATCGTAACTCTCTAATATATTTGTTATGTTTTGACATTCGTCACGTTCGTCTTTTTTTTTGATGAAAAAAAATTTAGTTGATATAAAGCTTTGATAACTACAAGATATTTTTTTTTGTATAAATAAAGCATCATTTCTTGATGACCATAGGGCAAACTCGTTTAAGAGTAATATTATATTTTTAAGATGAATAATTACTCAACATTGCCCAGTGTTTTATGCTATTGCCAAAAAAATTATACAGGGTGAGTTTTTTCGCATGTTTAGTATGGGGATCTCGGAAACTTGCAAAGATAGAGACACGATTAAATGGGGAAAGAATTGCAGTTTTACAAGCTCAATTCCATGAGGTTTAGGTTTTATGGGAAAATTGCATAGCTAACTAGATATTTCGAAAAATTTGTTATTTTCTTCGGTGCCTATAGATCTGTTATTATTGACTTTAGAGAAAATATGTAAAGAAAAAAGTTGTAGGTAATTATGTGCTTAATAATACAGTCTAACCGATTATTGTATTTAAGCTATAAATTTTGAGTTATGACACAAACTTGTGTTTTTTCTAATGGAATCCATAGTCGGCCATGACTTTATATGAGCAGATGATTAATATCATTATTAATATCATTTAATAATAATATCATTATTCATCTACCCAATGAAGATACTGTGTGTCTAAACATGTCGCAAACAATACAATTTTTTTTTAACTCAAAACGTGCGTTATTTACCCAGTCATAATAATAGAGTTTAAACGTAAAAGTTTAAGTTTAAGTTTCGTTAAAGTATCCACCAAATCTATGTAACCTACTTAGTACCAACAAAGTAAAAACTGCATTATTTATGAATAGAAGTTATTTGGAATTTAAATGCCGGTCACACGAGAAGAATCAATTAACTTAAAATTTATTATACGTAAAGTATCCTCAGTCGAATCGCCAGCCCGAATAATTAAGCGATTAACATTTTGTCTAATGGGCGTCGCTACGGCGATTTTGGCAACAAGAACAATCTCACCTGCCTCCATGAACGGAAATTGATGATCCTTTGCGTCGAAACGTACAAAAGTCTGGGCATAAAAAAATAGCTTGTCTTAATCACTTCCACACCAATGCTTTCCACACAAATATACATGAATAATTTATAAATGTATGTTCTAACTAATTTGTTTATTTAAGGCACTTACTGGTATTTGTTTATTTATTTTATTATTTATTTTATTATTTATTTTTATCGCCTGACTAGTTTCGGTTATGAAAAACCATCTCTAGAGGCATATCTACGAAGAATACAATAAATTAATTAGGTTAAATATAAAATTAAGATGCTATTAATACCTTGGAAGCCGCCATCTTGACTTTTGTTTTGACTTGATTCTTAAGTTTGTGCGATCGAATCAAGTAACTTTTATTTTGAACTTATTTCCGCATCTTTAATAATTATGGAAATATCGGAGTGTATATCGTGAATGTACAGTATATTGTATATTTTGAGTATTAGAATTTGGAAATAGTAATATTAAACGTAGGAGATTGTTGATTAAGTTTCAGAATTACGTGAAATTAGAAGTATTTGGGTTTGCAAAAAAATGTAGGAGGATGTTAATTAGTTCATTTAGAACTACGCAAAATCATAAGAAATGCATGTTTTGTTTATATAAAGTATTGGTTTATTATAAAGTAGCAATAAAATACATTAATTACAGATAATTTACATATTAGTGCAGCACTAATAAAATGCATGGTCATACAATAAAAATCAATGTTTAAATATAAGTAAACTACTCTGCAACTACAAAGTTTTGTCAAATATTAATACAAAATAATATGTATAACAATAACTAACAATAAAAATAAATGCAGCTACAAAGTTTTGTCAAATATTAATACAAAATTATGCATACAACAATAACTAAGGATAAAAATAATATGTACAAACGTCCTACATAATTGGTTCATAATGTGAATTATGTTTAATTTTGAGTGGGATTCATCAACACTTTCACGTTATAGATTAAATTATCGTCTTTACAAAACCTTTGGATCATGTCGTAGTGGGTGATCACGCACTGGTGGTCATTGAATAGGCCATCTTCTTCGGAATTGTCAACTGTGCACCTCGTCGTCATGGAGATGCGTTCACTGGGACTGTTCTGGTTGAAGATCTCTATTTCGAAGTCGTAGTCAGTGCCATCATCAGGTTGCACCACAAGCACGACGCACCAACGCATGTAGCCCGTCTCCGGATTGATGTGCCACCCAAACCGGAAGATCTTGCCGTACACGTCGAAGATGGCGAAGAAGAAGCGACTGCTGCTGGCGGCGGTGCAGCTCTTGTCGAAGTCGGCGCACATCAGCGTCTGCATGTCCGAGGAATACAGCAGGTCAGGATGGTGCATCTTGCAGTGCTCTGCCATCTCACTCAGTGGACCTTGCCAGATGCAGTCGATGGCAAGGGTTGCTCCCAGAGGGCACTTTCTGAAGACGAACTGGCAGGTCTTCTGGTGCTCCACCATGGCAGGTCCCAGTGCCGTATGGCGGCAACCTTCGTCGCGGTTCTCGCAGGGAAACATCAGCCTGCTGTGGAGGTGCTCCATCGCGAGGTTCCTCACGGTCGTGGTCAGCGAGATGTTGCAGGAAGGGCAGTTTTCCTGCTCTTCGTGGCAGGAATTGCATAGAAGATGTCCGTTGGTGCACTGCTTGAACGGGGGGTGCATGTAGTCTGCACACTCTGAACACTCCATCGCAGCCAAAACATTCGGATTGTATAAGAACGCCATGCTAATAGAAAAACAAGAATTGTTAGATATTGCTAAAGATCTCGTACAGATCAACATCAAGATAGATCAAGCCAGTTCAATATCAAGCTAGATGAAAATCAAGCTAAATAAAGATCAAGATAGATCAATATCAAGATAGATCAATATCAAGATAGATCAATATCAAAATAGATCAAGATCAAGCTAGATCAAGATAAACCAAATTAAAAATCAAGATCTCGTAAAAAAGTACTGATGTTGTTATTAATTTAGAATGAAACTTTGTTGTATGTACAAGACATGCAAAGAATCATAACACAATGAGAGGCATTTGACAAAAATAATATCAGATTTATGTGTTACTTACTTGTTATATCTGGATCTTGTGCGAAGTTAATCGTTCAGTGTTGATGGCAGTTGTGAGTGGTAAGTACATCGTTTTTCTGCTTAAGTACCCTTAACTACCCCCTCCACTCCAAATTCACGGAGACAGACTACAACCAACCAATTATCAATTGCATTAATCGTTTACAGGTAAAGTCAGGTAATCCGGTCAAAGCTTAATTATCTGTAGAAGCGGGGTCATTATGCTAATCCTTTTCTATCTAAATATCTCTTAAGGGTTATTAAATTTGTACCAAATTCATATACGACTATAGAAGTTACGTGCATATAACAAAAGCGACACGCAAACTTATCAAGTTAAACATATTTGTTATAAACTAAATCCAAATTTTAAAACAGTTAAATTGCAGAACTTCTCTAAAAGTTTTAGGTGCTGTGTAACTAAGGTGACCAGACGTCCCGATTTTGGCGGGACAGTCCCGATTTTTAGAAAATTGTCCCGCGTCCCGCTACGTTTCAAAAATGTCCCGACTTTTGAAAAATTAGGTTGTTTTCGGGATCATCTTTTATTCGCTATTTTGAAGTTATCAGCGTATATATTTCGCCAATATCTGTATTTCGTAGCAGCGCTGCAGCGGCCAAAATACAAAACGGTACTTCAAAAACATGCCTCATATTTATTATATTTGTAAATATGACATTATATTTCATGTTGTTAAAAAAAATTGTAATATAATATTATACAGGGTGTCTGCTAATAAACGCCGCTAGCGATAACTCCTTTATTTATTGGCCGATTTCAATAAAACAGAAAACAAAAAACTAAATGGCTCCACTTTTTTTTTTAATAAAATTTAGCAGACTATCGCTGTAATGAAAGTTGATTTTGCAAAAAAAAAAGAAAATTAGGGCCCGTTTGTAGAACATGTAGAGACATTCAATTTTGTTTTTGTTTTGTTGAAAACGGGCAATAAATAGTTATGGAGTTATGGAGTTATTGGCCAGCGGCGTCTTTTAGGAGACACCCTGCATATTTTGCGTTTTACCTTCTTTGTTAATTAATTTAAAAATTTAAGAATCAAGCCCCCCCCCCCCCCCCCAACCCGCTGTCCCGCTTTTGTATCGTTAGGATCTGGTCACCTTATGTGTAACTGAATTAAAATGTTTATTTATTATTATTACTATTAAGACTCTTAATTCATTTATCGAAACTTTGTTTAAAAAAAACGTATGCTGCCATTTAAAAAGTAGAGACATTATTAATAATTTGGATTGATTTTTATAAATGTCTTATTAATTATCAAGATATCAAAAGATTTTGCAATAATTGCCATGATGTCTAAATATTTTTCATTACTAAGAGTTCTAGAGATGTCTTAATTATTTCCAATTTTTTTTGGAAATATTGTTCGAGATTTCTACAGGTTTCCCATAATGAAATTAATGAAATTTCTAGAGATTTTTCAATAATTCCCATGATTTCTTAATAATCTTCGAGATTTATATACAGATTCCTCATTAGTTCTTAAGATTTACAGAGATTTTTCAGTAATTTCTAGATCATTATAAAAATAAATTCAGTTTTTTTAACATGATGATACAATTACTACATACATTTTTTCACTCTATAATTTTTTCGATGATTCTTAAAATATCTAAATATTTCGAAATTTTATCAAGCTTTTCGTATAACTTTACTACGGTTTCTCAATATTTTTCGAAATTTCTGCAGATTTCCTAATAATATTCATGATTTCTGGAGTTTCTAATAAATTTCGAGATCAGAAAATACACATATATTGACGTTCATCAATACCTGCCAAGATATCTCTATAATTTTCCAGATTTCTTCAGATTTCCTATTTCTATAAATATCTTATTAATTATCAAGATTTCAAAAGATTTTGCAATAATTGCCTTGATTTCTAAATATTATTCATAACTGAAGGTTCTAGAGTACTACTGAGTTGTAGAGATGTCTTAGTCATTTCCAAATTTTTTTGGAAATATTGTTCGAGATTTGCACAAGTTTCCAATAATGAAATTAATGAAAATTCTAAAGATTTGTCAATAATTCTCATCATTTCTTAATAATCTTCCAGATTTATATACAGACTCCTCATTAAATCTTAAGATTTACAGAGATATTTAAGTCATTTCTAGATCATTAAAAAAAAATCAATTTTTTTACACGATGATATATATTATAACATTCATTTTTTCATATTATAATTTTTTCGATGATTCTTAAAATATGACTGATATAAAAAGAAAGAAATTACAAAGAAAGATAAACATAACAGAAAAAATAGTTGTATAATCAAAACTTAAGAGCTATTGTATAAACGATAAGTAAAAGGTCTTACGTAACAAATATCACAGGTCAAGCAATTGTATAAATAAAACTTAAAAGGTAGTGTCTATATAGAAGGTAATGAAAAAATGTATATTCACAGTTGTATAATTAAAACTTAAAAGCTATTGTATAAACCACATATAAAAGGTATGACGTGACAAATGTCACGGGTTAGGCATTTGTATAAATAAAACGTAAAATCTAATGTATATACATCAGTAATTTCGAGATACAAAAATGCAAGTTGGTTCACTTGCTTTATATCCCAAGAAATCAAGAGTTCCCACAGATTTCCTAATAAATATCAATAATTCCACAGACTGGTTGAATACTTCTCAAGAAGATTTCTCAATTTTTTTTTAGTTTTCTCCAGATTTTGCATTAAATATCAATAATTCCAGATCTTTGACGAGTTTTCAAGATTTCACTTTTCTTTTCGAGATTTCTAGAGATGACTGAATAATCCTTAAGATTCATAGAGATTTCTAATTAATTCTCAAAATTTCCAGAGATTTTTCAATAATTTCTAGACTATTCAAATCAGAAAATCCAAAATAATTCACACGATTTCCACGATTATCACATACATTTTTCTGCTAATCATTCGATGGTTTTTAAGAGATCTAAACATTTCTAAATTTTATTAGGATTCTGAGAGATTTTCCAATAATTTTCATAATTTCTTATTATTTTTCAAGATTTCTACAGATTTCTCATTAATTTTCATGATGTCTGGGAATTTTGAAATAAAAAAATTCAAGTGTGTTCACATTTTTCAATAATTTCCAAGATTGCTCAATAATTTTTGAAAGTCCACAGATATCCCAACAAATATAATAATACCATATATTTTTTAATACATCTCAAAATTTCTCAATAGTTTTTGAGAGTTCTAAACACAGATATATCAATAATTTATAAGATTTATATGGATTACTCATTAATTCGAAAAATTTCGAAAGAATTTCCAATAATTTTAAGACTATTCAAATCAGAAAATCATAATTGGCTCACAATTGCACACAATTTATTGTGCTATCAAGATCAAGACAAGACAGTTTCCGATAATTTCCACGATTTCTCAATATTTTACGAGATTTCGACAAATTTCCTAATAATTAACACGATTTCTAGAGATTTTTCAATAAGTTCGACATAATAAAATGCAAATTGGTCGATATTTATCAATAATTCCTAAGTTTTATCAATAATTTGTGAGTTTTCCTTATATTCCCAATTACGCAATAATTACACATATTATTTTCATACTTCACAAGATTTATCAATAATATTCGTAATTTATATATATATGCATATATCAATGATACTTAAGATTTATTCAAATTTTTCATTCATTTGGAAATTTGGAGAGATTTTCCAATAATCTAGACTATTAAAGCCAGAAAATCCAAATTGGTTCATAATATTTACACAATTTTTTATGTTTTACTTATACTTATACTTTACTTATAATTACTTATACTTTTATCAAGATTCCGAGAGATTTTCCATAAATTTTCACGATTTCTCAATATTTTTTCGAGATTTCTACAGATTTTATAATAAGTTTTAAGATTTCTAGAGAAATTTCAATAATTTCGAGATCAGAAAATGTAAATTGATTAACAGTTTACAATTCAATTCAAATGCGTTCTGAGCCATCAAATTGAATAGAAATAGAAAAATATTTTTTTATATTTCCCAATAAGTTTCGAGATTTATATACAGATTTGCCAACAAGTATCAATAAATACAAAGATTTACTAATAAGTTTTATGATGTCTACAGATTTTACAATAATTTCCAGTTCAAAAATGTAAATTGATTGACAGTTTACAATTCAATGCAATTGCAATCTGACACATCAAATGAAATCAAATATAAATCCTAAGATTTTTCAATAAATTTTGAGATTTAGGTGAAGATTTCCGAATAATTTTTTATATTACTATAGATATCTTAATAATTCTTGAGATTTTGAGAGATTACTAAATAATTTCGAGAACATAAAGACCAGAAATTGGTAACATGATTATTACTCACTCATTTTTTTCAACCTCCAAATTTGTGAATAATTTGAAAAATATTAACATTTCTAAATATTGTCAAATTTTGAGACATGTTTCAAATATTTCTCTGTTTCTCAATTATTTTTTGAGATGTCTATAGATTTTGCAATAATTATCAAGATTTCTGAAGATTTTTTTATAATTTTTTTTTATAAATTTCTAAATATTGTCAAATATCGAGGGATGTTTCAAATATTTCTTTGATTTCTCAATTATTTTTTAAGGTGTCTATAGATTTTGCAATAATTATCATAATTTCTGAAGATTTTTTTATAAATCTTTTTTATAAATTTCTAAATATTGTCATATTTCGAGGGATGTTTCAAATATTTCTCTGATTTCTCAATTATTTTTTAAGATGTCTATAGATTTTGCAATAATTATCACGATTTCTGAAGATTTTTTTATAAATCCAAAGATTTCTAGTAATTCAATACTAAAATAACGAAAAATTAGTATGTAGGTTCGTCGCTTGACTTAGCATATGATCTCCAGCACCATGTTACATAATTACTTGCAATTTTGTTACAATTCGACATATTTGAAAACAGCCTCCGGAATTGGAAAGACAGATTCTTAATTACTATACTGTCAATAAGTTGTCTTACAAAATTATGTAAGTATGTATTAATTAGTGAGCCAATTAAAATAATAAAAAAATCGCAAGGGAAAACATTGACGCGAGATAATTGTAACTACTATACGTTGTTAAAATAATGTAACTATATGTTAAAAGGTTAAGAAAACACATATGTATATAGTGGTGATGAAATACTCTTACAGGGTTTTAGAAGCTTAACTGTACTAGCTTCAATTGTAGAATTCAGTGAACTTAAAAAATCCAGGCTAGTATAAAATATGTTTACTTTTCTCAAATATACATATCTTTATATATATTTCATATTCTTTAGTTCGTAATAGTTTACATGGAAGACGAGACAAACACCAGATGTAATTAAATATATATTAAGTGTGAATACATGAACACAATGGCAATTGTAATTATTAGTCCGAAGAATGCAGGATTATATCCTGAATTCGTTGCATTAGGATAATTAGGGTAATTAGGATTGAGGATTATAGAGGGGCGATAATCCGCCATCCTAATTATCATCTATTGTTAATAGATGATAAGAGTTAATCCTCTTATCTTTTGCGAGTTAATCCATGTTTGTTAACACTATTAATGTGTTTATCTGTAACACGAATTAGGATTAAAAGCGGATTACCTGGAATTGTGCACTTATCCAAAATTTAGTATTCGTCAAGTTTTCTTGGTACCACTTTTTGACTCCCACATTAAAGAATTTACTGGCACATGTATTCGTAGTAGAACACTTTGTATATCTTCTAGACCATTTATATGCTTAGAATTTTTTGAGCCTAACTCAACAAATATACATTTAGTATATTTAGATATTTTTTTTGCATTTTATAACTTTTTGATTAACTCACAAATTTGAAATGAGTACACATCTTAATGATATACAGTAACTTAAAAAAAATGTAACCAATTCTGATATACTGACTCGACAAAAACGTTGATAGTCTTAATTTTATTGCTAAAAGACATTCATAAAGTTAGAATAGATTAGAATAGAATAGAAGTTTATTGCGTGCTAAGGTCATACAACTTACACAGGTCAAAAGAAACAATCAAGATGAAAAAATATTATACAGAATAAAGAATGCATAAAATTTAATATACCAAATGTGTATTTCTAAACATTCTAAACACTAAAAATTCTACACATATAAACGGCTTAAAAAATACTTATTTTCTAAAAACAATAGATTGCACATATTAAGAACATGTTAATGTCAAAATACTTTTTAGTTTCCTTAAATCAAAGAAAAATCTTAGAAATTTGTTGTGTTTACTTGTAACTACAAATAAAAAGTTTAAAATACTTTTCATTTGAAAAGTTTAGAAGTAAATGAAACCGTCAATAAGTAGACCTTAATTTTGCGAACAATTGATAATTTTACTGTTAATTCGATTAGACCTAAATGTTATATGACAGAATTTTTAAATTTGACTAAATATTTTTGGTAAATATGTGATTTTAGTAACAACTTTTTATCGACTTGAAATTTGAATTAAAAAAGAAGTTTTTCGTGATACAGCCTATGTGTATATATCGATATAGGCTCTTCAAATTCTAAACATTTAGATTTGGAGCGATTTGGAAGATTTACAAAGAGTTCTACTGAGAATATCATCTATTTATCAATTTTCCAATCTGGGAGCGAAATACTTGTACCAAGAAAATTTGGTACCTGTCAGTACTAAATTTGCATAACTCCATAATTGGTTCCTGGTAATTTACCTTAATCCTAATTCGTGTTACACATAAACACATTAATATTGTTGACACACACGGATTATCTCCAAAAATTATAGTAGCAATAGAAAGTAATTAGGATTGCGGATTATAGGTTTTAATCCTGTATTCCTTGGACTAATAATTACCATTGAGTTTACGTATTTACCCTTGATATTTATTTAATTACTTGTTTATGTTATGTCCCGTCTTACACATAAACTAATAGGAACTAGAGAATTAGATATATATATATATATTTGAAAAAAGTAAACATATTTTATACTACTCTGGTTTTTTTAAGTTCAGTGAATTGATCAAATGAAGCCGAGCTTCAAAGCCGAGCCGAGATATTTTAATAATTTTGCAATTACTTAAAAATCTCTCGAAATTTTTATAATTAATGAGAAATTTGTATAAATCTTAACAAACATTGAGATATCTTTAGAAATCTCGAAAAAATTGAGAGATTTTGGGAAGTATAAAAAAGCTCGGGAATTGTTGATATTTATTGGGATGTCTGTGGAAATTTTGAAAATCATTCAGAAATCTTGGAAGTTATTGAAAACTCTCAACGAATTTGCATTTTTTTATCTCGAAATTATTGAAAATCTACAGAAATCATGATAATTATCGGAAAATCTTTAGGAATCTCTAAAATTTTTGGAAATTCTGAAAATGTATTTTGTTTTTGGCAAATTTCTCGGAGTCTCTATAAAATTTTGAAAAGTAAAGTTAGAGTAAAGTCAAGTTTATTATTACCACAGAAGATATGTACAATATTAATTACATAAATACATTATAGCAGTACACAGTAACATACATTATGGGGTCCTCAATTAATGATACATAAACATGTTAAAAACTCGAAATTTACCGAGTAATACCAATATTTTAAGAATCATGGAAAAAATTGTAATATGAAAAATGTATGTAATAATCGTATCATCGTGTGAATCAAATTGGATTGTCTGATTTTAGCGATCTCCATATTATTGAAGAATCACTCGAAATCTATAGAATTAATGAGAAATTTGTATAATTCTTTAATTGAGATATCTCTATAAATCTCGAAAATTGTCGGCAAATCTTGAGAACCATTACAAAATCTCTGTAATTATTGATATTTAATAGGAAATCTGGTGAAATCTCAAAGATTATAGAGATATCTTGGCAGTGATTGAAGAACGTCAACCTAAGTGTATTTTCTGATCTCGAAGTTTATTAGAAACTCAGGAAATCATGATTATTGTTGGGAAATCTGTAGAAATCTCGAAAAATATTAAGAAACCGTTGTAAAGTTATTGGAAAATCTCGCGGAATCTTGATAAAATTAGGAAATATTTAGATATTTTAAGAATCATTGAAAAAATTATAATATGTAAAAAATGTATGTAATAATCGTATCATCGTGTAAAACAATGTAATTTATTTTTTAACGATCTAAAAATTATTGAAAAATCTCTGTAAATCTTAAGAATTAATGAGGAATCTGTACATAAATCTCGAAGCTTATTAAGAAATTATGGGAATTATTGAAAAATATTTAGAAATTTCATTAATTTCATTATTGGAAACCTGTAGAAATCTCGAACAATATTTCAAAGAAAAAAATGGAAATGATTAAGACATCTCTAGAACTCAGTAGAACTCTAGAACCTTCAGTAATGAATAATATTTAGAAATCATGGCAATTATTGCAAAATCTTTTGAAATCTTGATAATTAATAAAATATTTAAAGAAATAGGAAATCTGGAGAAATTTAGAAAATTATAGAGATATCATGGCGGTTATTGGAGAACGTTAACCTATGTGTATTTTCTGATCTCGAAATTTATTAGAAACTATAAAAATAATGATTATTATTGGGAATTCGGCAGAAATCCCGAAAAATATTGAAAAACCGTAGTAAAGTTATTGGAAAATCTCGTGGAATCTTAACAAAATTTTGAAATATTTAGATATGTTAAGAATCATCGAAAAATATATAGAATGAAAAAATGTATGTAATAATTGTATCATCATGCAAAAAAATTGAATTTATTTGATTAAAGATCTAGAAATTACTAAAAAATCTCTGTAAATCTTAAGGATTAATGAGGAATCTGTATATAAATCACGAAAATTATTAAGAAATTTTGGGAATTAGTGCAAAATCTGTAGAAATTTTATTAATTTTATTATTGGAAACCTGTAGAAATCTTAAACAATATTTCCAAAAAAAATTGGAAATTAATAAGACATCTCTAGAACTCAGTAGAACTCTAGAACCTTCAGTAATGAATAATATTTAGAAATAATGGCAATTATTGCAAAATCTTTTGAAATCTTGATAATTAATAAGATATTTATAGAAATAGGAAATGTGGAGAAATCTCAAAAATTATAGAGATATCTTGGCAGTAATTGAAGAACGTCAACCTATGTATATTTTTTAATCTCGAAATTTATTAGAAACTTCAGAAATCATGATTATTATTGGGAAATCTGCCGAAATCTCGAAAAATATTGAGAAACCGTAGTAAAGTTGTTGGAAAATCTCGTGGAATCTTGACAAAATTTGGAAATATTTAGATATTTTAAGAATCATCGAAAAATATATAGAATGAAAAAATGTATGTGATTATTGTATCATGTAAAAAAATGGTTTTTTTAACGATCTTGAAATTAACGAAACATCTCTGTAAATCTTAAGAATTAATGAGGAATCTGTATATAAATCTCGAAGATTATTAAGAAATCATAAGAATTATTGAAAAATCTCTAAAAATTTCGATAATTTCATTATTGAAAACCTGTAAAAATCTCGAACAATATTCAAAACTCTTAGGAATGATTAAGACATTTCTAGAACTCTTAGTAATGAATGATATTTAGAAATCATAGCAATTATTGTAAAATATTTTGATATCTTAATAATTAATAAGATATTTATAAAAATCAATCCAAATTATTAAGAATGTCTCTACTTTTTAAATGGCAGCATACATTTTGAAAAAAAAGTTTCGATAAATAAATTAAGAGTTTTAATAATAATAATAATAATAAATAAACATATTTATTCAGTTACCTAAAACTTTATACAGAAGTTCTGCAATTTAACTGTTTTAAAATTTGGATTTAGTTTATAACAAATATGTTTAACTTGATAAGTTTGCGTGTCGCTTTTGTTATACGCACGTAACTCCTATAGTCGTATATGATTTTGGTACAAATTTAATAACCCTTAAGAGATATTTAGATAGAAAAAGATTAGCATAATGACACCGCTTCTACAGGTAATTAAGCTTTGACCGGATTATCTCGGTTTACCTGTAAACGATTAATGCAATTGATAATTGGTTGGTTGTAGTCTGCCTCCGTGAATTCGGGAGTAGAGGGGGTAGTTAAGGGTACTTAAGCAGAAACAAGATATACTTACCACTCACAACTGCCATCAACACTGAACGATTAACTTCGCAGTCGATCCAGATATAACAAGTAAGTAACAAATAAATCTGATATAATTTTTGGCAAATGCCTCTCATTGTGTTATGAATCTTTGCATGTCTTGTACATACAACAAAGTTTCATTCTAAAAAAATAACAAGATCGGTACTTCTGTACTAGATTTTGATTTTTAACTTGGTCTATCTTGATCTGGCTTGATATTGATCTATTTTGATCTTGATTTATCTTGATATTGATCTATCTTGATCTTCATCTAGCTTGATCTTCATTTAGCTTGATCTTCATTTAGCTTGATATTGAACTAGCTTGATCTATCTTGATGTTGATCTGTACGAGATCTTTAGCAATATCTAACAAATCTTGTTTCTCTATTAGCATGGCGTTCTTATACAATCCGAATGTTTTGGCTGTGATGGAGTGTTCCGAGTGTGCAGACTACATGCACCCCCCGTTCAAGCAGTGCACCAACGGACATCTTCTATGCAATTCCTGCCATGAAGGTCAGGAAAACTGCCCTTCCTGCAACATCTCGCTGACCACGACCGTGAGGAACCTCGCGATGGAGCACCTCCACAGCAGGCTGATGTTTCCTTGCGAGAACCGCGACGAAGGCTGCCGTCATACGGCACTGGGACCTGCCATGGTGGAGCACCAGAAGACCTGCCAGTTCGTCTTCAGAAAGTGCCCTCTGGGAGCAACCCTTGCCATCGACTGCGTCTGGCAAGGTCCACTGAGTGAGATGGCAGAGCACTGCAAGATGCACCATCCTGACCTTCTGTATTCCTCGGACATGCAGACGCTGATGTGCGCCGACTTCGACACGAGCTGCACCTCCGCCAGCAGCAGTCGCTTCTTCTTCGCCATCTTCGACGTGTACGGCAAGATCTTCCGGTTTGGGTGGCACATCAATCCGGAGACGGGCTACATGCGTTGGTGCGTCGTGCTTGTGGTGCAACCTGATGATGGCACTGACTACGACTTCGAAATAGAGATCTTCAACCAGAACAGTCCCAGTGAACGCATCTCCATGAAGACGAAGTGTACAGTTGACAATTCCGAAGAAGATGGCTTATTCAATGACCACCAGTGCGTCATCACCCACTACGACATGATCCAAAGGTTTTGTAAAGATGATAATCTAATCTATAACGTGAAAGTGTTGATGAGTCCCACTCAAAATTAAACATAATTCACATTATGAACCAATTACGTAGGACGTTTGTACATATTATTTTCATTCTTAGTTATTGTTGTATGCATAATTTTGTATTAATATTTGACAAAACTTTGTAGCTGCATTTATTTATATTGTTAGTTATTGTTGTACATATTATTTTGTATTAATATTTGACAAAACTTTGTTGTTGCAGAGTAGTTTACTTATATTTAAACATTGATTTTTATTGTATGACTATGCATTTTATTAGTGCTGCTCTAATATGTAAATTATCTGTAATTAATGTATTTTATTGCTACTTTATAATAAACCAATACTTTATATAAACAAAACATGCATTTATTATGATTTTGCGTAATTTTAATTAACTAATTAACATCCTCCTAATTTTTTTTGCAAAACCAAAAACTTCTAATTTTACGCAATTCTGACACTAATCAACAACCTACTAAGTTTAACAATACTATTTGCAAATACAAATACTCAGAATACACAATATACTCCATTCACGATGTTTTTGCGTCAGAGGAGTCTATGAATATCTAATAATTTTGTTGGTAGTGTTTCGGAAATAACTGAATACCCCAATGGAACTTGTCAAATGTTTAAGGTTAAGTTGTTTTCAATTTGAGGTTATATATTTTAAACAACATTGTTGCCGGATATAAAGTTTATATACTTCCCACTTTCAAGATCAAATATGGGCAGTGGCAATTATACTTCCCACCATCAAAATCATGTTCTGTATACACATTGTAAAATAATTTGGACTTTGTGGCAAATTAAATAGTGCATCATACAGTAACAGTTTCAAATTTGTAAGAAAAATCATTAGTACACACATATTCTCTCTGACATATTGGTCAGCTAACTACTTCTGCCACACTTAAATATCGGTCACATTGAGATAAGTAGAGGTTATGTTGTTAACAGAGTGGCGCAGAGCTCTACAATTTTTGTTATCTAGTGCAGGCAAGTGTCTAATAGAAGGCAGCACATTTGGTATGTGGGAATATAAAAACACAGACAGGGGCGGATGGGTAACATACAAGCAGCCCGGGAACAAACTTTTATAGGCCCATTTTGCATTCACATAAAATTGCAATAATACCATATAATCAAAATAATAATCATACTTCAAAATTTGACAAATATGTAAAAATCAAAAATACTTTACAATAAATATTATTTTTATTTTTAAAACATATTAAAATATATTATCAGAGACATAACACCTCTGAGGATGGCTAATAAAAGCCGAAACAAGTTGGGTGAAGAACATCAAATATAAAGATTACATAACTAAGAGAAAGTACTCCCCATAAAGAAAAAATCAATATAAAATTTAATACCGTAAGTTTTTCATAATACTTATTTATTTATTAATACAGAGGTTCCTAAAGTGTGCGATTACTGTACTGCTTTCAATCATATTAAATAAAATATGAAAAGATTAGGTAATTAAAATTCATGCTTTAACTAAGAAAATTTAATTGTAATTGTAAAATCTTCATTAAAATTACAAAGTTTTATTAGACCCAGCAATTTTTTTTTATTATTGGAGTTTTATTCCGAAATCATATCCCTCACAAAGTTGTTAAAATGTTATTAGCAGAAAATTTATTGAACATGAAAGAAAAAAAATTATAATTAAACAAATTTATATGTAATTTTCAACATTATTACTTTTACAAATTTTACATTACAAATTATAATTTAAATTGTAAACTATTAATCAAAACACAAAATCGTCATTTGCATTATACAATTTATATTGAAAATTATAATAATAATATTTACTAGCGTGAGGACCTGCATAATATACACATAAAAATTAAAAATAAAAACTTACTAAATGAAAATGAACTTGAAACTTGATTTGAATTTATACATGAAAGTAAAAAATGTATATTATGAATTCCAAAATTCAAATGAAACAACAAAGTTATCATGATAAACGATAGAATTTAGTTGGAAATTATAAAATTCTTATAGTAAATACGAAAATAGTAATTATAAATTTCAATGTTAAATTAAAATTTGAAATTTTTAGTATAAATTATAAAAAAACTTTATATTTAAAACATATAACTCACTAAGTTATTAATATTCTGACAGAAATTTGCAAAAATATTAATGCAAAATACAAAATTATGTACTAAATTACAAAGAGAAGCTATGAAGTTTTCATTGCAAATGACAAATTTTGATATTTTATTATATAAATTGCAAGTTCATCAAAACATAAAATTCTCATTGAAACATCTCGCTTGTAAACTGCAATGAATTGGAAATTACAAAATTTTCGTTAGAATTTATTAATATAATTACTAGACTCTTCATAAATTGTAAAGATCAATGGAATCTGCAAGTTTTTTTATTCTAATTTATAACGTCTTTCCCCAGAAATCATATTCCTTGCAAAAGTATTAACCATTTCATAGAAATTCGCAAAAAATATAATGGATGGTGTAAAATGTTGATTAAAATGTTTTTAAATTCAACAAAAACAATGAAATTTTCGCATTTTAACTACACATTACAGAAATTTCTTCGAAAATCCTATAAATAGTAATAGCATTATGATGAATGTTACGAAATTTTGATGATGGATTTCAGTATTTCAATAGAAATTATGGAGAATTAATTATAAATTTCAAAAGTTTTAGAATTTGTAAACGTTGAATATAAATTGGAACATTGTAGTGAAAATTGCAAAGTTTTTATTATAAATACAATATTTCAATGGAATTAGAAAACCATCAAAAAGTATAAATAAGTTTACATTAACCCTATAACAAATACAATAATAAATAAGCAAATAAGTAAATAAACAAATAAATAAGTTTTATTGGAATTATGTAATTTTCGTTGTGACTTTCATCATTTATTATTTTAAATTACAAAATTGCAATAACTTTATGAAAATTTCATTGTTAATTGATAAATTTTAAAGTATAAATATGTTTACATTAACACTATAACAAGTACAATAATAAAGAAGTAAATAAGTAAATAAAGAAATAAATAAGTTTTATTGGAATTATATAATTTTCGTTGTGACTTTCATCATTCATCATTCTAAATTACAAAATTGCAATAACTTTATGAAAATTTTATTGTTAATTGATAAATTTCAATGTAAAATGCAAAATATTCAACATTCGTATTATAAATTACAACATTTCAGCAGCGATTATGAATATTTTATTGTAAATTGCCAAAATTTCACTATAAAATGCAAAACGTCATTTGCATTTCCAAAATTTGTGTCGAGTTGTTAAAATGTTTATAGTTATTTGTAGAAAATTTTATGGAAATAAACTTAGGTGGAAATTACGAACTTTTCATTAGAGATTACAAAATGTTTATTAGAAATTATGAAATTCTTATTATATATACTAAAATTTTACTACATATACATTTTCCTTACAAATTAAAAAAAAAATGTAAAAAGCTAATCAAACCACAGCATATTAAAATTATATCATGTCGATTGTAAATGAAATTTACAAAAGCTTCAAAATTTTCAATACATTTTTTTATTAACACCATTTTTTTTATAAATTACAAAGATTAATGGAACCAGCCAATTTTTAGTTGAGAATTATAACGGCTATCTACACAATTTATATTCCTCGCCAAATTATTTCATATTTCATAAAAATTTGCAAAAAATATTATGGAAATGGAATGGATCCATGGAAAATCCTAGTTCAAAAAGAGAGCTGCGAGGTGAAAAAGTTTGGGAACCACTGTGTTAATACATATATAAACAATCTTTATTGGGCTATCGACCACATGGGGTCTTTCCGCCTTGTGTTAATACATTAAATCAAAATTATTAATAAACTTGTCGTCGGATCTGCCAGCCCAAAATTCTGGGGCTTCCGGCCCAACATTCGGAATGGCTAGCGGCCCACCGGGAAATTTCCCATTTTCCCGTATGGCCCATCCGCCATTTGTTCTTTCGCAAATATTTCCTAACATTTGCGAATTGTTGCAAATATTTTGTGAGTTTAGTGGGCACTTAATACCATCCTCAGTAGTCAACTAGTAGTACATATGGGCCAGCAACTGTAATACATCTTAGTAGTTCAAAAGTTGACATAAATGTATCGTGTGAGTGCATCATCATGTGTGATGTATCGTCCGAAAAGCACGCTCCTATGCCATATGTTATTCGCGTTTCACATCGTCCTGTCGAGGTAATAAATGATTCAAATAAATGTGGCCGTATCACGTCAACAGCACAAGTTCATTGGGAAATCCGCTTCTGTTTCGGACACATGTCAATCCGCATACAAAGCGCCGTGGCGTGTGTGCACTGTGTATGTTTTCGTGAGTGTATATGTGTGTATGGTTTGGTTTGCGGGGCTCTTTTCTCCTCCTGGTTTATCCGGAATATCAGACTTGGATGCGGGGGAAATGTCTGGTCTAGGACGATAATTTCGAAACGCGTGTTGCTCCCCCGAAATAGTATAGGGGAGAGTCGATCGCTAGCAAGCATGGGTCGTTTGCGGTCAACGATTAGCTGCGATTACTGCTGCGTGAGCAAAGTTGAAGCAGCAGGATTTGTTGTTGCAGGGGGATTTTTTTTTCCATTTTTGACTAAAATGTTCTAATATCATTACTTTTTACCATAAATTAATACAAATTTTGTGAAATTTAATGTTAATATTCTTTATATTTCCAGAACTTCCATGAAAAAAAATTAAACTACAACTGTTACATAGTTATATTTTTCAGTGTAAGTTTAAAAATATTTCAAATATCTTACAAAAAAGAATCATGTTTCTGGTAATTTTGTTGTATAAAATGAAAATATGGCTTTCCATATATAACTATTTATCAGGATTATAACAACCTTCTTCTTATTTCAGAAATTGCCTAATATACAGGGTAATTACTTTTACGATGCCCACCATTGGCATCTAGTAAACAGAAATATATACAGAGTTGGTCAAATGGTTTCTTATTTTCATGCCCAGATTTCTTTTCAAAATATTAAAATATTCTGAAAAGAAATTTGGGATATCTTGCACAGTTCCTGAAATATCCCTGAAACACTGAAAAAGTGCACTTTCCTTTTCATTTCATAACTTTTTTACTTTTGAAGGAAATTTTAACAAATTTGGCACTCTTACATTTTTCGACGTGAGCTTTCTGATCAAAATACCTTTCGAAATACTGTGCAGCTTCTACAGCGTTTTTATCGCACAAAGTGTGACACTCAATCATGTCGTGCTTTTCTTGATTAGAAAAATTCATATTGATAATTTACGAAACCTCAAACAAAACTAATTAGAAACTGAATGATTTGCACCTGTCAACAGTTGTCGTTTGTATCTATCAATTGTTTCTATAGCGTATTACTTCGAATAGTTCGAAAATGAAAATAAAAAAATGGCCATAATTTAATTATTATAAAAATAACTATG
The DNA here is from genome assembly GCA_951805005.1 of Othius punctulatus. Taxonomy (NCBI): domain Eukaryota; kingdom Metazoa; phylum Arthropoda; class Insecta; order Coleoptera; family Staphylinidae; genus Othius; species Othius punctulatus. The sequence continues at coordinate 47,815,557 of OX638146.1, forward strand.
TAATGTGGCATATCATTAGAATCGTTGAAACGGGGCATTTTATATAAAGTCATGGCCCCGACTATGGTTTCCATTAAATAAAAAACACAAGTTTGTGTCATAATTCAAAAATTATAGTTTAAATAAAATAATCAGTTAGACTGCATTATTAAGCACATATTTACCTACAACTCTCTTTTTTACACTTTTTTTCTAAAGTGAATAATAACAAAACCATTGGCATCGAACAAAATAACAAAAAATATTTTTTTTCGAGATATCTAGTTAGCCATTCATTATTTCCAAAAAAACAGAAAGCTCATGAAATTGAGCTCGTAAAACTGCAATTATTTCCCCATTTAATCGTCCTTCTATCTCCTATAGTTTCCGAGATCCCCATCGAAAAAACCTCACCCTGTATAAGAAAAATTCGCAAATATGTGCAAATGTTAAAAAAATATTTGCAAACATGCTATATTTAAAGATGGAAAGAAAATACAAAGGCAGTTTTTTAAACATCAACATTTTTTTGTCAGAAGTACAATGCAGTCAATAGTAAGTTAGCGAACCTTTTTTTTTTAGTGAGTCAATATCAAATATATATAAATTTTTTTAAATCTCTCGTTGGTCAGCTATTATTTAAGTCATAGGACAAGTAAAACAAAGTATTGAAATATTGTATATTTTATTTTAGATTCTAAAACATAGAGAACATAGTAGAGATCTTAATTCTCTTTAGTCACTTTTATTTTTTAGTAAAAATGATTATTATTCGTTTAAAAACTCATCCTGGTGGGTAAAGTTTTTTATAGCAAGTTTTTATCGGGAAACCTTTGGATTTACTGGAAAAAATTCCGGAAATTTGATCATTATTCCGAAATGAGTAGAATCTCATATATAATTGAGAAATCGGGCAGAGATCTCAAATATGATTGAGAAATCAGGTAGAGATAAAATATAATTGAGAAATGATTAAAAATCACTCGAAATTTGACATTACATATTTAATAATGTCTTGCTATTTTTTTTAATTATCGACAAATTTGAACACAACCATAAAAAATGTGAATAATAATCATGTCAATCATTTTTGATTTTTATGATCTCGAAATGATCTCTGAAAATCGTAAGAATTATCTGTAGAAATCTCGAAAATTATTATGTAATCTTTGTCGTCATTAAAAAAATCTCTAGAATGATTGACATTTATTAGGAAAACTGTGTAAACCCAGAAAACTATTGAGAAATCTTAATTTATTGAAAATACCAATTTGCATTTCTTTATCTCAAAATTATCTCCAGAAATCATGATAATTATTGGGAAACCTATTGAAATCTTAAAAGATACTGAAAAATTGAATATTATGTAAATACTTGAAGCTAATATTTAGAAATATTTAGGTAATTTAAGAATCATCGAAAAATTTATAGATTGAAAAAATAAATAATCTAGTAATCAATCAGGAGTGTTTTATAACAATTTAATATCAGGAAATCTTTTGATTTATTAAAAAATCTCAAAAAATTTGATCATTATTCCGAAATCTGTACAGATTTCAAATATAATTGAGAAATCAGGTAAATGATTGAAATATCTGACAAAATTTGACAATATATATTTAGAAAAGTTTTGATATTATTTAAATTATCGACAAATTTGGAGAATGAAAATATGAATAATAATCATGTCAACCATTATATATTTTCATGGTGTCGAAATTATCTCTCGAAATCATAAGAATTATTTGTAGAAATCTCGAAAATTATTAGATAATCTTGGGCATTATTAAAAAAATCTCTAGAATGTTTGACATTTATTAGGAAATCTGTGTAAACATAAAAAATTATTGAGATTGTTTTATTTATTAAAAATCCCAATTTACATTTCTTTATCTCGAAATAATCTCCAGAAATCATGATAATTATTGTATAATAATCTTTATTTCGCTTCCCAATAATGCTTCCCAATAATGATAATTATTGGGAAACCTATAGAAATCTTAAAAGATATTGAAAAATTTAATATTATGTAAATACTTGAAGCTAATATTTAGAAATATTTAGATATTTTAAGAATCATCGAACAATTTATAGATTGAAAAAATAAATGGTCTAGTAATCAACCAGGAGTGTTTAATAGCAATTTATTAGTAGGAAATCTTTCTATTTATTAAAAAATCTAGAGAAATTTGATTATTCCGAAATCTGTAGAGATCTTAAATATAATTGCGAAATCAGGTAAATGATTGAAATATCTCTCAAAATTTGACAATATATATTTAGAAATGTTTTGATATTATATAAATTATCGACAAATTTAGAGAATTAAAAGATATAAATAATCATCATGTATTTTCATCATTTTTATTTTCATGATGTCGAAATTATCTCTCGAAATCATAAGAATTATCTGTAGAAATCTAAAAATATATTATGATATCTTGGGTGTTATTAAAAAAATCTCTAGAACTATTGATATTTATTAGGATATCTATGGAAATCGCGAAAATTATTGAGAAATCTGTAGCTATTGAAAATACCAATTTGCATTTCTTTATCTCGAAATTATCTCCAGAAATCATGATAATTATTGGGAAACCTATAGAAATCTTAAAAGATATTGCAAAATTGTGGAAGTTGTAGAAAAATCTCTCGGCATCTAGCTAATATTCAGAAATATTTAGACTGTTTAAGAATCATTGAAAAATTTATAGATTGAAAAAATAAATGATCTAGTAATCAATCAGGAGTGTTTAATAGCAATTTAGTAGTAGCGAGTTAGTGACTGTATTTATTAGAGATATTATCAATATTAGGGAAATTAGCAATTTATTATTAGGAAATCTTTCGATTTATTGAAAATTCACCAGAAATTTGATCATTATTCCGAAATCTGTAGAGATCTTAAATATAATTGAGAAATTACGGAAATGATTGCAAAATCTCTCGAAAATTGACAATACATATTTAAAACTGTTTTAGTATTATTTAAATTATCGACAAATTTGGAGAATGAAAAGATATGAATAATAATCATGTTAATTACTTTTTCTGTTTATGATCTCGAAATTATTTTTCAAAATCATAAGAATTATCTGTAGAAATATAAAAAATTATTAGGATATCTTGGGTGTTATTAAATAATCTCTAGAATTATTGGTATTTATTAGGAAATCTGTGTAAACCTCGAAAATTATTTAGAAATCTTAAGTTATTGAAAATACAAATTTACATTTCTTTATCTCAAAATGATCTCCAGAAATCATGATAATTATTGGGAAATCTGTAGAAATCTTAAAAGATATTGAAAAATTGAATATTATGTAAATAATTGAAGCTAATATTTAGAAATATTTAGATATTTTAAGAATCATCAAAAAATTTATAGATTGAAAAAATTAATGATTTAGTAATCAATCAGGAGTGTTTAATAGCAATTTATTATCAGGAAATCTTTCGATTTATTGAAAAATCTCAAAAAATTTGATCATTATTCCGAAATCTGTAGAGATCTTAAATATAATTGAGAAATTAGGGAAATGATTTCAAAATCTCTCGAAAATTGACAATACATATTTTAAAACTGTTTTGTTATTTTTTAAATTATCTACAAATTTGGAGAATGAAAAGATATGAATAATAATTATTTTAATCATTTTTTTGTGTTTATTATCTCGAAATTATCTTCCAAAATCATAAGAATTATCTGTAGAAATCTCAAAAATTATTAGGTAATCTTGAGCGTTATTAAAAAAATCTCTAGAATGATTGACATTTATTAGGAAATCTGTGTAAACCTCGAAAATTATTGAGAAATCTTTAATTATTGAAAATCCCAATGTGCATTTCTTTATCTCGAAATGATCTCCAGAAATCATGATAATTAATGGGAAACCTATAGAAATCTTAAAAGATATTGCAAAATTGTGGAAGTTATAGAAAAATCTCTCGGCATCTAGCTAATATTCAGAAATATTTAGACTGTTTAAGAATCATTGAAAAATTTATAGATTGAAAAAATAAATGATCTAGTAATCAATCAGGAGTCTTTAATAGCAATTTAGTAGTAGTGACTTAGTGACTGTATTTATTAGAGATATTATCAATATTAGGGAAATTAGCAATTTATTATTAGGAAATCTTTCGATTTATTGAAAAATCTCCAGAAATTTGATTATTATTCCGAAATCTGTAGAGATCTTAAATATAATTGAGAAATCATGGAAATGATTGGAAAATTTCTTGAAATTTGACAATACATATTTAACACTATGTTGTTGAAATTTTGTATATTATGTAGCGTTTTTTGCTAATAAATATTCTTTATTATTATTATTATTATTATGTTTTGGTATTTTTTAAATTATCGACAAATTAGGAGAATGAAAAGATATGAATAATAATCATGTTAATCATTTTTTATGTTTATGATCTCGAAATTATCTTTCAAAATCATAAGAATTATCTGTAGAAATCTCTTAAATTATTAAGATCTTTTGGGTGTTATTAAAAAAATCTCTAGAACTATTGATATTTATTAGGATATCTATGGAAATCGCGAAAATTATTGAGAAATCTTTAGCTATTAAAAATACCATTTTGAATATCTTTATCTCGAAATTATCTCCAGAAATCATGATAATTTGCTGTAGTTATTTATTATACAAAGGTACAATGCAACACTAAACCCTTTGATCAACTTAAAGTATACTTTATTTGTGGCCATTTACGGCCGGTTCGATATTGGTATTAAAGTTTCCTTTAAACCTAAAAGGCGCCTATAAGTACTGTAACGTGTTCCATATTTGATTTTTAAACGTCACTTTACGAAAAAGTGTCTTTAATCATATGGAACAGAAGCAGACTTTAAAGTCGACTTTTCTATTAAAGTAATCTTTACATAAAGGAGACTTTTCTGTGATATTATGGAATTGGTCCTTAATGGCAAAGACTGCATTTTGAAAAAAGGCAGATAGTATGTTTTGAGATAACACTACTGATCTTAGGATATCTTGCGTGTTATTAAAATATCTCTAGAATTAATGATATTAATTAGGGAATCTGTGGAAACTTCGAAAGTTATTGGGAAACCTTTAGTTATTGAAAATACCAATTTGCATTTCTTTATCTCAAAATGTTCTCCGGAAATCATGATAATTATTGGGAAACCTGTAAAAATCTCCAAAAATATTAAGGAATTGTGGAAATTATAGGAAAATCTCTACGAATATTGCTAAAATTGAGAAATGTTTAGATATTTTATCAAAAAATTTATAGAATGAAATAAAAATCTACTAACCGGGCCAATCGTGTGTACCAATTTGGATTTTCTGATTTGAATGATCTCGAAATTATTGTAAAATTTCTCGAAATCTTGAAAATTAATGAGAAATAGAATAGATTTTATTTATGAGCATCGTACACGACTTGCACAAATCATACTAATTATAAAACTTTTATCATACTTTTATCATATTAATTATAAAACTTTCTTCTATATATTCTTTATTGAGTAAAAATGTGTATAAATCTCGAAAATTACTAAGAAATCTTGAGAATTATTGAAACATCTATAGAAATCTCGATAATTATTGAGAAATCTACAGAAATCTCGAACAACATTGAAATACCTTAGAAATGATTGAGAAACTTTTAGAAATATTAGTAATGAACAATATTGACAAATAATTAAATATCAAATAAATGGAATATTAATTTATTCTAAAATAATGGAAATTACTGAATTGCTACTACTTAGAAATGACTAAGAAGATATTTTAAGAGTTATCGAAAATTTTTGAGAATATAAAGTGTATGCATTAATCGTGCCAACCAATTTGCATTTTCTAATTTTATTGATATCAAAATTATAGAATTTTTGAACTATATCTCGAAATAATGATAATAAACGAGAAATCTGCAGAAATCAATAAGTATTATTGAGAATGTCTCTACTTTTTAAAGGAAACGATAAGTAATTTTGCTTTGCAAAAAACATATATATGAGTGTAGAGAGAACTAAGAGCACTTCAAAAGTTAGGCGTGATAAATTATCATCAATAATTGTTAAAATGTCGGATTGTTATCAGCAATTTGGCTAATACATATTTAATAAAATTAATATATAGTTTCAAACTTTATTTTTTTCTTAACCAAGTGATCTACAATCTAATAATTCAATGTTACCTGAATTTTTGTTTTAAACAATATAGTCACAATTTTTGCTAGTACGCATTTTTAATGTTATTTTATTTAATATTTTGCCAATACGTCTGAAATTTTAGAATAATAATTGTCAAATGTCTGAAATTTATCAGTTATTTTGCTAAAATGTCGTAGATTTTAAATGTTGCAAAAATTCATGAAGGCTGCTACTAATTTCAACACAATATTTTGAATGGTGATTTCTAATAATTTTAAGGCAACAATTTCAAGACATTGTTTTAAAATTTCAATCCAAGGTAATAAAATGTCTCAAAATCGGCAGCAGTATTGCTGAAATATCTGTAAATTGCCAGAAATAATTGTTAATGTGTCGAAAATGATCAGTAATAATTTTCAAAATGTCAGTAAATTTTAAAGAAATCAGATTTTGTTAGCAGACATTCGATATTATGTAGTCTGTTACATTCTTGAATCTTACATGTTTTGTTAAATAAAACAGTTACGAAATCTGCACTTTTGGTGATTTTAAATATTACCTTTTTTTATATTGTGACATAAAATGTATCTTAGTTCCAATTGTAAAAATAATAAGTTATAATAGTTAAAATGTTTCAAAATTGCCAGTAATAATTCTCAGACCCACTGACATTTGTTAAAAACTGTCTGAAACTTCTCAAAAATAGAAAAAATCTAATTTATTTAGCAAAGTTTTTTTTTGTTTAGTGCCGCTTTGCACAATGACAGTCTAATTAGGTAATCTACAATTTACATAATATTTTTAATTGAAATATTTTTAAATGATGATTTATAATCATTTTGAGCTAACAATTTTAAGAAAAATTGCAATTCAGGGTACCAAAATGTTTTTAAATCAGCAGTAATTTTGTCAAAGTGTTCAAAAATTTCCAGAGATAATTCTAAATATGTCGAAAATTGCCAGTAAATTAACTACAATAAGAAAAAAAATCAAATTTGCTTTGCAAATATTTGATTTTTTATTGTTTGTTACGTTGCATCCATAAAGAAATGATCTGCAATTTCATAATTATTTTCTTACATTTTTTGTTAAACAAAATAGTTTCAAATTCTGCAATTTTGGCGATTTTAAACTTGAACTTTTTATATTTTTCCATAACATCTGAATATAATCGGTAATAATAGTTAAAATGTCTCAAAATTGTCAGCAATTTTCCCAGTTTTTGTTTGTTACGTTGCACACATAAAGAGATGATCTGCAATTTCATAATTATTTTCTTACATTTTTTGTTTAACAAAATAGTTGCAATTTTGGCGATTTTAAACTTGAACTTTTTATATTTTTCGATAACATTTGAAAATAATCTGTAATAATAGTTAAAATGTCTCAAAATTGTCAGTAATTTTCCCAGTTTTTATTTGTTACGTTGCACACATAACGAGATGATTGCAATTTCATAATTATTTTCTTACATTTTTTGTTAAACAAAATAGTTTCAAATTCTGCAATTTTTGCGATTTTAAACTCGAACTTTTTATATTTTGCCATAACATCTGAAAATATTCCGTAATAATACCCAAAATGTCTCAAAATTGCCAGTAATAATTGACAAAAAAAGAGAAATTCTCAAAAAAAAATCAAAAACTGTCCGAGAAATGTCAGTTAGTTCGCTAAAATAAATCAAAAATTAATATAGTTAATTCATTGATTTCATTTTTCATGAAATAAAAAATAAATGTTAAAAAATCGTGAATGAAGTCAAAAATTACTGACATTATAATAATAAATTATAATTTTTCTGGCGAGTTTATTGTACCGACTCCTCCTATTGCTCTTTCTTTGTTGTCCACTCCAGACCATTTGATCCAATACCGTTTATGTATTCTTTTAATTCATGTTCATGTTCATGTTCATGTTCATGTTCATGTTCATGTTCATGTTCATGTTCATGTTCATGTTCATGTTCATGTTCATGTTCCTTGTTCATGTTTTTGTTTGTTATTCCCATTATTTTTATGTGTCGTGTGATCATTTCTTCTACATCACCTCCTCTTTGTTCACGTAGCTCCTTACATTTCATGTTCCTATCCTTATCATATATTTTTTTCCTATCTTTCTTTCTCTTACTTGTTCTTCTTTCTTTTCATGTTTTATTTTCCTAATCCCATGTCATTGTCTTATTTTTGTATTCTGTTCTTTATTTGTCTTGTGTTAGTTTTTTTTAGGAAAGAAAAGACACTATTCTTTGTTGTTTCAACCCACTGCCATGTTATCTCGTCTATTATCATTTTGTAATATTTTACGATTATTTTGTGTCTCTTTCTTCTCTCGCTATTTCTCTTAATTTGGTCCGGGTCCTTAGTTAGTTTCTTGTAAGATCATTATCCATCATTTCTTCTACTATCATCTCATTTTTTTTCTTGTAGCTCCTTACGTTCCATGTTCCTATCCTCATCATATGTTCTTTTTCTTTCTAATTTCTGATTCTATATTTTTTCTTACCTGTAACTTTGTCTTCTCCTGTTTAATTTTTTTGCTCCCATGCTATTGTCTTATTTTTGTGTTCTTATCTTTTGTTTTGCCTTGTGTTTGTTTTTTGGGAAAGAAAACACACGATTCTTTCATCCCACTCCCATGTTTTCTCCTCATTTGTCATTTTTTCATATTTTACGGTTAGTTTGTGTTTCTTTCTTCTTTTCTCTCTCGCTATTTCTCTTGATTTGGTCTGTGTCCTTAGTTCATTTCTTGTAAGATCGTTATCCATCATTTGTTCTACTATCATCTCCTCTTTTTTCTTGTAGCTCCTTACGTTCCATGTTCCTATCCTGATCATATCTTCTTTTTCTTTCTCATTTCTCTTTCTATATTTTTTCTTACCTGTACGTTTTTCTTTCCCGTTTCATTTTTCTGTTCCTATGCTATTGTCTTATTTTTGTGTTCTGATCTCTTTTTGTCTTGTGTTAGTTGTTTGGGATTAAGGTGTCTTTTCTTTCATCTCACTCCATTGTTTTCTCATCTATTATCATTTTATTATATTTTACGATTTTACTTTTTTGTCTTCTGTTGTTTTTTAAGTTTTTGGTGTCTTTTATTTCATCCCACTCTAATGTATTCTCGTCTATTATCATATTTTACGATTACTTTGTGTCTTTTTCCTCCTTTCTTTCTCGCTATTTCTCTTAATTTGGTCTGTGTCCTCAGTTCATTTCTTGTAAGATCGTTATCCACCATTTCTTCTACTATCATCTCCTCTGTTTTCTTGTAGCTCCTTACGTTCCATGTTCCTATCCTGATCATAACTTATTTTTCTTTCTAATTTCTGTTTGTATATTTTTTCTTACCTGTAACTTTTTCTATTCCTGTTTAATTTTTCTGTTCCCATGCCATTGTCTTATTTTTGTGTTCTGATCTCTTTTTGTCTTGTGTTAGTTGTTTGGGATTATGGTGTCTTTTCTTTCATCTCACTCCATTGTTTTCTCATCTATTATCATTTTATTATATTTTACGATTTTACTTTTTTGTCTTCTGTTGTTTTTTAAGTTTTTGGTGTCTTTTATTTCATCCCACTCTAATGTATTCTCGTCTATTATCATATTTTACGATTACTTTGTGTCTTTTTCCTCCTTTCTTTCTCGCTATTTCTCTTAATTTGGTCTGTGTCCTCAGTTCATTTCTTGTAAGATCGTTATCCACCATTTCTTCTACTATCATCTCCTCTGTTTTCTTGTAGCTCCTTACGTTCCATGTTCCTATCCTGATCATAACTTATTTTTCTTTCTAATTTCTGTTTGTATATTTTTTCTTACCTGTAACTTTTTCTATTCCTGTTTAATTTTTCTGTTCCCATGCCATTGTCTTATTTTTGTGTTCTGATCTCTTTTTGTCTTGTGTTAGTTGTTTGGGATTATGGTGTCTTTTCTTTCATCTCACTCCATTGTTTTCTCATCTATTATCATTTTATTATATTTTACGATTTTACTTTTTTGTCTTCTGTTGCTTTTTAGGATTTTGGTGTCTTTTTTTCATCCCACTATAATGTTTTCTCATTTATTATCATTTTATCATATTTTACGATTACTTTGTGTCTCTTTCTTCCTTTCTTTCTCGCTATGTCTCTTAATTTGGTCTGTGTCCTTAGTTCGTTTCTTATAAGATCGTTATCCACGAATAACGATCTTGTATCTTTTAGTTTGCATTTGTTTTTCATTATGTCTTTCATTTCTTCCCAGCTGTCTATTTCGGCTATTATCATTGGTCCTTTTTCCGTTGTAATGTTCTGTATTGCTCCTATATATGCTTCTATGCCTAGTTTGTATTTTATGATCTCCTTGACTGACTCTTCATTTTTGTTGTTTTTGTGAAGAGAAGCCTTAGATGAATCGAACTTTTCACATTGAAGCAATTGATGAACTCCTGAAGCGACTTCAAGAATTTGTTCAAATATAAGAGCAAACACAAAATGGTACAATTTTTAATGAGCCATTTTGCTGTTACTTCAGAGACTCTTTAAAATATTCTAAAATTATCGGATATGTTAATTTAATTGCCTTGATGGCATAAATATGATTTACTTTAATTCTTTGTCCTGTTTTACTATCATCGGCCATAACAGCAAAATAATGTGTATCAATAATTTATTTTACAAACATATTCAATAAGCAATTATCGGTACTGTCTACAATTTCATTTTGATACACATCATCTAGACACAATTCTTGGGAGGAGTATAACTTTGTAAAAATGGTTAATTTTGTTTTCAAAACTTCAAAAACTTCTTCTAAACATTTTCCACTATTTGTACTGTCGGCCTTTCATTAAGGCCTCTAAACAAAACAAATTTGGTGTTTTTTAATAAAACAACTTCTACAGTGATCATATTTGAGAGAGCTATTAGAAAGAGACCATTTTTCATGATACTCTATGATACTCATAATCTCGATGTATTGATATTTTCTCAAGCTTTCTTCAATTTTTAAAGCCGAATGAGATAATAACAGGTTCACTAGAATTATTTTGAAAATAGCCACTCCGGATAAAGGTATTATGGTCCCTAAGGTTTCGCTAGTTTAATTACAGTTCGCGATGGATAATGCGATTAGCTTGATAAGAAGTAATAAGGCATTGCCGGACAAAGTGCGAGGAAGAAACCTATGCATTATTTATTAACCATTAGAAATATCGCCGCTTAATCATCGTCTAATCACAACAAACAGGCCAATTAACGCGCAATTAATCAATTACAGTCTCATTACAGTGTGAGCCCGCACACCAATTATCCCATTAACGTCTACCTGCAATTGTTTATCAGATGGGACCGTCTCCCGCGTCCATGGGGCCCCATCACACCCCCCGACCCCCTGGGGGGTTAACACGTGTTTGTGGTCGCATGGACAACAATAACTGTCAACGGGGGAGAATCCCCGAATAAAGAACAACCTGTCAGACCAGTGGCGTGGTCACTGGACATAACTATTAAAATGCGGCAATGAGTGGTTCGAGATTAGCATGATTTACTGTGTGGGCTATTAATTTCACGCGAGGCTCTCCATCAGGGCTGTGTGCGTTGTGATTGCTGAATGAACACGGACCTTCATAAAGCACTAGGCAAGATAGGCATAGTAGGTATGTACATATGTATCTAGGGAAACGTAAAACCTATACAGAGTCCAAAGTAAAAACATTTTAAAACAAAATAATATACAGTGACCGCCAAAAAGTTGGCATGATATGGGAAACTTTTTTATTATTGATCTTTCAAAAAACTTGTTTACTGCCTTAATTTGTGCTAAAAACATTATTTTTAGATTTTAGCCCTCTTTAGACATACTATGTGATTTTTACTTACCTAGAGAACTTCTTTTTTTCAAAATGATGAAAATCAGAATAGTGCTAATTTTCAGAAATTATGCAAGATATCAATGCAATTTTTTGTGTGACTGACACAGACAATTTTCAATTATCTGACTGATTTTTATAACTGTCTGGCAATTTTATATGTTCAATATTATTTTGCTACTGATACAAGCAGTTTTGTTTAAACTAATTTTATCACTGACACTGGCAGTTTTGAATGAAGCATCTAAAATGTCACTACGAGAAATAATTATTAGAAATAAGAAAGTATTGCTTGAAAACTTGGGTTTCAATTAAAGTATCATTTGGCCACATTGTTTTGCCAATACTATACTTATTTTGTCACTACTTCTGGCAGTTTGGTTTTAACTATTTTTTATGTCACTGACACAGACAATTTTCAATTATTTTGTCTATTTTCATAACTGCCTGGCAGTTTTATACTTTCAATATTATTTTGCTTCTGACATAAGCAGTATTGTTTTAACTATTTTTGTCACTGACACTAGCAGTTCTGAATGAAGCATCACAAATATCACTCCGAGAATTAATTATTAGAAATAAGAAAGGATTGCTTGAAAACTTATATTTCAATTATAGTATCATTTGGCCACGTTGTTTTGCTAGCACTATACTTGTTTTGTCATTGCTACTGGCAGTTTTGTTTTAACAATTTTTTTCTGTCACTGACAAACATTTTTTAATTATTTTGTCTATTTTCATAACTGCCTGGCAGTTTTATATTTTCAATATTATTTTGCTACTGACACAAGCAGTTTTGTTTTAACTATTTTTGTCACTGACACTGGCAGTTCTGAATGAAGCATCACAAATATCACTCCGAGAATTAATTATTAGAAATAACAAAATATTGCTTGAAAACTTATGTTTCAATTATAGTATTTTTTTGCCACATTGTTTTGTTAGCACTATACTTGTTTTGTCACTGCTACTGGCAGTTTTGTTTTAAATATTTTTCTGTCACTGACACAGACAATTTTCAATAATTAGGTCTATTTTCATCACTGCCTGGCAGTTTTATACTTTCAATATTATTTTGCTTCTGACATAAGCAATTTTGTTTTAACTATTTTTGTCACTGACACTGGCAGTTTTAAATGTAGCATCACAAATATGACTCGGAGAATTAATTATTAGAAATACGAAAGTATTGCTTGAAAACTTGTGTTTCAATATCATTCAGTACCATTAGGCCACATTGTTTGGCTAACGCAATACTTGTTTTGTCACTGCTACTGGCAGTTTTGTTTTAACTATATTTTTGTCACTGACATGGACAATTTTCAATTATTTGGTCTATTTTTATAACTGTCCGTCAGTTTTATATATTGAATATTATTTTACTACTGACATAAGCAGTTTTGTTTTAACAATTTTTGTCACTGACACTGGCAGTTTTGAATTAAGGACAAAAAATATATCTCCGTGAAATAATTATTAGAAATATGTAAATAATTGTGTAAAACTTGAAACCTTTCAATTGAAGTTACTTTTTTTTGCTAAAACTATTTGTTTAGTCACTGCCACTGGCAGTTTTGTTTTCAAACAATGCCAATGACAAAAAACTTTAATAAAACGTGGGAAGAGTATTTGCAGCAGGTTAAAAAAATATTTCTAGTTTTAAACCTACCTACTATGTTTCGAATGTTAAAATAAAATTCAAATAGATAAAACTATTCTGTTGTATCATTGACACTGATGGTTATGATAGATATGTTTTGTTTAAAACTAATTTAGTCTACGGACACTAGCCGCTTAGTTTAACTATTTATTTGTCACTGACTTGGCAGTATTGAACCTATTTTTAATCACTCAATTTTGGCAGCTTTTGAAAGTAGCTTTTTGTTTTAACCAGTGATCTGCCACTATAAAATTATTTTAAAAACATTTTCACTGCTAATGGCAGTTTTATTTAGTTTTATCTATATTATGTCACTGACACTGACAGTTATGTTTAATTATCGCCTGCACCAGCCGTTTGCGCTAACAATTTATTTGTCAATGAATCGGCAGTATTCAATCCATTTTTCATCACTGGTTTTGTTTGTACTAGTCTAAGTATTATTACTGACACTGACAGTTACGTTTCGTTTAACTATTTTTGTTTATAACATACACCAGCCGTTTGTTTTAACTATTTATTTGTCACTGACTCGGCAGTATTAAATCTATTTCTAATGACTGGATTTTGGCAATTTTTGTAAGTAGCTTTTGTTTTAACTAGTGATACTGGCAGTCTTAAAATGTTGTCAATGCCGCTGGCAGTTTTGTTTAGTTTTAACGAATTTTAGTTACTGACACTAGCAGTCTGTTTTAGCCATTTTGTCATACAAACCTGTAGATTTGCATTGTCTTAACTATTATTTTTTTCACTGAAATTAGTTTTGGTTTTTTAATAATTATTTTTGCCACGGACAAAAAAATTGCAGTACTCGCATCTATACCACTTTAAAGAATTGTCGCATATTTTGAAAATTTTGGTTGCCACCTATAGAAACGAGACATTGGCAACAAAAAATGCAACACATCTTTTGAGTAGTGTAGTTAAACAACTATTTACATAAGTTTGAAAATTATACTTGCTTCAATTAAATTAACGTTCAAATTGATAAAACTATTTTTTTGTCAGTGACAATTTTGTTTCGTTATTTATTGTTAATAAAAGTTGTCACTGTCATTAGCAGTTTTGTTCAGTTTTAACTATTTTTTGTTACTAGCACTGGCAGCATGTTTTGTCACACAAACCGGTAGTTAATTGTTTAAACTATTGGTTTTGTCACTGACACGGGCAGTTTTGTTTTTTTAACATTTTTTGTTACTGACACTGACAGTCTGTTTTGGCAAATTTGCCACCTAAATTGGCAGTTTTGAATTGTTCTAACTATTGTTTTTGTCACTGATGCAGGAAGTTTTGGTTTTTCAATATATTTTTGTCACTGATAAGAAAGTTCAATACAACAGTAGTCTTGCTAAAAGACTTGCTTACAGCTTGTTAAAAAAATCACTTGAAATCTTACACTTGTTTCGATTAAATTAACTTTCAAATTGATTTAACTACTTATTTTGCCACTGACACAACGGTTATGTTTGTCTTAACTATTTTTGTATGTCGCAGGGCATACACTGGGTATTTGCTTTAACTATTTATTTGTCACTGACTCGGCAGTATGGAATTATTATTTTGTCTATTTCAATTACTAAATTTGACTGCTTAATTTTTTAACTAGTTTTAAAGACTGATATTGGCATTCTCAAATTGTTTAAAAAAGTGGTCACTGACACTGACATCTTTGTTTCGGTTTAACTATATTTTGTTACTTACACTAGCAGTCTGTTTTGGTAATTTTGCCACCTGAACCGACAGTTTTGAATGGTTTTAACTATTGTTTTTGTCACTGACACTGGTAGTTTTGAAATATCAATATTTTTTTTGTCACTGCTAAGAAAATTTAATAAGACTTAATAAGATTTAATAAATTAACATTTAAATTTATATAACTATTTTGTTTTGAAACTGACACAAAGGTTATATTTTGTTTTAACTATTTATTTGTCACTGACTCGGAATTATTATTTTGACTATTTTTATCATTAAATTTGACTGCTTTGTTTTTTATCTCGTTTTAAAAACCGATACTGGCATTCTTAAATTGTTTAAAAAATTGTCACTCATACTGACACTTTTGTTTCGTACAAACTATTTTTTGTTACTAACACTGGCAGTCTGTTTTCGTAATTTTGCCACCATAATTGACACTGACACGACGGTTATGTTTTGTTTTAACTCTTTCTGTACATTACTTACACTGGGGGTAGGTAATGGGTAATGGGTAAGGTATTGGCAGTTTCGAATTGTTTTAACTATTGTTTTTGTCACTGACACTGGCAGTTTTGGTTTTTTAATATTTTTTTTGTGACTAACAAGAAAATAGTCTACTATCTGCAGCTAGTTAAAAAAATCACTTGAAATCTTACATTTGTTTCGATTAAATTAACGTTCAAATTGACATAACTATTTTTTTCGCCACTGACACAACGGATATGTTCTGTCTTACCTATTTTTATATATCACCTACACCATTTTAACTATTTGTCAATGACTCGGCAGTACGGAATTATCATTTTGTCTATTTTTGTCACTCAATTTGACTACTTCGTTTTTAACTAGTTTTAACCACTGATGCTGGAACTTTTAAGTTCTTTAAAAAAAATTGTCACTGACACTGGCACTTTTGTTTCGATTTAACTATTTTTGTTACTGACACGGGAAGTCCATTTTGGTGATTTTGTCACCTAAACTTTTGAATTGATTTAACTATACTTTTGTCATGGACACTGGCAGTTTTGGTTTTTCAATAATTTTTGGCGATTTTGGTTGGTTTTAACTATTTTTTCTTATTAACACTGACAGTCTGTACAACTGATACTAGAACTCTTAAATTGTTTAAAAAAGTTGTCACTGACACTGACACTTTTGTGTCGTGTTAACTATTTTTTGTAACTGACACTGGCACTGGTTGCCACCAAAATTTTTAACTATTGTTTTTGTCACTAACACTGGCAGTTTTGGTGTTTCATTTTTTTGCCACTGACACGACGGTTATGTTTTGTTTTAATTGTTTCTGTATATCACCTACATTGGACGTTTGTTGTAACTATTTATTTGTCACTGGCTTGGCAGTATGTAACTATTATTTTGCTATTTTTATCACTCAATTTGACTGCTTCGTTTTTTAACTAGTTTTAACCACTGATACATGCACTATTAAATTGTTTAAAAAAAATGTCACTGACATTGGCTATTTTGTTTCGTTTTAACTATTTTTTGTTACTGACACTGGCAGTCTGTTTTAGTAAATTTGTCTTTATTTGTCACTGACTTAGAAGAATGGAATTATTACTTTGACTATTTTTATCACTCAATTTGTCTGCTGTGTCTTTTAACTATTTTTTAAATTTGATACTGACACCCTTAAATTGTTTTTAAAAATTGTCTAGCGGTTTAACTATTTTTTGTTACTGACATTGGCAGTCTGTTTTCGTTATTTTCAAATCTAAACCTGCAGTTTTGAATTGTTTTAACTATTGTTTTTGTCACTGACACTGGCAGTTTTGGTTTTTCAATAATTTTCGTGTGACTAACAAGAAAATTCAATAAGACAGATGTTAATTATTTATAGGTAGTTAAAATATTTTCACTTGAAATCTTACATTCGTTTCGATTAAATTGACATTAAATTGATATAACTATATTTATGCCACTGATTCGGCAGTATAGAATTACTATTTTGCTTATTTTTATCATTAAATTTGACTGCTTTGTTTTTTAACTAGTTTTAATCACTGATACAGGCACTCTTAAATTGTTTAACCCTGGCAATTTTGTTTCGTTTTAACTATTTTTTGTTACCGACACTGGCAGTATGTAATTAATATTTTCACTATTTTTATCAATCAATTTGACTGCTTCGTTTTTTATCTAGTTTTAACCACTGATACTGGCACTCTTAAATTATTTTTAAAAAAATGTCACCGACAACGGTAATTTTGTTTCGTTTTAACTATTTTCGTTACTGACACTGGCAGTCTGTTTTAGTAATTTTGTCTATATTTGTCACTGACTCGGCAGTATTGAATTATTATTTTGACTATGTTTATCACAAAATTTGACTGCTGTGTCTTTTAACTAGTTTTAAAATTTGATACTGACACTCTTAAATAGTTTTTAAAAATTGTTTAGCGGTTTAACTATTTTTTGTTACTGACATTGGCAGTCTGTTTTCGTTATTTTCACATCTAAACCGGCAGTTTTGAATTGTTTTAACTATTGTTTTTGTCACTGACACTGGCAGTTTTGGTTTTTGAATATTTTTTTGTAACTAAAAAGAAAATTCAATAAAACAAAGGTCCATTATTAGCAGCTAGTTAAAAAAAATATTTTTAAAATTTAAAATCTTATATTGGTTTCGATTAAATTAACGTTTACATTGATATAACCATTTTTTTATGCCACTGACACAACGAATATGTTTTGTTTTAACTATTTTTGTATATCACCTACACTGGACGTTTGTTTTAACTATTTATTTGGCACTGACTCGGCAGTATGGAATTTTTATTTTGACTATTTTTATCAATCTATTTGACTGCTTCGCTTAACTAGTTAACTAGTTTTAAAAACTGAGACACTCATTCTTAAATTTTTCATAAAAATTATCATTATTAACTAGTTTTAACCACTGATACTGCCACTCTTAATTTTTTTTTTAAATGTCACTGACACTGGCAATTTTGTTTCGTTTTAACTATTTTTTGTTACTGACACAGACAGTCTATTTTGGTAATTTTGTCACCTAAATTGGCAGTTTTCAATTGTTTTAATTACTGTTTTTGTCATTGATCTGGCATTTTTGGTTTTCTAATATTTTTTTTTGTAACTAACAAGAAAATTCAATAAGACAGAGGTCCATTATTTGCAGCTAGTTAAGAAAGATTTTCACTTGAAATCAATATAATGTTCAAACTGATATAACTATTTTTGTTTGCCACTGACACATCGGTTATGTCTTGTCTTAACTATTTTAGTATGTCACTGGGTATACACACGGTGTTTGTTTTAACTATTAATTTGTCACTGAATCGGCAGTATGGAATTATTATTTTGTCTATTTTATTACCTGCTTCGTTTTTAAACTAGTTTTAACCACTAGTACAAGCACTCTTAAATTGTTTACAAAAATTGTCACTGACACTGACACTTTTGTTTCGTTTTGACGATTTTTTGTTGCTGACACAGGCAGTCTGTTTTGGCAATTTTGTCACCTAAATTAGCAGTTTTGAATGGTTTTAACTATTGTTTATGTCTGCAGTTTTAGATTTTTTAATTTTTTTTTGTCACTGACTCTTCTGCCTTAACTATTTATTTGTCACTGAACCGGCAGAAAGGAATTATTATTTTGTCTATTTTATCACTCAATTTGACTGCTTCGTTTTTAAACTTGTTTTAACCACTGGTACATGCACTCTTAAATTGTTTAAAAAAATTGTCACTGACACTGACACTTTTGTTTCGTTTTGACGATTTTTTGTTGCTGACACAGGCAGTCTGTTTTGGCAATTTTGTCACCTAAATTAGCAGTTTTGAATGGTTTTAACTATTGTTTATGTCTGCAGTTTTAGATTTTTTTCATATTTTTTGTCACTGACTCTTCTGCTTTAACTATTTATTTGTCACTGAACCGGCAGTAAGGAATTATTATTATAGCTATTTTATCACTCAATTTGACTCCTTCGTTTTTAAACTAGTTTTAACGACTGGTACAGGCACTCTTAAATTGTTTACAAAAATTGTCACTGACACTGACACTTTTGTTTCGTTTTGACGATTTTTTGTTGCTGACACAGGCAGTCTGTTTTGGCAATTTTGTCACCTAAATTAGCAGTTTTGAATGGTTTTAACTATTGTTTATGTCTGCAGTTTTAGATTTTTTTCATATTTTTTGTCACTGACTCTACTGCTTTAACTATTTACTTGTCACTGAACCGGCAGTAAGGAATTATTATTATAGCTATTTTATCACTCAATTTGACCGCTCCGTTTTTAAACTAGTTTTTACCACTGGTACAGGCACTCTTAAATTGTTTACAAAAATTGTCACTGACACTGACACATTTGTTTTGTATTAACGATGTTTTTGTTGCTGACACAGGCAGCCTGTTTTGGCAATTTTGTCATCTAAATTAGCAGTTTTGAATGGTTTTAACTATTGTTTATGTCTGCAGTTTTATTTTTTTAAATATTTTTTTGTCACTGACTCTTCTGCTTTAATTATTTATTTGTCACTGAACCGGCAGTAAGGAATTATTATTTTGTCTATTTTATCACTCAATTTGACTGCTCCGTTTTTAAACCAGTTTTAACCACTGGTACAGGCACTCTAAAATTGTTTACAAAAATTGTCACTGACACTGACACTTTTGTTTCGTTTTAACGACTTTTTGTTGCTGACACAGGCAGCCTGTTATGGCAATTTTGTGACCTAAATTGACAGTTTGTAACGGTCCGGTTTTGCCTCCGACGGAAACTGTCTTGATTATTAATTGCGCGCCTGGATCGCCAACGTAGGCAACCGTTACGCACACGTTTTTTTAAACGTGACGTTGAATGGTTTTAACTATTGTTTTTGTCTTTGATACTGGCAGTTTTGGGTTTTCAATATTGTTTTGTCTTTGATACTGGCAGATTTGGGTTTTCAATATTGTTTTGTCTTTGATACTGGCAGTTTTGGGTTTTCAATATTGTTTTGTCTTTGACAGTGGCAGTTTTGTGTTTTCAATATTGTTTTGTCTTTGATACTGGCAGTTTTGGGTTTTCAATATTGTTTTGTCTGTGACAAGAAAACTCAATAAAACGGTGGTCCATTATTTCCTGCTAGTTAAAAACGAATTGAAATTTCAAATTTGTTTAGATTAAAATAAAATCAAATTGATACTTTTTTCGTATATACATGTATGTAACCTTGTATATAGGTATGCAGTTTTGTAACCTAAAAAGGGTAATAAATTAAACAAAAAAATATAATGATATAAGTTATTTACTTAGGGCACAGCTATATTTAACAATATACAGATACATTATTAGGATAATTCTATATACATAGGTCTTGTAAGTTTATCATACATTAATGAAACCTCTTTTTTTTATAGTACAAAAACTTAAAGACACACATCATTTCATTTATGCGGTGAAACAATCGAGAAACGAAACGTGCACCACGCTTCCCCGAGTCATTATGTACATCTACATCCAATAAAAAATGCATAAATCATCGAAACAATAACATACTTGGCACTTTAAATATTTTGTGTCGGTGTGTGTGTGTGTGTGTATGTGTTAGGTGTAAAACGATAAGTGTAATAAAAGTTCATTGTAAAAGAGTATTAACAATATCAATTACTATTACACATGCTTAGCGATGTTGGGCGACTTACCCGAGTCATCATATGTCACGATATTAAAAAGCCTACATATATACTTAATTACAATTCATATCATAATTAAAATGTAGTTTTATTTGTACAAAATAAAAATAAAAATGATTTAAGTTTGTACATCATCATCATTATCGGAGATATTTTAATATGTACATTTAGGTCGTACGCAGGTTCATTTGCGTACGTTTAAAAAATTGCACATCTTGTTTTTGATCCAGCTTCAAATAGCAACGTCCATTAGACACTCGTCAAAACCAGCCCGAGGAGGAGTAAAGCGTCCTAAGAAGCACAAGTGTTAACCGAAACACAACAGGAAAACGGGGAAACAAGGCCCAACTTGTGGAACGGAAATGCGTTTGATTTTTTTTTTTTTATGGTACAGGCTGCGTTCGTACTTCTTGGGTGGGTTGGGATGAGTAGTTGGGCTGTGGCGTCGCGCAAAAAGGGTCGCAATCAGTGTGCGTAATGTCCGTGTTAGTTCTCCCTAGCCCTTTTGGCGAGGGCCTTCGCTAGCTACCACACTAGGCCCTCGTTCAGCTGTTGCGGGTTGTCGGAGAAGTTTCCGGGGGACATGAACTCGGGGCTGCCGCCCCTTCCGGAGCCCTGCATCATCTGGTCGGGGCCCGGGGGCTGCTGGAGGAAGGGGCCCTGCTCGCTGGGCATGCCGCCGAAGTCGCCGCCCATCGGCAGAGGTCCTCCGTGGTCCATCGGTCCACCTTGAAAGAAGAAACAATTCATTAATAAAGTGCAAACGCTTTAATACTTAGTTCAACACATTTGCGAGGTTGAGAGACAGACAGAAACTTAATTACAATTAGAACTGGTACTAAAATATAAATTTTTCAAACATAATTTTTTTCGTAGGCGACATATTTGCCTAAACGTCGTTCGGCGTCTAAACCGGGTATCATGTTACATTGGCGGGGGCCATTAGTAAATGATGCGTGCGCTTGCAAGGGGAAGGCCTGAGCATTTTGCATCATTCACCAAACCGAACTACGGAAAATATCTTGATAATTGTGTTGCATAACTAAAAATGTCACGAAATATTTAAGTAATGATATAAACAATCGATCACACGCCTTTAACATTAGCGACGATTGATTTGACATGATTTAATGCTCTATACTCTTGTGTCTCTGTTGTCAACACACCTACAACAAATTTTAAGTTTAATTTTAGTTATAACAAAAATAGTTTACGAAATTATCCTCCGACATACCACTCAACCTGAATAAATTAGTGGCTATTTATTGTTTCTTTTGCACTGGCAATTTCATTAGATTACTAGTTGTAAATTTGGCATGGTGAAACTACATTCACGGCCACTCAATTTGTAATTAACGTAAAATTTGGTTCTTCCAAAACAAAATTCTTCACAACGGCTAAATTAGTACTTAATTTTTGCTGCAACTACAATAAGTGCAAACCAATTATTGCTCTATACAATGCCAACAAATATTGGAGTAAAACAAATTTTATAGTTTTACCCATGGCATAGCAAAAATGTGCGCCCTTGGCAAATTACATCAATAAATCAAACACGAAGGATTATATCTTTTATTAATTCCAACATAAAATTTGCAATGTAAGGCTTACGGCAATATTAGGGACATTAGAATAAGTACAAATAGTAAATATCTGAAAATGTACTTTACGTGCGTTTATAGATGCTAATTGATCGATTATACTGTGCGACCAAAAATTATTTTTATCCAAGAGGGCTTGGGCTGAAAAACGTAGGGCTCGGTTTAGATCACAATTATAAGGGGACGATATATCTAACCAAATCTTGGTTAAAATTGTGTCTAACACATGACGTGCCAAACTGATGAATTTTAAGCTAAGCTGTATGGCTTTGCAAAGCAAACGTTGATGATAATAATTTTTGCTCGCACAGTATGAGCAAAATTATATTTTTCTGTTTTTTATCGTTCTTCACTCAAATAGCAAGATCCGATAATCTTGATGGGCCAATGATGCTCTTAAATAAGATATAATCAGTTTAAGTTTACTGATCTTTCACAACTTATTGAAACCGATACGGTGAGAATAATTAGAATAGCAACTATTGGGTTTCGAAAAACTCTTCGTCTCCATATTTAACAATAAAAATAAGTTGTTCTTCGGGCTTTGAAATAATTACGTTTTTCCTACTACGAAGTAAAGTTCTGTTGTCTACTATTTCATTGTACCGTTGCGGGCATGTTTAAAAATTCCCCTTCTGATCAAAAAGTAATCAACAAGATTACAATCGGCCTTTTTAAATTTTGATGTGACAATACATGTTTTAATTTTCACCGACTTGATATTATAAAAATTAAGTCTGTAACTACTAAACGTATTTCGACAAAATTCAATAAAATATTGTATGAAACACGTAAGCTAAGGATGTTTTTTCAAAAACATCCCCTTAGCTCACTTGTTATATAAATACATATTAATGTACTAGCGGATTCAAGAACATTTTATTTCACTTGTAGATAAACAAATGTTTATGATGTTTGCTAAGAGGTGTTTGCTGAAGTATAAATCCAATCAAATTCGTGTATCTGTAGTCACGTGTGCGACAATATCCAATCAAAATAACATTAGACTGATTACTACCCATGGATAGTTTTGACTTAAAAACCCTCCGCTTTCGGAGTCGGGTTATTGCAAAGCAATGTGCTTTCGAAAACTCTAATTGAACTTAAATAAACTGTACCTTACTATTGGGTTATTACTACAGATAATTAAATGGTGATGGTTGTATTGAGTCAGTAAAATCTAACAATAATAGCAATGTGAAAGTAATGTACTTAAATTTAATACATTTAACTACTTGCTGCTTAATTTGTGTTTCATTTCAACAGCAATAGTTGATCCTAAAATAATTCACCAATGTTATTTTTGCTGTTAAAAACTTTTTCACGACATTAATTTGTGCTTGTTTAAAAACCTTATTAACCTCCATCAGATATACCGAGTGATTATTATTTATCTAGTAAATCTTGTTTTATCAAATGATGAAAATGGAAATACTGCCAATTTTTTTAAATCACGCATGATATCGATGAGATTCTATTATTGCTTGTAAGTTTCAGATTACTGAATTATTTACAGTTCATAAGTATTTTTTGTCTTCTGGAACTTTTGCAACAATTAAAATTTTAATGGTTTTTTTCATATTACGAAAACTAAATATCAAATTTTATTTTCGGGTTTGATAAAAACCTATAACATGTATCAGTAGCAAAAACAATTCGGAATACCAATTATTTCTTTAGAATTTTTATTCATCAAAATGCTATGTCACTGCATAGTTTCTACGTTTTTGATGCAAGGTGCTTTTTAGGAGAAATATTTCTCAATGATAATTAATATTTATTTAGATAGCTTCCAAAAATATGAATCTCCTTTTGTTAATGTTTTAGTTCCACAAAAACCCTGTATGTGTTCATTTATACTGGCCTAAATGATGAGATGATAAATATGAAAAAAACATTAAAAACCTAATTGTCGCAAAAGTTACAGATAACAAAAAAACATGTCCTTTAAATGTTTCAGTAATCTAAAACTAACTTGCAGTAAAAATATATCAATGATATCTCGCGCGATTTCCGAAAATTAGCATTATTTCAATTTTCATCAATTTGAAAAACGAGATTTTCTGGGTAAGTAAAAATTACTCGTTACATCTGATAGACGCTAATACGGTTTTTAGACAAGCACAAATTAATGCCGTAATTTTTTTTTTTTTTAAATCAATAATAATGAAAATGCCCAATACGATACCGACTTTTTAGAGGTCACTGTATATAATATATTCATGATCAAGCGGATTATCACAAATTTAAATTATGAACGAATTCATTTTTATGAATAAATCGTTTCCCAGAAGAAGACAAAAATTAAGAAATTAGAAAAATCTAAAAGAAATCGAAGGATTTATTTATGTATGTATCTATTGTGTTAAGAAAACAATTACTCTAAATATTTTCATCAAATGTAGAATAAACTACATTCTCCAGATATGAAGAAATTGTTTAGTTCAATTGACTCTTAAGTATAGGCAACACAAGTACCAGACTTTTACGTTTTTAGCGCGTGTGCGAATCACTAACACATCTAAGTTGCGCACGCACAATATTGCACTGGAGATAGCTGTCCCACATAATTCACCCCTGACATTTCACTCCGCCTACTGCCTTTGAGAGGGGGCGTTAAAATCTTCCCTTAGACAAGTCGGTATGTTTGCAAAATAACTAACAGGCAACAGAAAAGAATGGATAAAATTCTATAAAAAAATTGAATTACACCTCAACATCCAAAAGGGTAAAAGAGCTAAAGATTAAGAAAGAACGAAAGACTACCACAAAATCCCGAGCCAAATAAATATTACAAAATACGAGAATTTGTAAACCACGAGCCAAACAAATATTACGAATTATGAGAATTTGTACAACCTATGGGTTCGAACCGTTAGAATATTCAGGAAAAAATAGAGGTATATTCTGTAACGGTCCGGTATCGCCTCCAACGGAAACTGCCTTTTAATTATTAATTGTGCGCACAGACCTCCACCGTAGGCGACCATACGCACACGTTTTTTTGGACGTGACGTGTTTCTCTGCTTGTGATTTTTAAAAATCGTCGCGAGACGCTGCCACGAGGAGAAACTAGTTACCTTTCCTATAGTGCGGACGTGCCACGAGGTCACCGTTTTTCCATTGGTATATCACCATCCGGTTTCAGGGATATAAAACGTGAACTCATTTAACCACCCTTAAAGGGATTGACGGCACCAAGTACATGGCAAGGGAGGGTACTATACGACCCAACTCCATACGCTCACAACATCAGAGTAAGTAATTAAACCCGACATTTTTTTCTTTTCGTAAAGCCACGTGTCCGGCCATTGTTACTAAGGCCATGTGCTTTGCAGGCGTTTTTTTCAAGGGCTAAGTAACCCAGCCAGCCAGGTCTTGGCTAGGGGCAGCGACCATCCTGCCAGAGTTATCTGACGACCGCAGCTAGTGGCGGCATCCAGGTTCGAGAGCCGAGTCCAGAACCATCAGCGAAGTCACACACGAGGAACACAGGCCAGATCTTTATATATTTTTTTGTTCTCATTTGTCGCTTTAATTTCGTTTGATATATTGTTTTTTTCTATTGTGTAAAATTTGCGTTGCGTGTTTCGTGCCATACGTGTTTTGCGTTTTTGTAAGAAAAATGTCGCTCCGAC